>OX438904.1:2230844-3430844 GCA_949316265.1 Diarsia mendica
AACTTTTTTACTTCTCGATGTAGATAGGTATACATACCTAGATAATGCAAGAGCGTACTTCGCGTGACGGTTCGCGAACTCGGCTAGCAAGCTAATTTGTTTTAAACAACAACGTTACACTTACACAGCTCGCTATGACTTAAACAAATTTAAAGAACAAAAATGTAGTCTAACCGCCTTATTCATAAAAATAGTTAAGAGTTGTTTAACTTAAGCTTGGTTTATCTCGCATGCCGTCTCACTTCAATAATATTCAAATGAAAGTGACGGCATGCGAGATAAACCAAGCTTAAGTTAAACAACTCTTAACTATTTTTATGAATAAGGCGGTATATGTATTGTATCTTGTGTGTAATCTAAATTAGTGCTTATGACGTCATAGTAGATAGTCAAAAAATGACACGCTCAATATCTGCCATTTCTATATCAAACTCAAACCATTTATTTCAATTAGTCTATTACAGGCACTTTTGAATAGTCGAAACAAAAATACAAAATAAAAAGAAGCTGCAGTCCCAGTCACAAGGCATAATAATTGTGAATGAACTGTAGTTGCATGTATGCACCAACCTATCGAATTTGGGCTCTTGTTAAGTACCTACTAAAATGGAAATGACTGTTATTAACTTTTCTTGTGCACCTAAGTCAGAGAGGTTTGCGGTACTATATTTGACTGTCTTTCTCTTTGCACATTAATTTCCTTGCTGTATTCTGTCTTAAACTTTAAGTTCTTAAACTTTCATTTCGTAAAAGTTAACCATTAAGAACTTATGGTACCTCAAACGCGAGTTTTATAATGCGTAAAAGTATATGATTCACTGCAGTAATCAACATCAGAAAAATATATGATATTCTTCAGGATATATGCTAGTGCATATCGATAGAAAAAAATCGCGAAGATACCTCTAAAAATTTCTTTTAACGAGTAAAAACCATACTAAAATACATGTCATCGTTCTGATTTTTTTGCCAAATAATTCTACAAGCAACATACTAAAGTCCTAATGTTTTACTTTTTTAGTCCAATCAATAGTTTTTTTTTGTAAATCGCGAAATACCACTAATTTCGCACTATTCGGCCGCAGCGAAAGACGTAACAACTGCTTTGTAGTGCAAGCTGATTAGAACTTTATTCTAACAGTATTCCAAGCGAAGTTTAAACCACCACAAATAGGGTTGCTAATCTGAGGTAGCATACGCTCTTAATGTTGTACAAAACCAACTAATAATACAATCTCATTTCTCCAAGCCAAAATGACTGAAAATAAATATAAGAGGTAGCGCAACTGTGTTACAATGTCGATATACAATAAAGTATAGCCTATTGTATACCTAAGTATAAGTATATTGACTGTCTGACAGTGCCTGAGAATTAAGCACCGATACACAGCTAACCTTGACCATCGTGCTGCGTTTACTACTACTTGCTTCACTTAATGTCCCTTCACATATTGTAATACAACTGTGTTACAATGTCGATGTACAACAAAGTAAAGTCTATTGTATACCTAAGTTTATGTACAATAAAGTATAGTCCATTGTATACCTAAATATAAGTATATTGACTGTCTGACAGTGCCTAAGAATTACGCACCGATACACAGCTAACCGCAGACCTTGACCATCGTGCTGCGTTTACTACTACTTGCTTCACTTAATGTCCCTTCACATATTGTAATACAACTGTGTTACAATGTCGATGTACAACAAAGTAAAGTCTATTCTATACCTAAGTTTATGTACAATAAAGTATAGTCCATTGTATACCTAAGTATAAGTATATTGACTGTCTGACAGTGCCTGAGAATTACGCACCGATACACAGCTAACCGGAGACCTTGACCATCGTGCTGCGTTTACTACTACTTGCTTCACTTACTGTCCCTTCACTTAATGTGCCTTTTTTTCACGGGGTAGGGTGGTCTTCACTGATCGAAAAGATATGGGGGAGTGGCTTAAATCGTGCGACTGATTTTGATAATCACAGCTTTATAGCCGTTATAATAGGGCTGCTGCTAGATTGCGGAAGCAATTTATAAATCTTCATAATAAGAATCTTGTTACTTTGCTCATGTCATAGTAAATAAGTGTAAAGACTATACTAATATGTTTGACTATCTTTCTTAGTTCGCCCGCGTGAAAATGTCGATTTTCCATACAAACTTTCATCCCCTATTTAAATCCCTTATAAGAGATAAGAGGTTGAATTTCATAAAATCCTTCCTTATTCCTTGTCTACATTATAAAGGGAATTTCAGCTTTCTAGGTCCAAGGGTTAGGGCTGGGCGTTGATGAGTCAGTCAGTCAGTCAGGACTTATCTTTTTATTTAAATAGATAGAAGATTTGGTTCTGCCATCTATCGACCAAAAGTTTATTAAGTGTCCCTTCGTCTAAGCATTATTAATGATGATGAACTTGACTGTTGAATCACCGACACAAAGTTTAAATCCTATGAAGGTAAGTAGGTTTTTCACGGAGAAAATGACTACTCGATTTATAATAAGAAATAAAATATTCGAAGTTAGTAGTGCGCCCTGAGATCTAAGTTGGCTCTTACAAACTACTGAAAAGACAAGGCATTAAATTATATTACGTTTCACTGTATTCTGTGAAATTCATGAAATGTATTTTTGGAGAAAAAAACAAATTAGACAGAGAATGATATTAAAATTAAACCATCTTGAATTTTCTTTTACCGTCTTTCCGAATGGCAAAAAAATATAACGTTATTCGCCATTTCCCCTCGCATCGTTATACAATAAACGAAGACTTCGAATTTTATTAAAATCCTGCTTGATCTTAAACATCGTTGAACCCAAAAATAAATATTAAAGCAGGTTTTAAGTCTGATAAAAAAAGAAAAGAAATACATTTTCCTAATTCTTTGATCTCATGTCTCAGGTGCCAGTTGTTTATCATTTCCTTATATTGTATATACAAGAGATTTCTCTGTTGATGTTTAAGAGAAATATTTGTTGACTTAATCATGTTTTGAGTAGATCCGGGATTTGCTTCAGGATTTATTAAATTGTTAGAAATTTTGACATTCTGAGGAAAATAAATTAGAAGTCACGCTTTTTCTTGGAAAGCCGAACAAGAAAGTGAAGTTATTCCCAACGAGGCTTTCAGTCTTTTTTTTTTATTTTTTATTAAAAAGTCGTTGCCCCACACTAGGAATTTCTCCTGTATCGTGGGTGCGTTTACAAACATTTAAACTCACATACACAAACACCCAGACCCGAAATAACTATCTGTAGGTCATACAAATATTTGTTTCGTGCGGGGATCGAACCCGCGACCGTCTAACCGGAGGCAGCTGAATACCAGTATTTTACATGGAGCGACTGCCTACCTGACCTTATACTTAAGTGGCCTGTTGATCTAGTGGTTAGTGACCCTAACTGCTATGCCGGAGGTCGTGGGTTCGATTCCCACCCAGGACAAATGTTTGTGTGATGAGCACGATCATTTGTTCTGTGTCTGGGTGTAATTTATCTATAATATGTATGTATTTAGAAAGGCTTAGTAGGCGACTCGACCGCTGGAACTCGCCCGGTGCGGTCGAGACAGGAATTTAATTTTTATTCATATTTTTGAGTGGTGTTTCGGACTATACTTTTTTTTAAGCAAATTTTGTACAGTCAGAATGAAAAACATTAGGTTGGGGTCGTGGGGCTTTCGGGACCGGGACCACAGCCGGGACCGCGGTCAATGTAATGTGTTATGAAGTACTAGGGTATCATAAGTTAGTAGGAGATTAATCATTTCTTTCGGGCTGTCACCAAATATAAGAGTTAGGTAACAGGAGTAATGAAATGTGATATGAAGTACTAGGCCCTAGGGTATCATAAGTTAGTAGGATACAAAAGAAAGAGATAAGAAATCAGGATAGTAAAGTCCCACAAACTAGCAGGAGGCCAGAATGGTAAATTATATAGTGGGGAAATCATCAAATGACTCCTCCCGCTCTGGGCAAAGCGGTAGGGAGTGTCAGACTTCTACTTACTAAAAACCACCCATGTTGCTAGAGATACCGCGGTATCTCTTTTATAATACAATACCTCCTTCCTACTTCTGTTCTCCTGGTAGATTGTGGGACGAACATGTGGGACGAACCCAGGACACTAAACCTTAACCATATTATGTGTCTGACGGTACTTTGACTCTAAAAAAGGATTCGTCCGAAACGCCACTCGAAAATATTAATATTTGTGAAATTCCTGTCTCGACCGGATCGGACGAGTTACAGCGGTCGAGTCGCCTACTGAGCCTTTAGAAATATATAAGTATGTTTATCAGTTGTCTAGTACCCATAACACAAGCTCTGCTTAGCTTGGGACTAGATGGCGTTGTGTGATAGTTGTGGAATATTATTATTATTATAAGCGAATTTGTATTGGGTAATAATTATGATACCCCTTGGGCAGACTGGTTGTTAGCTTTTCGGGTCATTGACTAACAGTTGCTAAATCATCATCATCACCATAAATCTAATAAGTAATTGCGTTGGAAACTCTGCTTGCCCCATAAGATCTTCGAAAGTTTCAAATAACAGTCTAGTAACTCGACTATAGTAAACGCGGCACAAATAGCCCAGTAGCTGCCATTGCATATTGATTTCTGTGGTAAAGATTGCGTGGTCATCGCGATTCGTAACAGCACAAATAATACATTATTCATACGTTAAGTAGGTGGAAGGTTTTTTGAAGAAAATCTACAGTTTGGCCACGAGTTACACGTGTCTTTCGAAAGCGACTGTAGAGAAAATAAGTGTAGAAATTATTTAGAACGTACCACAAGTCTTTACATTATTCAGTCATATTTCAGTTATAATGCCTGTAGCACACCTCCGCTGCGAAACAACAATTGCGAAACCGCTGCGCGAGTTTCGCTGTACAACAGTACTACGGTCAACGGGCGGAGATGTAGACGGCTCCTGAGCAAATGAGCGAAATCGTGTAAGAAAGAGACATCATAGTCAGTTTTGTACGTTAGAGCAGGGGGAATTTCGCTCGTGTTTCGCCGCCAAAGAACTTACAACTCACAGCGAAACTATTGCGGTTTCGCCCTTTGAGTTTCGCAGCGGAGGTGTGCTACAGGCATTATACTGAGACTGCATATTGGTCTAGTGGTCGCAAGTTCGACTGCTGAGCCAGGTCCTGGTTCCGATACCCAGGTTGGGCAAAGTTTTATTGGGTTTATCCACCAGTTATTTCTCAGTATCAGCCACGGAGACTGGATTTGTGCCCGGTTGATGACAATAGGCTTGCTCCCTATTATACGGGACTTAAGTCATACCTAACTGACAAGATGTGGGTGACCACCTCTGCCTAAACCTTCGGGATCACAGACGTTATATTATTTTGAGTATTTTTATTATATTTGTATATTTATTACTTTTTTTTTTGGTGGGTGGAAAATCATCGAATAACCCCCCCCCCCCCCCCCCGCTCTTGGGCAGAGCGAAGGGGAGTGTCAGACTTCTACTGACAAACCCATGTTCCTTCTTCGCCCTTGTGTCGGAGCCGCGTTATCCTTTCGATAATCCACAGCCCCGACGGAATTTTGAGTATACTTACTAACAAAATTATGGATCATTGTTGTCTGAGTTTAAATAATTTATATTAAGTATGTTATGAATCAATATTGATCAAGTCGCATTTCAAGTTTTATCATCTGAGGTCGGGGAATCCCTTAATAAAGTCATATATTTTTCCTTTTGTCATTGAAGGGAAGGTCAGTGAAGTAGGTGGTTCTCTGGTTACAATGCCACTGGCATTGGCTTGATGGTATAATTTGGAAACTTTTTCATTTCTAATGTGCTAGTATATTATAGTCATGAGTGTGGTTCTTATTCTATTGTACAGCCTTCAAAGTTTTCTATGTTCTTGTAATAATGGGGTTGCCTATTAGTCGGGTAATCGACTCGAAGTTTGACCGAGAAAGTTCAGTTAATAATGATGACTTTTTTATACTTCTAGAAAAACGTGAAAAGTTACAATATGAGCCTATAATAATATACGACATTTTTTAACATAATCTTTTCATATCGGTCCGTCTTTCTACAAAACAATCAATATCTAGTCGCCTCGTGTACAAAGTGTCATTAAAAAACTAGTACTTTGATATCCAAGGTAATTTATACGTAGTAATAGTCGTTAATTTTAAGTATCAGCGTCGACGATGAACCTAAAGCGTATCGAAACTCCACTTCAAGAACATATTTTCATTTTTCTTTTCATAGAAAACCATGTCGCTGATGTCGTTAACACATTGAAATTGGGATATTTACCAAATTTACTATTGGTTGTGGGCTTTAAACAACCCAATGACCACCATACAATGATCACTGATAAAAAAACCTTATATATGTGCCCGATAGAGATGAAAAATAGCAACATCAACAAAGTTTTCCTTGTGACTTTGGGACCTGCCTGTACCGTACAAAAACAGTTGAAATATTTCAAGGTTGACTCATTATGCGAAAAACTTTCATAACTATTTAAATCTTCATGATTAAAATAGTTATGAAAGTTTTTCGCTTATTTTGTCTTTTGTTTAGTTGGTGAATCGGGAAGTTACCAAACGAGATGTAGACAAATCACAAAATGTATCAACAGGTCCAGTTGACTAATTCAAAAATGCATTCGGTCGAATCATAACAGGGTCGAATAGGGTCCATTTAACCCTGTTTTGATTCGGGTCACGCCATAGTCAACTGATTCTACTAGAATCAGTTGACTATGGAGTCCCAAATTATTCAATCAATCAATCAATTTATGTACCTATAGTAGAGGGTAGTGGAGAAGATTTCAGATTATTTTTTATTGCTTAATTAATGATGCTTTTGATGAATGTTGTCAGTCATGACAGTTTAAAAACCATTTAGTTGACTCAAACTGCCCCAAGTAAGATGCATAACATTCTTACTGCCAGCTAAATATGACAAACAGCTTCCAGACTTCACTTATCTCTTTGCTCTTTTAATTGCACCTAGAACTGTAATCAGACGGGCGGCGCGCGTGCCCCGGTTGTTCCATGTAGATTCATGCAGGACTAACGCCGGGGCACGAGTGCCTCTTCGTCAACTTGTGGAGGCCTATAACGCACACTTCATCGACATAGATATATTCTCTCTTTCTAGTATTAAATTTAAAACCTTAGCAATAAATTCTCTTTCACCGCGATCTTATTTTTTTTTTTTTTAAATTATTATTCGATTAATTCATTTAAACATAACAAGATATTATGGTAAATACATTTCCGTTACTTACTTGTTCATTTATTAATCAGTGGACAATGGTGTGGGTTATATGTTTACCTATTCGTGTAACGAATCATAATTGTAAAACTTAACATATAACTGTTTTTTTGTCCCTAATAAATAAAATAAAATAAATTCTTTAACTTAAGAAATTAACATTGTAAGAGAGAATGAACTTAATATTCTTTAATAAAGAGTTGAAACTCGTCGGGACGCGCCATTTCGCGGTTTATAATGGATATTTTTATTACTGCTGTAAGCTCTCGCTGAAAAGGTGAGAGGTATGTAATAAAACAGGTTTTAAAGTAAGGTGCTTTGCCTTTATATTTTATTTTTAAGAGTAATATCAGAAGCGGGATATGGTGTTGTAAGTGTACCTACTGTGTACGTGTTGTCGGGAGTTATGATGAGTCATGTAAATAAAACAACTGGTTTCGGCGAGCGCTAGTACATAACTAAAATATATAATTATTTATTTGTCAATTATAATATTTGCTGTGCATGCGACATGTAAAGTGTCGATGCACCACATTATTCCCCCCTTTTACAAAAAAAAATAGTACACTTGACACTAGAGTACCTACACTTACATAAACAGAATTAAAAAAGTAAAATAAAAAGTATGTCAAAAAAAAGTAATCATTTTACACGAAAATGTAGTCACTAATAATACACAAAATATAGTCATTAACACAAAAAAAAAACTAAACACTACGCCGCTGTACTTTTCTTCTATTTTTCTAAACGTTTGTTGGTCCCTGTGCTCCGTTTGGGTGCTGACAGCATCGCACGGAGACCGTTGGAATCGGAGCTGGTTGCGTTTGCCTGGTGTCGATGTGCCGTGTCACGTTCTTGTAGAACCTCTTCCTACACTTTTTGTACATGCAGTACAGCAGCCCTGCGACGGCGATGATGAAAATGCCCCCCATGGTGATCTCCGTCATTGAGATGCTAGATCCTCCTGACCCAGCGGCAGTTTGAGCCACCACGATTTCTTCCTTGGAGCCCCAGCTGCCCATGTTGCCGAATATTGCTATTTTCTTGGTCTTGTTTTAACCCGTGTTGTTGCTGCGATAATTTGGTGGTTTGTGTGGACGAAATTATGCTTTATTTTATTTCGTGTTTTTCTTTAGCTGATCTGGCGGTATTGTAAATCGTACCACCGGATGTATGACGCGGCCTGAGCGTGTTGTGTTTGGTGCGATCTTATTATTTTCCGCTTGCTCAACATTTTTGCCGTCGTTTACTTCGCTACTGCCACTTTCCTGGTGTGCTAAAGGTTCGTTTACCTTTTCATCTATTAAAATGTATGCTGGTTTCAATCTGTCCACTGTTACTACTGATGTTTTCTTCGGCAATTGAATCTTGAAATATTTCTCTTGTTTCTCTAAAACTTTAAATGGGCCTTCGTAGGTAGGGGTCAGTGGTTTCTTCACAGCATCCGTTCTAACGTATACATATTCGCAGGTTTTCATGTCTGGATGTATGAATGGTTTGTGACTTGTGGCGTGGTGATTGTTACTGAACGGGCTTAGCTTTGCCATTGTCCTCTGGAGAGTCTGTGCATAATTTTCTGGTGATGTTACTTGCGTTTTCGGCTCGATAAACATTCCTGGCAGACGTATGTTTGTTCCGTATAACATCTGTGCTGGACTTATATTTTCTTTCAGTCGTAGTGCTGCTCGTAATCCTAGTAGAACTATGGGTAGTTCGCTCGACCAGTTTGTAGTATTTCCGCGCGCGACTAGCGCGGTTTTCATCGATCTATGCCAGCGTTCGACTAAACCATTTGACTGTGGATGATAACTGGTGGTTCTGGTTTTCTTAATACCGAGTGACTTGGTTAGAGTGATAAATAAGTCTGACTCGAACTGTCGTCCCTGGTCCGTTGTTATGGTGTTTGGGCATCCGAATCTCGCTATCCAGGTGCTTATGAGAACTTCCGCCACAACTTTTGCTGTTATCTCTGCTACTGGTACTGCTTCCGGCCATCTCGTTTCTCTGTCTATCATTGACACAATGTATCTGTTGCCATTGGATTCTGGTAGTGGTCCGACAATGTCTATGTGCACGTGGTCTAATCGTGCTGTAGATGGGAATGTTCCGATTGGGGCCGAGTTGTGCCTATGTGTCTTGCTTTTCTGGCATGCATGGCATGTTTTCGCCCAAATGCCGACGTCAGTATTCATGCGTGGCCAGAAGTAGTGCTCGGAGATCATTTTCTTTGATAATCTTATTCCGGGATGCGTTATGTTGTGCATAGTGTCGAATACTTGTTTTCGAAGTGACTTCGGTACATACGGTCGTAAACTAGATTTTGAATTTTCGCAGAGTAGTTGTCTTGTTCCTGATAATGTCGTAGTTTTCCAGTTAAGGTTGTTATTGTTTAACAGCTGAGTGAGTTCAGTGTCATTGCGTTGCATATCTGCTAACTTAGTCCAATCCACAGGTGTCGGGCAATCTATTTGTTCGACTCGCGATAATGCATCGGCCACCGGGTTCATGTTACCGGATAGGTGACGAATGTCTGTCGTGAACTGTGCAATGAACTCGAGGTGACGTAGTCGTCTTGGGGCTATCGTTTTACTTGTGCAGGTTTCTTTGGTTGTGAAGGCGTGACATAACGGCTTGTGATCGGTGTAAACTATCAACTCTCTTCCCTCGACATAAGGTTGAAAATGCGTTACTGCCATGTAAATGGCTAGCAATTCCCGATCATACGTGCTGTACTTTGATTGCGTTTCACTCAGTCCCTTTGAGAAAAAGGAGAGTGGCTTCCAGTTTCCGTTTTCATACTGTTGTAAAACGGCGCCTACGCACGTTTGAGATGCGTCTGTCATAAGTGATAGTGGGCAATGCGTTGTTGGTGAAGACAATGTAACGGCGTCGCTGAGACTTGCTTTACATTGATCGAATGCTTCTAATGCCTCTGGAGTCCATTGTATTTCAGTTTTGTCATTTTTCTTCGAACCAATGAGGTATTTGTTTAACCGAGCTTGGTGTTTGGCTGCTTGTGGTATATTGTTCCGGTAAAAGTTAATCATGCCTAAAAATCTCCGTAAATCTTGTACTGTTTTTGGTATTGGGTATTTGGTGATTGCTTCGACCTTGTCTGGTAATGGTTTGATACCGTCTTTTGAGATCTGATAACCGAGGAACTCTACCTGCGGTTTGCCCAGTACGCATTTGGCTTGATTTATTGCAATGCCATGTTCGTCTAACCGTTTGAATGTTTCTTGTAAATGACGGCGGTGTTCGCTGGTTGATGATGACGCCACTAGTATATCGTCTATATATACGAAAATGAAGTCGAGTCCTGCTAAGACTGTGTTCAGGAATCTGACAAAGGTTTGTCCTGCGTTACGTAGTCCGAACGGCATTCTTGGAAATTCGAATAGACCGAACGGGGTTATTACTGCAGTCTTTTCTACGTCTTGTACTGGAATCTGGTTGTAGGCTCTTTTTAAATCAATCGTTGAATATATACTGGTTCCTGGTAATAGGTATGTGAAGTCTAGTAGTCTCGGAATCGGGTATCTGTCCGGTACAGTGATCGCGTTCAATCTTCTGTAGTCGCCACATAGTCGTAACTCGCCGTTTTTCTTCGTTGTCACGTGCAAAGGACTTGCCCACGGACTCTTGGAAGGCCTGCATAACCCTGTGTCTAGCATAAGTTCTATCTCCTTCTTCACTCTTAGGTATTTGTCCGCCGGCAAAGGTCTTGACTTGGAGTAAACAGGGTGTCCATTGGTGATGATTTGATGAACTACGTCGTGCTTCGGTCGTGACTGAGTGTCGAGAGGTTTCAAAATGTTCGGGAAATCTGCTAAAATGTCTGCGTAGTCTTCGGTTAAATTTACGGTCCGAAGTGTTGGTGTGCTTGACTTCATTAACTTTGCGTTACTCTGAAGTCCAGTTGTACCATCAATTAAACGTTTATTCCGAATATCCACCAAAATGTTGTTTTTTTCTAGAAAATCGGCTCCAAGTATTGGTTGCGTAATGTCAGCTACGATGAAAGTCCAACGATACGGGCGTCTCATATTCAGATTTAACGTCAGCGTTTTGTCGCCATATGTTTTAATTTGTGTACCGTTTGCAGCGTATATTTTATATGTGTCGTCAATTTTTAAACGGTCCCCTCTTCTAGGTATGGCTGAAATATTAGCGCCTGTATCCACCAAAAAACGATACCCACTTTTTCGGTCGGTAACGCAAAGGCGGTTTGAAGGTATGATAGCGCTGACGACCGCCTCTGTCAACGCTGAACTTAGTTTTCCGCCGGTTTCTTCCAATTGCATGGATTTTCACAGTTCCGGGCTCGATTCCTGTAACGATGATGATACTTGCATAACCAGTTGGGACTGTCGGGTGTCATTCTCGTCCTAGAGTGGGATCTTGTGCGCGACTGGCTTCGATTACGTCTATAATTACGGTGTCTATAATTGGTTGAGTTTGATTTTAAGGCTGCTATTTCCATGGTTAGTTTACTCATTTGGTTGACTAACTCAACCATAAGCTGTGTTTGTCCGCTTGATATTTCCGACACTTCACCTGATCGTCCTTCCAATATCTTGTCTGCTATAGCGGCTAGGTTGTCGAGTTTTTGATCTTGACTGACCGTTAACACTGCTCGAACGTGATCAGGGAGTCTTGATATCCACAGGCCATGCAGGGTTTTTTCGGCCACCTGGCTCTTACGTGCCAATTCCCTCATTCGTCTCAACAGTTGCGACGGTTTTTGGTCGCCTAATTCCACTTCACTGACCAGTTTTTGAAATTGCCGCTCCTCTGATTCTTCGTATACGGCTAGGAGTCTTTCTTTAATGGCACCATATTTATTGGTGGCAGGGGGTGACATTATTATGTCGGCCACTTGACTTACTGCGTCTTTGTGGAGCTTGGACAGCACGACTCCGTACTTTACTTCGTCTCCCTGTTTTTGGGGAGCCATCATTGTCTCAAACTGCGCGAACCACACCCTGGGCATCTCTATCCAAAAGTCCGGTATTTTCGACGATATTCCTAATGCTGCGACTTCGGCCTGACTGTTGTCCGTCGCTCCGCATGTTGGTTTCACACCACAATTTCCACTTGTACTCATGTCTTCGGTAACTATATGCCTCTTGAAAACCAAAACCAGTGAGATCCGCTTGTGGAAGGCTGGTAAGTATGTGCAGTGCAGTTACCACGACACGGGAAAATCACTTTAAATCGCGGCGCGTGTTAAATTCCATATCGGGGTCACCAGATGTAAGTGTACCTACTGTGTACGTGTTGTCGGGAGTTATGATGAGTCATGTAAATAAAACAACTGGTTTCGGCGAGCGCTAGTACATAACTAAAATATATAATTATTTATTTGTCAATTATAATATTTGCTGTGCATGCGACATGTAAAGTGTCGATGCACCACAGTGTTATGAAATTTAATTTTTGCCCGGCTTGTTTTGCTTTTGACATATTTAAATCTTTTATACTGTTAAGAGGTAGATGTTTAAAGATGTCTGGTATTTGAATTTTGATTTTGGATATTAATTTGAGATATAATTATATTCTTAGCAGTAAGTAACTTTTCTGAACTAAATACATGAAGCCGAAATTTATAAACGTGCGTGCGTGTGTATGACCAGATGTATGAATGTGGACGAGTCAAAAGGAGTATGTAAGGATCGTAGCAAGTGGCGTTTTGTGGTTTCTGCCTACCCCCATGGGGAAAGGGCATGAGTTTATGTATGTTATGACGTGTGTTTAGACGTTCCCCGCTTTGTCTTACATTGTTGTTTTGCTCAGTAATCGTGATGTGCAACGATGACAGAAGTAAGTAAGTAACGCTAAACTTAGCCTAGTTTACTTAACCAAAAAATCTCTTGAAATTCACTTGCGACATTTATTCTCTACTCAGTTATAAGTTTGTTTTTAAAGCATAACAAATAATATCTTTGACCTTAAACCTGATTTATATCTAATTACTATAATGGCAGTAGGCGGTAAATGAATACCTTCTGTAAATCCACAATGTAGAAAACAATACAAAATCGATTCTCACATCAAAGACTAACCTTGTCGCGCTAGCTTGATGTGTTTCAAATAATATGTCATTAAAGTACCTAACCTTCTTGTTAGGGTTCGGTACACGAGCTTTGAAATTGGATTGGGGATTTTGTTATGCCTATGCTTCGACGCTGTCTATCCGTGTACCTGTTGGTCACAGGGCTATATCTTTAGAACTGTCCCGAAGGGATCCCGACCACATACCCAAACAAGCTTTGGACTGGAACCCCCAAGGGACAAGAAAGCGTGGCCGTCCCCGACAAACCTGGCGCCGCACCGTGTTGGCAGAAGCGGCGAGCATCGGATTGACGAGGAGCGAGGTGAAGCATGAAGCTCAAGATAGATCGCGATGGAGGACATCTGTGGACGCCCTCTGCCCCATCTAGGGGACATAGGACTTTAAGTCAAGTAAGTCATGCTTCGACGCTGTCTATCCGTGTACCTGTTGGTCACAGGGCTATATCTTTAAAGATATTCGTATGATATTTTTAAAGAATAGCGGAGGAGTAGGGAAAAACGTGGAAATTATGAATAGTGTGGCGGGCTTGTCCTTATTCCCAATCCACTGTACCTTCTGTAAGCCAGAATCAACAGTGGCGACTTAACTGTAACTGTCTTGGATCCCGTAATGAAATTAACCCGACAAAAATAGCGGAGTATATTATAGTAGGAAAATCATAATTTCCACTTACCTCTTATAATATGCTATATCAACAGAAGAGTTTGTTTTTATATAATATATAAAAGTATTTTTAATGTATTGCTTTCAATAATACTCGTAATGCACCGTTTCACCGTTCAAACAAAATACCGCGGTACTATGTAGTCAAAACATTTCAAATTACTCTAGCCATCCACTACTGTACTGTACTTATGTCCTAATTTTAAGTGTTTACTTATATGTTTACTTGGTTTACCTGTAGTTTTTTGTCAATTTGTTTTTGTCCTGTGGGAAACCAATAAATCATTTTTCATTCTTGCTTTTCCATCTACATTATCTGCCTAGCCTTTTCCCAACTATGTTGGGGTCGGCTTCCAGTCTAATTTATGTAGCTGAATACCTGTATTTTCCTCTGCTACTAATTGCTCTAGTTGAATGCATAGCAAATGCACGAGGTTGTATTCTAGCTGAGAAACGTCTCATTTTGATTCAATCAATTTACAGCACTTATTCGATGTTTGGTATCCAGTGGTAGCCTAGAGGTGGCGGCCGAACAAAAAGTCGTGGGTTCGCCCCAGGCAGGCGCATGACTTTGTGTAATTTCAAACTCAAACTCAAATCGTTTATTTCAATTAAGCCATTACAGGCACTTTTGAATGTCAGAAGGACGGAAGAAGAACGAAACTACGAGTGCAATGCGTCATTCCGAAAGCCACCACGCCGAACCACACGCCACCGAATGCCCGCAACAACAAACACTGCGAGCACGAAAGCACGCAGCGACGCAAACCGCAACAACGAATGCTCGAGACCATTTATTGGGATTTATTTCATCACCACTGCTCTCATAACAGAAAAACATCGTGAGGAAAATTTCGAAGATATGTGTCATCTACCAACCCGCACGGGGACCGCGTGGTGGATTTATAGCCCATGCATCTCCTAGAAAGGCCTGAGACCCTGCTGTGGGAACATTATAAGCTGAAGATGATTCGATATCGTGTAGGTAGATACTGTATACCTTACTGTAATTATATTCTACACAAATAAACGGCGACAAATCAAGCTATTCATTTATTCATTTCCAGTATAACATATTATGGCCTCGCTGTGATATATTTCAAAATTACAAACATAATATTATGTTTTTAATGACTTTTGTTTCAACTTATTTTTGGTTCCACAATTTTCCGGAACATCGACCTACATACACCAACACACTTTATACCTTAAAGCCGCTGTAAGCATTCTTACACACAGCATTATAATCATTACAATACTGGCAGTCTTTTGTCTTTGACACAAAGGGCTTCGTTTGCCGCTGAGAGCAGCGAGGTGGCGCTGCCATCGCAATTAGACAACGCTTGCCCAAAGAGGTGACGCCTCTTCTTTGACAAAAGCTGTAAAAGTACTCTTAAAGTACATGGATACTGAATTACTGATGCTTTTTTGCGTTTTGCTTCAGTGTAGTTATCGTGATGTGAAAATGTAGAGGGAGCTCTGTGTGGTAGTTAACTTAAATTCAAAGCATTTGTTTTAATTAGACCATTTTACAGAAATTTTGAATGTCAGAAAAACAAAAAAAAAAACCAAGTCACAGTCACGGCATTATAATTTGTGAAAGTATATTACTGTAGTTTCCCATTCCAAAACGTAGATGTCTATGGAGGAGTATGGGTAACAAACTTCATGGACAGTAATTTTAGAGGACCTGCTGCTAATAGTTAAGTAGTTTTGTAGATGACAATGCCACTATTAAATGAACACTATAACTTACTACTATAATCTGCCCCCTTACTGCGTATCTTTTTAACGTCAGTGGCTATCAGAAATGTCCATAGATTAACTGTAAATTGGTTATGGTTTGGTACATTTTTTTCTTAAAAACTCACTATTTGACAGTTATTTGATAGACATTTTGAGTTATCCACTGTCATAAAAAGATACGCAATAGCCCTGCTGTAGAGATATGTGCATAAAGTTTTTTTTTTTTTTTTTTATATTAAATCTTTACGTGATACTTATATCGGTAATAATAACATAATATTATTCTGTTTGTATCAATCTTATACGTGATTTATAATGAATCAGAAAGCTAGTGATCCTGTCTGTCTCTACCGTGAGATTCGACTGACTATGCCCCCTTTTCATCTGTGCTCGAAATTTATTTTTTAACGAGGCAGGACGTGTCAGTCAAATACTAGGTATGTATCCACTACTAGGTACGTCTAAATCATTTTTATTTATTGATCTGAATAATTGTGTAGATCTTCTAATCATTGAGTACTTTTGATCATATCTGAACACTCTCCCTTCCTCAATAACAATAATATCAAATATTATAGAAAAAATTGGAATCCATTTTCCCGTAGACATAACACCTTTAATGGGTAACCTTTTTAAACGGAGACGGACGGGGACGGACGGACGGACGGGGACGGATCTGAATGCATTAAAAAATACCTCTTATATCGAGGAGAAATAAGTTTGAATTTCCAATGACATAATTCGTTTGGGGCAGGTGGAGGAAAATACGTTTAGAAATTGGGACTTTTTATGGGACACGGGGCTCGACCATTAGAATTATTACGGGAATGGTTCAATATAATGTAAATCAAAACATAATGTCTGTTCGTTACATTACTTTTCCATTTGTTCCGGTTTTCTATTGTGAAGATGAATTACTGCTACGTTTTCAAGTGCATGTTTTTTGTATTATTATTAAATTGTATCTAATGTTAAGCCTGCCTATGGATGGAGAGGGAGAGGAAGACCAAGAGTGTGTGAGGAGTGATATGAAGGAAAAAGGAATAAATGATAACGTGACGACTAACAGGGCAGAATGGAAGGAAGAAACGTGTTGCGTCGACCCCAAATGGCATGGGATAAGGGCAGGAAGTAAGTAAGTTAAGCCTGCCTATCTGACCGCCACAGCCCAGTTACTTAGTGGGTAACTAGGACTACTTGTATGGCCGTAACAAAATCACAATATGTTTCACATAGGTCTACATCATCATCTCATCATCATCATCATCAGCCTATAATGTTCCCACTGCAGGGACTCAGACCTCCTCTCTAGGAGAGGGATGGGCTATACTCCACCACGCGGGCCCAGTGCGGATTGGCAGATGTCACATGTCTTCGATTTTTTTGGTTCTAAGACATGCCGGTTTCCTCACGATGTTTTCCTTCACCGTTTTGAGAGCAGCGGTGATGAAATAATTACACAAAGTAATGCGCCTGCCTGGGTTCGAACACGACCTACTGTTCGTAAGTCGGGGCCGACACCACTGGGCCACCGCTGCTCCAGTCGGGGCCGACACCACTGGGCCACCGCTGCTCCAGTCGGGGCCGACACCACTGGGCCACCGCTGCTCCAGTCGGGGCCGACACCACTGGGCCACCGCTGCTCCAGTCGGGGCCGACACCACTGGGCCACCGCTGCTCCAGTCGGGGCCGACACCACTGGGCCACCGCTGCTCCAGTCGGGGCCGACACCACTGGGCCACCGCTGCTCCAGACGGGGCCGACACCACTGGGCCACCGCTGCTCCAGTCGGGGCCGACACCACTGGGCCACCGCTGCTCCAGTCGGGGCCGACACCACTGGGCCACCGCTGCTCACACATCACTGCTGCACATCATCATCTTCCTAGCCTTATCCCAATCTATGTTGGGGTCGGCTTCTAGTCTATTTATTATCAGTATTTTACATGGAGCGTCTGCCTATCTGACCTCCACAGCTCAGTTAATACTGGATAATACGATAGCCTTTGGTAAGACTGGTTGTCAAACTTTCAGGTCACTGACCACCTGTAACGACTGCCAAAGATCTAAATATGGCAGCCGGGACCAACAGCCTAACGTGTTTTCCGAGGCACGGAGGAAACTCTGTATGTTTTCACAAAGGTCTACATGGGCACTTACAAAACGTCAGGAAAGGTGATTCAGGTTGGTCATTTCCTATGCAAAAGAACAGGCAAGAAGCTCCATGTGTACTCTTTTAAAATTATTTGGTTTTATAATATGTTTATGTTAACGTTTTGTTATACTTACAATATTTTTATATTAACGACTGTGAAAGATCACAAATGACAAGGACCAACAGTTTAACGTGCTTCCCGAACCACGGTGAGTTCTCGGTATATAATGGATGGATCACCCATCTGCGGACCTCGGTAAGCGTTGCTTAACTTAGAAGATTGACCCGTGGGGTTGTTATGATGTAGCCATGAGTCCCTGGACCGTACCAAATACTTTCATTAGAAATGCTACTATTGTTAGTAGTACAATAATGGATCTTATTATTATCCCTTCATCCATCTTCCTTTCTTAACAAAGAAAAATACAGGCAAACTGACAAGAAGCCAATATTAATTCACCCATAATATAATAAATCAGGAATCCCGGAATATTACCACAGAAACCCATGATATATTACTTACAATTTAATATATCCTAGTGAATGAAATGATCCATTTTTACCATTAGATATTTTTGTAGGGTAACAAAGACTTACTACATAATTATATTATTATTTTGTATTGATAAAACGGGAAATGTAAGTACTCGTAAGTAAAGATGTTGAATAAATTCTAAGGAAAATATTTTCTTGTGGGCTTACAATGGGTTTCAGGGAGGTCGCAAACATCTGCATTTTTTTTTCAAACTTATTCTTTTTACATCTTTGTTGGTTGATAAGATTAAATAAACGTTTAACACATTTATTTAAAAATCTAAATGAGTAGGTATTTCGGAGTACTTTTTCATTTTAACGAGAAATAAATAATAAGAGACTGGACAATCCCCATTCCTATGGAAAGTCTTACTTTTTACCCGACTGCGGCGAAGCCCAAAAGGAGGGTTATGTGTTTAACGTGTATGTATGTATGTATGTCCGTTTCTTTGTTCCCTCATAACTCATAAACGGATGAACCGATTTGAATGAAATATACGTCACTAGATTCGTCTTGATGGCGCGAGTATTATAGGCTACATTAAAATTAAAAAACAAAGAAAAAATGCGGATTTTGGGGGCCAAATCGCGGAGTTCAAAAAAAATTTTTTTTTCCTATACCATCGAGTAGGGTATCAAAATTAAGGGTTTGACCAAAATATATAACACTTATATGTTTAAAAGAAATTCAAAGTGGAAAATCCTATAAACAAGCACAAAAGTTAAATCATTTGCGAAGAATTTTACACGACCAACGAAAGAACAAACACAAAAGAATTAAAAAGTTGGAAATAAAAAAAAAATAGTTAAAAAACTAAAAAACCCGACTGAAAAAACTGAAAAGCAAAAAACAAGCACATTTTAAATTAAACAAAACTTGGAACCAGGCGGGGTTCATTTGAATATTAAATTATGAAATGAAAAACATAGAACTAAAATATAGAACCCCGCCTGGTTCCAAGTTTTGTTTAATTTAAAATGTGCTTGTTTTTTGCTTTTCAGTTTTTTTTTGCATACCTATGTCAAACACTCGTAGAGTAAAAGCTGTTCAGTGTCATCTGAGACACCACGCGAGAAGTTGTACGTTCATAACTTACACCTAGTATTTTTTTAAATTGAGACAAGCCCGCCACACTATTCCCACTGTAACTCTTGTTAGCCAGAATCAACAGTGGCGACCACAAGAAAAGTGCCAATGAAGCTCGGCGAAGTCACAGAGAAACGATTAAACTATCTTCAATCCCGCAACGAAATTAATCAGAAAATAATAGCGGAGGAGTAGGAAAAAAAGACATAATCACCAAGTATATTAAAATAACGCTGTAATTTTTCATACTCTAACCAGTAAAACAGTCGAACAAGCTATTAGGTAGACGTATACAGGCAGAAAACTTTATTATATTAGTGCACTGCAATTTTGTTTTATTGGCATTAAGCAACTGATGCCAAACGCTGTATTGACATCAGTCACTAAATGTATCTGTGTAATCTTAAAAGTAAATGCAAGTTAGCTGGTTGTATACTTGTTACTTTGTTCGACTACCTACCTAGTAGATATTCTAGTAGCACCCCAAAGAAAAAAATTAAGGAACATAATCCAGGTAAAGACGCTTAAATATTTCCCGTTGATTAAACTAAGAAATCCATAGCTAAATAAGAAGGGAGTAACGATAACACCCGGGGAATTAACTAAGTAATTAATCACTTCGATATGCCTTCGTCCGTCGCTACCGCTGGGCCGCGGCGAGAGGGAGAAATGTCAAATGATACCGATTCGTGAGGAGGCGCAATTAGTGAGGACGGCGAATGAGGACGGGAAATGTTACGAGATAAGTAAGTATGGTCGGTGTCATTAGTATGGTGTTTTTATGAGACTTAATTGTATCAGTCATTTAATTATATTTATACAGGTAGTTAATTATAGGTACTGTGCGGTTGTTTGAAATATAAACCGATAAAAAGAAGGACAAAACAATTCATGCAGCTTTGGAGTTATGCGTAGCATAGTGTTACAGCGTTTACACTGCTGGTACAAAAGCCGCTACTCTGTGAGTGAGACTAAAGTAAACAAAATTTCCTCAAATTTTTATTTTCATGTAAGTATGTATGTAATAGAATGAACCGTCAACATTGAAGGTAATGCTGTAAGTTTAACGGAGCTACTGCTGACAAGTTGTATAGGGATGCAGACTTGGTTAATAAAATTAATCTGTTTAATTGATTACAGTATCGCAACGTTTTGCTTCAGCATCAGAAGGCGCCACCATGACACTAATGAGCATATTTTGAAGTTTGATCTAAAAAGTTAATACCCTAATGTAAATGTTTGTCATTAGCCGCAAATTGAATCTCTGGTCCGGCTGCCTTCCAGAGTAATACTGCTCTGGAAGGCAGCCGGACCAGAGATTCAATTGAGCGTAAACAGAGCGTAATTGAATGAAAACTTGGAGTTTATTCACATTTTAGCGTTGATTCCATAAATGTTTATCTCGCGGTCGTTTTCCGTCATTAGCATGATATTTCTAGTCGTCAAAAAGAGAGGACAGTTTTGCACTGGGCTTTAATTCTTTAATTGCCTTAGCTGTTGAGAGCCAGAAGTTAAGTGAAGTTGAGGAGTTCGTGGCTAAAGCGCAAGCCACAACGCCAGCTAGCGGGCGGGCGGGCTAGACGGGCGAACATCGTTTCACCTCTTTACATACTTCGGTTCACACCGCGAGCTACCGACTAATCTAACGAGCTAAGCTAACGAAATATCCGACGATTCCAGCGAAGCTACTCGTTCACCTCGTTGGCGCGCCCGCGCTTCGCTAGCTTAGCTCGCTCCGCGCGCTCCGCCCGTCGCTCGTCTGTCCGTAGTTTACGGTGTGAACCCCATAGTTTAGCTCGCCAATATTTCGCGTAGTTTGTATAGTTTCCTTCGTTCGCTTCGCCCACCCGCCTAGCCCGCCCGCCCGCTAGCTGGCGGTGTGGCCTGCGCTTAAATAACAGCAGCCAGTCGGATCGATCTTTAGGTTAAGCATCGCTTGCCTAGGTTGGTCCATGAATGGGTGACCACCCATTAAATACGAGTTTCCTCCGTGCCTCGTAAAGCACGATAACACGTTGGTCCCGGTTCTTCCCGGTCTTTTGTCAGATCTTTGTCAGTCGTTACAACTAGTCGGTGACTCGAATGTCTGACAACCAGTATTTCTAAGGGGTGTCGTACTTCCGTCAGGGCTGCGGGTTGTTCGAAAGAGATACCGCGGCCTCGACACAAAGGGCTAAGAAGGAAAATGTGTGGTTTTTAGTCAGTAGAAGAAAAAAACAGGGGTTTCGTATTACTCAGTACTAACTGCGTTGTGGATGTCAAATAGGCAGTTGCTCTATGTAAAATACTAATGCCGCTTTATTGCTCGACTTGACGGGGGCACTGCCGTGCCCCCAGATGTCCTGCTGCATCTGGTAATATTGCTCGGTCGATCGATTTAAAAAATGTTGAGTTTCGAAAACACAGGTATGTTTTTACGAAGGTTAGGTTACGAGATTAGTCTTTTATTTTTCGGGAACACGAAACTTATTATATTCCGAAACAAAACATGATTACTAAGCATTTCCTCGTACTTGAACCAATATCGGTTCGACCTACTTTAATAAAACTTTTACAATATTAAAAGAAACTTAAAGACATACATTTTAACTTTCCAATGGTACTCGATATTAGTTGCGAGTTTCTTGTAAACTTAGTGATTAATGTACGGCCCTGTTGAGCCTCTTTTTTATAGGTTAAGCGGCCGTGAAAAAGGCGAGTAAGGGCTCGTTTACGGAGACGCGGGGCGTCGCGTGGCGCGTGCAAAAGGCATGTCGCATGCTTTTTTAATCATTTACTGAGAGGCGGGTCCACCGTGCACCGCAACGAACGCTGCATTTTAAACTAACGAGTGAATAATCGCTTCTCGTGAAATCGACATTCGAAATCTTTAACGTATTCATACATCGCCTTGTGTTTGAATTAAAAACGCACAACGCGCCGCGCGACGCCCCGCCTGTAGGTACGTAAACACGCACTAAGTGTGAGGTTCGATTATTTTGTTGAGGAATAAGTTTTTTTTTTTGTAAGAGTAGCTGGTTTTTTGGTAGGTAGCGTTTGCAGGGTTTGTACCTCAGTAAGATAATAGTGACTCAGTTCTAATATTTTTTTACAATGTTCTGTCACAAGCACTAACATGTTTACTTGTACAAAAGTGGTTTTCTCCTATTTACTTGATTGTAATTTTATATAGTTACGAACATAGGTACTATTTTGGGGCCCATTAAAATATGAAATAGATCTTTTATCAAAGTTGCAAAAGTTGTTCGGTGAGAAAATCACTGTCGATTCTTCCTAAGTGTATATTAGTGCTTGTGAATGAGGTACATACCTACCAAAATCATAACGACAGTATTTACGAAAAAATGACTGTCTATGTATAATGTTTTTCATTGAAACAGAAACAGAGCGGGACTGCTAATAGAACGTGGTAGCATTGACTACGCCAACAGGCTTTGCTTTTCGCTCTAACAAAATTAAATTACGGTTCTAAGCGACAGGAAAGGATAGAGCATGGACAAATGTGATTTCGTGCTGATAGATGTGGTTCAACCCTGAGCATATTAAAGCACGGGTAATCGACCTCGCAATTGCTTTACTACTTTTAACAACAATTCCCAGAAAATAGAAACTTCATATTTAAGGGTTCTCATCATCATTTTTTTTCAGCCGAAAGACGTCCACTGCTGGACATAGGCCTCCTCTAAGGGTTCTATTTAGTTAGTATTTATCTTGTTTTATATTCAGCTATGTAACTTAACTTCACGGGACCGGTCAATGTGGCGACACCTGGGGGAGCCCTATGTCCAGCAGTGGACGTCTTTTGGCTGAAATGATGATGATGATGATGTAACTTAAACTACCCTTTTAGTTTTATGAAGTTGGTAGGTAGGTACTACAAAACCTTGGTAGTAAAGAAATTGCAAAGTCGACTGTACATAAACATGGCTAGGATACAGATTAAGACCTTGTTTAACAAACTGTCGAATATTCTTGAAAACTTGATGATTAATGTGTTTTAGTCCAAGTTATTGATGGCCGCATCATAAACAGTTCGCTGTTATATGTTTACGTTGTGCCGAATTGATGGTTCTCACGAATTGTTTCATACTTTATAATTTTGTTTCATATTTTGAAGTAGGTCGTATAAAATAGGTTGTGATTCGTTTTCGTCTTTTTATAATGTTTTTGTGGTTCTGGGTTTGATTCCCGGTTAGGGCAAAATGTTATTGGGTTTTTTCAACAGAAATTCATTTGTAGGTATTAGGCTCGCCCCCTATTACCTACATGGGATCCTGTCTCCCATCTTCAAATTTTTTAATGTCTGTTCCTGTACAAATTATTATTTGTGGGAGAAAATAAACAAATTTATTATTATTTAAACATAATTGGTGAAAAGTGAGGGTACTAATTAAAGCACAAAAGGTACACCTCTGCATAACCTAACCTCTGATTACAGTCGTGAATGTATGTAGGTATGTAATTAATAATAATAATAATAATATTCCACAACTATCACACAACGCCATCTAGTCCCAAGCTAAGCAGAGCTTGTGTTATGGGTACTAGACAACTGATAAACATACTTATATATTTTTAAATACATACATATTATAGATAAATTACACCCAGACACAGAACAATTTTGTGTTGTCATACCTAGCTCAACATATGTAGAAAACAAATCTACCAATACACAGAAAAGTCGATACAAAAAGCAGAACCACATATAAATAAATTGATTAAGCACAAACAAAAACACTTGGCATCAGTTTATCATCATTAACCCATAAAATATAACTTTCCGAGTGAAAACATGCAACACAAAAGCGGAGAGAGTCCAAGTAAAAACCTATTACGTTATGGGATCATTAATCTCAGTTACTATTTCTTGATCGGGTAAACTGTGTAGTTACCTACAGGATTATAGAATACGCCTGCTGTACAGGGTAGCTATTATGTATAATTAATTATTTTTTGCTGTAGGTGCTTGAAACACGAACAAGGAAATGCTATAATATGTCACTATTTTTGCCCACCGCGAACGCTAGTTAATTTTTTTTTTTAAAAGAGATGAACTAAATGTGCCACAAATGGTTTAATTAACCGACTTTAAAAAAGGAGGTTTCTCATTTTAGTCTTTTATTTCTATAATGCTTATTTTTGGCTATGCCTATGGTCATAATGGTTTAGGAGCAAAATGTTTTATAAGATTTTAAACTGACATGGTCACTAAAACTATTATTTATACTGAAAACGGGATATTTACCATGTTTGTTTGTTTAACAATAAGTAAACATGGTTAATATTCCTTTCAGTATAATAATAGTGCAAAATGCTTTATTCTCAAAATGACAACAGAGTCACAAAAGGACTAGTTCTCAAAATGGGCAATTCTCAAAAGCCTAATTCTCCGAAAGGCCAATTCTTAAAAATCCTAGTTCTCAGAATGCCCAATTCTAAAATCGGAGCGAAGTATTTGTGAATACAGCTCCATTTTATTGAATACCGGGTCCCGAGGGCAACAAAAGCTGAAATGTAAATAAAACTTAATGTTGTTGCAAAAAATATGTTACTCCACAAAAAGTAATGGCGGTGTGGATGTACAGTCGAACAAGCTAATAAGTATACAGCCATCTAACTGGCATTCACTTTTAAGATTATACAGATACAAATGAGACTGATGCAAAATGATATTCGTTTGAAATCAGGCGCTTAATGCGAAATGCTTTATAAAATAACTAGCTGATGCCCGCGGCTTCACCCGCGTGGATGTCGTTCAAATTATATACTAAAACCTTCCTCTTGAATCACTCTATCTATTAAAAAAAAAACGCATCAAAATCCGTTGCGTAGTTTTAAAGATTTAAGCATACAGACAAACAAACAGACAAAAATAGCGACTTTGTTTTATACTATGTAAGGATACAGAATTGCAATCAATATTTTCAGTGTACTAGAAATATAAAGCTATCTACATGAATATATATTAGCTTGTTCAACTGTACCTTATACAAACTGAAATAAATAACCAGATGAAAATGATTCTTGAAAATAATTTTACAAAACTTTTGCTTGAAAAGGGTGTGTTCCTCATAACCGCGTTACGCAGCCAAATGTAACGATGTAAAGATCATGTCGATCATGTAAATTCATGATGTGATTTAACCTTTGACAGTACCTCATGCGTGAGATGGCGGTTGTAAATATTTCTGTCTGAATGCACCTGAATGGAATACATATTAAATTGTACCAACGTATTTCGTACCTCAGTGCTAAAATTACCAATAGGTAGACCTACGAGCAATTTTGTTTTATACTGTGTAAAGTTTAAATTGTACTTAAACAAAGTCTATGTAATAGGGTAGATGACAAAGATAAAAACTAACAGTGTGAGATAGATTTTCAA
The DNA here is from genome assembly GCA_949316265.1 of Diarsia mendica. Taxonomy (NCBI): domain Eukaryota; kingdom Metazoa; phylum Arthropoda; class Insecta; order Lepidoptera; family Noctuidae; genus Diarsia; species Diarsia mendica. The sequence continues at coordinate 2,256,755 of OX438904.1, forward strand.
ACCGAACAGACCGATGGACCGAATAGGTTATGCGGAGCTGACTGCCAACCTTCACTAGTTGGACAGGCACCTGAAGAGAGAGAGAGAGATTTTCAAAAATATTGGACACATAGTTTTTCTTTTTTCACGTAAATAAAAAATGAAGACATTTCAGGCCCCCTACTATGTCGTCTTAAAACAGTCCTAACTTAATGTTAATCCAGTGTGGAAACGTGACAGAACTATACAGGGTGTCTAGCGCCATCTCTCCTCCACACTGGATTAAGAATAAGTTAGGACTGTTTATAGACGTCATAGTAGGGCCCCTGTACACAGTTTTTACCCCCTATTCATGATCTTTGACGGGTTTTATCTTCGTCAGTTTTTATTAATTAACCGACTTCCAACTATGAGGAAGTTCTCAACTCGATTGGTGTTTTGTTTTAATTTTGGTGTTTTTTTTAAAACATAGATTAATGCAATATTTTTCGATAATCTAACTGACGGACTAAACAGATTTTGTTTTGTCAGGAACGAGGAATGTGAAGTATGGTCCCGTGTATATTATGCGTGAAGTGTAAATAATTTTGTGGTTGTTCAAAGGTACTGTGAATTTAGTGAAGGCAAGAAGTGAAGGTTTCTCTATCTTATCGAATCATAACGTGGGGTTTGAGTGAGCGATCACCGATCCCCGGCAAGAGGCGAGCTGTTCACAATTCAATATTGTTCGCTTGTGGTTGGTTCCCAGTAATTACGTCGGCATTAATCTATGGTGGCGTGACACACTGCTGTGGCGTTCATACGAAGATTTTGATATTGTAAACAAAAAGGTGAAACGGAGTAAAGAAGTTAAGAAGATGACTTAGAAATAAATATTCGAAGACATGTGTGGATTAGGGAGCTGAGGCTAAATAACCTGTACGGATTACAGATATTTTTGAATGTCAGAAAAACAAGAAAGCGAAGCTACAGTTACACATAATAATAAAGTGTGAAAGTACTGTAACAGTAGCTCATTCAAAAGCATACGCAAAAGCATTACGAGTTACGGACCCAAAAATCCGTGAGAAAATATGAATAAGAGGCATTCTAGTCAACTGATTCCACTCATTTGGGAATGCACTAAGAATAGGGTAGGTAATTGAAAAAAAAACGAATTACTCCGTCAGATAGATTTCTAAAAAATATTGGACACTAATTTTTTATTTTTTAAACAAAAAATGAACACGATAAAGTCTTTCGAAAACTCGTGTGACGTCACATTGTTGTACATTTTTACCGACCAGTGACGTCAAAAGTCCACCACTCATGAGCTTTGACGCGTTTTATCTTGATCAATTTTTATTAATTTGATCAAACAAAAAACACGTTTCCAAAATTTTTTGATAATATTTCCGACGGACTTAACAGATTTTTATTTGTTCAGGAAACATCCCTATTTTTATCAAAAACCGCAATCTAGACATCACAATAAAGAATACTCTTTATGTCTATGAACCTTTACCAATACATCCATTTCCTTTTTACGTTCCCCAACCTCAAACGTTAGATAAGTGGATTTTTGTTGCAGATTTTTAGATAAAAGCGCTGTAGACTGTAGTACGGCCACAGCGAGCGATGTGGCGACGAAACTAAATCGGATTAGCGTAGAATCCTGCGAGCTCGAATAGAAACGTTATGTTAAATAGTCCGGCGTAATCTCATTTGTTAGTAGGTACATTGTGCGAAAACGTTGTTTATAAAACTTAGCGTAACGAAAATAATTATGAACACTTCTAGTTTTATGTTAGGCATTTACCTAAATGCTCAAATTAATTGTTTTTTTTATTGCTTCTATGGTCTGCTGAGCATAAGGGTCCTGAGTTTGATTCCTGGGTTGAGCAAAATGGTATTGGGTTTTTCTATCAGGTATTTCTTAATAGCACCCTCGGTGCCCGACTGATGGCAATAGGCTCGCCCCTTATTAAATGGTACATAGCTGGTGTAGGTACATCTCTGCCTAGCCTTTCAGGGATTACAGGCGTGATGTCATGTTATGTTAAAACAGCTAAGATAAAAACAAAGATATAAAGTAACCAAAACCTTCATGTCATTCAAATTAGGCAGACAATATGAACATCAGAACCAAACCACAAAAGACCTTAAAACCACCATAGTCATACCTTTCAACCTTTCTTATAAAACACAATGTAGGCACCAGCATTGACCATTCAGCCAGCGATGACAAATAAACCTTCATTACCACACAGACTGTCGACCGCGGCAGCGGTCGTGTGTCACGTTGGCTCCGGAAAAACGATCATTTATCTTCGTCAGCCCGTTTTAAACTATGTCTGGTGTACTTTGAATGGTAAATGACGCATTGGGGCCTGTTATTGATGTACTGGTTACAGTCAGCTATTTTGTTTAACTTGTTTTGATGATGTTATTTTTTTTTGGGATTTTTTGCTCTGATTTGATTTATATTTGGTCTGCTGGGGGTCTTAAATAGCTGCTTTATTAAAATCATACAAAATCCTCGTAACTAATATAGGTATCACACTTCACACTTAATATTATAAAGGCGAAAGTTTGCGAGTGTGTGACTGTGGGAGTGTATAAAATTTGGTACACAGATAGTTTATAACCTGGATTAACACATAGGATAGTTTTATCCTAATTTTATATTCCCGTGGGATATTTTTTTAATTGTAGAGGGTGAACGCTACGATTAAAAAAATATCCCTTATTAATTAATTAATTATTAACGCTGGCATCAGTTAGTTATACATAAATGCGAATGTTTTGTTTGTTTGTTACCTTTCACGCCTAAACCACGAAAACGAACATCCTGAAATTTTGCATTATATAAGTTTCCATGTATAAAGAAACTATTAGTCGACAGAGACAAAGCCACATTCTTTCGAATCATGATTGAATTTATTAACATAGAAACGTTTTTTAGTTAGTATTAGTTTTATAATCATTTGGACTGAATAATTTTGACTCAGCTAGTACGATAATATAATACCTAATCGTGTAAGTCAGGCACCCTGGGCCCCGAGTCTGCTATTCAATAGTGTCAGAATAGTCTATCATTGATCTCATAATGATCACACGCCGAACAAGCAAAAAAGTACCTTAAGTCTGTCGACTTAAGGTACTTTTTGGCTTGTCGTCTACTTGTCAAAATCAACAATTATGAGATCAATGATAGACCATTCTGACACTATTGAATAGCAGACTCGGGGCCCTGATCTCCTTACACATACAATATACTTTTAACAGACTTCAGAAAAAGGAAGACTTCATCCTTATATCTCAAATAGAGCATTGACCCTCCACAGCACTAGTTCCAAGAACCTACAACATGAACTGGGTTATTAGAGCGCCTGTAAATTCGAAATTTGTCATAAAATATGCATATTTGAGACCCCTAACCTTACACGTGGCCCTAGTGACGTATATAAGGGGCTAAGGGATACTTAGGTAGGTTTCCGTGATTTGATTCCTGTTTATCTTGTTACAAGGAAAGTTCAAGGACTTTTTATTCGATGGCAGATGTTTTAACGAGTTGTCAAAGTGATTTCATTTTCGTTAGGTGTCTGTTTTCTGCTTGTGTAGTTCGCAAGATGACATTAAAATGTAGGGCAGTACTTATCCATTTTCGAATGACTGAGGCTCAAATTATAGAAAATCAAAGTAGAAAAAACGACAAGAAGAAAATTATTTTAACATACATAACATTACGCCAGTAATGCAGGGTAAGTCAGAGGTGTACCTAATAATAACCCACATTTTGCCAGTTACGTTTTAAGACGCATATATAGGATCGAGCTTATTGTACAAATCTAGACTTCGACGCTGTATCCCAGTAGTTTCATTATCTAGTTTCTTGAGCCTACTACTGAAAAATTCTTGATGGAAAAATCCAACAACACTTTGCACGACCCGCAAATAGGACCTCATGTTCGGCAGTCACGTTTGGACCACTCGATGAACGAGGCAGTTCAAATCCGTTTTCTTCCTTTAAAAACCAACTGGCTGCTTTCAGCTTATGTGTAAAGTGTTAGTCTAGGTTAGGTTAGGCAATTAGTTGTTACGTCGTGATGTTAATTACGTCGGAGGGGTGCTGACTTGCAGTGAATGTGGACGCACTTGCACGGCAAAAATTGGCTATGTCAGTCACCATAGGGCACACCAGCAATGCTCTTAATAGGCAGATCAAAGTCGTTGTGGCCGAAATCGGTCGGGATCATATATTTATGAGTAATGTAATATAAAATGTAGATTACATACGTGGCATCATCAAAATAATTATTATTGATTTCGTAGTACTAGTAGTACACATGTAGTTCATGAATATCTGTGCCACACACGCTACTACAGAGGTAAAATAGACGATAACAATATAACATTGTTCCAGCAATCAAAGGTAAAGAAACCACATAATAACACCAGGACACCATAAAACCTCCCAGGGTACCGCTCAACAGATTGCTCCGATATTTACGACTCCACTTGTGATTCTGACACGGTCATAAACATTGCGTATAACTATTACATCTGTTATTCTTCGAGGGTTTAGGTTAAGAGGACTGTCAGATGGGTTGTTTGTGTCAGTAATAAGCTTACTAATGCTTCGTTAGTCTTGTGGTCTAGGATTCGATTACCAGGTCGGCCGAAGTATTATTTGGTTTCTCCATTTCGAATTTCTCAATAGCAGCCATGGGGTACATTTGGGCCCGGTTGTTGGCAATAGGGATTTCTCTTCTCTGTCGTCACACTCTAGGCAGAGTGGTCGAGGTAGTCATGACAGGGGTGGTGGCAAACCTCCCAATTTGTCGCCTTTTTTCTCGTACTGTTGCTTGCCTCGTGCATTCGTGGAGTGGACCATTTATTGCAGTTTTGATCTTCATCGGTCATTGGTAATCTACCGCGCGCCCTCGTGCCTTATTTTTGCCGTGTTTTTTGACGTGTCCCCTTGACGTGTACTATGTCCAACGAAAGTGAGAATGCGACCTTGAACGATGGACGAAAGACATTGCTCTATATTCATTATAATAGGGATTACATGGTACTTAAACATTTCTGGCCAAATGTGTGTGCTAATACGTAACCTAACCTAACCCTTGGGTATTACAGGCTTGATGTTATGTTATTTTTTTATTATTCACGATTTGAAAAGAGAAGATTGGAGAAGGAGGAAGAAGGAAAGAAGAAGGCTTGATGTTATGTTATTTTTTTATTATTCACGATTTGAAAAGAGAAGATTGGAGAAGGAGGAAGAAGGAAAGAAGAAGGCTTGATGTTATGTTATTTTTTTATTATTCACGATTTGAAAAGAGAAGATTGGAGAAGGAGGAAGAAGGCAAGATTGAAGTCAAGAGCAAGCCCATTTATAATAAAAAAAAATAAAAAAAAATCACCTTTAGTGTCCCACTACTGTGCAAAGGCCTCCCTCAATTTCTTCCTGTTATGTTAATATTAGGTACAAATTGGTGCAAAAGTTCAATCCCAAACATAATACAAATGAAGTGTCTGCTAGGAATTTAATATGAAATGTACTAAACTAGGCGGGATTAGAAGCTCGTGGCTTAATAGTTACAGCCACTAGGGTTGATCTTCAAGCTTTACAAGATCGGTTCGTGACTGGCATAATATACTATGTAGATAATGATCCCAGGGCTTATTCCAGTTGTATACGTTCCTGTGTGCCTATTGGCCTTGTTCTGTTCTGTCTCCTGCTGATATGGAGGGAAGTGGAGATTATGTTTTTCCTACTCCTCCGCTATTCTTTTTTGATTAATTTCATTGCGGGATCCAAGACAGTTAAATCGTTTCTCTGGGACTTCGTCGGGCTTCATTGTCTGGCTAACAGGAGTTACAGTGGTTTGGGAATAGTGTGCTTGTCCCATAAAAAAAGGTAGATAATGATGATGAACTGGGAAAATGTATCCCAAAGTTGGTATTATAATATTAACCCATGTTCGTAGCTGGTGTCAAAAAACATGAGTTGATGTGTGTATGATAGAAAAATTAAGATCTAGTTCCATGATATGATTTTGTCAAAATATTTTGATTTAAAAGAGTGTCGAGTTTCTTGCCCATTTTTATCCGACTGCACGGAAAGGGTTATGTTCTTTTTCTCCGCAAGTTATTATGTGAAAGTACTACTGTAGACATAAGCCATATTATTATAACTGTAGCATCGCTTTCTTTATTTTTCTGACAAATGAAAGTGTCTGTAACATTATAGTCTAATTGAAATAAATGCTTTGAGTTTTAGTCTGTTGTCTGACATACTCCTAGACAGATTTTCGTTTCAGGTTTAGCACAATTAAATATTTTCTCTCGTGAATATGTTCAACTTTTACAACAAACATTTTCTCATTATGACACTTTTATACTAGCTAAACATAACAAGTAAAACAGCTGTTAAACATGCAAACTTGCACATTATAATATTAGCTTTAACAGCATAGGGCGAAGGTTTACGATCGTGTGGCAGGACCATAAACTGTGTGTTTGTCTCTGGGATAATAATACCCGTGGCTGCGAGCAAACAGGACGTTATGGACGAAGATTATGCTCTGGATTAGGATGCGTTACACAAATGAAAACAATGTGACGTGGGGGCTGGGGACAAAAATAGTACATTGTTCACCGAGAGGAGAAAGTGACCGATTCCCGTCGAGGGTGTCGTTCAAAGCCCGGAGCCGTAGGCGAGGGCTTTAAAACACCCGAGACCTGGATTTATGAGAGAAACTGGATTTATGACCGATTGAAAGCTTTAGAACCGCTCCTTTATCACTATAGACACAACCCGTGCACAACACGGAAATTTAAGGAATACAGGCTCGATTTCATAATACAAGCAAGTTTATGCCATTAAAATTTCCCTAGGAAGTTAAACCTCCGTAGCCACATGAGGTTGTTACCTCAATAGAATCAAGCCAAATTGGTGTAACCAACACTACAATTACAATAGCAACTCGATCCTTCAGATCAGAAACTCGAACTAACCTCCACTTACCGACTGTGAGCTACCCTGATCCAAGAGCTGTTAATTGACACTCGTATGTGAGGCAGAACGGGGCGATGGATGACTCTTGTAATGGAGGAGCAACTGCCTTGATGATGAAGATGTGGTCTAGTAACCATGATTGTAATGATCGATGTGCGAGGAAGTTTGATGGGTCGTAGTTGGTAAGGCTGTCAGACGAGGTTTTTTTTGTAGAAAATTAGTAATTAATGAAACCAGCTTCTTTAGTAAAATTTTGTAAAATTTAAAATTTACTAATAATTTAATCAAATTTAGTTTTTAATAATTTGTAGGGTATTTGCACTTTTGTAAGAAACAGTGGATGGCCGATGGGGCCGAAAAGTTCTGGAATGGCGACCGCGAACCGGAAGACGTTGCGCTGGAAGGCCTCCCACTAGGTGGACCGATGACCTGGTCAAGGTTGCAGGAAACCGCTGGATGAGAGACGCACGGGACCGGTCAATGTGGCGACGCCTGGGGGAGGCCTATGTTCAGCAGTGGACGTCTTTTGGCTGAAATGATGATGATGATGATGAAGAAACAGTTGTTTTTTCTATTAACCGATGAATTATTTCTATCACACAATGATCCCTCTCCTAGAGAGGAGGCCTGAGTCCCTGCAGTGGGAACATTATAGGCTGATGATGATGATGATGACACAATGATATGGTAGAATGATGCACTGAATAATATATGCTAACCGTTTTCGCGTTGGTGTCCCTTCCACATTGTATACTAATACTTTGCAGTCTTGGGGATTTGGTCTTGATTTCTTTAGTTAAACTCAGGATACCAAACAAATTATTTTGTACATAATATCAACCCAAAAAAGGTTGAAATATGATATTTAAATTAAAATAATAGAATCACGTTAGCTGTTGATCCCGGCACAGCCAAAGCCCGAATGACAAGCAAGGGTTATTGTGTTCAAACACTGTTTAAAGCCTTCACGGTTGAGGTTTCAATAACCCTCTTTTTGGGCTTCGACGCAGTTGGGTAAAGAATAAAGAAGGCTTTTATAAGATTCAGCTTTTGTTTAAAATGTTGCTAAGTATGTAAGAAAAAAAATATTTTTGCTAATGGAAAAAGCCTATTAATAATTCTTTTCCATATTAATATCAAGAAGAAAAATGGAAGCGTAATTTAACGACGAAAATGTAACTGAATAGCAAACTTAATGTTTATTAATGATAGAATATTTTATTCCTAAGTAATTTTCACGCGACGAAGTAATATTAAAAATGTTGTTGTTATCAAAATATTAAAAACATGTTTTTAACTGAAATACATTACTTTAATAAAACTTTTTGTCGTCACTCAAACTAAAATTAGACTATTAATTTCCACTTCATTTCTTTCACTTTTTTATTTTTCGAATGATGTCATCAAATATGGCGGACGCTGAAAGCGGGAAAGTTCGTCGGCCATTATTTTTTTATTTGACACTCAGATCAAATAAAAAAAGGTAGATAACGCACGGCCATTGCTAATACTGAAGCCACAAAACTCTGCTCATTCAAGTAAACACATGCACTCACGCACACACATGCATCAAACTATGCTCATTTTTTGTTATTATCTTACGAGTCGTCGTGCAGTAAGTTTGCCTAAAAAATGCCGTCGTGTGTAATTAAATGGTGTAAAAACAACTCTAAAGTGAACAAAAAGTCTGAAGGAATATCATTTCACACGTAAGTACTCTTTAACTATCTTTATTTATTTTATTCAAACACAATTTTGAGGTTATTCGACATAAATAATGTCAATGTCCCGAAATGACGTATCGGGAGAGAGTTGCCAGGAATTCGTATTTGTAATAGCCCAAAAATGTGGGTAAGTAAATTGTAAACAAAGTCATAGTAAAATAATTAGACACAGAGTGGACAATTTATTGTTTTATTTTATAATTTAATTGACTGGCCTGCAGGTCTAGTGGTTAGTGACCCTAACTGCTATGCCGGAGGTCGTGGGTTCGATTCCCACCCAGGACAAATGTTTGTGTGATGAGCACGATCATTTGTTCTGTGTCTGGGTGTAATTTATCTATAATATGTATGTATTTAGAAATATATAAGTAGGTATGTTTATCAGTTGTCTAGTACCCATAACACAAGCTCTGCTTAGCTTGGGACTAGATGGCGTTGTGTGATAGTTGTGGAATATTATTATTATATTATTATTATTAATTTAACTAGCTTTTGCCAGCGGCTTCGCCCGCGTGAAAATGACGATTTCCCATACAAACTTTCATCCCCTATTAGGGATTGAATTTCGAAAAATTCCTTTCTTATTCCTTGTCTACATTATAAAGGGAACCTCTGTGCATTTCAGTTTTCTAGGTCCAAGGGTTTGGGCTGGGCGTTGATGAGTCAGTCAGTCAGTCAGTCAGTCAGGACTTCTCTCTTTATTTATTAGATTTAATTTTATTTTATAGTTTCTAATTATTTTGGAACTTAAAACGTTGTTCTTTAGGCACCTCGGTATAGAGTGGGTTTATTTGAAGTTAGTATTGTATTTGGTTAATATTGTATTTGGTACTTTACTGTACTTTATTCTAGGGTCTAAAAATCTTGTTTGGTGAGCATTTAAATTATAGCCTTAATTATTTGGCTGGCCGAAGAACTGTTATGCACAGCTATTTGTTCTAAATGAACACAATATCCAATAATAATATGTAGCCAGGCATCTTATTTCTAGATGCGCTAACAGTTTTGTGTAACAACCTTTGAAATGCCTTAAGGGCGGGTAGACCAAGCGAAATAGGCGCTCGGTAACGTCCCGTGTGTGTGAGCGAGAGCGAGAAGCGACGCGTGGATCGAAATTTACTTGAAATAATCGTTAAAAAAAAAATTATAAATTCAATGAAAAAACGATCGGGTAGAATCGATTCTAAAATGAATTACCTATAAATTGATATTTTTTGTAAAATATGGTGGTTTACAGTACTCGTTTAAAATGTAATTTACTTGTAAAAAAAGCTGCAAATCGAAGTTACTTCAGTATTTTTTTCTATCGAGAAAATTGTATTGCATCGTGTTTTGAACGGGTACATGGTAAAGAGAAAGAATGTATCCTAAATATATATTTATTTCAGATTCAAAATGTTCTATTTTGCCTACCAAAAGTGAATTCTAAAACAGGCAAAACCGGGAACACATGGCCTTAAAATACCCTTTAAAGATTTATTTCTGTCTTGGAGACGCCTTACTTTCTGGTTTAACGTTTTTATTTTCTTTTTTAGTTTTGCGGGTATGCATTTTCATTAGTTGTTTCTTCATACGCCGTTTTTTTAATAAACACTCTTTACATAACCTTATTGTTTTTTTTTTCGCAACTCACACCCCCACAACGGGACTATCTATTGAGACAATTTATAAAGTGATCCTACACACCTTCTACATATTTATAATGTTATTGTATAACCCGGTTCATTAAAGAAAGGAATCTAAAATGGCGGTTTTTATCATGTCCTCACGCTCGCACACTATAGTGAGCGAGCGAGAGGACATGCCATGTGTTGCCATTTTAGATTCCTTTCTTTAATGAACCGGGTTATAATATATAAAACATTTATTTTTGCATTGACATATTTATCACTTATTCTTACGCAATTTTAAGGGATTTTTTTTCAAAAAGTGGCAACACTTCATTTACTCACACATAGTTGAAAAAATGGCGTCACTTTGTTACTCTACGTGCGCTATCTACCTTTTTTTATTTGATCTGAGATTTGACATCGTAAACAGGCCAAGGAACAATGAATGTAATGCCGCAAAGGGCTAAAACCGTTCGCAGCCACAATTCAAATAAAATGTTTTGAAACTCGCATAATGTGCGGATGCAGTATTTAAAAAGTACTAATGCAATTTTGCTATACTTACTAAAACAAATCTTAGCAGTTAGAAGTAGAGTTTAGTTATGAGTGTTTGTTTATATTTTTACTAGCTTTTGCCCGCGACTTCGTTCGCGTGGAATAGTGACTTCCGGCAGATTTTTGGTTTATCTCGCGAAAAAAAAAACTATCCTATGTCCTTTCTCAAGTTCCAAACTATGTCTGTACCAAATTTCATCTAAATGCGTTCAGCCGTTTAGGCGTGAAAGAGTAACAGACAGACAGACAGAGCTACTTTCGCATTTATAATATTATAGTATGGATATATATATATATATTTATATAATATATATATATATATTATTTAAATATTTACAATATATAAATATATAATATATATATATGTAATATATATATATAGTATGGGAGTATGGATTTTGTTTGCTGATATTTTAAACGTTTTTATTCTAAAGTCGAGTCTGAGATTGTTGGACTTGGCTGGGACAATTTGGATACCCATTTGCTACGATATTTTGTAAAATGCTGTATCGTTTTACAATCCGTTTTGTTCATTGTGGTATTTTGTAGAATGTTGTTTTGCGTGACTACTTGTGACAACGTTAAGCCCAGAGAACCAGGCAACATTAACTGATTTAAAAAAAAATATGGTTATTGTATTTGTCGAGTATATTTCTAGTGTTTTTCACCATCGATAATGCTGACAGATTGTCGCTTTTGTTTAGTTCCTCGGGCATGCTACATATAAACAGATACAAAATAATAAAAATTTAACCAATAAAAAAAAAATCAAATTAATAAAAAAAAAAAAAAAAAAAAAATTTAATCAATTTACCCAAATTTCACAGGTTAAGTTTTAGTCCCATGTAACAGGGAGCGAGTCTATTGCGATCAAGTGAGTTCAAATCCCGTGGCTGCTACTGAAAAAAATCTGAGGGAAAATCCGAATAACAGTTACAGTACACACCTAGTGCGACACACACACATAGTGTTACAATTAGTTTAAGGCAGTAACGTCACCAAATAATATCATTGTCACCAGTAATTACAGTACACACAGTGCGACACACACACACAGTGTTACAATTAGTAACGAAGTAACGTCACCAAATAATATCATTGTCACCAACAAAAACCGTAGTCTTTAGCGACATAAATGTTCATAGGATGAAGATTTGTAGAAATAAGGCTCAGCAGAGGGAGGGTCGTAAAGGGCGATGAATCCTTGTAAATTATGATGATAGGGCTCCGGGGCTTCGGATTACGGCCCGATAGGGTGCGGTCAGTCTTATCACGCGTAAGGGTACAAAGTATTAAGAAAATTGGGTTAGTAAGAAAATGTGGCGTCTGCCCTGTGTACTCTTGGGATCACATTTGGGAGAAAATTGGAATAAAAGACTTTGGGAAAATAAAGGTTTTATAAAATGCATTCTGTGTAACAGTGATCTTGTGTAACAGTGATCCTCACTGGCAGCATTCGCCGGTAATGCAACAATCTAACACCCATAATTATAAAGCCAAGTCTCAAGTCCATTTTTGAACTTGGATCGACTGTTGTTGTCACCCAACAAATCAATCCTAGAATAGGGAATCGGACAAAAAAAAACTAATTAGTCCGTCAGATAGATTTTCAAAAAATATTAACCACGTATTTTTTCTTTTTCCACGTAAACAAAAAATGAAGACGATACAGTGCTTCGAAAACTCGTGTGACGTCATATGATAGTACATTTTGTACCTTCAATTGACGTTTCAAGCCCCACTCCATGATTTTTGACGCGCTTTATCTTCGTCAATTTTTATTGTTTTGATAAAACAAAAAACACGTATCCAATATTTTTCGATAATCTAACTGACGGACTAAACAGAATCATATTTTTTTGAGTCAGTCCGATCCCCTACAATTGACGGCTTTTATATTAAGGTACTTCTTCAGTATAATGTACGTTGCCTCCTACACTAGCCATCCTTGTCAAACCCATAGTTGCATTCTGCTTTAATCAATGCTGAAGATGTAATATGTCTTTGTCATTCTGTATTATCTAACTGGACGTTTGTGTCAAATTATATACAAGCTGTAGCTATCAATATGTCTAAAGGTCTAAAGGTGCGAAATGTAGGAGCGTCAAGTCGGACTCAAGTTCAGTCCACGACTAACGATACCTTTGTTAAGCTCTTCGCCAATAGTGGAGCCACAGTATAAATATGTACAGTAGTGTGACTCGGCCGTGTCCTTGAAATAAATGCCTACAGCCGCGCGGTACGTAAACATGCGTAAGGGCTGCCCGCCTCCAGTATTTTAATTACATGTGCTTATTTTGTGTTTCCATTTAGTTTTGTGATCGTAAATATACTTTTTAAAACAAATAAAATACTTTGTGAATTGAATAGAAAGTGTTCAATAAACATGCGTGTTGTTTTTTGATTGATAGATTTAATTAAAAAACCATGTTTTTTTTCGGGACATATAAAGAAATACTTATCCATTAAAAAGACACACATTATAAGCCTAATAAGCTAGCCTAAGCTACTAGTAAATGAAATTATTTTATAGTCTTATCTTTCAATGTTTCCAGGTAATTAAAAAAAAATATCTCTGGATACGTTATTAACGAATTCATAAAACCAAAAACAACACAAAAAATGTAAATTAAATGTACTTGTCTTATTTTTAGAGAAAACATCGCGCATTTATTGTTAAAAACAACATACCGTCCGCTCGTCACTGCGGCACAGTCGCGACTGTCTGCATCCCAGGCGCATCCCTTAATCGAGGCGCGTAGGCATAGCTCGCGCTTCGTCCGTTTGTATGAAGTCGAACTACTGTATGATAATATTACCGTGGTGGAGCGTTCGTGGGTCGATGAGCTCGAAGATTAAGAGGAATATTACACAAACATGTTTTTTTTTATTGGTGTCGGAAATCATCAAATAACCCCTCCCGCTCTTGGGCAGAACAAAAAGGAGTGTCAGACTTCTACTGACTAAAATCCACCCATGTTCCTTCTTGGCCCTTTATGTCGATGCCGCGGTATCTTCTGAACACAAGCATAGGCCTAAAGATGACTTCCAAATATTCGTCAGTGACAAAGTCCTGTTTACATAACTGTTCGTAGTAACAGCTTCTACTACGCATTAACCAGAATTCCTGTCACTTTCACACATCTGTCAAGTGCCAGACAGAGATAGGAGTAGGTCCCGTCGGGCCTGTAGGTTATTCGAAAGAGATACCGCGGCCTCGGCACAAGGGCTAAGAAGGAACATGGGTGGTTTTTAGTTAGTAGAAGTCTGACACTACATTCCGCTCTGCTCAGAGCGGGGGGTTATTTGATGACTTCACACCCCCAAAAAAAAATAGAGATTGGAGTAGGTCCAAGTCTAAACTCGTAATAAGTTCTTGTCCTAAGTGCGTGTGCTGTGACATGCATGTCAACCTTACACGGCTATCTGTGACGTCATCAAAACACATAACATGTGACAGTCGTCACTTCGAAGAAATGTTAATACGTCATCGCGTATGACGACTCTAATTCATTAGTAGATGGTGTTTACATGCAAATTATAACTTTTATTCCAAGTAATATGGCCTAGGGAGTAATAAACAAATGGAACGCCAACACGCTTTATATACTTACGCAGAATTGACATTATTAAACTTAGATTGCCCAAGATATTCGTTATAAGTAAGTAAAAAAAATCTCTTATCTTAGAACTACATTATTTCTTAGCATTCCATTTACTCACTACACCGTCCAAAAACAACAAAAAGGTCACTTACCTAAAAACAACACTAGTCCCCTCACTATCTAGATGCACGGCATCATTTAGCGACCACTGCAGCAGCACAGCCGTCCTCCCCCCCAGTGGTCCACTAACCACCCTGGCCGGCAGATACCTCCTCCTCATCCGCAAACTCTTCGCGATCCTCCTATACACCGACCTCTCATCCCTAAAACTACGGTACTTTGGTCTAAAGTAGTACCCATCACTTAGACTATCTACACTTTTTAAACTATAGTCTTCAAATGTCCTGTAGGTATCACCGTATTTTTTTGTTTTTTTCATATGTTTTGAACGCTCGGAACGCATGTGTTTCGGGAGGAAATACGGGAGGGACTCGTCTCTGCACGGCCTCTCGGTGAAGGAGGTCGGAGTGAAGTTCCCTCTGATGATGTTGTCTACGATGGAGTGGAGGACGTAGTCGCGGAGGGAGAGGTCTTCGAACTGAAGGTGAACTGGAAAGAAAGAGAAATAGGTTAGATTTGATGGTTTTAAATAAACAGTAACGGCCTTGTGGTGGTTCGATATCAAGGAGTAAGTTATATACCTTGCTATTTTACGAGTAGCTGATTTGGAATATCAAATTAAAAACCGGCCAAGTGCGACTCGGACTCGCGCATCTGATTTCGAGTGGGTGAAACAAAAAAAAAACAGTGTGAGTCGAAAATTCATGAGTTCAGATGAATCGGCTTGGAAAATGATCCATCTGAAAATTATTCAATAATTTGCTTATTCATTTTGAACTCAGTATTTGCCTACCTATTTCTCACTGCTATAAGTCTCGCTTTACATGAGCTTTTTTTTTGGAGGGTGGGAAATCATCAAATGACTCCTCCCGCTCTGGGCAGAGCGTTAGGGAGTGTCAGACTTCTACTGACTATAAACCACCCATGTTCCTTCTAAGCCCTTTGTGTCGAGGCCGCGGTATCTCTTTCGAACAACCCGCAGCAACGCTATAGGCCTCGCTTTGCTTGTTTAAATCTCCACATATCTGTGGCAACCTAGTCTAGGTTATACTCGTGATGACATCAATATAAAAAATAGTCTATCTAATACACACCCTAAATATCATAATTCAGAAAGGAACCAATCTTTCAAATGACTCAGCGTAGCCAACCAATCAAAAAAAGTGTGTCACCTTTCATCTAGGCTCGGGGCTGGCTCGTGACCATTCGGGGCCGTCCATTGACGCCGGAACGGGTCGGCCCCAAACCCGGCCAACGAAGGGCCAAATTTCCGGCCGACTGGGCGAGATGGATAGCCGATGTGTTATCTTTTAGAGATCCGTGGGAATTTTTACACGTCTGATATTTGTGAGGATAGCATTGTGACGGAAGGTCATATTTGTCTACGTTTCTTGTGGGTTCTCGATTTTGGTTGGCTGTTGTTCCGGACTTGTTTATATGCTCAAATATCTAATAGTTTCTAGATTTATTTTTCTAGTTTTTAAGCTGATATGATGTTGATGAAGCTTAAATCAAATAATTTATGAAGAGAACGTAAGTACAGATAGACACAAAGGTTTATTTGATCAATAACTTACTATTTATCGTTTTTCCCACCCAAAAGCTGCCGACAATTGCTTTGCAGTTTGGCAGACATGTATTTATGTAAAAGTGTAAATTCTTATTAAATAAACAATAAAAAAAAGAAGCTAGTTATTAAAACCTAGCAACAGTTATCTACATCCAGCTAGTTTTTTTACCATGACAAGAGTAAAATAACCAATATTCCTGTAGTACTGTTGCCAAAATCAGTGAAGAGGTGCAAAAACCCACTTGGTCAATACAACTTCATCTCCGCTCTTCAAAACGCTCCCTCCTATAACAGAAACCACATCATTCCATTTCACTTGTGACCTTTCGCATTCACAAGATCTCGTCGTAATACAATTTTGATTTATGGTAACATTATTGGCGCCAGCGAAATATTTACATGTAGCAACACTGAGCAATATGTTACGTTTGTACTGTCGTTTATATTAATTTTGTATGATGTTAGGCGTTTTCAACAGGGAGTGGAAACAGTTATTGTGAGGAAGTTGCTTTTTATTCGCGGAACGACGTACTGGAAACAAATTAGTAGGAGAGATTTATTTCCACTTGCGACTCACGGACTTGAACAAAGGCGAAGGCAAAGGCTGCCATACTGTATGGATCAGAATGCTGGTCTATGAATAAGTGGGATGTAAAACGATTCCATGTAGCGGGGATGAGGGGGTAGATGCGTGGTGTTATGTTTTTTAATGTACTTAAGGCGAGGCAAGGGAGGGCGGCGGTGCATCTTGCGACCTAGCTTAGAACACGTCGTAATTTATTATTTCTCAAGTTTACTTGTGAATGATGGACGGAGAGAGAAAATACCATAGAAAAGATGGATGCAGTGTGTGAGGAATGATATGAAGGAAAAACCGGCCAAGAGCGTGTCGGGCCACGCTCAGTGTAGGGTTCCGTAGTAATAATTCTTTTTTTGTTTGAAATACGGGCCAATGAAACTTGACCTCTGGATTGTATAGGCGCTCGTACGATTCAGGGACCAAATTATATTGGTTAACTGCAGTTTCCATCTGTTGTTTCCATCCAAGTTCAAAATAATTTTCCTAGAAAGTCCTTATAAAGTTCTACTTTTCAGATTTTTTTCGTATTTTCTAAACTTATGGTTCAAAAGTTAGAGGGGACGCTTTGTTTTTTACTTTTGGAGCGATTATTTCCGAAATTATTGACATTATCAAAAAATGATTTTAGTAAACCCCTATTCATTTTTAAATACCTTTCCAACAATATATCACACGTTAGGGTTAAAATTAAAAAAAAAATCACTTCCCACTTTACATATAGGGGGGCTACCCTAATAAAACATTTTTTTCCAATTTTTATTTTAGCACTTTGTCGGCGTGATTGATACACATATTGGTACCAAATTTCAGCTTTCTAGTGCTAACGGTCACAGAGATTAAGCGAGGACGGACAGACAGACAGACATGGCGAAACTATAAGGGTTCCTAGTTGACTACGGAACCCTAAAAAGGAACAAATTATAGCGTGACGACTGACAGGGCAGAATGGAACGAAAAATATGTATTGCGCCGACCCCAAATGACATGGGATTAGGGCTGGAAGATGATGATGATGACATGGGAAAGGTTTTGTTTTTCACACTTTTTTATTATACTTTGAATTTATAACTTTTAATTGCCTCCGTGGTCGAGTGGTTTAGGCGTTGCCTTGTGACCCGGTGGTCGTGGGTTCGATTCCCACGGGAAGCATACTTTGTGCAGTTGTTTCCAGTTTGGTTAGGACATTGCAGGCTTGAATCACCTGATTGTCTGATAAAAAGATGGTTCCGTGCTTCGGAAGACACGTATAAGCCGGTGGTCCCGGCCGCCAAATGGCGGTCGTCAAACCATGTCAGAGGCCCTTGCGGCGGTTTAGAAACTCTGACACTAGGGTGTGTGGGGTCGTTAGACCTTACTGCCCACACGATAAGAAGAAGAAGGAAAGGTACGAGATACAACAATACAAGATTATGTTTTGACTGTTCAATCTTGTGTCTTACAAAGAAAAACAATGTAAAATGTTAGTTTCTTGTAAATAAAAATTCTCTATTTGAACACATTCGATTATTGTAAAGACGTGAACTCGACCAGTTATTGACATTGTTATATAAACACTTTTTTATTAAACTTTGAATTTATAACTTTTATTCTTATTCACAAACGTTAACTTGAAAGTTTTATTACAAGTGATTATAAATAAAGAAATGAAATGCATTGTAATTCTGTTTGAAGGAATTTGTAGCATCTTATTTGCAGTATAAAGTTTTACTCAAGTAGAGTAATATGTAAAGTTCTTAAGTACTGC
Source organism: Diarsia mendica (assembly GCA_949316265.1). NCBI lineage: Eukaryota > Metazoa > Arthropoda > Insecta > Lepidoptera > Noctuidae > Diarsia > Diarsia mendica. Next base: position 2,275,248 of record OX438904.1, read on the forward strand.
AAAGTTTTAAATTGTTTTGCAGTTTCATATAACTAGATATTTGTTATGGAAAGGGTAAGACGTCTTATAGTTGTTAAATTTTAGTGGCCGTTATGGGTTTTATTTGCTTGAGGAGCTCGTAGGTAAATAATAATAGTCGCTGGGGTCGATCTACAGGTACAGTCGCACTTGACTGGGTTGTTCCGTGGAAGATTAGGGGATCGGACAAAAAAAAACTAATTAGTCCGTCAGATAGATTTCCAAAAATGATTGGACACGTATTTTTTCTTTTTTCACGTAAACTTAAAATGAAGACGATATAGTGCTTCGAAAACTCGTGAACCCCTCGAAAACGTTACATGTCAGTACATTTTTAACCCACAAGTGACGTCACGACGCTTTTTATCTTCGTCAATTTTCATTAATTCTTTAAAACAAAAAACACGTATTCAATATTTTTCGATAATCTAACTGACGGACTAAACAGAATCATATTTTTTTTTACTCAGTCCGATCCCCTATTGCATACCGAATTCCCTCCGTGAAAACGCGTTATGTCAAAAGACCAAGTAGCCCGAAATTCTGATAACCAGCTTTACCAAGGGTAGGGTTATTGTATTGCTGACTCAGCTATGGAGGTCAGAGCAGTTCCTCCATGCAATACTGATATTCAGCTGCATTCAGATGATAATGATGATAGGTGTTTGGTTTAAAATTAAGTCTCCAAATAACCAGAGAACGAGATAATATTGCAACGACGATTTCAAAAAATTGAGTAAGAAAACCTGCAACCTAAAAAATACGTCACGCAACTCTCTACTTCATCATCATCATCATCAGCCTATAATGTTCCCACTGCAGGGACTCGGGCCTCCTCTCTAGGAAAGGGATGGGCTTTAATCCACCACGGGCCCAGTCGGATTGGCAGATGTCACATGTCTTCGAATTCTTTGGTTCTAAGACATGCCGGTTTCCTCACGATGTTTTCCTTCACCGTTTTGAGAGCAGCGGTGATGCAATAAATTACACAAAGTAATGCGCCTGCCTGGGTTCGAACCCACGACCTACTGTTCGTAAGTCGGGGCCGACGCTGCTCTCCCTACTTCAGCACAATTTATTTTTTGTTCCGTAACTGGACGCGTACAACCAGCAAAAAGTTTTGTCGCCGTAACGTTCCACTTCGCAACAAATTGTTGCTATACCCCTTTAATTTATTGCAACTCTTTGTTAATTAACGATCTCAAAAATTCTCTGTAATAAAAAATACTTTGAGATGGAATTCATCGGGGTTTACTTAAATAAAGTTCCAAGAAATGTTGCTTAGGTAACTGGCGAAATGTGGGTATACTATTAGGTACACCTCCACCTAACCCTTTGGAGATTAGACGCGTGATGTTATGTTATGTTATGTTATGAAAATAGCTCCACGGCCACATTTCCCAAAGGGGTAAGCAGAGGTGAGCCACGGAGTCTGGATTTGTGCCCGGTTGGTAGCAAAAGGCTCGTCCCCTATTACATGGAACTTAAACATAACTGGAGTAATGAGGCTGTACTATAAGGTGCAACTCTGCCTAACCATTCGGGGATCTAGCTTTTGCCAGCGGCTTCGCCCGCGTGAAATTGACGATTTTCCATACAAACTTTCATCCCCTATTTATTTCCCTTGGGTTGAATTTCGAAAAATCCATCCTTATTCCTTGTCTACATTATAAAGGGAACCTCCGTGCAAAATTTCAGCATTCTAGGTCCAAGGGTTTGGGCTGGGCGTTGATGAGTCAGTCAGTCAGTCAGTCAGGACTTCTCTTTTTATTTATAGATTAGGTTATTATTTTCAGGTGGGGAGATTCTCAACTCTCTAGATTTAACATACACATACAACCACGTACCCATATCACGTTTTACCCCAATCCTTACATAGTATAAAACAAAGTCGCGTCTGTTTGTTTGTTTGTTTGTTTGTCTGTATGCTTAAATCTTTAAAACTACGCAACGGATTTTGATGCGGTTTTTTTTAATAGATAGAGTGATTCAAGAGGAAGGTTTTAGTATATAATTTGAACGACATCCACGCGGGTGAAGCCGCGGGCATCAGCTAGTAATTTATAAAGTACACAAATTCCCTAATGAACTGCCCTCAGTTTATCCACAAAACGGATAATCATTACCCTTTCAAGGATAATTAAACTACGGCGTAATTGCTCTAAAGTACACAGAGGTTCTATACAAAAACGCTACGTTATATTGAACTAATACAGGGTCACTGAAGAGGCCTTAAATTCATTAATTTCGGACCTTTTCTTGTGAAACTTTATTTGATTATGTTGAATATGTCTGTACTAGTATGTTGTACTGGCTTCGTTTGGTAGAAACGACCATTAAACATAACAACATGTGGAAAACTCTGTAGGCTTAGGCAGAGGTGTAGCTAATAGTACACCTGGTCTACAATTCACTAGCTATTTTTTAATTATAAGTAGTAGAGGGCGGGCCCAGTGCGTTTCGATAGATGACAGTGCCTTCGATTTATTGGTTCAAGGACATGACGTTTACCTCACGATGTTTTCCACCGCCGCCGCGCGCCGTTAGAGAGCAGTATAAAATTTTAAAAGAAACGCTCTTTTCTGTGTTTTTTGTTTTGTTTACTTTAAGTATAGGTTAATCGAGAACGGCAACCAGAAAAAATGATATGAGACAAGGGCAAGGTGATGACGATAGGTCGGGACCGCTAACCGACACCAGTGGGCGTTAAAGCTCGCCTGCTTTCACAATTACTCTCCGTTTTGTATCACGTATTTCAATAATTCAATATTTTTTAACAGAAAAGCTGTCTAAACGCAAATATTGTTTGAAAGTTATGTGACGTGTTTAACAGCAAAAAACTTTTAAATTGGTCGTCCCTCGGGCCTTCTAATATATAAAATCATGTCACATAAGACGCTGTTTTAAAAGATTTCAACTTTATATCGTCAAATGAGGTTTGATTTATTGATATTTCTTAGTTATTACTAAGTCAACAGTTGCGTTTCGATGAAATAACAATGTGACCATGCCATTAAAAAAAACTTATCCCCGCCTACACATGACAAAAAAAAAAACACTATCACAACAGACCCCTGAATGTCAAACAGCTGATCCAAGTACTTGCATCGTCATAGTCCCCGACCATAAATCAATGTTTTATGGCGGACAGTCCGTTAGTTCAGCTTCGACTGTTGGGTTTGTAGGTCAACTGATCGATGAGTACTTTTGTGCCGACTGGTAGACTTTTTGTTTGGGTTGCTCGCTTGTAGCCAGCCTATGGAGATAAATGGGTGAGCCAAAACGTAGACGTATAGTAGTGAGTTGTTGGCAATGGAGGCGCATTTGTATTAGCAAATTATTTGCAAACTAGCTTTTGGCTGCGATTTCATCCAAGTGGAATATAGCCTATAGCCTTCCTCGATAAATGGACTATGCAACACATAAATCTTTTATTAATTCTAACCTGTAGTTCTTGAGATTAGCGCGTTCAACCAAATAAACAAAAACCAAACTCTTCAGCATTCTGAAATAAAATATTTGAATTTGAATTATGATAAAACATAGGTTTGTGCCAATCCCTTAGGGTTAGGCACAGTTATATAGTGTACACCAACATTTCGCCTTATGTCAAGTTGTCAGTTGTGATAAGTGCTGATTTTGTATGTCCGGTTAATGGCAATAGGCTCGCCCCAGAATGATTGTTATTCATGTCTACAGCTTCTTTTTCTCATTAAACACATAAACTGAGTGCTAGCACAACCACTCGATAACAAACGGTTTTCCTACCAGAATTAAAAAAAAAAAATTGAACAAAAGCTGCCACAAAGGAAAATAATAGCTCCAACAAAAAAGAAGGTCACAGCTATGCAATCCATTTTCTCTCAGGATCACAAGCATCCATTTTTCACCAACACGAAGTCATCGCATGCAAAATGTAAGCAGCTTTACCCATATATTTTTTCTTTTTGTCTCAAAAAACAACCCTGAGAAAGACACACCTGACACTTTGTATGTTACCTTTGCCTCTCATGAGCGCGCAAAATAAATGGGGTATCGTCATACATTAATGGGAACACATTTGAAAGTAGAACGCAGAATTATGTGCCAGATATCGGAACTCGCGGGTAAAAAATGTGGATAAGTTGGCAACACTAACGAATTGATGGCAACCCAGAATGTTTGCGGAAGTGATTTATTGTAAAGAGGTTTTACCCAGAAGTTGGGGAGTTGTGATTTAGTTTAAATTAAATAGTTTTTTGTTGTTGTTTTTAGAAATAGTTTGAAAACTCAAAGGAGAAAGGCTGAACTCTATTCTGTCCTGGAATTAAAAATATAAATAAAATTAAAAACTTTTTAAGAAAAAATAAAACCGACTTCAAAAAAAAAAAACACAAAAAGTCAAAAATAAATCAGTTTCTGAAGTCGGTGACTTTTGTTTGTTTGATTTAATTTTTTTGCCACCGACTTCAGAAACTGATTTATTTTTAACTTTTTGTGTTTTTTTTTTTGAAGTCGGTTTTATTTTTTGTTAAAAAGTTTTTATTTTTCAGTTTTTAGTGGCTCACATGTTCATAGGTCATAACTCATAATGTGTACAATGTAGTTTTTTTTTTAGTTTTGTTGATTTTTCAAAAACCACTTGTCCGATTTCGATAAAAAAATTATGGGACCATTTGGGAAGTATACCCTTTCCAACAAAAAAATATTTTTTCAAATCGGTTAGCAAGTAACGGAGTTATGCCCGAACAATATAAAAAAAAAATACAAACATCCGAATTGAGAACCTCTTTCTTTTTTTAGAAGTTGGTTAAAAATAAGATTACATGTCCTCATTTAAAAATTGTCGAATTTGGCAAGCCAGGAATCGAGTTAGAATGCTTAAACATGTGAGAAGAGTATTTAAATACACTCAAACTACTGAAAGTCTGTCCAACATCCACCCTTGGTCCCAACAATGGCGCAAACATGTGTGTTAATAACAATACACATAACATCACGCCAATTAATCTCCGAAGGGTTAGGCAGAGGTGTACCTAACAAGTACATCCACATCTTTCCAGTTAAGTTTAAAGTCCCATGCCCATGGTCTATTGCCATCAACCGGGCACAAACCACGCCTCCGTAGCTGCTACTGACAAATTCCTAACCAAAACCCGTTTACCAACCCAGAATTCGAACCTAGGACCTCATGCTCAGCAGCCGTGCTTGCAACAACTAGGCCAACGAGGCAGCCATGTCAGTGTGCGTTAATAATTTTAATATTTCCCGACACATACTCTTGGGACCGCCGCTTTCTGCGAAAACATTTCACGAATGGAATGGTGCATCAACTCTGATGAAAACTCGGGCTTTTTACATTTTTGTGTTGGCAACAGTTATTTTTCGACGGTGAATTTTTTTTGTTTTGTGTACACACACTACACAAAATAAAAAAAAACAACGGTATTAAATACCGTAATATTTTAATACTTACTGAGAAGTTTATAAATATAAGCGAAAAGAATCACAAAAACTCTCTCGTATTTATTTGGGTTTTTCAGGTTAATCTTAAAGGTCAATTGTAGTTTGCAAGTTAATAAATACTTACCTACATTATCATAAAAGCCAAGTAAATGTTTTTTTTTTTATAAAATTAAGAGCAGTTACTACTGCTTAAGAGCGTATGCTACCTCAGATTAGCAACCCTATTTGTGGTGGTTCAAACTTCGCTCGAAACACTGTTAGAATAAGGTTCTAATCAGCTTGCACTACAAAGCGGTTGTTACGTCTTTCGCTGCGGCCCAATAGTGCGAAATTAGTGGTATTTTGCGATTTACAAAAAAACTATTGATTGAACTAAAAAAGTAAAACACTATGACTTTAGTATGTTGCTTGTAGAATTATTTGGCAAAAAAATCAGAACGATAACATGTATTTTAGTATGGTTTTTACTCGTTAAAAGAAATTTTTAGAGGTATCTTCGCGATTTTTTTCTATCGAGCAAAGTTAGTTGTATTATGTTTTCACAACAATATGGCACTAGCATATATCCTGAAGAATATCATATATTTTTCTGATGTTGATTACTGCAGTGAATCTTATACTTTTACGCATTATAAAACTTGCGTTTGAGGTACCATACGCTCTTAACACAAAAGAAAGGAAATACTTTTTCTTTCTTTTCTTTGACGAATGAACGAAATGAGCTTGAGATACTAATTGAATAAAAACTACTTCAATTTGAACAATATGCTATTATTTTGTTCATTCACAGTTTATATTGTGGTGACATACATGCTATTAAAGAACCACGATAATAGTTGCGAAAATGTTCGAAAGAAATACCGCAGTCCTGAAACACAAAGGACTAAGAAGGAACATGGGTGGGTCAGTGCAAGTCTGACATTCCCTTCCGCTCCGCCCAGAGCGGGAGCCGCCCCATCCGCAAAAATAAACATAGGAAACATTTTTTCAATACTTTAAAAGTAAACAATGTCATTGTGTATATAATAAAAATTATTGTCATTGTGTTTAATGTGTGTTCATAAAATGTTAAACAAAAAGTAAATAGAAAAATAAAGCCGGTTTAAATCAAATTAAAAAAACTGGCCAAGTGCAAGTCGGACTCGCACATGAAGGGTTCCGTACCTAAACGGTATGCTATAATTTATAAAATTTCTTCTATGGGCCAATGAAACTTGACCTCTGGATTGTATAGGCGCTCATACGATTGAGGGACCAAATTATATTGGTTATGTGCATTTTCCATCTGTTGTTTCCATCCAAGTTCAAAACAATTTTCCTAGAAAGTTCTTATAAAGTTCTACTTTTCAGATTTTTTTCATATTTTCTAAACTTATGGTTCAAAAGTTAGAGGGGGGGGGACGCATTGTTTTTTACTTTTGGAGCGATTATTTCCGAAAATATTGACATTATCAAAAAATGATTATAGTAAACCCCTATTCATTTTTAAATACCTTTCCAACAATATATCACACGTTAGGGTTGAAATTAAAAAAAAAATCACTTCCCACTTTACATATAGGGGGGCTACCCTAATAAAAAATTTTTTTCGAATTTTTATTTCACCACTTTGTTGGCGTGACTGATACACATATTGGTACCAAATTTCAGCTTTCTAGTGCTAACGGTCACAGAGATTAAGCGAGGACGGACAGACGGACAGACGGACAGACAGACATGGCGAAACTAGTATAAGACTACGGAACCCTAAAAAGCATAAAAGGTTTTCTAGCGCATATTAATTGGATATAAGTGTTACAAAAACGTGTCACGTTTTAGACTACAAAACACCTATTCAAATTTATTAACTACTCTACAACAGGGAAACATACAATAATAATAAAATTATTATGTGGGTAATTATCATAAACAACCCATTAAACCTAAATAATTAAAATTCATTCTGCATGTAATAAGTGTACTGAAATCATTGTAGCTGCAATCTTATTTCTGTAAATGAAAACGAAACGGAAGAAATATGTTTAAGGCGTTCGTATTATTGTTAATATTGAGTGAGTAACCTTTTGAACCCATATAACATCATCACGCCTAATATTTGAAGGGTTAGGCAGACGTGTAAATTGTTGATTCTGGCTTTCTGGAGTTAGTGGTTTGGGAGTGTACATAAAAAAACATCAACCCATTTTATTATTGTTTCTGGTCGAAAAACATTAACATAGTTACCTCCTTGAATTTAACGAGGATGAAGACCAAAAGCCTGATATTATTTGGTGTTACGTAGACGTAACCCTGTGTGTGCGAGTCCGACTCGCATTGGGCTGGTTTTTTTGCGATTGGTGTTTCTATTTAAGATGTTGTTCAGAAGTATTCCCTGCATGTAGCATGCATGCATTGAGCACCAAAGTTATTCTCAAATGAGTATGCTTTTGGTGCTCAATGCTTAAGTGCCCAAAAAACTTGTGCTCAAAAGGGAATACTTCATTGCTCAGTTTGATGGTCTGTCATCTACATCATACAACATGACCAATGTTTTATAGAGAGCCTTTTAATAAATCAGTTACATTTTACAGAGCTATGTGCAAGTTCGTTCGTTAAAAAAAACTTTGACGATCTCTTCAGTTTAGATCCTGACGAAGCCTTTGCTTCAGAAATGGGAGAAGATTTGTATAAAGCCCGACAAAGGTTACTAAGCGCTACTATTGACCCGAAGTATAACAATATAACGAATTTCGCACCCTTTAACGAGGAAAATACCACACATTTGCATTCAAATGCAATAAGAAAATCACCTAATATATCAACAACAGAAAGAATAAGTGTAGCGACAATACCACCAGAATTAGCAATAGAACAAATTGACTTGACACAGAGACAGATTAAATGGAGACGAATGAACCGGCAACTTGATAGTGTACTTAACTCCACCAGAACGGTAACTGATTACCTAACTGACTCAAATTTTGACACGTTGACTCAAAGATTTGATCAACTTGTTGCGGAAAGCAAAACTAAACGTCCCAAGACTCGAAGAGAGGTATATGCAGACTCAGACTCATTCGAATTCACGGCCAAAAGAAGAGAAACAAAGAAACGTTTAAGGGATCTAATGACACACTTCGTTTACGTGACTCGTTACAAGCTCCCGTACGCACAATTATTAAGAAAAAAGTATTGGGATAGTCCTGTGTACAAACTGGGATACTTGTTTGCTTTGCTGAGGCATCTCAAAAATATGCAGAAATGGATATTATTTGCGTTCACTACGAATGGTTATCAGGGTGAAACGATTGTTGGAACACTGTATTACACCTTAAAACTTTTCGAGAAGATACAAAGACTAGACGTTGATATAAAAGATGTGGTCCTATTGATAAAGAAGTGGGAGTATAAAGGAAACATGGAGTCTAATCCCAAGTATTATGACTACAGCTTGGAAAAATTTGAAGAGCCTTGAGGACTTGACCTAGTTTTTATTTCAAGTTTGTATTTTATTTCAGGAAAATGTATTACAAAAAGTGTACATTTAGGCGCAGTAGTAATGTTTCTCATACAATGGTAAATATACTTAAACCTGAACTTAAAATAATTTAAACCTCACTTTTAAACCTGTATTTCAGGCTTTTTTAAATTCTTGTTTTTAATCAGTAACATAAAATTAAATAAGAATAAAAGTAATTGTAAAAAAGCACTCAAACTAGCTTAAATAAATAATTATATACAATTAGATACGTGAGGATAACATAAAATCAAACCAAAACTTCTACAAGCTCTTACAGTAGTTATAAAGTTATAATATCTAGAAGTTATCATCTGCCTAGCCCTTTCTCAACTATATTGGGGTCGGCTTCCAGTCTAACCGGATGAAGCTGAATACCAGTAGGTATATTACACGGAGCGACTACCTATCAGACACCTTGGTAGGACTGGTTGTCAGACTTTTGTTGGGCTACTGACAACCTGTAACTAACACTAAATAATCGTATATAAGAAAACTCCTTTTTTTTTAAAGTTAGTCTGAAATAGTAAAGTGCCTTGACAGCTTTTAAGTCTGTATTAAAGCACAGGTCCGTGCCTGTATGGAGTATTGCAGTCACTAATGGGATGGCTCTGCAAAATACCAGCTTACTGCATTCGACTTGGTGTTGTTTTTCTTTTACATTGTTTCATTATGTTTACTCTTACGTTTGCTTTTAAAAATATTTGCAACATATTTACTTTACAAATTAAAGAAGACATTACAGTACCCGGCGATAAATAATGCACATCGACCTTTGGAAAAATCAATGCAATCTATTCGCTATTTAAGTTCTTATTTTGTATTTGGCTTGCAGTGAAACATTTTCGAACCGACCTAGTAACGATCTATTTTACGAAGACGTTATTTTCTAAAAGCACAGCGGAAAAGTGATGTCTCGAACAGTCATTTCATATAATTATATATAATAGTTTCTCCAAAGGTCGATGTGCAATATTTATCGCCGGGTACTGTACTATTTTTATTCAGTTGTTTAAAAAAAATAAGAAACCACCTTCATGCAACCGGAAAAAACAAACCTGATAATGGCTTAAGAGCAACCAAAAATTTGTTTTCATTCGCGTTCATTTATTACAAGAGGTGGCTTGCTGTTGCTGGCAACCCGCCAAACGGACTGGTAACACCAACACGTGTAATATTCAGAGTTTAAACTCGGCATCTTTTATGACCTCCTTTGGCAATTTCCTTAATTATTTGATGGCAACATTGCTGGTGCAATTAAAGATGAATGGGAACTGAATGTTTAGTGGCTGACTTTGGAGCAAAATATTAAATAAAATTAAAAAAGCCTTTTTTTTTCATGCACTGAAGAATTATTTACATATTTAAAAGATCATGCGATATCTCCTTATGACCGTGATGGCCATCGTTCTCTGAGGTCTGCAAAGGATCACGATAGTGCGGGTCGTGGCCAGTCCCATCTCTTCAGTGTTTTTTTTTTTTTATTGGGACCAGCCCTCCCAGTTATTCCCAAACCACTGTAACTCCGGAAAGCCAGAATCAACAGTACCACCAGAAAAGCGCCGAGATAATAAAGCTCAACGAAGTCCTAGAGAAACAGTTTACTATCTTGGATTCCGCAACGAAATTAATCAGAAAATAATAGTAAAGGAGTTGGAAAAAAACTCTTTGGTGGTTTATAGTAGCTTCATAATAAAATCACAGGGCGCCACTTCACTTGTAGCACCATCAAGTATAATAGAATTTTAAAACTTGGACACTTTTGTATGCCGAGTCACAGATCTGTCTTTTTAGGGTTCCGTAGTCAACTAGGAACCCTTATAGTTTCGCCATGTCTGTCTGTCTGTCTGTCTGTCTGTCTGTCCGTCTGTCCGTCCTCGCTTAATCTCTGTGACCGTTAGCACTAGAAAGCTGAAATTTGGTACCAATATGTGTATCAATCACGCCGACAAAGTGCTAAAATAAAAATTGGAAAAAAATGTTTTATTAGGGTAGCCCCCCTATATGTAAAGTGGGAAGTGATTTTTTTTTTAATTTTAACCCTAACGTGTGATATATTGTTGGAAAGGTATTTAAAAATGAATAGGGGTTTACTAAAATCATTTTTTGATAATGTCAATAATTTCGGAAATAATCGCTCCAAAAGTAAAAAACAAAGCGTCCCCCCCCCTCTAACTTTTGAACCATAAGTTTAGAAAATACGAAAAAAATCTGAAAAGTAGGACTTTATAAGGACTTTCTAGGAAAATTATTTTGAACTTGGATGGAAACAACAGATGGAAACTGCAGTTAACCAATATAATTTGGTCCCTGAATCGTATGAGCGCCTATACAATCCAGAGGTCAAGTTTCATTGGCCCGTATTTCAAACAAAAAAAGAATTATTACTACGGAACCCTACACTGAGCGTGGCCCGACACGCTCTTGGCCGGTTTTTAAACAAACATCTTGGTAATTACGCCCACATCACGCCATATCAGCCAGTCAATCGAAAATCCTGGCGATATTAGCCACTCAACCGAAAGTCCTGGCGATATCAGCCACTCAATTGATTGTCTTGGCAATATTACCACTACACACCACACCAATATTACTATTGCGGCCTTCTTATTAGTTTTTCTGGCAATTTGCCCACTACCTCAGTAGGCAAGCCTTCCTATATTTTATGTGGTAATGTTATTCTGTTCAATGCTTGTTATATATTTCTTCCTTAAGTACGTTGAGGCTATCTTTCATGTTGATTTAGAGAAATAATGCAATGGGTTTTCTTTTGTCTAATAAGTACAGATTGTGTTTATGTTTTGATAGAGATGCACGTTTCGCAATATTTTTCTACTTAGCATTTCGCTGGCAATCAAATTGTGCCCACCCAGCTACGGTTTTCGTGATTCCAGTAGCGTTCATCTTTTAACCGAGCTATAATAAACTTACAAAATACATAAAACAATATCCATCCTTTAGTTGTAATAATTTTTTCAAAAAACTTTTTAAGTTTCTTTTTATCTATAATATGTATGTATTTAGAAATATATAAGTATGTTTATCAGTTGTCTAGTACCCATAACACAAGCTCTGCTTAGCTTGGGACTAGATGGCGTTGTGTGATAGTTGTGGAATATTATTATTACGAGGGCGGAGTGATAAGTCTGGTAAAAATGAGACAAGGAGACAACTTTACTTAAAAATTATGATTTATTTTTCAACGTAATTTCCATCTTACTCAATGCACTTCATCCAGCGTTTCTCAAACTTTTCGATCCCTTCCGTAAAGTACGACTTAGGCAACCCTTCAAAATTGGCATTGGTTTCGAGCATGATCTCTTCGTTGGAGCTATATCTTTTTCCACCGAGCCATTTTTTAAAATTCGGAAACAGAAAATAGTCGCAAGGGGCCAAATCTGGCGAATATGGTGGGTGAGTTAACAACTCTTATCGCAACTCATGTAATTTGGCCATGTCAATCGCGCAGGTGTGCACTCGTGCGTTGTCTTGGTGGAAGAGGATTTTCTTCTTAGCCAAATGCGGTCGTTTTTCAGGTTAAATTTGGTTAAATTGGTCCAATAAATTGGCATAATATTCGCCATTGATCGTTTTACCCTTCTCTAGGTAGTCAATATGCATTACCAACGTGCGTCCCAGAAAACTGTAGCCATCACCTTATTAGCCGTTAAAACTGCTTTGGCCTTCTTCGGAGCTGGTTCGCCCCTAGCAATCCATTGTTTCGATTGTTCCTTGGTTTCTGGTGTATGGTGGTGGATCCACGTTACGTCTACCGTTATATAACGACGCAAAAATCAGGTTTATTCCGTTGTAGCGACACCAAACCTGCCTTCGAAGTGGTAACTCGCATGCGTTTTTGACCAATAGTCAGTAAACGCGGCACCCATCGCGCGGAGAGATTTTTCATATCTAAATGTTGGTGTAAGATATTGCGCACACGTTCGTCTGAGATGCCTACTATCTCGACTATCTCGCTCACTTTTACTCTTCGGTCGTTCAACACTATGTCATGGATTTTAGAGATCATCTCTGGAGTAGTGACCTCAACTGGGCGTCCTGGGTGTTCAGCATCACTTGTGCTTGTACGACCACACCGAAAATCCGTAAACCATTTATGAATCATTTTAATCGACGGAGCAGAGTCCCCATAATATTTATCAAGCCTTTGTTTCGTTTCCGTAATAGTTTTTTTGCGCAAAAAATAATGTTTAATCAACACTCGAAATTCACTTTTCTCCATCTTTGCGAAAATGCGTTCCATTGTTTTCATTTAATGGCTCTCAAAAAAAAACTAACCGGCGGTACTGGCTGAAAATTTAAATATAGTCCCTCAAAAGAGTCGTGAACAAGGAGGTTACATGGAATTTGCGATAATTTTATTACAAAATAGATTTTTACCAGACTTATCACTCCGCCCTGGTATATTATTATTATTTTTGCCTTGTTGGAGTACACACAAATGTAATGTTTGACCCATTTTACAATCTTACGAATGAGTTCGTATTACCCGACTACAAAACTGCTTCATACTTTAAATTAATATGCTCGTGAAATACTTCTAAGTGGTGTCCCTAGTTACAATTTTCTCTAGCGTAGCATAAAATGATATTGCTTATCGGTTTGCATCAAATGATTAATCTTTAATAAAACGGAAAAAATATTTTTATTCGGGTACAGTTACGCTTAGAAGAAGGTGTGACTTTGTCATAAATCTTGTTTTTGTTAAATCTTTGAAACAAACTGTAATCATTTTATTGTGAGGCTCCTAAATTGTGTTATTTGATTTACGATTTTTTTAAACTTGATGTTCACAGCCCGAAGCCACTTCAATGGTATTCCGCTCCTACTTGTTAGATCGGAAGATTTCCAACGGAGTCGGAAAAAGGCAGATGGTAATATTGAAACTTCAAAAATGATAAACTTCCTCGACTGCCTCGTTGCTCTAGTGATGAGCTGTGCATGAGGTCCTGGGTTGGATTCCCAGGTCGGGCAAAGTTATATATGGCTTTTCTATGTGGAGACTGTAATATAAATTATACTTTGAGTAACTCTAACTGTAATATTATAAGGTGCGGGTGCATCCCCCAATCTCAATCCCTGACTCACACACTAACTCTCACCACTACTACTACACACACACACACACACACACACTACTCACTTATACACTTACTTACACACATAACACACATCATAGCGCATTAGTTATTTTCATTAAAAAATACCGTTCTATTCCTTACCTTTTTAATTTTTATTTGTACAACTTCAAATTTTAAATAACAATTACAAAACCTGGGGAAGGGCGGAGCATCCTAAAACAAGCATACTATTTGCTTAATTGGATTCTCCCAATTGTAACTAGCATAAGTTATTTATGATGAAGCAATAAACATTTTTTTATTTTTTTTTATTTTTTTTTTCTATCAGGACTTTCACAATAGCAGCAGACTCTTAATTTGTGTTCCGTTGATAGCAATACTCGTAGTCTCGCCTCTTATTACATGGGACTTAAACATGAAATGCATGCTGGTGAAATTTGGGAGTACTAATTGGTACACCACAGCCATCAATGCCACATCCAGTAAAAATCAATCTACATTCATGTTAATATTTTGTTAAACTTATCGTCGAGTTTAAGTTATTTTTTATCGGTGTACCCACATAATCTGTGCGCTCTAATTACACATTTTAATTTTAGTGTGTTTCTCAGTAAGTGAAATAACTATGTAATTCTTAAGAGAAATAAAGTTGTTCTTAAACCTTACACCACTGCCTAACCCTTCAGGGATTACAGGTGTATATCACTACATAGTATAAAATAAAGTCGCTTTTTCTGTCCCTATGTCCCTTTTTTATGCTTAAATTGCCTTTGCTTGCTTTTGATGCGGCTTTTTTTTAATAGATAGAGTGATTCAAGAGAAAGGTTTATATCTATACTAATATTATAAAGCTGAAGAGTTTGTTTGTTTGTTTGTTTGTTTGATTGTTTGTTTGTTTGTTTGTTTGTTTGAACGCGGTAAACTCAGGAACTACTGGTTGGAATTGAAAAATTCTTTTTGTGTTAGATAGTCCATTTATCGAGGAAGGCTTTAGGCTATATAACATCACGCTATGGCAAATAGGAGCGGAGCATAAATGAAAAATGTTACAAGAACGGGAAAAGGTATTTCCTTTTTGAGAGCTTACGCTGCGTGCGCTGCGAAAACGGTTAAAGTTACGTAAATATCATGTATGAAGGAATTGTTTCTCCTTAAAAGTTCAAAAAAAAGTCCGCGACACCATATGTCTATCTTTTAAGATTGTCTCACTGTAACCCTTTTTTACTATTAAAATGTTAGGTTAAAATGAATTATTTTTTGCGAAGCTTATTTAACCTATATGGTATTAATCTATATCTAAATAAATGTGTTTGTTAGAACGGAAATTTTATATAGAATATTTGTGTCCTTTACTCTATACAGTTTAGATAAATATCTGATATCCCAATGTAAAAATATCCGCGCGTCAAAATAATTCGCGCGTCGCAATGTAGGTACGGGGGATCTGGCTGGCCTACGGGAAATTCAAATTCAAAATATTTACTGCATCATACATAATGTTTACAAGTACAGGGTGTTATCGTCTATTTAACAGTAAGAGATACCTATTAGTAATTCTCACTTTAAATAATCTAAGCTAATCTAAACCATCTAAACTAATATTATAAAGAGGAAAGATAAGATTTTTTGTTTGTTACGTTTTAGCTTAATTTCTGTTGGATAGTCGATTTATCGAGAAAGGTTATAAGCTATCTTTATGTGACGCAGACGAAGTTGCGTGGGTCAGCTAGTGTATAATAACATCCATTTGCACCCGTGCGAAGCCGGGGCGGGTCGCTAGTAAATATGATAAAATAACATAAATCACGTGACGTTCAGCTTTACACTCATTATCATCAACAACAATATTGGAACAATTTAAACATCGCGTGGTGAACCAAATACTACCAAACGAGAATCTTGAAGCAATCGTGCCATAGCTAGGGTTGTCACGAATTCACGTTGTTGTGCTCTTTAATACTTTCCTGCACGCATTTTAGAGTTGGTCCCGGGGGAAATGGGGCACTGGCACAGGACTGTTGGTTTAAGTTAAAAGAGGTAAGCTGAGTTAATTTTCCATTTGAGTGCATGAATCCATCTTATTGTGTAAGCAGTAAGGTCTAACGACCCTACTAGACTAGGGAGGAATAGGGTGTCTAGTGTCAGAATTTGATCTAGTGTCGATGATCCGTCGAGAGAGCAACACTTCTCTCGAGGTTGGAGTTACATTTTCCCATTTTGGTCCCCAAGTGGACTTCCATAAGGCTGAGGGTTGCTCGAAAGGGCTGCGGGTTGTTCGTAAGAGATACCGCGGCTACACAAAGGGCTAAGAAGGAACATGGGTGGTTTTTAGTCAGTCTGACACTCCCTATCGCTCTGCTCTCTCTCTCTAAAATAAAAAAGGCGGACTTCTATATGGACCAGTAGAAGTTGGACCCTGTAGGAAGATTATCACTAAGTGGTAGAAGGGGGGTGTAGTGGTTTTTTACTAGGTTTTGGCCGTAGCTATTTGAAGTAAGCCTAGATATTGGTTCCTTGCATATTTAACTTTACGCTACCTCTTATAACATAAGTTTCTTAAAAGTTAAGTATCAATAAAAAACTATAATCGCATGATAAGTAACGCCATTGTAGAGCGCCACTATCGTTTGATCCGGAAGTAGCGGTATTACGAATTTACGCTTTATTGTAAACTGTTTAGGTGTGGAATCGCGTGCAAGTGCAGTCGTTAGTTTTAAGTCGCTTTCATAATTTTGTTAATAGTTGAAATAATTTAGGTTACATAATTTTTATGCTATGTTTGTTTGTTATTTAATGTATATTGAATGTTACCTGTGCTCTAGTGAAAATACTTTTTAGCCAGTATGTAACTTTTGAATAATGACCTATTTATAGAAGACAGTTAGTCAGACACGCTCACTGTGCCATAAAAATTACATAATTATATTACATAAATTGACAAAATTAAAGCAATAATAGGCAATACACACCAAGACGAGATGGTCCGATCAAGTAAAAGAAGCTATATCCTCAAGCTACTTTCAGCAGGTGGGGAATGAAAACTTTGACCCGGAGTCGATGTTGGCAGATTGTTCGTTGAAAGTGATCCACTGACCACTATTGTACACGGCGATAATGTTGATTTTTGTTTGTATTGGACTCGTAATAAAACTTCTTGTGGACGGTGGGACGATTTATTTCTCACTAAATTTTTAAAGTAATGTGGACTGTAAAGACATGCATAATAGGCACATTCGCTGTTGCGCTTGAGCAACTATCCTCACGAATTCATGTTTTCCACTGAACTTGCATATTCAAATAAACTTTTTCCAAATACTCAAACTATATTATAAACCCCCAGTGCAGCTCACGTGGAGTTCTGAGCATACCCATGAGAGAAGTCAAACGACTGTCTATTCTACATGTCAAACGGCTTCGTTCTATCCAAATGCAGAGACAAATATTTGCGAAAACTGAAGGCATTTGTTTTCCCATCGGTTTTGCTACGATTATGAATACTCATAATCGTAGGAAAACCGATGGGAACAGAATTGTAAGATAATTTGACTGGCCTGTTGGTCTAGTGGTTAGTGACCCTAACTGCTAAGCCGGAGGTCGTGGGTTCGATTCCCACCCAGGACAAATGTTTGTGTGATGAGCACGATCATTTGTTCTGTGTCTGGGTGTAATTTATCTATAATATGTATGTATTTAGAAATATATAAGTATGTTTATCAGTTGTCTAGTACCCATAACACAAGCTCTGCTTAGCTTGGGACTAGATGGCGTTGTGTGATAGTTGTGGAATATTATTATATGTTTTTGAAGAATTTTGTGGCAATAAGACTAGCTTTGATATTGGTAAGTTTTCTCAAGTATTTATCGATTGCCTGATCTAGTATCACAGGCTGGTAAACGTCGTTATGGTTTGGCCAGATTCTCATGTTTCTATGTGGAAACTATTGTAGCGTCTCTAGCGTTGGTTAGGTTGCTAGGTTACAACAAAATAACAAGTTTGTCAAATTAAATAATTTATAACGTGAAAAGTTTTTCTGTTTTGTCTCTCTGCTTTCTCCTTCTAAAATATTATAAATTATACATTACACTATATTATTTTTGCGGGGGTTTATTCGGATTTTGAGTTTGGTTTGAACTGTCTAGATACTTATTTGGCGGACAAAATCGGATCCAAATGCCTCGTTTTACATCTAACCTTTACTACATTCCTTTCAAGTATCCGATTATTTGTATTATTTTTCTTCACTATTTCACCGAAACAAGAAATCCAAGCAGCAACACAAAAGGCTGCATTCAAGAGACATTCATTCTACTACTACACGCTTCAGCACAAGACGACATACATGGATACAACCTCGACAAACATAAGCCCAACAATATCGGGAAACGGTTATACCCCCACACCCAATGTCACCAATATTGGTTTATATTACGACCATAACTAAATGGAACAACGAGCCTGTTCCCACTAAGACAAACATTGGAGCCAACAATGTCGCTCAGTCTTTAACGGAAGCGTATTCCGCTTTATTGCAGACATGTTGGGACAATTTATTCATGTTGGAACATGTCCAGATGTTTTTGGGACGTTTCGAGTCATGTTAACCTAATTTTGGGGAGTGCCGGGTAGGGGCATATTATTGTGAGTAAATACAGATAATGTAGAAAAACGGAGAGTTGATGGAAAGCATCCGAGCAGTCTCGCTGGACAGAAGACTCTACGATGCGCTTGACAACGCCGAGCATAGGCATAATAGCCAAGAAAGATGACTTCCTGTCAGTGGAATCACGACCCTCGGTATGCAGAATGAAGAGAATTTGTATGAATATGCAAGAAAACTTTGTAGCATATTGCCAAGAAAAACCCATTATCATTTTCGTTATTACACAATTTTCTCAAAGAAAATCCGAGACCAAATATTGCAGAACTTTCTAAACGAAAACAAACAAACTTTAAAATAAGCAGCAGTACCTGTTTTGCATTTACCCATTTTTCTTTCACCCCCCCTTCTGAGACATGTCTAAGGAATATACCTGAAAGAGACCGTTGCTAATTTATGCAGTTGACTTTAAAAAGTTAGCATTATGCCTTCTGTGATAAAAATTGTCATTCTTTTTTTAAACGTTTTATGTCGGGAGTTTTGTGGCCCGAAGTTAAGACTTGGGTTGAATATAAATTATGTTGGCTATTAAATCCATTTTGTTTTCTATTTTGTGAACGTTCAAGGTAAAATTTAAAATGTTATTTCGTTTACAACTTTGATTTCCTTCGACTTTTTCATCATGTTTATTTCTATAACAAACGTATAATTAATTATAAACGTGTAATTTATTAAACATTTTAGTGACTTCTAAAACAGGAGTAGCTATGTATTCCACCAGTAGTTTCCTGGCTTATGGCACAGTATTTGATCGGTCATTCGTAGGATGGACATCTAAATGTACCTGAACTCAAACTCAAACTCAAAAACTCAAATTCTTTATTTCAATTAAGCCATTACAGGCACTTTTGAATGTCAGAAGAACATTTCACAAAAAAAAACGAAACTACGAGTGCAATACGTCATTCCGAAAGCCACCACGCCGAACCACACGCCACCGAATGCCCGCAACAACGAACACTGCGAGCACGAAAGCACGCAGCGACGCAAACCGCAACAACGAATGCTCGAGACCCCGAATCACGGAACAACGAATGCACGCCGCAACGTGCAACCGCCGCCCCGCGACCCGGAGCCCCGCACACCCGCCGCCACGGCCCACGCCACCGCGCGCCCCCGCTCCCACACTACTCGCCGCCGGTAACATCCGGCGCCGCGCAGCCCGACGCAGCAACTCCCGAAACGACGCATTGCACTCCTACGCTACAGTCACAATCACAAGGCATAATAACTTGTGAAAGTACTGTAGTTGCCAGTTCCCTAACGTAGATCTCATGAAGAAGAACGGGCAAGAAACTCCATGGACACTCTTTTAAATTAGAATTTGTTACAAAATCTTGGTACATTTTATCATTCATGTTGAGATGGTATATTATGTGAGAACTATGTAGCAAGACGTGCAAGTTAAGAGCGTCCAGAGTAAAAAGATATAATAAACAAATCAAAAAGAAAAATATATTTACACCATGGCAACTAAGGAATGAAAAGTCTCCAAAAGGCTGACTGGTATATTCATTCGTCATCATTATTTCAGTCAAGGACGAACTGATGTAAACAATGTTAGATTTCTTCTATGTACAACAGGTCCTCTGCAACAAAAAATAAATGACCACCGTTCAGTGTAACAATGTTTCATTAAATAAACTGCACTTTATTAACTCAACAAAAAATGCAAAATCGCATTTTTCAACCACGCAAAAATAACCGTATCGCAAACAGCGATAACCGCTGCATCGCTTTCAAATTGCAACACCAGTCATTACCAGCGATAAGTGTTCCAATATCCCCAGGTTTACTCGCAGAACCTCCCCTTTCAATTTAAAGGCTTAAAGGAAATTGAGTGGAGTAGGCAACGTCGATACACCGATACGGAACAACTTGAAAATGAAAACAATATTTATCGCTAGGTAGAAGCGGATGTGAAAGGGGAGAATGGGGTTGAAGGAAGGGGGGGGGGGGGCTGGAAACTTTCACTTGTTTATATGTTTTGGAGATAATATTGTTTTGTTGTGAGTGGGGAGATGGAATTGCGTTTTAAAAATACTTGCCTGTATTTTTTGAGAGCCGACCATGAAGGTTCTTATTTTACGCGGTGTTATGTTCTCTAGAGAGGGCGCTTCTGTGCCAAAGTAAACGTCAGCTCCGTGTTTCTAATCGAATTAAAAATCATAAACAGTTAAAATTTGGTGCAAAACCAGTGTAATAGTGTAAATGAATAGCAAATCTAACTAAACAAATATAAGTACGAACTTTTTATCCTATTTAAACTCCAAAAACGTGATAAAAGTGGACTATGGCGACAAAGTGACATTTCATGGTGCTACGGAGTATTTCGAAATCCAAACTGCTATCACTCATAGACTTAAAATATAGTGCAAAACCAGGTTAACAGTGTAAACAAATAGTAAATACGATTGAATAAAATAAGGGAACGAACTTAGTAATCTATTTGAATACCGATAAAAAGTGACAATAACAAACAGAAAAGACAATTGACAGTTACACAGTGTTTTGAACTTGATAACAATACAAAAGACTAAAGTGTTGGTTCCCTGAAGACCACAAGACGGAGCATCTACAGAAAGTTAAGTCTGATACGCGGGGTCAAGCCACCCAAAATACCAATTTGAATACCTACATTACCTATAACCTAAAAATTAACTGCCAAACAACATTAAGAAATGGGAGTGTATAATGTTTTAAAACTTTGATGAGCGCCACCTATCAGATTTACGAAGAACCAGCTATTAAGACCGACATCGATGAATCAATAATCGAAATCAATTTTATTACGCTTCTCATCCCAACGAGTTCGTAATACTGCCGCACACCAATAGAGGGCGCTATTTATAAAAAATGGAGGAAATAAAGGATATGCTTAGACATATGCAAGTGGAAATGAAACAACAAAAAGTGGATATGCTAGCTATGAAAGAAGACATCAAAAACGCTATAAATAATAATATAAACGAGAAGTTTAAAACTTTAGAAACCAAAAATAAACAACTTGAACAGGAATTGGAAATACAAAAATTAGCAATAAATAATTTTGAGAGATTCACGAGGAGAAAAAACTTAATCTTTTTTGGAGTAGAAGAACAAGAAAGTGGCTACCACGATTTGGAAGAAAAAGTGCTAAATATCATTAACAACATACTGAACATCAAATGCCAAAAACACTACATTGAATCCGTGCGAAGACTCGGACGAAAAAGCGAAAAAATCAGACCTATTGTAGTAACTTTGCTTACTATGGGGATGAAAATACAAATACAAAGAAACAAAAAGAAACTAGAAACAACACCATACTATATAAAAGAAGATTATCCGTTAGATATCCTGAAAAAACGTAAAGAACTCAGAAGTGAAGTAGAGAAAGCAAGCGAGCAAGGGCAAAAAGCAATTATAAAATATGACAAACTCATAATACTTAAAAATAAAAACCAACAAGAAGAGCAGCGGAAGAAACAAAATAAAAAAAGAAACTTTTCAGAATCGCCAGAAGTGGAAGTTTACTCTGCCAGTAAAGAAAGTCAAACCAAAAAACAGCCTACAAAGATAAACAAAAACAACGTTATGAAAAATTTTGTAATCAAAAAACCTACGCTCACTTTTTCCGATAAGACTTCTCCTCAAGCACACCATTCAAACACTGAATAACAATAAAGGTACCCCCCTCTCGGTCTCCCATCACGGCTGGTCACCGCGGGGGATCTAGACTACAACCCTCCAACATGCCATACCAAACCACGCACATACAGAAACCAAAAAAAAAAAAAAGAGGCAATTGGAGGAGGCCTATACCCGTAAGGGGCCTTAACTAAAATCTACTATTAAAATACTTTTATTTCTAAATGTAATGTGAACTTTTGAGATAATTACCTATGTTGAATTGAATTGTATGATAAATTAAATGTAAATAAATAAAAAAAAAAAAAAAAAAAAAAAAAATGTCCAATAAAACGTAAAATGTGATGTAGGTAACGTGTAAAGAAATACATAAAGATTAATTAACTGATTAAATTCATTTTATGTTTGGTTAAATCAAAAAGAAATGATAAATTCAATGTAAATAATTAAATATTAAATGAAATGTTGAATATTTTTTGTAGAATGAAATGATAAAAATATGATGTAGTTTTAAATAGGTAATTATTATAGATATAATAATATTAAAATGAATGAAATGATAAATTCAATTAATATATTTACAAATTCAATGTGTTTCATGAAATGTTTAATATTTTTTGTTCAAATAAATGATAAATGTGATGTAATGGTAATGTGATATGTCAGTCGTTAGATAAAATGTTTTATAAGAAAATGAAATGTGTGTAAGAATGCTAACTAAAAACTAGTGTAAGATAAAAGGTTTGAAACTTTGGTAAATGAAATGATAAATATAATTTATGTTTTATGAAATGTAACAAACAAAAAAAAAAATAAGAAATGTAGTAATGAATGATAAATGTTTTAGTAGAAAGAGAATTAAATGCTAAGGTCTTGTTAAATGTAAGGTTTAATGAAATGCTGAATGAAAATATAATGCAATAAGTAATGTTATATGAATGAATGCATGTATTGTAAGAAAGTTAATTAATTGTTAAGGCAAATAAAGGCTTAATAAATAAATAAATAAATATGTTCTCTATGCTACAATTGATATTTAGCACTAGTTAATTATAGGTGCACTTCTTTTAAGCAGGTTTTTTTGTATACTCAGATTACATCCGTCGAATGTAAAGAACACATACTATCTAAGTCACCTCTTGTGTCGGTTCGTATAGTAGTCATTATTTTCTGCTGGCTTTTCATAACTATGTATGTTGGGTTCGACTTCCAGTCTAACTGTTATAAAATTATGTAACGACTTGCTCACTTTAGCACATTCAGCAAATAACCATAGCTTTTGTAAATTATAGACAATTTGTAACTTACAAAAAAAAATACGTCTTTTTAAATGAATCCAATCCACTCCGCATTTAATCCATTTAAAGAAATAACTTTTTCTGCTTGATTATGCGATTAAAATAGGCTAAGTTGATGTGATAATTTGTTTAAGTAAGTAAAGACCTTTTCTCATGAATTCAATTAAAAACGCCAACGACAGCGTCTTTGATTAATGATACGAAACTTTCTTAGAAAAGAAATTAATAAATGTTCTCCGTGTAATTACTTAAGTTTTTTACTTAGTCGCGTTTGATTTTTGCTTAGATTTTACCTTTTAAATTCAACTAGCTGTTGCCAGCAGTTTCACTCGCTACAACTCGAAAATTATTCCACGGGAAGATAAAATCGGAATACAAACTATCCTATGTGTTAATCCAGATTATAAATTACCTGTGTACCAAATTTTATCCAAATCCGTTCAATAGTTTTTGCGTGAAGAAGTAACAAACATACACACTCACACAGTCATACACTCACAAACTTTCGCCTTTATAATATTAGTGTGAAGTGTGATATTCCTTTAAAAATCCTTGATGTGAATGATTTAACAAAAGCTTAACCAATCCGAAGTACATCTGCCAATCCGCACTGGACCCGCGTGGTGGATTATAGCCCATCACTCTCCTAGAGAGGAGGCCTGAGTCCCTGCAGTGGGAACATTATAGGCTGATGATGATGATGATGATAACCAATCTGAGCATGAAATATTAGTTGGTTGGTGGATGTTTTAGATTTTCGAACATTTTTTTTTTTTTTAAACGTTGCCCCACACTAGGAATTTCTCCTGTATCGTGGGTGCGTTCACAAACATATAAAGTCACATACACAAATACCCAGACCGAAACAACTATTTCTATTCACGCTTTGACAGTTAATTTGCGCTAACGGCAAAGCCCGAGACAGAAGGGTACCTTTGTTTAAATCAAATCCCGATTTTACCAAACTGTCCAATTGAAGTGTGGGTTTTTTTTTTAATACGTTGCCCCACACTAAGAATTTCTCCTGTATCGTGGGTGCGTTTACAAACATTGAAACTCACATACACAAACACGCCCAGACCCGAAACAACTATCTGTAGGCCATACAAATATTTGTTCCGTGCGGGGATCGAACCCGCGACACACAGCGCAGCAGTCCAATCGCTTAGCCATTGCGCCAACCGTGCCGTCAACATAACGTATTAACGTCTGCCTTAAACATATTTGATTGAAATTCAGTTCACTATCCACGTTTCAGACATACTAGTAATACGATAATAGCCTTTCTAGGAAAGAAAAATTCCACAAAGATCTTACAAAGTAAAACAACATCGTACGTACCAAGCAATATGTCCGCACAGTTAAAAATACAAAACGTTAGAAAGAACTTAACTCGGTAAAAGAAAGAAAGGAAAAAAAAAGAAATGAAGGAACTGGGAAGTGGTCAGCGTGAAATAACAATTGAAGCGGTTCGATAAAGGACTCCACTCAAGCGGCCGACAGAGGAAGCTTTGAACATTTTTTTTTTCTTTTTTTTTTAAGATAAGCTTAGCCTGTATTATTATGGTATTACGGTTCAGTTTATTTTCACCTTTATAAAAGAATTATTATACAGATAAAAGATAAAATACTAAGAACTAAATATTTTTTTCTAAAATCTAGAGTACTAAGGCCTACGCAGGATCTACGGCGTAGCTGACCCTGCTACGGTTGCTACGCCGTAGCAAACGGTTATGAGGCGCATTACGTTGATTTTTGTAGTAAATCAATAAGTTTGTTAGATAATAAGTGGAAAGTTATCACTGTTATTAAATAAATAAGCAGCTAGTTGATAAGGTTTAGGCACAATTTGACCTCACACCGTATACAGTATACCGTACTTAAATCTTTAAAGTACTTACTCGGTTATGATGACAAAAGCGGTCATTGCCCTTCCTCTAATTTATTTTCGAATGAACCAAAACAAATGAGCCATGTATCGTTTATCATTAGAAGAAATCTTGAAGATAACGATAGATAACGAAAGGTATGACCAGGCTTATTTTTGAATTTAAAAGTCAAGAAATTCATTATGTAGGTCAATGATTATTTCTTATTTCTTAAAAACCGATATGATTCCGTGGACAATACTGTGGGTTATGCATTTGTTTACTATTTTTTCTAAACTTAATATTAATATTGTAATGTGTAATTGTTTTTTGTCCCAAATAAATAAAATAAAAATGACCGCTATTGACATCTTAACTGGCAGCAACTACATATATCCAAATCGACAGTTTACAACATTAAGGGCCGGTTTCACCGGTTACGGATAAAGTGTCAGATAGTTATCTGACAGATAATGCTATCAAAAGTTGTAGTTTATCTGGCAGATAAGTTCCTGATAGGCTATCAGGGACTTATCCGTAACCGGTGAAACCGGCCCTAATTGTCCAGGCTATTTAAGCGAGACCAACAGTTCAGGTTATTTAATGGTAACTCCAGGCTATTTGATGGCAGGTCTGCACGATATCTCACCGTGAACGCGGCGCGACGTGAAATCGAATCGTACAATACGTTACGTGTACGTGAACGGACAATACTGGAATAGAAATTGTGCTCCAGTTCTGAGCATTATATTTATTCGGAGTATCCAGTGTTAATAATGATGTTGTCTTTGTAAAATATTGGCAATGTTTCGTGAAATAATAGTTACGATACATCAAAATATTGAAATGTCAAAATTCATTGGTTTTAAAATGAGTTTTTGAAAAACAAATCGTCGTATCGTAAAATATACGAGAATACAATAATACTTTAATGCAAGTGGTATAAGTTTCTAGTTTACATATTTAATAACTAGTTTAAAAAAATATATATTGGAGACATCCGACATCATTATAAACGGTCTCTGTCTTTGTTGAATTGAATTCTTTTTCAAAAGTGTGAGTTTATTAAATAAATGTGGATGAACGAATAAAGCTCAAATTAGATAAAAAGGTTAATAGGGATGTGTCCTGGGTAAAAAAAATATGATTCCGTTTATTCCGTCAGTTAGATTATCGAAAAATATTGGATACGTGTTATTTGTTTTATTAAATTAATAATAATTGACGAAGTTATAACGCGTCAAAGATCATGAGGAGTGGGGGCTTTTGACGGCACTACGTGGTAAAAAATGTAGTGCGATGTGACGTCATACGAGTTTTCGAAGCACTGTATCGCTTTCATTTTTGGTTTACGTGCAAAAAGAAAAAATACGTGTCGAATAATTTTTAGTAATCTATGTGACGGACTATTTAGTTTTTTGGTTGTTGGTTTAACTACAAAAATGTCGATTTTCCATACAAACTTGTATCCCCTATTTAACTCCCTTAGGGGTTGAATTTCGAAAAATCCTTCCTTATTCCTTGTCTACATTATAAAGGGATCCTCGGCGCAAAATTTCAGCTTTCTAGGGCTAAGGGTTTGGGCTGGGCGATGATGAGTCAGTCAGTCACAGTCAGTCAGGACTTCTCTTTTTATTTACATAGATAGATAGATAGATGACGCTGAAAGGCACTTGTTCAGCTTGTTCTGATTGAGAAAAACACGTTACGTAGGACTCAACGTAACCCACTCAAAACATTATTTGTTACAAGAATAAATCGGTTTAAGAAAATGTATGAACATTAAAACAACAAAGCAAGTTCAATTAAAAAAAATAAAAAGAGCATGGGGAATTTTATATGGACCGCGTCCCCACCTTCCAACAGTCACAGGATGCATATCAATGTGCGCTAAAAAACCCAGGGAAAGAGTTATTATCTTTCTCAATTGCAAAATTGAGAATTGTTGAATTCTAGAATTCTTTGATTGAATTGAATTGATTGATAATACACAAATGCACACTCTAGCTAGTAGCCACTACTTAGCTACTTTTAGCACACTCTAGATTACCTGGCTCGCATTCTCATGTCTTATTTCACACCGATACGACCGAAGTTTTGCAATAAGCCCATACTGTGTCAGTATTCTGGTTAGGTCTAAAATAGATGGTTCTAATCCCGTCCTATTCATATCGTCGTCAATACTTGCTGCACCTATTGTTATTCAGAGGGGCTGGTTGGTCGTTTGTATAGTGATAGTAAATTAACACCAGACTGGTGTTAAAAACTAGCCTACACTACTCGATATTTCATACAGCAGAAACAACTCACACACGCAAACACACATACAACGTGTGCTTAGTACAAAGTTATAATGGGTGAAAAAACACCGTTAATAAAGCTGGAAGGCACTTGTACTCCTCGTTACAGAGATTTTTTTCCGAAGTTCCTGAAGACCTAGTTACGGACATAATATATTGGAGGTCAAAGTTCTAACTTTTTCCACAGTTTTTTAGGGTTCCGTAGTCAACTAGGAACCCTTATAGTTTCGCCATGTCTGTCTGTCCGTCCGTCCGTCCGTCCTCGCTTAATCTCTGTGACCGTTGGCACTAGAAAGCTGAAATTTGGTACCAATATGTGTATCAATCATGCCGACAAAGTGGTAAAATAAAAATTAGAAAAAAATGTTTTATTAAGGTAGCCCCCTATATGTAAAGCGGGAAGTGTTTTTTTTTTAATTTCAACCCTGACGTGTGATATATTGTTGGAAAGGTATTAAAAAACCGGCCAAGTGCGAGTCGGACTCGCGCACCGAGGGTTCCGTAAAAAAAATATATTATGTGATGTAACTAAAAATTTATGGTTTTCGTAATTATTCCTTTATCTATGCTATACGACGTTGCTTCGTACCAAATTTCAAGATTCTGAGTTCACGGGAAGTACCCTGTAGGTTTTGATTCCCTTGCGAGTGTCGAAAATTTGCGGCATAAACGGGAGTATCTTGATGTAACTAAAAATTTATGGTTTTCGTAATTATTCCTTTATCTATGCTATAAGACGTTGCTTCGTACCAAATTTCAAGATTCTGAGTTCACGGGAAGTACCCTGTAGGTTTTGATTCCCTTGCGAGTGTCGAAAATTTGCGGCATAAACGGGAGTATCTTTTGATCGCGTTGACTTAGAAGTTTGATTTTTTCACAGCTCCAAGAGACCATAGACTTGAGTATTTGATATGAATTTCAGCTTGATACCTCCACGCGTTCCTGAGAAAAAAGGTCTTGACAGACAGACAGACGGACAACAAAGTGATCCTATAAGGGTTCCGTTTTTTCCTTTTGAGGTACGGAACCCTAAAAATGAATAGGGGTTTACTAAAATAATTTTTTGATAATGTCAATAATTTCGGAAATAATCGCTTCAAAAGTAAAAAACAATGTGAACAAAACAACCCCCCCCCCTTTAACTTTTGAACCAACCATAAGTTTAGAAAATATGAAAAAAATCTGAAAAGTAGAACTTTATAAGGACTTTCTAGGAAAATCATTTTGAACTTGGATGGAAACAACAGATGGAAACAGCAGTTAACCAATATAATTTGGTCCCTGAATCGTATGAGCGCCTATATACAATCTAGAGGACAAGTTTCATTGTCCCGTAGAAGAAATTGTATAAATTATAGCATACTGTTTTGGTACGGAACCCTTCATGTGCGAGTCCGACTCGCACTTGGCCAGTTTTTTTGAATAAAGTTTTCAATGTTACAATGCCGCCCAGTCTTTTTGGAACCTACCAGGATGACAGTGATACGGAGGAGGACTTTGACGCCTAAGCATTCTATTGTTCTCGTTGTACATTAATACATGGCAGGCGCTTATTTTTAGTCTTAATTAGTTAATATTATATTTTAATGTACATAATAACCTTATTCACATAGAAATTATAATGATTTCCCACATTTTTTCTTATAAAACTACCACCAAATATAGAAAACCCAAAAAAACAACCGCTTCTTAAATAAACTAACCTGCTAAATATTTTAAAAATAATATTTCAAATACGTGGAATACCTACGCAATAATACTGCCTCCATTTTGTTGATGGCCTTTCCAAGCCCCGCATTGCCGCGGGCATACCGACTCAATGCCGACCGTTACAGATGTATAGTCATGTACCTAGTTGCTACCGACGATGTCTTTTTATAAACGAGGTATTATTCGAAAAAGGCTATTTGGAAAGCACTAATGAATAATGTTTTGTTAAGGTTTGGTAATATAATTAGTGGAATAAAACTGGTATTCTTTTAGACAATACTAGAGCTTTATAACAGTGCTCTCTTAATATGAGTATTCGCCTGTAAAGTAACAATTCCACATGGCAATTTGCCTCATCATCATTCGCCCAGCTTTTTCCCAACTATGTTGGTGTCGGCTTCCAGTCTAACCTGTGCAGCTGAGTACCAGTATTTTACATGGAGCGACTGCCTATATTCGACCTCCATAACCCAGTTAATACGGTAGCATTTGCCGGTAAAATAAAAATCCAAGATCCGATTTTGTACAGCAATAAAAGAATTTGAAAGACAGTTAATATAAAGAACAACAATGATTTACTGTTGCTTGCACATCACAGGAGCGGATGGACGCTACTGATAATGCCAAAATCGTCAGCAAATAGGCTGACTAAAGTTTGTTATCGATATAATACGCTCAGGATAATAATGATTTATATCAGTCACTACCTGAACCCGCACATGCGTTGCAATGCTTTTTATCCTACCTACCTATCTACTACCCTACCTACTACCCTACCTACCTACCTACTACCCTACCTACCTACATTTATAAAAAAAACTATAAACGTCACGGAGCCCGAGACCTTTCCAACGAATGCAAAACCGTGAAAATCGGTTCGTGCATTCTGGAGTTATAGCGTCAGGAAGGAAAACCCGACTTATTTTTATATAGTCAGTCAAGTCATTATAACTAATTGAACTTAGGTCATTGTAAGGTCAAAGATAACAAAGATTAATATCATCGTCATTACACGTAATTGACATAGAGATTCATAAAGAACTAATTAATATCTACCTTCTGTCTAATTATTATAATAT
Source organism: Diarsia mendica (assembly GCA_949316265.1). Classification (NCBI taxonomy): domain Eukaryota; kingdom Metazoa; phylum Arthropoda; class Insecta; order Lepidoptera; family Noctuidae; genus Diarsia; species Diarsia mendica. The sequence goes on from OX438904.1 coordinate 2,305,849, forward strand.
ATTATACCACTAGCTTTAGCCAGCGGCTTCGCTTGCGTGAATGTCGGAAAATATAAAAAATGCCGATTTTTCATACAAACTTTCATCCCCTATTTAAGTCCTTTAAGAGTTGAGTTGATCAAAATCCTTTCTTAGCGGATGCCTACGTCATAACATCTTCCTGCATGCCAACAGCCAGATCCGTCCAGTGGTTTGGGCTGTGCGTTGATTGAGCACTATGTCAGTCAGTCACCTTTGAGGAATATATTATATATTTAGATTGTAGAGCTATAGCATCATCTACATTGCCTTTTCCTTTTGGAACCATCTTTCTGTCTAACCAGATACAGCTGAATATTTGATATAACTAATTGAACGGATGGTCACCCATCCACAGACTGGAATAGGTATACGCGGCTTAACCTCGAAGACACTACTACCTACTACGCGGCTTTTATTATTTACTTACTATTGCACATAGTAAAAAACTTTTAACAAAAAATAAAACCGACTTCAAAAAAAAAACACAAAAATGTCAAAAATAAATCAGTTTCTGAAGTCGGTGACTTTTGTTTGTTTGATTTAATTTTTTTTGCCACCGACTTCAGAAACTGATTTATTTTTGACATTTTTGTGTTTTTTTTTTTGAAGTCGGTTTTATTTTTTGTTAAAAAGTTTTTATTTTTCACTTTTTAGTGGTTCACATGTTCATGGGCCATAATGTGGACAATGTAGTTTTTTTTTTTTTTTGAGTTTTCTTGATTTTCCAAAAACCGCTTGTCCGATTTCGATAAAAAAAAATATGGGACCATTTGGGAAGCATACCCTTTCCAACAAAAAAAGAATTTTTCAAATCGGTTAGCAAGCGACGGAGTTATGCCCGAACAAACATAAAAAAAAAACATCCGAATTGAGAACCTCCTTCCTTTTTTTAGAAGTCGGTTATAAAGAAAACACGGGTCGGAAAACTCTCAATGGAAACCCAATCTACGTTTTTGTGTTATTGTATCGCGTTTTAATTGTACACCGAAGGGTGGAAGCACCAGTTATCCGCCTCACCACATACTGATTGCTATAATTATTTTGTACTTAGCGTTACGTCGATGTTTCTTCAGCCTTCGGTTCAAGGGCGGTGAATGAAAAATTGAATGTTTTGGTTGTTTATATTATCATTTTCTTGTAAATGTAAAGCAATTTGTCATAGCTATGGAGGCAGCTATGTCAAATTGCTTTAGTAATAGCCTGTTTTAGGTTAAACAAGAGAGAACACACATCACGCCTATAATCCCAGAAGGGTTAAGCAAAGGTCAGCATCAGAAGTATATTAACATTACTCAAAGTTTCGAAGCTGTTTTTTTTATAAAAACTTGTTAGATATTACTCGTTATTACATGGTATTGGAGTGTAAGGACTATTTTAACGAATAATCATCTAAAACATTCAAAATAATAGCTAGAGTCCTGTACATAAAAGAATTAAAATTCCGAAATGTTCAGCTACTTCTGATGCTGACCGTACCAAATAGTACACCCAAATTTCGTTTTCAGTTAAGTTTAAGTACCACGTAATAGGGGCGAGCCTATTGCCGTTCACTGAGCACAAATCTAGACTCCCTGGCTGCTACTGAGAAAAAAATATACTACTGGAAACCATAATAATGCAAAAAAGAAGTCTGAATAGGTTATCATGAATATTCATATTAAATCATAAGTATAAATATTGTTATCGTAAAAACATATTATACGTACAAATATTGGCATGTTCCATTACTTTTATAACCATGTTTTGATAATCTGCATGTATTCTGGCGAATTGTATTCTGTATCACTTCGAAACCTGATAAGATACGAAAGTAATACTAAACCTGAGCTAACTCTCTACTGCGTGCTTGACTTTACTTAGGTTAAGGATATTTGTTAGACTTTTCAACTGGTCATTTTAGATTATTCAGCCTGTGATACAGGATTTTCCTAGTACAGGGCGTCTTACATTATTTACCTATATTTTTAGTTTAAGATTCATATTGTTATTTTACCTTTCTAGAATTTTGAATAAAGATTTTATTATTATTTCCTTTATTTAACTTAATACATATACAGATGATATATATATATATATATATTATTATTATAATGTTAGGGTACAAGTCAATCCTTTCAGTAGTTTTCGCGTTAAAGAGAGTACAAACCAGTTACGGGCACTTAAACTTCGGTGTCGGTCAGTGAAAAACAAAGAGATGAAGCTAATTGCCCATTCCAAAACTTAGACCTCTATGGAAAAGATAGGTCTTAATCTCAAATGACATTCTTCAACTTCTTGCCCTAGTCTCATGTTATTTGGGGTATGCACAATTTGTTTTCTTTCAATTCTCACTTGTAAATAGGGGATCGGACATAAAAAAACTAATTAATCCGTCAGATAGATTTCCAAAAATTATTGGACACGTATTTTTTCTTTTTTCACGTAAACAAAAAATTGAATTAGTGCTTCGAAAACTCGTGTGACGTCATATGATAGTACATTTTGTACCTACAAGTGACGTTTCAAGCCCCACTCCATGATCATTGACACGTTTTATCTTCGTCATTTTTTATTGATTATTTTGATAAAACAAAAAACACGTGTTCAATATTTTTCGATAATCTAACTTAAGGACTAAACAGAATCATATTATTTTGACCCAGTCCGATCCCCTATTGGCACGCTTTCATTCCTCACATTAAACACACTCAGACAATATTGAAACCAATATATATAGCTTCCAGCAACAGCGTTCTCCACCCTCTAAAGTACTGAACAGAGCGCCACCACAGTCCACAGCCGCTCACCGAATTTATTTGGAAACGTTTCAATTGAACCCATTTCGCGGACACCTGTTCAAGTGCCTTTTAGTTTTATATGCAAGCACTCCATATTTTCATTTCTATATTTGTATTTTTAGTTTATTTGAGCGTAGAACGTATATTTTTGTTCAACAGCCATCAGGAGAGTGGTTTTTGCCAAAAACGTTCGTACGGTCGGTCCGCTTTTAATTTTAAGTACCGGTATGCAGTTTTTTGTTTTTTTAAAGCCTTTTAGTGTTTCAACTAACTGAATATCAGGGGGTTAGGCAGAGGTGTCATAGTACACCCAAATTTCACCCGTTATGTCTAAAGCTCCCATTGGCATCAACCGGGCACTAATTTGGGGGCCCGTTAAACTTGTTACTCGTCATCGACGCGCGTCTATTTCTCATTGTTAGAAAAAAACTATTAGCGAAAATGTGTTTTATGTTCATTACGATACGATTGAAAATTAATCAACGAACGAGAATCTTACCTTGCCGTAACACAGTTTTAACTAGCGCGGAAGGTAAAGAACTATTTATGTGTATACCGTCAATGAACATTATCAATCACGTTAAAATTAAAAAGTAAATAAACGTATTTATTTACATAGTTTTAATGACATTTTACTTTACTTAATAATCGTTATTTATACAACGATTTTTGATCTTACTGTGTAAGTACTTATTTTGTGAAAGTGTACCTTATAAACTTAGTGAGTGTACATTAAGAACTTAGAAACTATGTAAGTACCTTAGTTATAGCTAATTTTTAAAGTTTACTACTGGTGTACTGTATCTAAAATGCATAAATAAATTCTATTCTATTCTAATTTAGACTCTGTTTCTATGATGTGTTTTACTGAGAAATTACAAAACACATTTCCCGAACTGAGAATCGAACCAGAGACGTCGACCACTCGACCAACGAAGCAGTCTATATTGAGATATTTTTAAATTAGTCTTTAATCCATAGCTTTAACCCGCCAAGCGATTGTCTACAATTTATTCGCCCTCTCCTATTATGAGCTTCCCTGTTTCAACGATTATATTCATTATCGTTTTCGTTAATATTTTCTTTATAAATAATTTTATATTGTGTCTCAAGGTAAGATTTACTCATGTAAATGAAACATCACACTAATTTCACGTAGCTTATCACACAGCGGATTAACTAGTTAAAATTAGTGTGCATAAGGAAAGTGTTACAACTTACTCTTTATTTATTTAAACTTCGTGTACAATTAGTGGTACATACATAGGTAATTTTAAATAAGCATAAGTTACACTTCTTCTTTCTGGACATGACTGTATTTTGCAAAATAAGTGAATCTTCCTTTTCCTCTCATTCAACACAACCAGTCTCCTTGTCCACACAAACCGTCACCTGAGCCACCTACAACAACAGAGCTACACAATTCCTACAGAGCGTAAGTAACACCGCCCACGGTTCACCTTGGCATTTGAGAGTTCCGTGCCCCACAGATATAATAGTAGACCTAGATACCGCAAGAACAACTACTTCGCCTTCGCGTGCCACTTTTCGTGCCTAGCTTACGTACAAAAGTCGTAAGTGGCCACTTTCGCGCTCAGTTTTGCATCGGTGTATAGCGCTAGTCGGACGTCGGCACTGGTGCAAAAGGCAGGGGGTGGGGCGAAGGAGACGCCATACGCGGCGGCGTCTTTGAATAGATTTGATTTCCCGATTTATAGTACTGTGACGTCATAATAGGTAGTAAAAAATGGTTCGCTTGGTTTTCATACAGATCGTGATACTCGCGTTATCCAGGTCTATATATATCTGTGTCGTGCCCTTTGCACGAGCGGCGCGTTTTAGTGGCCCGCTAAAAAGACGGTGTTTGTTGAGCTACTGTTTCTGTTTGCACAGTGGAAGGTTGAGTGTTGATTTTTGGATAGTGATGTCGTGAAGGTCATTTTTGTAGTTTTTTTCGTGGACAGTGTTATGTTGTCGGAATTTTACTGATTTTTTGGTTTCATTTACTCACTGTAGTTACTTAGTCTTACATACTAACGGTTAGGCAGAGGTGTAGCTAACCTACCCACATTTCACCCTTTTCTTTTTTTCAACCTTTTGAGCGCCACAGTCACGTATAGACGACAAGCCAAAAAAGTGCTTTAAGTTTGACGACTTAAGGTACTTTTTGGCTTGTCGTCTTACTTGATTGTGGCGGTCAAAAGGTTAAGCCAGCTATTGACAACAATCCAGACTCCGTGACTGCTGTCGAGAAATTCTTGATTGAAAATCCCAATAACACTTCAAGTCAATAAATGGAACCTAGGACCTAGGCTAATACAGTCAACGCGTCTACTGAACTACCTCAATCACCAAAATAATTCCTTAATCGAAACTAGTTACGTACAAGGACAAATCATTCCTTCATCGAAACCATAATAGTAAATTCTTTGTACGTAACCATGGTACATAACCGTGGTTTCGTACAAAGACAAATAATTCCTCCATCGACACTAGTTACGTACAAGGACAAATCATTCCTTTCTCGAAACCAGTTACGAAACTACGGTTTCGTAGACGGCCGAAGCCAACGAGGCAGTCCTTAGTTACTTATTCAAAATCATCAAACATCATCTGTTAATTTTATAATTATCCCTTTACAAAAAACGCAACTCCTAATAATTTCTGATGAACCTCTTATAGTTTACAGCCTACAGTAATTATGAAATACGCTTTAAAATTTAAGCCGAGCGTTATATACATCAGTATATTTTACGCCTTTAACCTCTTCGTACCTTTACGCAATATATCATCATATGGGTAATCACGACTTTTAGCTGACAGCCATGTTTTTATCTAGCGCTAATTAAAGTAATTAGCGCTAGAAAACAAAAGTTTTTACCTTGAAAACTAAATTAGCTAGTTACCAATTAAGGTGGGACCGTTCAGGGTGTGCCAGACGTTAATTAAAAGTAAAGCCACACCTGGAACCTATTTTAATTGAGAAAGGTTTTTCGGATGATGTTTCGATGTTACCGGTAATGAAAAGAGGTGAGTCGTCTGGTCACGACAGTCTTAATATCTAACATCTGCCACGAGTGTTCTTTGTGTTAGTCACTGTTTTTCTTTGATGACCTTATGCTTTTGTGCCCATTACGTACAAACACGCCCTTTTCCTTTAACCCATTGACCGCCACGGTCAAGCAAGACAACAAGCCAAAAAGTACCTTAAGTCGACAGACTTAGGGCACTTTTTTGCTTGTTCGGCTTGTCGTCTATACGTGACTGTGGCGCTAAAAAGGTTAAACCACGCAACGCCACCTGCTACGATCCTTAGGGCGGGACTCCACCAAAGCGGAGATGTGTGCGGTGTGCTCACATCCCTCGTCTCCACTGCGCTCACATCTCCGCTTCCATCGCGCCATACAAATATTACACATCTCCGCACAGCGATCTTAGCGATCTTAGCGTATCTCTGAGCGGAGAGATGTGTCAATAACACAATTCTATTGGTTGTTTAAAAAACATCTCTCCGCTTTGCACATCTCCGCTTTGGTGGAGCCCGCCATTATAAACTTATTTTGTCTCGTCCACATTCATACATCTGGTCTACCTATTTATTTTAACTACAATGTAGAATAACAAGTACAATAGTGGTATACAATGTAGAATAACAAGTACAATAGTGGTACATAGGCGGACTTAATGCCACAAGGCATTCTCTAACAGTCAATATTTTGGTTAATCAGACAACTTTGTTATAGCGTACAAAATATGATTTACCTACAAAATGTAAATACTTATACTCGTATTGATACTAATACCTATTGTTAAAAATAAAACCGGATAGTTAAATGGTGATGTGATGAGGCTTTAATTAAAGCTAAACGTATTCGAATGTATTATGACATCGATAACAACTCGTTTATTAGTAAAGCTTTCAACCTAATTGTCAATTCAGATCACTGATAAAAATGTTTAGTTCAAACAATGTTTTGTTATCATTTGTCTATTGGAGAATATAAAAGTGTTTGACCTTTCGTATACTCTTTTCTTTCAAAGCTGTTCTAGATTTGTTTTTAAAATCATTTCACAAGATAGAATGTTGCTAACATGCATACAAACATGCATAAAGGCACGCTTTTTTCGTATGGAGGAAGGCAAAAATTAAAGAACGCCACCTGCTAATATCTACATACTCCTTTTGCCTTGTCCTACGTTGAAACACCTGATCATACACGCAAAGTTTTGGATATAAGGAAAGGATACATCTATCTATCTATCTATATAAATAAAAAGAGAAGTCCTGACTGACTGACTCATCGACGCCCAGCCCAAAACCCTTGGACCTAGAAAGCTGAAATTTTGCACAGAGGTTCCCTTTATAATGTAGACAAGGAATAAGGAAGGATTTTTTGAAATTCAACCCCTAAGGGAGTTCACACACAGGGGAACAGGGGATGAAAGTGTGTATGGAAAATCGTCATTTTCACGCGGGCGAAGCCGCTGGCAAAAGCTAGTATCTAAATAACAGTAAATGATTCCTTTGAATTTGTCATCCAATTTATAGGATTATAGGTGATGTGGAAATATGATCATAAACAACGAATAACATAACAGTGTCTCTCTGGTTTCCCAGAAAGCATAAGATTATCGATAGAGATTCCTCAAAAAAATATCAGTAAAAACTGGTATTCTGAAATAGGTGTGTTTTGTATACCTCTGCCAAATATTTTCTAAGAACTCGTTAAGGAACGTTTTTTTAAATCCCAATAGAACCCACTGAATCTCACTAAAGCCTTGCTTTTTTTAACTAGCCTATTTTGTCCCACTTCTGGGAAAAGGCTTCCCCATTCCTTTACAACTCTCCCTCTCTCTCACTAACTCTCACTCTCCTTTTCTGGCTTCTCTGGCCAATCAGTCAGGAACGAGTAAAAATCCTGTTTCTTTGATTAATAACGTAAAAACATTAATTACTACGCTTAAGAGGACATCGAATTAAAAAAAAAATGGACAAGAGCGAGTCGGGTTCATTTAATTAAGGACCCGAATCCAACTACACTATTATAATTAACAGTTAGTAATACGGTAGCTCGTCTTTCGTGAATTCTGTGTTACATTGTATTTTACTGGCGATCATTGTGGATGTCAGTGAACCCCTAATATTACGTCAAATTGTTCTACGTTTAATACCAGAAACCCCTCTGTGACAGACGAACAAAAAAGTGAGATTATAAAGGTTCTTTGTCTGTTAGAGTCGAAAGGTATACGCGTGAAACGACCACAATCGGACAGCGGGTGAATTGCTCATTGTTAGGTATATAATGTTTATAAATAAAATGAGGATACAAAGATAACTTCCACAATGCCTGTAATAATGAGTGTGGGTCGGAGCCCCTTTTAATTCAATTTGTCCATTAGGGGGTGAATTATTTGGGTCTATTCCAGAGGGATCACTTGACGTGGCTCAACGTGTTTTCCATAATGTCACTGTGTGTTTGTGCCACAGTTTGGGTCTGTTTACAATTTGTCTACTTCAAGCATTTGAATATTATTTATTTTCGGTGTGGAATAATATTATGTTCTTGACTGAATTTCGGTGTAAACACAGGCATACACTGCTTCTTGCATCTAACCCTCATAGTTCTTTTTTTTTTACACGTTGCCCCACACTAGGATTTCTCCTGTATCGTATGTGCGTTTACAAACATGTAAACTCACATACATAGGCACCCAGACCAGAAACAACTACCAGTAGGCCATACAAATATTTGTTCCGTTGTATTTGTTTCAGTTTACAGCTGAAAAACGATCATGATTGTTTTAACGGTTTACTGACGAGTTCTTAAAGTTGTAGACTGCTAGCCTTCTCTCAACTAATATATGTTGAGGTAAACTTCCAGTCTAACCGGTTGCAGCTGAATACCTACCTGTATTTTACATAGAGTGACTGCCTATCTCACCTCTACAATCCAGCTAATACTGGGTTATACGATATCCCCAGGTAACACTGATTGACAGAAACAGTAAACATTGTTTCAAAAATTCAAAGCAATTTCACAAATATAACAACTTATATCTCCTGCTAAACCGCAGAACACTTAGTGGGCCGAATTCTCAGGTTCACAATTATTTTAAAGCATTTTAAAACTTAAATAATACATCATACAGTAACTAGTCGCTTTCAAAAAATACCCTAGGTAAACACTACAAAGTTGCAATCCCTAGCACTACATACCTACCAAACTGCCTTTTTATAACAAACCACCTGTACCTTATCTATCTACCTCTATTATATACACGTGGGTTCCTTATTAGTAAACTCCGAATAAAGTTACGACAGGAAACGTCAGTTTAAACATACATTTTGTAATAAGCTTGGTCATAACTTTTCATGAGTTTCGAGTTGGGCTCTGATGGGTAACTTTTATTAAACCAAAACTGCTTCATCATTATAAATTATACGGTTATAGCTACCATGAAAAGGGGTATCGCGTTAGCCAGTAACTTAGAGGGCCTAGACCAAATGATTTTGGGTACGTGTATGGCGTAGATGAGTTGGTGGGTGAAGCAATGTATAATTGACACAAACTACCGATAAGCTTGTGACAATTGGTGAGGCGTGTAAATAGCCTGCACCTTTGTGAAGAATGTAAGAAAATTTGAAATTAGAATCTATGGCGGATGTGTAAAAAAAATAAATTAATTTCCCTTCTGATGAATCCTCGACAAACCAATACAAGAGAATTATTAGCAGCAAACATGCCCACGTACCTTGACAATCCAGAGATCCCACTCAGACCCAGGGAGATGGGAAGATACCTCGTTCATGCGCACTTGCAAGTATGGGCTGCCGGCCGGCGAGCTAAATCTTCGTGAATCCGCCGGTGGAATGGTGAAAACTCCAAAAATCAACACTGCACTATAAGTTCTCAATGAAGCACAGATGCAGGTCCATTTATTTTACGAGTATCGTCCAGATTTCAACAAAAAGGGATTTTTTGTAGCGGAGCGCGTAGGAGCACACACCGTCTTGTTCAAACGGTCAAGGGGAGCTGTCAGCTCGCTAGTGCCATCTATCTGTGTGCCCTTGCGGAAAAAACTCAAGAAAGTCTCGATATATGGGCGCTGCACAAATAACAGATGGCGCGAGGATTCATCAATTGAGAAGTTAAAATATTTAATTTGAAATCCTAAATTATTATTATTTTATTTTTTTATATTAAAAAAGGCATTGACGCTTCACCATGCTCGGGGGCTTTGGAAGGACGCAAGTGCTTTCAGAAAGGAAGTGAAAAAAATTATAAGTATTTACTAACCTAGATTATGATCAGAAAAACTTTAAGCTTTACGACTGAATGCGAGAAACAAACGATATAAGTTATTTAAATATAATATTTCCTAAACCTTAAGACTATGAATTTCGTATAAGAGTTAAACTTTATTGCGTTGGAATAGGATATAATTTAACGACGGCACGTTTAAAGTTACCGAACTTCGTTTTTACCATTGCAACACGAATGACATTATCCGTGCCTTTATAAACCTCAGTTATAACTCCTAATGGCCAACTTAGAGGAGCTGAATTATCCTGTCCCACGAGTACGACAGTCCCAACTTCTACGGGTTTGTCCGGAGTTGCCCATTTCTGCCTGACTTGCAGCGTATGCAGATACTCTAGGTGCCATTTCTTCCAGAAGGATTGGACCATACTATCTAACAACTGTTTGCGCTGTGATAAATTAATGCGCTGACCAGACAAATCGGCTGCCGGCAAGTACTGCAGTGGAGTCGACATCAAAAAGTGAGCGGGAGTAATAACTTCGGGATGGGGATCGGAAGACAAAACGCTCAGAGGGCGCGAGTTCATAATGCACTCTATTTGAATGAGTACAGTTTGTAACTCCTCATAAGTGAGAAGCTGACTTCCGATCACGCGATAAAGATGCGTTTTTAATGTTTTAATATTCGCTTCCCACATGGAACCAAAATGTGGGGAGCGAGGTGGAATCATTTTCCACATTATGCGGCGGGCATTAATGCGTAGTATTCCCTCTTCATCCAAAAAAACAGCTAAACTTTGGAGTCTCTTTGAAAGCAATTTCCCAGATTTAATGAGCTTAATGTCATTTGCAAAGTACACAGATTGCACAGCACATACTATCGCTCGTTCCGCAGCTGACAAGCCCTGTATAGAACGAGGTTCACAATGAACCTTTGGTCTAGCAAATTTCAATATATAGGAAACAATGCGCAACAATTTATCCCATGATGAGGTACGTTGAGCAAGTTGATATAGAAGGGGTTGTTCTACTTGCGTGGTCACTGTTAAGACATTTACCTTGTGCTCGGGAAGTTCCCCACAATTAATAGGAGAAAACGGTTTAACGGGCCAATCCTCAGGAACACAACGAAGCCAAGAGGGGCCGTCCCACCAAAGTTCATGTGACATTAACTGGGAAGGAAGGATGCCACGAGATAGACAGTCGCTTGGATTCTCAACACCTGCCACATGGTAAAAATGTTGAGAACCCAAGTTCTCCTGACATTGAGCGACTCTATTGCTGACAAAGACTGACCAGCGGTGCGGAGAAGAGTGTATCCAAGATAAGGCTATCATGGAATCCGAAAAGGCGTAAATTCCTGCAATAGGAACACGTAAAGCGTAAGTATCGCGAACAGTTTTTACCAATTTTGACATGAGCACGGCGGCACACAGCTCCAGGCGTGCAAGAGTTGTGACTTTGGTAGGTGAAACCTTTGATTTCGCACAAATTAAGCGGACTATGACACCAGATGGACTAGTAGAGTGTATATAAATCACACACCCGTACCCACCCATACTAGCATCAGCAAACGCGACTATACGAACAGAACAATCATCGGTAACACCCACATGGCGTGGTATGCGTAATGTATCTAGCAATGGAAACTCTTGCATGAGAATCGAGAAACGTTTAAAAATGTCGTCAGGAGCGGGATCATCCCAGCCAATATTGCTCAGCCATAACTCTTTGATGAGCAACTTGGCATAGAAGATCACTGGGGCAACCAAACCGAGAACATCAAATAAGCGTGCGACTATCGAGAGTATATTTCTCTTAGTACATTTCTCAGCCACTCGAGCGGAAGTGAAGAAGAAATTATCCTGAGAAGGTTCCCACGAAAGGCCTAGAACCTTAGAAACATCACTCCCAGCGTGAAAATCGAGTGACTTGCGATGCGAGTCAGGAAGACTGTTTAAAAGAACGGGTGAATTGCTACACCATTTAATAAGGTCAAAATCGCCCGATTTAAACATCTTTATAAGATCATGCGATAGCTGCATGGCGGTATCTTCATTATTCACAGAATACACCAGATCGTCCATATAGAGACTGGTCTCTGCTACTTTAGCAGCTTTGGGATAATGCGGACTGTCAGAGGCCAGCTGTCGCACAGTGCGCATAGCTATGTATGGACTCGACTTAAGTCCGAAAGGTAAGCGATTAAAAGCAAAGGTTAGCACAGGTTCGTTCTCATTGAATCGAAACAAAATGCGTAGGTATTTACGCTGGTCAACGGGTACACCAACGCGTAAATACATTTGTTTAATATCCGCATTTATAGCGATGGGAAATAATCTAAAATTTATTAAAAGAATAAACAAATCTGTTTGTAAATTGGGACCAATATGGAGTACATCATTTAAAGATAATCCTGTATGAGTCCTAGCGCTAGCATCCAATACAATGCGCGGCATCGGTTTGTCTGGCCGAACGACAGCGTGATGAGGGATATAATACCCGTCATCGGAAATGGCAGATTCGTCGACTTGACTTAGGTACCCACTGTCAATATAATCTTTGAGCACTGCATTATAATTTTCCCGCAACATCGGCAATTGGCGTAGTTTCCTTTCAAGCGCAATAAGTCGACGGTACGCGGCGGTGCGGGAGTTACCCAACTCGGCGGGATCCTTACTAAAAGGTAACGCGACGGTATAACGTCCCACATCGTCCCGTGACACGGTCGAGGAAAAAATATTCTCACATTCGGTTTCCTCAGGAGATAAAAAACGTTTATTCTCAACTTCTTCCAATTCCCAGAACTTTTGTAATAAATCATTGAGAGCCAATGCCGTGAAAGGAGAGGAGTTAAGTAAATTTAAATTATCACTATTATGCGGAAAATCACCCATAAAGACATACCCGAATGTGGTCAATAATGCAGGTGGGGCGCGTGAACCAAAATCGACCCTATTCCCCAAGTAAATGTACGGAAACAGTTGAGCGCCCAACACTAAGTCAATATCCCCTGGAATATTCCAGCTTAAATCAGCGAGCGGAAGCGCGTGGAAGTCTACATGGCTATCCCAATTAACATGGTGCGATGGTAGCTGGTCCGTAATGCACTCAACTACTAACGCGTGAATAGTATATTTTTGATCCGGATATACACGAGACTCGATATCTAAATGTACGTATCCTATTATCGGTCGCGATACAGAACCAAATCCTTTAACAAAAGAATTACTCAAAGGAATTATCAGTAAATTAAGTTTTCTACAACAAGCTGTAGTTATTAAATTATTCTGCGAGCCATTATCAATTAAGCACCTCACTATTGTTTTGTGACCCGCACTGTCACTTTTAGCTCGCGCATAAACCTGAGCTGTCGATAACAGCACTATCGCCTTAGCCCTCGCTGCATCAGCTGCCAATAACACGGCCGAGTTGTGAGCCGAAGACGCTGGCGTCACATCCCACGAATCAGACGCAATCATCTGTTCGGGAATATCGACCTTATTACTATGAGCATAAGCGCGCGGCACCGCGACGGAAACCGGGGCAGGCAAAGACGCACCGGGGGACGAGAGGGGCGAGGGAGGCGCGACGGACAGCGGCGCAGGAGGCGACGCGACGACTACATTGCAATTCGTAGCTAAAACGTCAGCTGTTTGCGGTTTATTTTCTTTAACAAAATGCAATAGTGTATGATGGCGTTTTTTACATAAATCACAGACTGACGTTGACTTGCAGTTACTCAATCCGTGCAATGTGCTCAGACAATTCGCACACCCACGTTTGGATTTAATAAACTCGAACCTTGCTCTAGGAGTCAACGCGGATTTAAACTTAGCGCAGTTGTACAAATGAACATGAGCGTTATCATTACAATACGCGCAGCACGGAACCGTCATCGCAGGTAAACAAGCGGACGAGTCACCTGACTTGCTCACAACAAACGCTTTTGTCTGTGTGCGTGACTCGCGTGGCGCGGAAGCGGGGTTTCTACTAAAGTTTCTCGCGTTCGATTGAGACAAATTCGAACGTGCCAATATCTTTGCCTGATCTTGAACGAAGCTTATCAATAATTTCGTTGTGGGAATTTCAATATCTCGAATGGAAAGTTCAAACGATTGAATAGTCTGTGAATCGATTTTTCTCATTGCGCAGTGCAAAAGAATAAAATCAGCAAGATCCGTAATCTCAAGTTGTTTCAAGGCAGAAATAGATGCACTAAATGTTTCTATGAAAGAATCGAGACTGTTAGCGTTAAATGAACAACTTTTTAAATCCAATATATTATTTAAATAATGCGTACCTAGTGAGCGCTTCTCTTGATATTTTTTAACTAAACTGTCCCATAAGAACTTGTAAGTATCACCCGTAGGCACAATTCCAGCAGTAATCTTCAATGCGTTGTGCGTAAGTCTACCTACCAAGTACTGCACACGCTGTGAGTCAGTCAGCTGATCATTCTCATGAATATTCGACTTGAACGACTCGTAGAAAACAGGCCAATTCTCGGTTTTCCCGTCGAAAGACGGCAGCGCGATAGGAGGCAACTTTATTTTTAGCGGTTCAAAAAGAGTCTTATAGTTACTACTGGATGTTGATGGTGATTGATTACTGTTTATTTTGTTCCTAACACGTTTAATATGAATGTACAAATCTTCAAAGGACTCTAAACAAGCATAATCGACACTTGTACCAGGTTTTATACTAATGTTTATTTGATTAATTTGATCAACAAAGGATTCAAATTTATCTCGAATGTCATCAATTGTCTCTGACTCAGTCATAAAACTTTCATTTTTTCTCGAATCGAACGACGATATATTTTTTGTTAAATCATACAACCGATTAATGCGTTTAAATAACAATCCTTTCTTTTCATGGAGAATAGTTAGTAAATCTTCCGGCTTCAGTTGTTTATCCGTCATTTCGTTAGATAACAAACGACAACAATAACAGAAAAATACCTTACAGGCGGTTTGCAATATTATCGCACCTACCAACTATGAGTGGGTATCTATCTAATTACAATTATTGTATTAAAACGCTCAAAGCCGAGATGCGTTGGTAACTACCTACTTATTTTCATAATATCAAAGCGAATTTTTAAATACGGATACCTACATAGAATGAACTTTACCAATAAATACGTAATGTCGTTCCATGTAAATTATGTACTAAAATAATTGAACAGATTTACCAACAACTACGTAAATTCTATTGTCAATTATGATGCGTTTTATAGGCAATGATTTACCAAAAGTTTACGTAAACTAAATACCTATTGTGCGTTATTGAACCTATATGATTTTTACCAAACAATTACGCAAAAATCTAGGTAACGGTTTTTAACCCGGTTAGAAGGGCCAAATAATATGGTGAGGCGTGTAAATAGCCTGCACCTTTGTGAAGAATGTAAGAAAATTTGAAATTAGAATCTATGGCGGATGTGTAAAAAAAATAAATTAATTTCCCTTCTGATGAATCCTCGACAAACCAATACAAGAGAATTATTAGCAGCAAACATGCCCACGTACCTTGACAATCCAGAGATCCCACTCAGACCCAGGGAGATGGGAAGATACCTCGTTCATGCGCACTTGCAAGTATGGGCTGCCGGCCGGCGAGCTAAATCTTCGTGAATCCGCCGGTGGAATGGTGAAAACTCCAAAAATCAACACTGCACTATAAGTTCTCAATGAAGCACAGATGCAGGTCCATTTATTTTACGAGTATCGTCAAGATTTCAACAAAAAGGGATTTTTTGTAGCGGAGCGCGTAGGAGCACACACCGTCTTGTTCAAACGGTCAAGGGGAGCTGTCAGCTCGCTAGTGCCATCTATCTGTGTGCCCTTGCGGAAAAAACTCAAGAAAGTCTCGATATATGGGCGCTGCACAAATAACAGATGGCGCGAGGATTCATCAATTGAGAAGTTAAAATATTTAATTTGAAATCCTAAATTATTATTATTTTATTTTTTTTATATTAAAAAAGGCATTGACGCTTCACCAACAATTTTATTGAAAGGTGTTGTGAAAAGCTTTGAATTCGTCAAGGCCTCCAGGTATGATAATACGTAAAATGTTAGATTTTATTTTCATCTGGTCAGATTGATAGCCGTCCACAACATGGTTAGGCAAAGTCTAGACAGATGATGAATCACACCACAAATAACTTAACAAACAAAGCCGTAGGACATAGACATCGGTGTAAAACAGCAGTGACTAACATTATTTTTTTAAGGGTGGGAATTCATCAAATGACTCATCTCGCTCTGGGTAGAGCGGTAGGGAGTGTCAGACTTCTACTGACTAAAAAACACCCATGTTCCTTCTTAGCCCTTTGTGCCGAGGCCGCGGTATCTCTTTCGAATAACCCGCAGCCCCGACGGGATTAACTAACACTAACATTCTTACAAACCTTTTATCCATTAATAGAAACATTTAAACATCAAAACACTTCACAATGATACTGAAAATCGAAGCTGTATTCTTACACTATTCTTCACTTACACTTGTCTTAACTTAACCTTTCAAGACATCATAAAAAAAAAAAAACAAAGTTATTCATTCAGAATCGGGAGCAGTTTATTTAGGACTAATCCGTTATTCGGCGCTATTATGAATATTTCATGTCCAAAAGAGAATATTCTCGAATGAATACACTTCTTATTATTATCTTTATTTCGAAACTTTAGCTTTAGGATGAGACTAGGGACTGCCTGCGGTTTCGTGCGCGAGGTGGTTAGAATTTATCCGTTGGAATCCTAAAGTGGGATAAAACGTAGATACAGAGATAAAATAAATACTGTTACATCGTGAGGAAACCATCATGACGTAGAACAAAAAAATCGATGATTTGTGACATCTACCAAACCGCACTGGGCTCGCGTGGTGGATTATAGCCCATCCCTCTACTAGAGAGGAGGCCTGAGTCCCTGCGCTGGGAACCTAATGGGCTGATGATGATGATGAAAGTTAATCCATGTCTTTACCGTGGTTATGCCGTGTGTTAACCTGTTAATCCGTGGAAAGTTTCAAGACAGACAGACCGAATTACTTCCACATTTATATAAGGTTAGTTTGGATGGATATCGAAACTTCAGCATTCTGATAAGATTATTTAAAAGATTGCTAAATCATTTAGGTTTTGAAACTTTGTTCGAAAAAGATAGCAGCTTTAATTAAGTAAGTAATTAATAAACTTTATTTTGATGCCGACTGCTGCATTAAATGATCAACTTTTAATTCTTCGTATCCCTTCGAAACTTGAGCGATATCGAGTTGTTGACTCGATGAATCAATTTCAGAAATACCCTCCATCTTGTGCAGTCCGGTAAAATAAGTAGGTAAGGGAGCGTAAGTTGAGGCAGGCAAGTTGAGCGTACCTATTAAGGCAACAGCATAGAGCAGTGATAGAAATTCTTTATAATTTTTAGCCGACTTTCAAAAAGCACAGGTTATCAATCACGCCGTTTTTTTTTTCAGATATTATCTGATCCAGGAATTTCTGTATTAGCCAGTATTAACTGAGTTACGGAAGTCAGATAAGCAGTCGCTCCATATCATCATCATCATCATCATCATTTTACTCCATGTAAAATACTGGTATTCAGCTTCATCCGGTAAGACTAGAAATCGGCTCCAATAAAGTAACATATCCAGGAATTTCTCAATAGAAGAGCAGAGCAGGCCTTGTATATATGCCCTGTTTATGGCAATATGTTTACCCTGTATTATATGATGCTAAAGGTACATCTCTGCCATACCTTCGGGGAATACAGCCGAGAGGTTTTGTTAACAGATCATGGTGAGCTAATAAATAATGTTTCACTCCTAGTGGCCGACCATCGAACTTAGCTCCTTTGGGAGTAAACCTATGAATATGTTACAGCATGAAACATGGAAGATGTTGATACATTAATCTGTTGTTGGTCTATAATAATGTTCCTTTGTGTATGATGGATTTCCATTGTAGTACGTACAATATAGCTCTGTAGATGAGGCCTCACTTGCCCCATGTATCAAATAAATAGAGATTAGAATATTATATCAAAGTAAAGTTTAAGATAATCCAATTCAGGGATGAGTTCGACGTTGTATTTTAATTTTATTATTGCTGATTTGTGTGTATATTTTTATTTTTAATGTTAAGGCCAATACAGAACAAGAGTTGTTTGATTATTTTGTAAGGATGTAGTTTTAGGAAAGAGAGAAGTGTGTGACTGAAGTCAATCTACGTTTTTTGACAAAATACTTCCACTCAAATACCCCTTTATGAAAATTGTCCATTAAAGGTCATCGAAGAAAAATGGAGGTTCAAGACAGTAACATAAATTGACACAATTCCTAAACCCAAACTTCAAAACAGCCACCAGAAACCGCAAACACTAAAATCCAAAAAACTAGCAAATGGCCCAAAAACGAAAAGGCACAAACCAACCGCATCAATTACAAAGATAAAGGCTCAAAGCAAAACAACATCCCATATCCATACGTATCGTCCCATTTGGCAACAGCCACCAGTACGTCTGGCAGACTCCCAAATGCCTGGCGTAATGATGCCCCAGCTACGTCCCGCAGACGTTAAGTACGTTATCAGTCTCCTAGTTCCGGTAATTAGACCAACTGAACCACTTTTGATGATTTAATGGACCGTTTTATCGGTACTTAAAAAAGAGATGCAAAATTATGGGTGTCGTCAAGGCCTGAAAATAAATATTTTTAAATATTTGCCTGTAAATTACTTCACTGTAGATAGTGAGACACAGTGTATCCTTAGTACGAAAATGAACCTCAGATTGATTTACCATGCTATCAACAGTTATTCTACCGGTAGTAAAAGACGATTTGCGATTTCAGACCAACCCCATTACAGCTAATTTCTACCTTGAACCTAGCGAGTATAATTATCGGCACGATTCTTGAGCGCTGACGCAAAAGTGAGTTATTGGGTCCCTTTGGTGGTATAAAGTGAGACGCGGGGGCGGGGAAAGTGCAGTGATTGGCCCGTAGCGCATCGAGTCATAGCCGTCACTCGGGATTTCTTCTTTACTCCTGCTGCACTTACCTCACGACCAATAAATAATAAACGGGTGTGCGTTTTATTTGTCATAAAGTGTACGATGCGCACAGCGATCCCAACTCTTCCGCCGAGCGCTCAAGAACCGTGCCGGTATCTGTACTTGTCTCGAACCTAGTGAGTTATGGGACTGCAGTGGTCATCATCATTCTCCTACCCTTGTCTCGTTTCGCTACGGTTAATGCAACAGGCTTGTTCTTCCATTCTTCCTTATGACTCGTCATCTCAGCAGTCACCGCAGACTCATCTCAGCAATCCTTCGTAGCCAAATCATCCGTCACGCAGTTCATCCATGGTTACTTTGGGCTTCACCTACTCTGATAGCCATATTCTTGAGCAGTCTTTTCTCACAACATTTGTCTAATTCCTTTGCATCACACGCTCAAACCGTAACAACCAAATACCACAAAACTTTTCAGGCATAGGCGCCATTTGAAAACTTCCCCTTCGTCTTCCTATATCTCTCTCTTTGGCGCTTCCGTGGCAGTAGGCAGAATAAAATACAGACAAACATAATCAATCAAGTAAGCTACTACAATTATAGATTTTCAACTTTATCACTAAAGTATTAGATTCAAGATTGATTGAAAAAAAAATTACAGTTTCAGGTAGTATTATGTGCTAGCGTCCGTACGAAAGCGATCTCCATTATGTTCAAAAGAAAAATTTCGAAATGCCTTTTAGAGGAAAACACTACACATTTTAAAACTAAAACCGTGTGCCAAAAAGCTGGCATAGAACTGCCAGACAAGCCAAATTGCATCGCAATAATCGAAATTCATTCGGGTCGCCTATTTTCAGCCACCCCACTGGGACAGTCTTTTATGAATGTAAAGTTATGTAAAACGATGATATTACTGGCACTTTGCCTTTGGTTTAAGAGACTGTAACTATGGCTGTGAAATTGGGTTTGAGGCCACTCTTGTGTGGTTGGAAGAAATTGCTCATATAATATGATTTCATCTATCAGTTCTGGGTCGACACAATTTAGATTACCATCAAGAAGAAAAAGATCGTTTCATTTTTCACGAGATTATATTATTATGAATGAGTAACCAATATTTTAGGTTTATCCTGGTTTTATATCAAGGATCTCAGACGTAATAATATCTTCTTGTCTGATAAAAACTTCAAAATACGTAATTATATTCACATCGTATTACTTTGTAATCTTACGAAAGGTAAGCTTAAGGTTAAGCTAAGGTACAATAATTAATTATTAATTAAAAAGTACAACATTATTGCGTAAAATAAAATGAATAATAAATCAACTACCAATTTTAAAACATGTCCTTATTTTATAAAAAATAAAAATATCTTGTCAATGTTTTTGAAAAACCTGGTATGTTTATTACCAGTAACACTATCAAATGTTCGAAAACCCTCAATAGTGAACTCTAGCAGGCATTGATGACAATAATATAGTCGTTAACCTACTATAGATAGATCGTAGCCGAAGTCTTTCTCAACTAAGATCCTTAGGACACTTAGAACTGTCGCAAGTTTAACCCGAGCCAGTTAGTTGCGGCCGCCATAAGCCCTGCGAAGAATTTCACGGAATAAATAGACCTACAGAAGTTCAACTATAACAGGTGTAAGGAACATTGATTTGCAACATATTACTCATAGTTGCAACAGCACATCAATGTTCCTATCCAGGACATGACTAGACCCTCGGAAAGAAAAGAAAATGCTGTTACATACAAACCTGGGGAACTCATGGCTAATAAATAATAAAGGTCGCGCTTGCCTAAGTTGATCCGTGAATTGGACCTTTGAAGATAGACAGTAAAACTGTTCAATAGCATGTAACCACGTGTATGGTTTCCACATTTTTTTATTTAACATTGCACCTGTGTACTTTGAAAGGGGCACGCAGAGGTGTACACTGTACAGTAAGATATTATACAATGGCATGTATAGTCAACCGGTTTCTTAAATAGGACAATAGAAGCAAGCAGGTAATTACAGAAATAAATGAGTGAGTCTGCTTGCAATCGCTGTAAGTGAAGCACGTGTATGTGTGGGTGCGATTTCACTCATTGTTTAAAGCTGATCTTTTGTACACTGTCTATTCCGTGGCTCCGTACTCTGTTAATTAAATAACTAGGAGTCAGTTTGTACTGGCGTGAGATACGTTTCTTAATTTAATATGAATAGTAGATGTAGAAATTATTTTATGCTAAGAATTTTAACCCAAGACTTTCTGTTAATTAGTTTTGTTAGAAGAAGTGATGTATTGAAGGTCGTCATCGTTTGTTTAACCCTTTCTCTTGAAGCTGGTGTCTTAAAATGAAATGGCGAAGATTTGTAACATAATACACACTCCTTTTTTCCATGGGAGTAAGTAGAAACCACAGAACCCCACCTGCTACGATCCTTTAGGTCATGAAAGGTCGCCTGCTGCGAGTACTGCGTGCCTGCCTTTTTTTAAAAACCGCATCAATGAGGCCAGTGTTCCTTCTAGGCTCTTCCTTCTCGACGTTGCCATTTGCATATGCCTTGTAAATACATTTTATTAGTCGCCTTTCACTCCACGAAACCAAACATTCTAATTATACTCTTTTAAATTTTTTGTCACTACGTCTTCTTTCAAGATGCAACCCAAGCACTTACCATTCACACAGAGTCTCGAGATGTAAAATTCCGGCCTAATAGGGTTTGTAAAAAAATGTGATAGTCAAACTGTTTTCAGTAAACTCCTTACAAAAATAAATATCATTCCAATTACCAGAGAAAAACTAGAAACGAATGTTCTAAATTAGGAATGCCTTCGATATCTCAACATCGAACGGAAACGGATCAAAATAGCTTAACATCATTTCCTGCAAAAGCGATTTCCTCTGTAAACTACCACTGCTACACTCATTTTCCTAACTAGCCTTTTCCTATGTTGAGGTCGACTTATAGTCTAACTGGATGCATCTGAATACAATGATCGGCACGATTGAGCTCTGACGCAAAAGTGAGTTATTGGGTCCCTTTGGTGGTATGAAGTGAGACGCGGGGCGGGGAAAGTGCAGTGATTGGCCCGTAGCGCATTGCGTCATAGCCGTCACTCGGGATTTGTTCTTTACTCCTGCTGCACTTACCTCACGACCAATAATTAATAAACGGGTGTGCGTTTTATTTGTCATAAAGTGTACGATGCGCACAGCGATCCCCACTCTTCCGCCGAGCGCTCAAGAGTCGTGCCGGTATCTGTACCAGTATTTTACTTATCACGACTGCCTATCGGACCTCCTCAACCCTACTACTGGTAATATGATAATGCTTTTTTAAGTCTAGTTGTCAGAATTTCGATCACTGACTACCTGTAACGACTGCCAAAGATCCACAAACTACAGCCGGTACCAAAGGTTTGGCGTGCTTTCCGAGGCACTCGAAACTCGGTATGGTCACCCATCGATAGACCAACCAAGAAGGTTGATGTGGGTGTTAATACCAACCCACGAGCAACCACTGCTACACTAACTTTTTAAACTCAATAATCGAAGTCATCAATGTAAAGGGGGGCGGGCGCCAATATCGGCAATCTCAACCAACGCAGCGTGTCATAAGGAAAGTTCGCCAACTCACCTCATCGAAGCCTTATTAGCATATTCCAATAAGTTCAATGGTGAACGCTTTGAAGTTCGCTAGTTTGCGCTATGAGTAGTTCTTGGCACATATTTGAACTAAGTTTTATTAACTGCAGTACCTAATGATTGGTGCAAGAGATGCAGCTTGTGGCTAAATAATAGCCACAATATATTATATATTATTATTTTATATTATATTTCTTCTGGGTAAGCTCGTTCCATCGTCGACCTCATCTCTGCCCTTAGGGCAAGATTGAGGTCAAGAGTAAGCCCATATTAAATAAATAAAAAATAAAAATAAAAACCGGCCAAGTGCGAGTCGGACTCGCGCACCGAGGGTTCCGTAAAAAAAATATATTATGTGATGTAACTAAAAATTTATGGTTTTCGTAATTATTCCTTTATCTATGCTATAAGACGTTGCTTCGTACCAAATTTCAAGATTCTGAGTTCACGGGAAGTACCCTGTAGGTTTTGATTCCCTTGCGAGTGTCGAAAATTTGCGGCATAAACGGGAGTATCTTGATGTAACTAAAAATTTATGGTTTTCGTAATTATTCCTTTATCTATGCTATAAGACGTTGCTTCGTACCAAATTTCAAGATTCTGAGTTCACGGGAAGTACCCTGTAGGTTTTGATTCCCTTGCGAGTGTCGAAAATTTGCGGCATAAACGGGAGTATCTTTTGATCGCGTTGACTTAGAAGTTTGATTTTTTCACAGCTCCAAGAGACCATAGACTTGAGTATTTGATATGAATTTCAGCTTGATACCTCCACGCGTTCCTGAGAAAAAAGGTCTTGACAGACAGACAGACGGACAACAAAGTGATCCTATAAGGGTTCCGTTTTTTCCTTTTGAGGTACGGAACCCTAAAAATAGGCGACCGTTAGGTTAAGAGGCGTTTACCCAGGTGGCTTCTTAAATGGGTGACCACTCATTACATACCAAGTTTCCTCTTTACCTCGGAAAGCACGTGAAGTTTGGTCGCGGCTGTCATTTGCCGGCTGAGATATACGATAGATATACGACGAAAAACCCTGACGATTCTTTGCTCAACCTGGAACTGACCCAGGACCTTAGGCTCAGCAACAGTGCTAGCAACTTCTAGACCAACGAGGCAGTTGCCGATCCACAAATATTTTTAACATCCTAAAAATTCACATTACCTATCGTGATTTTAATGACGCCTAAATTGCTGTATGTTTACGATCTTCGAGATTTTCTACTATTTATTTCCTCTGGTCTAGTGGTCGATGGCGCGGCTACTGAGCATTATGAGGTTCGGGGTTCGAAATTGGGGGCCGGGCGAAGTGTTATTAGGTTTATCTATTAGAAATGTCTCAGAAGCAGGAGTCTGGATGTCCGATTTATGGCAATAGGCTCGGAACTTAAACATAAAAACTTTTTAATAAAAAATAAAACCGACTTCATTTCGTTTTTATTTTTCACTTTTTAGTGCTTCACATGTTCATGAGTCATAATGTGGACAATGTAGTTTTTTTTTTTGAGTTTTGTTGATTTTTCAAAAACCGCTTGTCCGATTTCGATAAAAAAAAATTATGGGACCATTCGGAAAGTATACCTTTTCCAACAAAAAAAGATTTTTTCAAATTGGTTAGCAAGTGACGGAGTTATGCCCGAACAAACATAAAAAATATATATGAACATCCGAATTGAGAACCGCCTTCTTTTTTTAGAAGTCGGTTAAAAAATGCGAATTGTGGGTGTGATGGGTACACTTCTGCCTAAACCTTCGGGGATTATAAGCGTGATGTTATGTTATGTCCTTCACCTAAAGTCCCTATCTTTTCAACATTTATCACATAACAAGTTAACAATACAAGCCATTTACTTCCCCACCGTCGAGTAGCAAAAGGATAAAAAATACTTCACAATTTACGGCACTTTTACTTTTCTTTGAAAGTTGGGGTCCCGAGGACTTGGGGCTGAAAGCTCTAATTCCCTAAACGCCCTCAATGGGATGGCTTGTGTCAGTTGTGTCTTGTCATTATGATATTTAGGGTAGTAATAGATGTAGTGTTAAAGTTTAATTGGCTTTTTTGGAGTTACTTCTTTTACGCTTTAGTTATTACGCTACTAATATTCTGGAGTATTATTGTAAAGTTTCTTGTACTTCGGACTTCTTGCATTTCTTATATAAGGTCCCATTTTTTTAACACAGCGTTCAGTAAGTAGGTCTAACCAAACATATCTAAACAAAAAAAACATTAAATAAGCTGTTTTTTTTTTACTTAACGTAATACATTGCCGGCACTCTAGAACAAACTCATCCTCTATGAGTAGGTACTTAAATGCGATTTTCTTATATATTTTTTTACCATCGTCCTTATTTTGGTGGTCTGAATGATTTCTGAAATTTTGTCCACCTATTTTAATGGAACCTTATATAGGCTGTAAATGAAACCTTCACTAATACGGCAGTAACCAAACATTATTTAAATCAAGTTAAGTGACTCTTCGTAAAAATGATTGCTCGCAAACGACGTTTTTTTTTAGAATTAGAACTTGCAGATAGCTCCCGTTACCTCCCGCGCCCTCCGATCTATTTCGTCATAGCTTTACACAAAGTTGGACCGACAGGTAAAATGTATAAAAACCTGTTGGCTGCAGAACCATTTTTTTATAATAGACCAAAGCGATTTTAATGGTTTTTGGCAAAGATAAAGTGGCACAAACAGAGAAAAATCTCAATCAATTTTCTCCAAACCATTAAATCGGAGTCTGCGTTGATTGTACTCATGCGGAATAATCGCTAGACTCAGATATTAAGCAATTATTTTTCCATTAGAATGACATCAATTCATATAAAGAACGGTTCTTACAGCTATTAAAATACTTAAGTATTATCATGAAAAACTGAAAACTTATAAGGCGTGTTACAAAACTAATAAGTTTTAACTAACAGAAAATGCAGGAATACTACTACCAACTACTAAATTAAATTAAATGGCCACTCTAATGCCCGTTATAACTCATTATGCTATCCGAATCGTTTTTTTTTTGTATCTTTTTAACATTGTTAGCTAAAATACGACTCGCTTTCAACCAAAAAGGCAACCAAAAAATCACACATTTTGGACCTCATCCAAAACGGTACACCAGTGGAATCTAAATCAAACACACATTTACCGTATTTTTCACACTGGCAACTCAGCGTAAAATCTTTAAGCCTTTATTTCACGTCACTGGCAAGGCAGCCGAATTACGTGCAGTGGTTCACTTGAGCAATGTTATTAAAGAGCATATTATGGTGGCTCGGAAACCGATGCTAGAAATGGTTTGTCTTCACTATTCACACAAATTAAACTTATTATTTCATGTCACTACACACATGTACCTAAATGATAGAAATCTGTACTTTTTTTTGTTAGACTATTTTGGCGTCTCTCTGCTGGGCAAAGGCCTCCCCTTGTTCATTCCAAACCTCTCTATCCTTTGTAATATCTGGCCAGTTTACCCCGCAACCTCCCCTGCGACTCGGGTGTGTATTTTGTCTCAAATGCAGTAAAAAAGCTTCCCCACTTAAATCAAAAGGTAGGTACTATTTTAACATTTTTGGCTACATTTCTAACTCTACACAACGTCAGAATAAACTGGCGGCCTATGACAACCGTATTTTACTACTACTGCCGCGATCGACTCGCTACGATTCAAAGCTCTGTGTATTCCAAATAGGCTCGAGTTAAACAAAACAAAGCCGGTGAGATACATTCCGATATTGGAATATGTCCAAAAGCCTCGTGTTGTTACTACTGTTTCGCTGGAGAATTGTGGTTGATGCTCGCATTCGATATCATGGACCTACAGTATTGTTTGGAGATTTAAGAGGCAATTGCATAATAGGCTTTGGATATATGTTTTAAAGTGAGGAAGAAGTGGTGAGAGTAAAATAATGTGGGCGATCTTTTGACGTTATGGCATCAGTTTTGCCATCTCCAGAAATCTTTATCCGAGGAGTTTTGAACTTCTTTCTGATATTCTTTACGAAAGTGCCTGGAACTTATTAAAAAAAGATATTTTGAGTTTGAGTTCGAAACTTTCGTGTAGAAAAGCAATAATCAAAACAAGCTCAAAAATAACCACATAGGCCTATTTGGGCACTTATGAAACATCGAAAAAAGGTGCACAGTTCGAGTTAGTCTTCTCCTATGCAGAAGAACCGGCAGGAAACTCAATGGTTACTCTTTTAAATTCAACACCTCGCATAAAATGCGGAAAAGAATAAAATATTCCTTATCATGAATTAACATTCATCAAATAAAACATTACACATTAGGTGACACAATGTACCACTTTAATGTAATGGTTATTTTGGCCGATAACAATGTTTGATCTGAGAGTACAACAATAGGCGCTATATACGTAATACGTGATCGAACAAACCACAACAATGACCAATCACGTACGTGACATTACCATATTCGACACAGTTCCAACCAATCACGATCGTTTGATGTGATGTTATGACCATTTCATTGGCCATGTTTATTTTACGCTTGAAGCGCACATGAAGTGTATAGTAGAGAAGTGGGAAGAAGAAGAAATGCTGCGCCGCCCGTCTCAAATGAATTGGGATAAGGGCAAGATAATTATTTGGTGGGAAATAATTTGGTGGCAAAAAAATAACAACATGCATTTAAAATCAAAACGTCCATATTACATCAAACTCATTTATCCAGTATGCAATTTCTTTGTATCACACTAGGAGCGCCGTTCACATTTAAATTCACGTCTTTCAATTTAATGACTGCCGTGTTACTAGTTGCACAGTAATTACGGAACACACAATAAAAGCCCTGTATTTGGTCAAATATTGTCTTCTTATTTGCCAACAAGATGAAGTTTTCAATCGATTAGGAATTTTATACAGGTGCAGATAGTTCATGAATTTAATTTGGCAAATTAGATATATTCTTTAATAGAACACTTAATACAAAGTACCTATATACCACTTATCATTGTCTTTTACTACAAAGGAATGCGTAAAATATTCCCTTCTAAGTCTACAAGAGACAATTCCCTTCTACCTGCAGCCTTACCCAGAAGATCTTCATTCAATCGAGGGTGTATATCTTCACTTATAGGCACATACACATTGAACTGCGATAATATTCTCCTGGCTGTTATTGCTGGTGCAAGGTCCTTATTCTTCGATGAAAGTTTTTTTATTATTTGTGATATAAACCAATTCTGGATCTTGTGATTTCACATGTTTGTTTTGCGTATTCACTTTTTTTGCTGTATTTTGATGTTGTTTTTTGGTTTCTACATCTTCTGGTTTCGCTGCACCGGCGACAGTTTTTGGTATTTCGATAACCATAGGACTATTCTGCCCTCGTAAATGAAACCACAGTAACCCCGAAAATGCCATTTTGAGAAAAACGCGGTTAAAGTTTAATTGTTAAATCGTTTCGTTCTGAACATAATATTTAAGTTAAGTCGTTTTTTGTTTTTTTATATGTTGTAAAACTAACAAAGCTTTAATTTAGAGTATTAAGAACTAATATTTTATTGTTATATAATTAATTAAATCAGTTAATGTGTTCTAAAATAGATACAAAATTCATGAAATTTCATTTTTTTATGCTAAAACCTAGTAATTGAATGGTTACTATGGTCTAGTTTAGTTTTAAACGTTACTGTGTATTAACCATTTAAAGACATGAACTCTAGTGATGATACTAAACAGTAACCGTACACATACTGGATTGAAACCTAATAACAGTAGACTTAGATCACTAGATGAATACTTAGTAAGTGAAGATGCTATTTTTAAGTCTAATTTATGATTAAAAAATCTGAAATGCAGTAATGAGTATCTAAATATACTGTATTCTAAGCTAACCTTTTTTCATTTATGTGTGA
Organism: Diarsia mendica; assembly: GCA_949316265.1. Classification (NCBI taxonomy): domain Eukaryota; kingdom Metazoa; phylum Arthropoda; class Insecta; order Lepidoptera; family Noctuidae; genus Diarsia; species Diarsia mendica. Next base: position 2,334,457 of record OX438904.1, read on the forward strand.
TTCCTTAAAATAATAATGACCCTGGTTTTGTCATAAAAGGTATGAAATAGAACAATAACACCACTTTAAGTTAATTTATTTTTATTTGTAAATCTACTAAAAGTAAAACCACGTTCTAATTATTAATTGTAATTGCTAAATTCGAGATCAGTTTCTTATTAATCAGTCTACTTTCTTATGTCTTCATTAATTTAAGTTATCCATAAGGGGTAGGTACAACGACAATATGAGGAGATAGTGAGATCAAATTAATCTAAGTAATTGCCCTTTGCCAGTAATTATTTTATAATTACTACATAACAAACTTAAAAATATAGCAAGCAACACACAAAAATAACTTCTTCATTAATAATATAAATGAAACAATAAAATAAAATAATCGTAATATGCCTTAGTCACAACATCGTCATTATTGGTATGTAAATCAACGACAAGATGACTAGTGAGATCAAATTCTTCTGAGTAATTGCCCTTTGCCAGTAATTATTTTATAATTACTATTTAACAAACTTAAAAATATAGAAAACAACAAAAAAAATAGCTTCTTCATCTTTTTTTTTTTTTTTGGTGGGTGGAAAATCATCGAATAACCCCCCCCGCTCTTGGGCAGAGCGAAGGGGAGTGTCAGACTTCTACTGAATAAAAACCAACCCATGTTCCTTCTTCTTCGCCCTTGTGTCGGAGCCGCGGTAACCTTTCGATATCCACAGCCCCGACGGGCGTCGGCCCTTGCGGGCCCCTCTTTGCTGACATCTCAATGAGGCGCGCGTGGAACACGTACGCGCCGCCGACACGGTCTGTTGCCGTCATGACGACGGCCGGACGGCGAGCTAGCCCGTTACTCACCGTCCACAGGCCCGCGTCTACGGTGGCCGGAGGTCATCGCGTGACCCCCGACGCCCGGAGCGCCTTCCGCGGCGGCTGGGACGTTGAGAGGTTCTCTCCCTCTCTCGTTCCGCCACCTCCTTCGCTAGCATCACTGCTTCGCAGAAGGAGGCGACGGCGTCCCATTCCTCCTCGCCCCGGACCATGGCTTGCACCAGGGCCGGGCGCGAGAGGTCGCCGCCGCCGATCGCCGCTACGAGAACACGGCGGGGCTCTGCCCAAGCAGGGCACGCCTCCACAGTGTGCTCCACCGTGTCCTCCGGTAGCTTCTTCATCCTTACATAGTATAAAACAAAGTCGCTATTTTTGTCTGTTTGTTTGTCTGTATGCTTAAATCTTTAAAACTACGCAACGGATTTTGATGCGGTTTTTTTTAATAGATAGAGTGATTCAAGAGTAAGGTTTTAGTATATAATTTGAACGACATCCACGCGGGTGAAGCCGCGGGCATCAGCTAGTTAGTAATATAAATGAAACAATTAAATAAAATATTCATAATAATATGCCTTAGTCACAACCATCGTCATTATTGTTAAGTAAATCAACGGCCACGGTAGTTAGCGAGCGTAAGTACGTGGAGTGTAGTATCTTGTAATCTGTGACAAAATATAAAACCGCGTGAGCGTAGGTGTACAAGGCGAAACCTATTTGCAAAATAGTAATAGTTTTACTTGATTAGACATTGAGAAATGTGGCATTATAAACAAACTTCAGATCTTTAATGCATCTCAAAAACACTTTATGCAAAAAAAACACAATAACACGTCAACATAATATCAAAGATTGCAATAAAAGGAATAAAGTTTGTAAAAACATTTCAAATACAAATATGAGGCCTGTTTCCCATTACATTATGTTGCTATGAATAAAGCAAACTAGCTCATTTACGTAATTCAATCAATTCGCTCCTTCTTAACAATACCTACTTCGCGTCATTGCAATCTTTCGCGCCTTTTTTATGTTATAATTATGTATTTCTGATAACAATAAAGTACTACTTATCAAAATATAGATAATTAATTATTTAATTAAAGGAATACTAAAATAAAATAAAATATCCTGCGCGGTTTTATCTCGTTTTCAATACCTGCATTGGGCGTAAGACGTGTGTCAAGGAAGAAGGTCACTCGAACGAATGCGCCGCTGTGGCCGGCGGTGGGCAGCGCGCGCGTGGGGATCTGTCCGGCACACCCCTCCCGAGCCCTTATTTATACGTACTTATTCGCAAAAGGTTAGCTTAAAACCTAGTAAGCCAATCGTTACTGTGGTACAGCTTAGTAGTTTTGAAATAAATATTAAAACTGCAAGCATCTAAAACCCAGTAAGTAACATACTGTGATTAATTTAAGTTTATCCTAAGAAAATTTTACGGAAATTTTACATACAACCACAGTATTTGAAAATGCCGTGTTATAACTAAGCAAAACATACTTAAATAAATACATGAACACATATTAAAGCAAAGTAAATACTAGTTCACTGTGTTTAAACCTAAAAAATTGAATGCACTGTGTATTTTCTTAAAAATGGATTGATTTTTAGAAAAATACTGTGTTTTTATGTATCATATCTCCGCAACGGTGGTAGATAGAAACAAACCGAAAATTTTCTCAGATAGCTCTTGGCCGCCTTAGTTCAATAACTAATACAGGCATAAACACAGTAACTGAAGATACTGTGGTTTCATTTACGAGGGCAGTATTAGTAGCAGCGTTTTTGTTAGATTTCGTTCTTTTAATTATAGTATTATTTTCTTTATCCTCTAAAATAAATACTTTAACCTTTCCAGGAGAAGTTTCACTGACATTATAATTTCTTTGTGTCACACTAGGGGCGCCGTTCACATTTAAATTCACGTATTTCAATTTAATGACTGCCGTGTTACAGTTATTGATAATGAGAGCAACAGAAATGACGTACAAACGGTACATTTTGTGGTGAGTAAAAATTGTTGTTGAATGCGTGACTCTGTGGCAAATTGCATACTAAGATGGCTGTAATTTCACGCTGTTTCATATGCATTCGTTCCAATTTCAAAACAGAATCGGTTAAATTAAAGTCCAGTCAAGTGCAAGTCGGACTCGCGCATGAAGGATTCCGTACCGTACTAGGAAACTTTGTTTTCAAAGTATTTGTATAATAATTGACAAACTGAAAAAGAAAATACAATATTTCTCTTTCTCAGTTATTCACTTATTTTAAGTACTTAATTTTCAAGAAGCTTGTTTCTCGTGAAATTATGCAATGAAATGCAAAAGGAGTATGTAAGGATCGTCGCAAGTGGCGTTCTGTGGCTTCTGCCTACCCCTATCGGAAAAAGGGCGGGAGTTTATGTACGTATGTATAAAAGGACAGGTGCGTAGAGTATTACGCTTTTATACTGGCATCGAACAAATTCTCATTCCAATAATTTGCCTTTATTCAAAACCTTCGAAACTCGTTGTGTTTACAAAAAAATATTAACATGTTCGGACGGACGGCGCTTCATAATAATTTATTATTATTTGGGTAGGCTTCTATTTATACCGCTGTTGCCATCCATCATGGGGCGTCCCTTCCTTCTCCAATCGTTCATCATCTCTGAAGCTTGGGATGACGGGTATGAATTATTAAGAGAATACTCTGAGTAAACAAACATTGCTACTTACTTTACATTACTACCAGTGTGACTACGGATAATTTAACCTGATCCGTAGTCACACTGGTGTGGTAGTTTAGTGTGACTATGGGTCGGTCACTGTTCTTTCTTAGCCCTTTGTGTTACAGATTACAGAGCCGTGGTATCTCTTTCGAACAGTACCGTAGCCCAGGCAGGCGTCGCCCTCACCTCGTTCAATATTTATAATATTTTGTTTTTTTTATTTGTAGGCCTACCATTTCTTACAGTATTACAGTTGGTAGATAATTGCCCTTCCCTGATTTTACAATACGTATATCAGGGAAGGGCATTATTATCAAGTTATGTCGTTACATACCATCGCATATGATGTACTTATTCCCCGAAAAGGTAGGCGGATAATGGTAGGTGCCTTACATTTCGTCTGTTATGTTAAGATCCTAACAGAATTGGTTGGAGAATTATATTAAAGATTATTCCAGAAGGTAGAAATTATGTTGTCGTATTAAACATCCTACTAATATTATACTATCGTACTGAACGGGTTTGGATGAAATTCGCCACACAAAGGTAGTTTATAGCCTGGATTAACACTTAGGATACTTTTTATCTCAGTAATAGGATCCCGAGGGACATAGCTACCGGACTCCACGTGGCCAAAGTGGCCAAAACCGCAAGCCTAAGCTAGCAGATTTATAAAACCTAGATAGTTTGACTAATCTAAACGAAGCAGGAACGAGTCGCTAGTCTACAAACAAAAACAAACACTATCCAGAGACATCTACAAACGAATAGGAAAGCTAAATCTAAAACTAACTCACAAGTCTTGTAACTAACTGTACCACAGTACTGCCGAGGAAGACTTGATATAAACTTGGAGGCAGACTAATGAGTCTTCAGGAAACTAGTCAAAGGGTTTGCTGTATGGTGATTAGTGCATATTTGTGAGACATGTAGACCGTACTAACGATTTGTGTAAATGGGTATTAACGTGTCTCAAATTGATACGATATTCTTCAAAGAGGTGTAGCCAATTAATTTGGGTAAACATTTTGAATAATTATAGAACATAACATAACAATCACGTTTGTAATCCCCGAAGGGTTAGACAAAATACCTAGTAGTACGGTCAGCATCAGAAGTATTTAAGATTACTCAAAGTTTCGAAGCTGTTTTTTTTTTATAAAAACTTGTTAGAAATTACTCGTTACTACCTACATGTTATTGGAATGTAAGGACTATTTTAACGAATAATCTTCTGAAACATTAAAAATAATATCTGGAGTCCTGTACATTTTTAAGTCCCATCTAACATGGGACGAGCCTATTGGTATCAACTGGGCACAAATCCAGCCTCCGTGTTTGCTACTGAGAAATTCGTGATGGAAAAATTTATTAACACTTTGTCTGACCCGCAAGTCAAACACACGACCTCATGCTCATAGTCGCGCTTGCGACCACAAGACCAACAAAGCTTAAAACGACGTTTTTTCCACTGATACAGAAACAAGAAAATTATCTATCGGTAATGTCATGGTCAAATTATCTATCGGTAATGTCATGGTCAAATTATCTATCGGTAATGTCTTGGTCTTTGACTAACGTCCAGAAGTCCAAACTCAAGGTTTGCCAACGAGCGATGGAGCGCAGCATTCTGAATGTAAAATTAACTGACCGCATAAAAAACACCACACTGCGCTCCAGAACTCAAATTGCCGACGTAGCTTATAAAGCTACGAGACTGAAATGGGACTGGGCAGGCCATGTCAGCCGGATGCCGCCGCAGCTGTGGGCCCGAATATCGCAGGACTGGAACCCTGACACAGCTAGACGGGGTCGCGGTAGACCGAGGAGAAGATGGCGGGACGCCTTGGATGTCTTTCTGACCAACTGGCGAGAAGAAGCACACCATCGGAAGAAGTGGAAAGAATGGGGGGAGGCCTTTGCTCAGGAGTGGGACCATAACGGCTAAATAAAAAAATAAAAAAAAATGTCATGAAAACAAAAGCTTTTGATTAGATAGAGTACCCAAGTACATGAAGAAAATTTTCCAGGATGTAAAACGAACTCGGCCTCCTTGTATTTTCCGGACATAATTCTAAAATGTAAATTACATACATTCCTACTGTTACAAAGCCATAAGCCTCCCTGTATCAAAATACCAAAAACCACCCTCTACGCTGACGTCGGCTCCACGTTGTAAAGGGAGTGAACTAATGAGTCCAACCCTGCTCGTTAAAGGATTTGCTCTAGCGCTGATTACCAAATATTCCCACGAAACTAATGCTAACTAGAACGCGTAGTTGATTGGTTCGTCATGAAACATGGCTCGGAAATGCTGGAGTCATTTCCAGTTATGTATTTGCCGTGTTCCAATTAGTGTTGTTTCACAGTTCAGGGGACTGAGAATGATTTTTAGTTATTGATTTTTATTTTGGTCTTCCGTTTTTTTGGTTGAAGATAATTGATTAACAATAGGTACTCTGTATCAACACTGTGTAAGTACCTATCTGTCATTGTGATATTATGTGTGGTTAATTGATGCGTTCCTGGTTTGGTAGTTTTAGTTTTTACTTTGGCCTTTTAAGCCTGGCAAGGCTTAGGTACTGTGCAAACTTTCATCATAATTATTGCCTTTTTCAGTAAACTTCCTAAAACAACCGAAATATACCTACAACAACTGTGCAAAAGTTCATCAATATCGGTTCAGTACGCATAGTAGTTAAGCCATAAGGCCGCCCATTGTATGTTTTGTAGTGTATATTATGTTTTCTTTTGTTATGTATTTTTGTGGTGTACAATAAAGTATATATGAATAAATAAATAATAAATAGTTATAGAAGTCTATAGGATTAGATGACAGATGAGATGATGGATTATTTTTTATTATTTAAAATAATTTTAAATAATTATTATTTAAAGCAAAGAACCTGCCTGGGTTCAAACCCACAACCCTGACTACATTCTCTCCGAAGCCGGGGTGAAACTAGTTTAAAATGCTTTTTTTTTTGCTATAGAAACAGTTCGCCAACTTAGCAAATGCAAAGAGGTCCAAGCTTGTATCAGCTTAGCATTAGCACTCTGTTTATTTTTAACTAGCCGATGTTCACTTCCCGCCCTGTTTGTGTTGAAAGTCTGTTTCTGTTTCCATAAAACAAGATCACGCCTGTAATCCCCGCAGGGTTAGGCAGAGGTAGACATTATTAGTATACAACCAATTTTTTTTTTGAGACTTGGTAATATGATTGCTCCTGCTCTGAGCAGAGCGGTAGGGAGTGTCAGACTTCTAAAGACTAAAACCACCCATTTTCCGTCCACCATTGTTTTTAGGGTTCCGTACCTCAAAAGGAAAAAACGGAACCCTTGACGGATCACTCATGTGTCTGTCTGTCTGTGTGTGTCCCTTATCTCAGAAACTATTGAGCCTAAAATTCTGAAAAAAAATACAGAAATTAGTTCAACACGTATAGATTACTTACAGGAAAACCTATAAGAAGTCATGGTACGGAACCCTTCATGTGCACAAGTCCGACTTGCACTTGTCCAGTTTTTTTTTTCTCAATGGAAACAAGTATCCTTCTTAACAAATGCAAAGGTCCAAGTTAGCATCAGTTTAGCATTCGTTGTGCTCTGTTTACTTTTAATATAACCGATGTTCAGTCCTAGCCCCGTTTGTGTTACCAGCCTGTTTTATGTTGCCATAAGTTTAAGTAGGCAGGATTTTGTTTTAGTTTTTGATTGGCTTATAGTTTCTCATGTATATTTGAGGTGGTACTAGGACGCTACGGGATCGATTGAAATGTTGTGAGGAAAATGTTGAGTATGAGTGTAGATGGCTATAAAAGGAGAGGAAGGCCAAAGAAACGATGGATGGACTGTGTGAAGGATGATATGGCTAGAAAGGAGGTGACTGCTGAGATGACGAGAAATAGGGAAGTATGGAAGAAGAAGACGTGTTGCGCCGACCTCAAATGAATTGGGATAAGGGCAGGAGAATTATGACTAGGACGCTACGGGTTGTTTGAAAGAGATACCGCGACCCCGGCGTTTTAGTCAGAAGAAGTCTGATACACCCACTCCGCCTGGAGCAGGAGGAGTCATTTGATGATTACCCAACTAGGTACAAAAAAAGGCCAGACTAGGATAGAAAAGAAATTTAAACTGGGACGCGGGACGACTCGAGCAGGTAAAACAATATTTTGATTTAAAGAGTTTACATGAAGTTTCTGCCCCATTCTTCTCTAGAAAGATTTACACTTTAGAAAGGGCAACTGAAATATTTGAACAAATTATTATGCATTGTATGGAGTAAGATGTAAGATTCTGACCGAATGGTGGCCAAGGTTGGGTGTGAGACACCAGGGTCGCCCTAAAGCGCGTTGGGTGGACGATATCGTCAGGAGCTCGGGAAATGGATGGATGAGAGACGCACAAAGCAGAGAGGGCTGGCAGAAGAAAGGGGAGGCCTATACCCAACAGTGGGTGATTACGGGCTGAAATGATGATGATGATAATGCATTGTGACTGTCTGCTACTTCGTTTTTTTACAAATGGCTGCTGATTTTCTCCTATGACCAAAACATATTTTGAGATGATACAGGTTTTTGTCATATTTAATATGCAACCGAGAATAAGAGACATAAGTGTTTGTAAAATATAAAAGTTCCCCCTCAGACGTTTTATACTGACAAATACCGCCACAAAATTGATTTTCAATAAGCGAAAATAAAAACAATTATATTATAAATTAAATCCAAGCGAATACCTTAATGGTTTTAACTAATTGGGTACCTATTTAAAGAATTATAAAGAAGAGATTGGAATTTAATTAATAAAATTTATTACAAGTCTAAAAGAAATCCTATTAAAGGCTTACGTACCTTTGGAAAATTTAAGTTAAACTGAAATTAATTTATATTTACGCACCTAAAAATATAATAAAAATTAGTTTCCAATCAGTTTAAGTACAGACTGAAGATTTATTTGAATGTCAAGAATTTAAATTAACAGCTGTTTCAGATGCATTTACTTATTTGTGTTTCAAATGTGATTGTGTGTCTGAGTTTTTGTCGTCACAAACACTTTGCTCGCTGACGAATTAAGTAAGAGAGTATTTGTTACAATCTATCTATCTATATCTATCTATCTTTATAAATAAAAAGAGAAGTCTTGACTGACTGACTGACTGAATGACTGACTCATCAACGCCCAGCCCAAACCCTTGAACCTAGAAAGCTGAAATTTTGCACAGAGGTTCCCTTTATAATGTAGACAAGGAAAAAGGAAGGATTTTTCGAAATTCAATCCCTAAGGGAGTTAAATAGGGGATGAAAGTTTGTATGGAAAATCGTCACTTTCACGCGGGCGAAGCCGCTGGCAAAAGCTAGTAATAAAATATTTTATTTGAAGTAGAAACAATCAAAATACTATGTTATTTATTTTATTTACTCTCATCATCAGCATAATTATAATGTTCCCACTGCAGGGACTCAGGTCTCCTCTCTAGGAGAGGACACCGTTTCACCGTCCTAAGAGCCGCGATGATGAAATAAATTACACCAAGTAATACGCCTGCCTGGGTTCGAAACCAGGACTTACGGTTCGTAAGCCGGGGCCGCCACCACTGGGCCACCGCTGCTTTACGACACTACTGCACCCAATTTTTTTAAGAAAACAAATCCAGGAAACCGGTATATCCTAAGACCGAAAATTAGAAATAAAAAAAAATAGTAAAAAAATAGTCCTCCTGACCGTTTTCGGCCACGGCGGCCAATCTTAGCAGAGATTAGCCAACTGCGCGGGAGATATTATAGTGCACAAGTGTGTGCGCAGGCACAGGTGCACTCTCTGTTCCTTTCCTCTCATAGTCCGATGGGACGACAATCCGACACGACCGGAGAGAGATCAGGCGCAGGACCAACGGCGACACGTGCGCACCGAGGCACGGGGGTATTATACCGCCAACTTCCAAACTCCGGGCTACTACTGGGAAATTTCTAATGAAAAACCCAATAGCACTTTTTGTCTGACCCGGGAATCGAACCCAGGACCTCATGCACAGCAGTCGCGCTTACGACCACTAGACCAACGAGACAGTGAGTATATATACATAATATGAAAAAACTTCAAATCTCCTCAATCAAAACACACCGTCCTTTAACAGTTCACAACACAGCCAGGCAATCTCGTTGTTTTATGAACACTATCAGGTCGGAATGACGTAGATATTTAATGAGGGGAGCCGGCCAATTTGCATGCAAAATAAAAGCAATCTTGAGTTCGGTGGGTACACCTGTGGTAGTGACGTCATAGTCGGATTACGGCTGTGTACGGAGTTTTGGTACATGGGATTATACGATTCATTTGTTTTAGGAACCACTGAAGGTATGGTAAAGCTGGTTCGGACAGCCTGCATGCGGACTGACACGAGAAGAACATTTTTATTTCAGTAGGATTTAGGTGTGTCCTCTTCGGAGGTGATCGTGGCTAAATAATGGCAGCCACTCGTGTCGATCTTTTAGTTAAGTTAAGCCGTGCTAACCTAAAAAAAAAAAAATGAAACTATTTTACATCATGCATTCATAGGTTAAAATAATACAGCAACAATAACGCTCAATCTTTGTCAAGATTATGTGCGCTATTGGTTAAATAATATTAATTAATTAACTTAATCACTACATAGTATAAAACAAAGTCGCTTTCTCTGTCCCTATGTCTGCTTAAATCTTTAAAACTACGCAACGGATTTTGATGCGGTTTTTTTTAATAGATAGAATGATTCAAGAGGGAGGTTTTAGTATATAATTTGATGCGGGCGAAGCCGCGGGCATCAGCTAGTATTAAATAAATGAATTACTCGCTAACAGTCTTTTGTCAGGAAGTGGGTCCACACATATGCCCTTCCCCTGTTATATTGCAGATAGGCTGGATGGGCCTACAATGGGCAGATTTATCAAGCTTCATGTTGGCAACAAAGCTTGTTAAACCTCCCCGCGTTTGTGTTTCACTATTTGTTTTTAAATGTTCCTGCATGTTACTAACATAGTTTTTAAGTAATAATGTAATACTAACACCCTATGGGCCTTGATGCCTGATAATAAAATATTTTTATTTTTATTTATTTATTATATAGATTCCATCGGTGAAGTATGATTTTAATATATTTTTTATTTATCGAGCCTTTTTGTTTTCTGGGTTGGTCCGTGAATAGGTGACCATAACACACCGAGTTTCGTTCGTGACTCGGAGAGCACGTTAAGCCGTTATTCCTGGCTGTAATTTGTGAATCTTTGACAGTCGTTACGGATAGTCAGTGTCCCAAAAAGTCTGTCAAGCAGTATTGCCAAGGAGTTGACGTATAGTCAGATACCTCAACATAGTTGGGAAAATTCTAAGCTAATGTGTGTCTTCGTCGAAGCCGAGACCGCAATTTATCTGTACTAGTTTCACTGATATAGCTGTAAACGAAGTAAATAGATTTACTTAAGGTACATAAAATAATTTAGGTGTGAATCTGTTTTATCTCGTTAGATGGTGACCCTCTGTCTAATCGCCAAAACAAATTTAATGAAATCGAAACACCACACAAACTGAATAAAAAACAAACGAATTCCAAACAATCACGTTCAAAAATATGATGATAACAAAAACTATTGTTTTTACATAGTACTGTATTGTATTCACAAAATTGTTTCGTACGGTCATACCACTCCAATAGTGCTAGCCAGTTTAATATTTAACGGGACCGGGATATAAAAATACGGGACTTGCATTTTTAAAGCGCTGTATCGATTCCGTACCGAACGCCGCTGAAAAGTTCGAGAGGCTGGGCTTTAAATGTTAAAAAGAGAGCGGTTACACACACATGTTTGCTCCTCTTACATGGGTTGCTTGGAAATGTTAGGCACCTGTTCCATTGTTGACGGGTAGCGACAACTGAGTAGACCTATAGTTGCTGCCAGTTAAGATGGTAATAGCGGACATAATTATTTTAATAGTGAACACGATAATGGACCGCCCTCCGCACACTGATGGGATGAATTCAGTAAAGCAAACTAAGATATACATAGGAATCCAGCGAGTGTACACCAGCACACGCGTTGGCGAGTAACGAGCAGAGAGTATGTACATAGTTTGGATGGATAGAAAGAAAGAAAGGCGACGGGTGATTTCTCGCTAGTATCCCAAGTGATCAAGCGAGAATCTCTCAAATCGTGTTGTCTAACAAGCGAGCGTCGTTGAGCATGTACTTACTATCATTGATAGCTCGGCGACAAAAGAGTCCCTAGTTACTGCCAGTTAAGATGTCAATAGCGGTCATTGACCCACCTACATTTTTTAAAGTTCTTAACTTTGGAATCCAAAAATAAGCCTAATCAGTGTTCATGTCTTGAATAGTCATCTATCGTGATCTTCAACATCTTTTCTAATGAAAAACGATACAATCATGGTTCTTTTAGTTTAGTTCGTACGAAGAGATATTAAGGAAAAAGGCAATGACCGCTATTGACATCTTAACTGGCAGCAACATATAGTCGGTGGTGTGAATAGTTAGCAATTAACAACTCATTTAAGGGCCTGTTTCACCACCGATACTTTAAGTTCCCGTTGACTTACTTGACAGAGCATTTCAAACAAATTCTGTATCATTTTTGAATTCATACGCTCAGTACTGGCTATTCGGCCATCGAGAAATAGGCCCTAAGTATCTCCTAGCTATCTTTTGTTTTGTGTCTTATGCTAGAAAATAGTCGATAGCTACTCGCTTCCTCGTCAACAGTGAGACAGATGGTTTACTCAGGTTCCTTGAAAGTGTAAGTATACACGTATGTGGGTAAGTTGAGTGTAAAAGTAATTCTCCAGATACCTTGGCTTATAGCCAGTATATCGTTATTTAAAGGGAGGTGCTAACTTTTTCAAGTAGCAACTACATCCCTTGGGCGCAAAGTTTTACTGCTACTTCGAGACTATTTTATAGTTTTAAGAAAGCAAAAAGTATCTTTTAGGAAGCGTTAAAAAAGTAAATTGAGAACCTAATGTTTCCCCGTCGGGGCTGCGGATTTTCGAAAGAGATGACGTGGCCTCGGGACAAGGGCGAAGAAGGAACATGGGTTGGTTTTTAGTCAGTAGAAGTCTGACACTCCAAACAACAACAACCAAACCAAACAACCCTCAACCCTCTTCACTGCTGTTTTAGACCACTAAATAACGAAAAAAAATTAAACCCTTGCTTTACAATTTAATTCCCTGCCTTACTTTCAATAGTAACTATTTAACCCGCAAATTAATAAAATCACATACGACATCCATGTTGCTTAGATCCGGTAGCATAATAAATAAGGATAGACAATTCCCTCTTTGAGTCAAAAGTGTCAGAAGCTAAGTTAATCTCACCGGAAAATTCCCTCCAACACCGGAATTAGAAAATCCCGCAAATTAAAACCAGCCCTATCTGGTTGGATGAAAATGGAACTCCGCAAATTAAAACCAGCCCTACCCATTACTGCCATAAAACAAAACTGTGCTAAAGCATCTATAGCTACTAATCACCAAAAGCTTAATTAAAAAAACAGCAAAACAATAAGAGTTTATTCAGAATGTTTCTCTAAAGGACTTTGTAATTGTTCGCAATTCATTGAAAAGCTTCGGTGCACGAAGCGAATATATTGAACAATCGGAATATTTTCGTAGACATATTTTAATAGTGAACACGTTAACAGTTTTGAAACTATTTTTATGCGATGTTTTTTTAGAGAAATTGTATTTGAAAAATTTGGACTAATTGGAACACATTGTGGGTTTATTTAATATTTCATTATTTTTTGTAAATTCGAAGGGCGAGGTCTGGTTTTAAGGGTTACATTTTTGTCAATTTGATTTATGATTATCTTGTATGACCTGAGGATAGGCGAACACAATATTTAAGAGACCTATAATAATCATCTCATCATTCTACAAAGTAGAAAAAATAATAATTCACCAACTGAAATATTTTCTAACGTAGTTTGCAAATAAATAATGTATTTCTCTTTTAATGGTGTCAAAGTGCCACCAATATTATTCTTGACTTCCAAAAAATCCTTCACTATTTATCAGCCTATAATTTTCTGCCCGATTAAAGGAAAAGAAAACTGACAAATAACACTAAAAGCCAATTACGAAAATCGATAAAACTGCCAACGAGGAAAATAAGACAAACAAAGGAAAGTTTTGACGCTGACATATAACATGTCATCCGTGGTCCGCCTCGAGGGGAAACGGGGAGAGCTGGAGTGTTGACAGTACACGTGGAAATGTACAGGGGATATTATTTTTCTGTTTATAAGAAAGGCTACAGTAAGGCAGAGGCTTTTTACATGTAGAACTCTGTAAACCCTGATTAAAGGTAGAGAAAACTTTATTTTAAAGGGAATTAAATTATATTGTTCACGTGGCCTGAAATACAGGCTATTAAACTGAGGTTTGTTCGTTATCTTTAACCTGTCAGGCTGTCATATGTGTAATCAAATTACTACTTCCTGCCCTTATCCCATGTCATTTGGGGTCGGCGCAACACGTTGTTTTCTTCCATTCTGCCCAGTCGTCACGTTATCATTTATTCCTTTTTCCTTCATATCACCCCTCACACACTCCATCCATCTTTTCTTTGGTCTTCATCTCCCTCTCCATCCATCCAAAATTATATTCATAAATTTTTTAGTCACATGCGATTCATCCCTAATCAAATTGATATGGCAAAAAAGGTTGGGGAGTCGAATTCCTAGATATTCTTTAAACTTCTGACAGATTGCCTCGTGCGTCGGGTCGCAAGCACGACTGCTGAGCATGGGGCCCTGGGTTTGACATGGCGAGCCAGAATTTTAACCCAGAATTAAACGACATAATGTGGAACAGACATAATGGTTTATTCAGAACAAATTAAAAATTATCGCTCACAGAAAATGTTACTACAAATAAAAACAAATACACACTCGCAATTAATATATATACGTATATGTGTAACAACTTTTTGCAATACACGAGGATCGCCAGTTCGCCTCGGGCGGTGCGTCAAATACTCCCAACTTTTGGAACGAAACCTTTGGCAAAGGTAAATACACGAATTCGTATGAATTTGTTACTAACTGGTACCTTTGTCTGCAAATAGATGGATGAAAGAATTGTGTGTCGTGAAGTGAGGCTTTTAAAGCGGCTTTTTCGTGAGAAGCAGGGGATGACGCAGGGTAACTGTAACCAGTGCAGTTCCAGATAGATGAGAGGGCTGAGGCTCCCGTTGGGGCTGCGGGTTGTTCGAAAGAGATATCGCGGCCTCGACACAAAGGGCTAAGAAGGAACATGGGTGGTTTTTAGTTAGTAGAAGTCTGACACTCCCTTTCGCTGTGCCCAGAGCGGGAGGAGTCATTTGAAGAATGCCCGCCCCCATAAAAAAGGCTTTTAAAGCGGCTTTTTGAAAAGCAGTGGCATGACGTAGGGTAACAGTAACCAGTAGTTCCGGATGGATAAGAGGGGCTGAGGTTGAACTGGATGGCCAGTTCTGTTGAGAAGTTGTGGGACCAGCAGTGAAGTGATATTTGCTAGTGATGAATATAGTCAATTTTACAGAGTGATCCAATTTTAACAATTATTTTTTCATCATTTGTGTAGTCTTCTCCCAATTATGTTTAGACCGGTTTCCTGTCTAACTGGATGCATCTGAATACCACTACTTCACACGGAATTATTGCTTATCTGACCTCCACAACCCATTTAGTACTATTACCTAGAACTAAATAAGTTGTGATACATGCGGATGACAAGATGCGTTCCCCTTGTTAAGACTGTTATTTTAAGTTTATTTTTTCGCTGGAGATATATTTATTTTTTCAAATTTAGTCCGGTTGGCAGACCCAGTAACTGGGTTGTAGTGATCAGATAGGTAATCGCCCCATGTAAAATATCGGTATTCACTTGCATCCTGCTGAACTGGAGGTCGAACCCGACATAGTTTGTGAAAAAGCTAGGCAAATTGATGACGTGAAGCATAGCCGGGTCGCAAATAAACACTTTAGGGGCTATAGTCTAGTGTGTGTGAGATTGGATCTTAGAACCTAATATACAGCGTGTGTTGACATTAGGTCCACTATATTAGGTCGAAGCCCTTGTACTCGTAAAACCGCAAATTGAATTGTTACACGCCTTTCAGCTAGGTTGACTGATGTATAGGAAGGTAAATAGGTAAGACCTTATAAAGTTGAATCGTAAAGTTTATGGTTCTTTTTCTTCAGCTAATACGAGTCAATCTTCAGGATAAGCCGCGTGTGCCTAGGTTAGTACGTAGCAGGCCCATTTCATGCCGCGTTTCTTCTGTGCCTCGGAAAACACGTGAGGAACTTGGTTTTGACTGACATTTGTAGATCTTAGAAAGTCGTTACAGTTTGGACAACCATTAGATTGTCACCCAGTGTATCATATTACCCAGTACTAACTGATGTGCGGAGGTCAGATAGGAAGTCCGTCCTTAAAAAATACTGGTATTCAGCTGCGTACAATTAGCCGGAAATTGACCCCAAAAAAAAAGGCTAAACGAATGCTAAAGCTTGAAAAACTGATAATAAATTAAAATGATTTGTGAAACAACTTCTTAATATTTCTGCCAATTTAAAAATAAACACTTAAATTAAAATAGGTAAGTCGTTTAGTTAAAAACTTATTCTCCTCTGAATTGACAAGGCTTATACATTAAGGCTGAGTTGCACCAAAAAAGTCGTTAAAGTTAAAGTTTTTGTCAAATTTGACAGTACTATATGGGGTATCTAATAGAAAAATTATTACATTTTTTTTTTTGCAAACATTCAAACAAAGTAAGTACCTATTATATTTATTGCTTAGTCTACCTATAGCACGTACCTATTATTTTTTGGTTGAACAATTACATAAGATGAATATCCTTGCAATGCAATCGTATAGTCAGCCACCAAGCTACGTTTTTAGAGACTCGAAATCTTGGCAAGAAACATTCGTCGTTCCATGTGGAAAAACGATCGGCTCTAGGTAATCACACTTTTCTTTTCATCGCTTTCGTCATCAGAACTGGTTTCTGCGAGTATTTCTTGGAGCAGGGACATGATGTCTAAAGGTTATATTCAACGCGTTTGACAATAAAATTGACAGACAATTTAACATAAACTATAACACTAACCAGCGGAAAGTGAGTGGTTGCAGTTACCGTTAAAGTTATGACGTCATTTAACTATTTGTCAAATCGCGCAACTCCTTGGTGGCATAACCGATACAAAACTGAAGTTTTGATGTTTGTTTGACGTGCCATTTGACACAAACTTTAACTTTAACTACTTTTTTGATGCAACTCAGCCTTAACATTCGAAAAGTTTGAAAACGGTTATGTTAATAACCTAAAGTACTTTTAACGTAATTCTAGTTTAATATAATATATTCAATTAAATTAATAATCAAAACGTGTGAACAACAAAAATAAAACTACCAATTATAAACCTGTTAAAAATAACCTTTTTAAGCCGCTTACAGAGTAAAATGTTAAATACATCCGATTTTCGGTAAAAGCTTATGTTGAGTATGACCACAATTATGAAAATTTCCGCAGAAACAGCACGATTCAAAGTGTAGCATTATAAATATGGGTATTATGAACTCATGCAATTATCAAGGGAGACATTTCTCTGAGTTTAAGAGGAATAAATTTAATGATTAATGCTCAGTGGACATTGCAGCCGGACATAGAGAAATTATGCACTAGGGAAAGTGATATATCTTGTGACAAATAAATTGAATTAATAATACTGAGTATTTATTAAAATAGGGGTTTATATAATACTTGAAGGGAGTACTCATAAATATGAACAACTTTTGCAATAGAAATAGGTATCTCTGAAATATAAAAACCGGTCAAGAGCGAGTCGGGCCACGCCCAGTGTAGGGTTCCGACTTCCGTAGTAATAATTCTTTTTTTGATTGAAAAAAGATACGTTCAGGATAATAAAATATGTGAACGAAGGTAAAAAAAATACTTGCATATACGATTACTAGCTTTTGCCAGCGGCTTCGCCCGCGTGAAAATGTCGATTTTCCATACAAACTTTAATCCCCTATTTAAATCCCTTTGGGGTTGAATTTCGAAAAATCTTTCCTTATTCCTTGTCTACATTATAAAGGGAACCTCTGTGCAAAATTTCAGCTTTCTAGGTCCAAGGGTTTGGGCTGGGCGTTGATGAGTCAGTCAGTCAGTCAGGACTTCTCTCTTTATTTATATATATATAGATAGATAGATACTACAAACTTAGTCCAGAAATTATTTTGTACAACTTTTTGTGCTTGGCCAGACTGCAAACGCGGGCGCGGGGCGGGCGCGGCGCGACAAACTTAAACGTATGGAACTTCCTTTGAGTGTCCGTAGTGGGCACGCGGGCGCGGGAAGCGGCGCGGGCTACTTTCCGCGGGGAGCGCGCGGGCAACTCGTGCCATAGCTCGTTCATACAAGTGGCCGCAGTGAGTGCGCGGGGCGGCAAGCGATAAATCGCGCGGGAGCGGCGTATCTCAAACTTTAGTCTGCGCCAGATAACCAGATAAATTGGATTTATTTATTTAGCTTTAACTTTTATAAGTTAAAGCTTAAGAAATTAATTCAATTATTTATAATTATTTATAGAAGTATCCAATTAATTAAAATAACCAAATTTTAAAATTCTTACCAAAAAAAAATCTTTTTTGAATTTTGCACTCATACCACTACCACCAAATTAATTTTATTAACTCCATTTTTCACTTTTAGCATTTGCCATTTAAAGTAAGAATTTTCCAATAAAAACAAGTCTTCGTCATCCATATTATATTTTGACAAACACTGGACGAACAGTTGAACGCGACAACGCTCGGAACGAAATCGCGGTCCAGTGCGGACAGGCAAATCGCGCGCGTTCCCGCACCCGCGCCGCTCCCCGCGCCGCGCTGCCAGTCTGGCCAAGCACTTTGTCTTTTTTGTACAATAACTGTTTCCATCCAAGTTCAAAATGATTTTCCTAGAAAGTCCTTATAAAGTTCTACTTTTCAGATTTTTTTCATATTTTCTAAACTTATGGTTCAAAAGTTAGAGGGGGACACATACATTGTTTTTTACTTTTGGAGTGATTATTACCGAAATTATTGACATTATCAAAAAATGATTTTAGTAAACCCCTATTCATTTTTAAATACGTGGTTGGTTATATTGGTTTCATGGTTGGTTGTTAGTAAAAGTACTGCATGCCCTTCTTTTTACCAATCACTCACTATAGTATATACGAAAGCCGAGAAAGAGACCTTGGGACTTTAGAACGATGGTTGGTTGCTACGCCGTAGCTCCAATCTGGCCACGGCGTAGCGGATTGCGTAGTGAATGGCTGCGCCACTAAATTTTTGTGGTTCTTTTGGTGGCTTAACGAATTGGTGTTTCTATAGGTCAAAATTATTCTTATTTTAATTTAATTAACTAAGCAAAATTTAGTTACAGTGCAATATTAAATAGACGTAGATCTACGGTTAAAGATATTTATTTTCTCAAAAGAATTACAAATTCACTTACAGAGAAAAACATAACTATAAGTTTACAATGTTAACTGCCAGTTAGCGTAGATAAAAAACAAAAACAAATATGTATCTTAAAACTACCATTACAATAATATTTCGACTTAGCATAGCAAGTACAAAATTAACAAATCAGAAAGTAGGTAGGTTAATACACACAAGAAACAAGACGCAACAGAAAAGTTTGGTGATCTGCAGGAAGTAATGTTCAAATAAAATGAGCATTATCTTTGTGTTCATTTATGTGTGTACCTAAATAAAAGAATTCTATGCGTATTTTCATACTAAAGTGAAAAGACAAAACAAACAAAACGCCAGTCCGTCATTTATTTAATAAGAAGCGCTTGAAAACAGACATTGAGCAGGCGACGACCTCGTCTCCTAAAACTTTGCAAAATGTCAAGATTTTAATTTAACGATAAAATAGAAAACTTCATGAAACGGACGACAACCCTAGTACGTACCTAAGTACAAATATATTATTTTTGGAACATTTTCTATCTACATTTTATTATTCTTTTTATGTTTATCTGTGAAACTTGTGAGATAAGAAGTTTGCGATTTTATTTAAGCATTATTCTTATAAACTCTGGTTTAAACTCCAAATGCAAAGCTTGAACTCAGAATCGGATTGTGAAATAAACTGCATTGATAGTGCTCTAAACAGCCGCACCTTTTTTCTCCAGTCGGTTTTACAAATTATATGCCACCTTTGCAGTGATTGTGACAATATCCTTTCTCTTCGCAGCTGTATGTATAGCCTCTAGAATACGATAAAAATTAGCCCGTTTGGTGGACCAAGTAACTTAATAAAAGCAATTTAAAAAGTTCCTAAAACACTCATCTGTGGAATCTTTCCCATTTCATTGTACTCCATTAAAATGCTGTCCTATTTAAGCCACAGGTTGACTGGTAGAGTATGCCTTGTGGCATTAAGTCGTGTACCCTAATGTATATGAAATTGAATTAAATAAATACATTTGTTCCGAACACCGGAAAATGACCTGAATGAAATTTTACGCTTACTTTGCTTTAAAAACCGCCTTAGCCACGATAGTAGAATAATAAGTATTTGCGAGTCTCTTCCTATAAATCGTTTACAAGGATAGATAAACGAAAAGCCATTGTAAAATTCTGAGCCAAGGATCACACGGGATGCTTCAACTTCGACGTAAAACTAATCTTATGCGAAAGTGCAACATTCCCAAGGATTTGTACGTAAATGCAAAATTTAAAGGGAATATTTTGTAAGCTTCTTATCTCAGGAGCTATTAGATTCTAACTAGGAAGCAAGGGAGATGTGCTACCTCTAAAGAGATTCGTGTATGTTGTATTTTAGTGAGGAATTTCACACAAAATAAAGGTGGAATTTAAGTGAGACACTATGATGACTAATGGTTAATTTTCGTTGATGTGATGCATATTTTATCATGTTTACAGCATTTTTATTCGACTTAAAAAAACAAGGAGGAGGTTCTCAGTTCGGTTGTTTTTTATGTTTGTTACCTCATGTGAAAGGATAAAAGTATACTTTCCGATTCAGTAGTTTATTTGGTTTTTTTTGGACAAAAGTTTGGCTGTTATTGAAAAGCCATTCCCTGAAATAAAAACAATGCTTAAAAACGCACTTTCTCAACTTCTCTAAAGTCCCACCACCACTGTTACCTACATAAGCAACTACAAACAATTATGCACTCCCCTAAAAACAATAAAAACCCCTAGCTACCTGCATATCAACCCTGTAGCGCCAGCGATCGCGTGAGACAGTTCGCGTTTACTGCATTTCCCGTGACCGGCCACCAGTGCGACGACCCCGGGCGAAAATAGCCGCGGCCAGGTAATGGACGTCAATTTAACTGAACTGCTGGGTTATTTCTAATTTTAGCAGCACAATGTAGATATTTGTATTTTTTTAAATCGTTTTTTTTTTGGTTTTGCCGAATAAAGAGAAATACAGAGGACGGGAAGTCATTGGGGTATCCTACGCCTAGCACGTTGGATAATAATTATAGAACATCATCTGGGTAGTCTTTTCCCAGCTATGTTGGGGTTGGTTTCCAGTCTTACCGGATACAGCTGAATACCAATATTTTAGACTAGCTTTTGCCCACGGCTTCGCCTGCGTAAAAATGACGATTTGTCATACAAGCTTTCATCCCCTATTTAAATCCCTTAGGGGTTGAATTTCAAAAAATCCTTTCTTATTTCCTTGTCTACATTATAAAGGGACCCTCTGTGCAAAATTTCAGCTTACTAGGTCCAAGGGTTAGGGCTGGGGGTTGATGAGTCAGTCAGTCAGTCAGGACTTCTCTTTTTATTTATATAGATAGATGGAGCGACTGACGATCTGAACTTTACAACCCAGTTAGAGCTGGATAGTATGATAGCTCTTGGTGAAACTGGCTGTCATCAGATGTTATAAGGCTGTTAAACAAAAGAAAAGTGATCGTAAGGTTTCAGTATCAGAATATCCTACCTATCAGGGTGTTACTTTGAACTCTAAACTTTGGTTTGAACGTATTTCTGAGTTACGATTATATTTTTGATAGTATTTTGGTCACAGGTTCGTATTGCTTTTAAAAATCCCCTCTTCCAACACTGCAACCGAAACGAAAAACAGTCATATAGTTTAGAACTAAATTTTGGAAGGTCACTTGAAAAAAAAAATCATAATTATTTCTTACGCTATAAAATTAAAACGTCTATTAAAGTAAATATATTTGACTGAAACCACGGCGAGAAAAGGGTTAATAGACTGTCGGTGGCTGTGGTAAATACATTGTACGTTTCAGATATTCGAAGATAGTTCGGATTCAGGCCGACAGGTGGCGAATACTGGTGATATTCCCACGGTGATACCTAGCCAGACACATTTCAAACGTTTTGCTGTATGATATTGAAGTGTTATTCAGCTATGAATATATCCAAAGTGTTGTTGAATATTGATATTTTGAGAGTTATGTCCAGCAGTGAACTCCAATAGGTTGTGTTGATGATTGATCAACATAGTACCTGCGAGAATATAAAGATAAGAAAGGAAAAAGAAGTCAAAAATTGTTAACAAATACTAAAATTGTTTCGGTCCCATTCTACTAAACAGTTCTACGGTAGAACTAATGGGAATGTAATATATATTTTCCCGCTAGTCCTAAGATTTTAGGTGATACAACTTACTAATGGGACCAGAAATTCTCATCAATTCTACTAACTCTATTACACATTTAACTTAATAAAAACTAATGGGTTTCACTACTCACCTGTACTACGTTTTAGCGTAGGTCATACATTCACACGTCACGTCGTTACGATTCGACGATTAACTCTTCCTATATTAAATTCACTTGCTCACGAACTTCTTGCAATGTTTGAAACATTGCAAGAAGTTGGTGAAAGATTGAATACGAACATGAAGAGAACTATTTATTTTATTTATTTAAGCCTCTTTAATTATGTAAAAAAATCTTTATAAGTAATTTAAAGAAGTTAGTTATAAAGATTTTTTTACATAATTTTACCTAAGGACCGCTCGATGAGTATAGGCCTCCTTCACCTCACTCCAGCTTTTCCTATCGTGAGCTGTTATCATCCAGTCGTTGAATAGACCTATTACGTCACATTTTTCCGTCAACTTTGAAACCTAACCCGACGACTTAAAACACAACTAGTTTACCTACATACCTAGTCCTCAACGCAGCATAAAACAAGTCTTGTACTGCGACAGCTCCATTCACCTACTAACGCTAGTCAGGTCACTTACCCCGTATCGATGACCGCTCAGGCCGTTAACCTCACCTGTGACGTAAAACCTAGAAAAACAGGGGCTCTAAAATGCCCACTTATGCAGATCATAATATGAATTGCGTTAAAAAGCGTAAAATGAACCTTTTAATAATAGTAACTGCATCTGTGGCCATTTTACGTATTTTAACGCAATTCATTTTATTTTGCTAATATGATAAGTAAGTAAGTTTAATAAGTAAGTCTAAGTTTTATCTAATAAATAAAAAGAGAAGTCCTGACTGACTGACTGATTGACTGACTCATCAACGCCCAGCCCAAACCCTTGGACCTAGAAAGCTGAAATTTTGCACAGAGGTTCCCTTTATAATGTAGACAAGGAATAAGGAAGGATTTTTCGAAATTCAACCCCTAAGGGAGTGAAATAGGGGATGAAAGTTTGTATGGAAAATCGTCATTTTCACGCGGGCGAAGCCGCTGGCAAAAGCTAGTATAACTATAAAAAAAAGAGAAGTCCTGACTGACTGATTGACTGACTCACTCATCAACGCCCAGCCCAAACCCTTGGACCTAGAAAGCTGAAATTTTGCACAGGGGTTCCTTTTATAACGTAGACAAGGAATAAGGAAGGATTTTTCGAAATTCAACCTCTAAGGGAGTTAAATAGGGGATGAAAGTTTGTATAGAAACTGAAGGCGAAGCCGCTGGCAAAAGCTAGTAATTAAAAAAAAAGTAAAACCATAGAGGGAACAGTGAAACGCTATGGGGGAGGCCTTTGCCCAGCAGTGGAACAATATAGGCAAAGAAAAAAAAAGATCTAATTTCCTAAATGGTCGCAGACGCAGTTACTATTATGAAAGGTCCATTCTACGCTTTTGAACGCAATTCATATTATGATCTGCTAAAGTTGCCATTTTAGACGCCCAGAACTCTGTTCTTCCGCAAACTCTGTTTTCGACTAACTTTTTAGTATCCATTTTAGCAAGGTAGTTTATCTGTGTTCGTCGAATAAAGTAGCAGTTTTTTACTCCATTCTGATTTGTTTGAGGAAAATTCTGTAATGGTGTGTTTTTTCCTGTTTTCTTTGTTTGTTATTGGTGGAAGTAAAAAAGTTGTCTAACGTGTAAGTATGGTGATTTTTTGGTTCGTAAATTCGGAATAGGGAAACGGAAATGCAATTGGAAGTGGGTTAATATCTCAGCTTCTCTGGGTAGGTAACAACTGTTTTATAGGTAAAATAGAAAACTAAATACAGGCCAATGAGAAAGATACGTTATATCAAGGCGGGTTAGCAACAAGAACTCTATACATACCGTTGAGTTATGTATAGGAATGGAACACAACATAACCACACGCCTGTCGTCCTCGAATAGTATGGTACAGCTCTGTACGGTCAGCATCAGAAGTATATTAACATTACTCAAAGTTTCGAAGCTGTCATTTTAATAAAAACTTGTTAGATATTACTTGTTACTACATGTTATTGGAGTCATCATCAGCCTATTAATGTTCCCACTGCAGGGACTCAGGCCTCCTCTCTTTGAGGGGATGGGCTATATTCTACCACGCGGGCCCAGTGCGGATTGGTAGATGTCACATGTCTTTGAATTTTTGGTTCTAAGACATGCCGGTTTCCTCACGATGTTTTCCTTCACCGTTTTGAGAGCAACGGTGATGAAATAAATTACACAAAGTAATGCGCCTGCCGGGGTTCGAACCCACGACCTACTGTTCGTAAGTCGGGGCCGCCATCACTGGGCCACCGCTGCTCTATTGGAGTATATGGACTATTTTAACGAATAATCTTCTGAAACATTAAAAATAATAGCTAGAGTCCTGTACTAAGAATTTAAATTCCGAAATGTTCAGCTACTTCTGATGCTGACCGTACCCAGAAGTACACGAACATTTCGCCAGTTATGTTTAAGCCACATGTAATTACCTATTGATTAGCCTACTTTATTAACTAAACACTAATTTTAACTCCGTGGCTGCTACTGACATATTTCTGACTAGCTTTTGCCAGCGGCTTCGCCCGCGTGGAAGTGACGATTTTCCATACAAACTTTCATCCCCTATTTAACTACCTTAGGGGTTGAATTTCGAAAAATCCTTCCTTATTCCTTGTCTACATTATAAAGGAAACCTCTGTGCAAAATTTCAGCTTTCTAGGTCCAAGCGTTTGGGCTGGGCGTTGATGAGTCAGTCAGTCAGTCAGTCAGGACTTCTCTTTTTATTTATATATATAGATGGAATACCCAATAACGCTGTCCGAGCTTGGAACTGGACCCACATCGGAACCTCATGTCTTTAATATGAAATTCGGTCAACTCGGTCTAATGAAAACGTGATGTCTTCAAAGACAGTGAAGCTACACACACACACACATACAGTGACATACGATATGTCTTGAGGTTCACAGTCAAATAACAACAGTTTGTGAGAAACATTTATCTTATTACTAGATTGAAACCCGAAACAGTTTAGGACCACAAGTATCTCAAAACCAACTGACCCCTACTGCTCGGTCTTCCGTAAAATTGTGAGCGTGTTGTGAGCCCCAACATGGTCAATTAGGTCACTGACTTGTTACCGGTCGTTCACCCCTATGGTGTAATTGTCTAGACTTGTTTCGTTAGAAACAACCTCATTACTTTAACAGTGAATCCACCGCCGTTCAAATATTCATGATAATTGGATAATGTCAGGGCTTTTCGTGACCGGTTGTTGTAGACTTATTGGAACAAAGACTTCTTAATGACGTAATATGTACCTACACTGTATTCCGTAAGGTTGACTCGTGGTTGTGGAGTGGAGTGTCACTCCGGTTGATGGTGTTTTTTTTTTATGTTTGTGATGGGCTTACTCTTGAATCTTGTCCTAAGGGCAGAGATGGGTTCGACGATGGAACGAGCTTACCCAGAAGAAGCCTATTTACTCGCGACTTAAATAGATTGGGGTTATATGAACTCGGGAAAACCGACGGAGGCAGGGAGTTCCACTGTTTGGCTGTGCGCACTACAAAAGAATTGGCAAAGCGCTTCGTTCGAATGTGAGGAACATCGACAAGGCATGGGTGATAACCTGCAGTGCGTCTAGTCTCCCGAAGGAAGAAGGGAGATGGTGGGATCAGCCCGTGGAGCTCCTGCGCACACTCTCCGAAGTACAGTGTGTAAATGATCTTTTGGTTACGCCGTGCTCGCCAAGGTTTGCCCATGGATGGGTGAGACACCCATTACATATCCATTATATACCCATTACATAGGAAGCACAGTCGATTCCACTTTTTTTCGCACGGAGATCGGAAACAATCCTACAAGAACGTTCTACTGTGATAAAAAGTATCCAAACCAAAGACGTAGGTTATCCGTGTGTGATCTACGCTTTGGTATGGGCAAGAGGTACTTTCACAAGTTAGTATGCCTTGTGACTTTCTCTTCTTTGTATTACTGACATTCAGAAGTGCCTGTACTGGAAAATAAATGGTTTGAGTATGTGCCTAAAATAGCATTAAGACATAGTAGCTTTCGAGATTTAAGTATTCGTATGGATTGCCAGAAATTGACAATGGCTTATCAGAATAAATTCTGCTTAGACTAAGGTGATGTTCTTCCGAACGGTCGAGTGTGAAGCACTCACAACCAGTGTGCCAGAATGATCGTGGAAAAAGAAAAATTATTCAAAACTGAATGAAAAATCGAGTTCTACAAACCCATCGAGTCGGCCCACAGACACGATGGTCTAAATAAAATGTTACATAAGATGGTATGTTATGTGAGCAATCAATAAAGTTTGGAAGTATGCCAGTATTGCCAGCGTAGCAGACAAAGAGGACAACACTGATTCTTAACAGTCATATCTCGTAGTGCTGCTTCTTAAGATTTTTATACTTGCTTTTAAGAAACGTTTTATTTCGTACTAGTTGAAGTTTATTTTGGATATATCTGATAGAATTAGGGAAGAAGAAGTGATGGTACACCGACCCTAAACTAAATTGTGGAAAGGGCAGGCAAATGACGATGATCTCTGACATCGGGTAGAAAACACATTGTGGTAACCTTGACTTTTAATTTATCATCATCATCAGCCTATAATGTTCCCACTGCAGGGACTCAGGCCTCCTCTCTAGGAGAGTGGATGGGCTATAATCCACCACGCGGGCCCAGTGCGGATTGGCAGATGTCACATGTCTTCGAATTTTTTGGTTCTAAGACATGCTGGTTTCCTCACGATGTTTTCCTTCACCGCTTTGAGAGCAGCGGTGATGAAATAAATTACACAAAGTAATGCGCCTGCCTGGGTTCGAACCCACGCCCTACTGTTCGTAAGTCGGGGCCGACACAACTGGGCCACCGCTGCTTTAATTTATACAGTACTGAAATTATGAAGTAGGTTAAAGTTTGTAGATAAATTTTGTGACTAAAATCAGCTGGTAAAATATTTATTTATTTATTTGCTCTCATGCACATCACACATTTTACATTACTGTCGGTTTTTGTACATGAACCCTGTCAGGGCACTGCAAAACACAATGCTGGTTTGCTGTTGAGTTTTTGAACATAGTTATTAGATTGATATAATAAATAAATTGGGTCAAATCTTATAAATAGCACAATAGAATACAATACCTATGTTTTAAAGTCATTATGATGTCCAGGTAATAGCTAAAAACGCTATGGGTAGTTATTACGCATAAGGTCATTCATTTTATGTCAGATTGATTGGATTAATTTAAATCTAGCTTGCGATAACGTGGTGATCAGCGGTGGATCGTGAAAGGCGCACTAGTTCCTATGTTCACCGGTGAAGGTGTGGAAAGGGAAAACCGGGGTCTTTAGTAAGTTAAAGTCTGACAGACCCTCCACTCGACCCAGGGCGGTGGGCATTCATTAGGATTTCCTACCACGGAACAAAAAAAAGACGAAGATAGAAGATATTATAAAAAAGTTGCAATGGCTAGCACGTTAGAAATTACTGTTACGGTTTCGACCAAAGAACTATCTAATTCATTATGTTTAAAAATAGCCTAATGAAAATTTAATTCACGTAATCAAAAAACTTTTCGTCCTTTAAGTCTACTCAAAACCTTATTGTATTTGAGTTCTAGCTTGTTCTAAACAAAGATTTGACTAAAACTTAACGACGGAATACAACCTAAAGACATCACTATTTGCCTAGCCTTTTCCAAACTAAGTTGCGGTCGGTTTCCAGTCTAATTACATGCAGCTGATGAACAAAATATCATTAAGAGGAAATGCGAGTGCTGTCTCTCTCCGTCCATCCGTCTGTCTCTCTCCACTATCGCTGTCTCTCTCCGTCCTCCTGCCCTCAAATTCGTGCGATAAGGACAACTGCAGATCCGACTCAAAAGCTTAAGTAAAAAGTTATAATTCGAGGTTTGGCTCTCGCCTATTTCCTCCTCCAATATTAAACCAATTTAAAAGATATTTTTGACAATGAATAAGGAGGATATATACTACGCCGCTATGTTTTTCTTTTTTCGTTAATAGTTGTCAAATTTGTACACTAGGACTCTGTTAACAGCGATCTAAACAAGCAATTTTGAGCATTTTTTGAGGGGTAATAATTTATCACCAATAAGGAAAACATAGGGGCATAGAAATAGTTAATATTTATTATTCTGTAAAAAAACATTGCTCTAGGGTCATTAACCAAAAAGAAAACAGGCGAGAGCGTTTGTATGGAGAAAAGACCACTCGCATTTCCTCTTCTCAAAAGTAGTTTCAACAAAGACCACATCTGTCTACAGTAATGCCTACCTATCTCTCTTGTGAATAAAAGCATGAAATATAAAATGTCATTCGTCTGAATAAATCGTAAAGTGATTCCGCAGTCGCACTCGCTGAATACCCGGCCATACCCGGCTATACCCAACCACCCAGCTATCCGGGTCACGCATATCTGCATAGGGTAATCCGAGCGGCTCTAAAAGGCTTTTAACTCGAAAATGTTGCAAATCTAAAACATGTTACTACTATTTCTAGTAATGTGATGTCACTACTAGTGCCAGAGTTAAGCGGGCAATGTTAAATGTATGAGTATATCGAAAAGTTGGATAATATTAGATCTTTTAACTTAATTTTACGTTTATGTACCTAAATCTAAATAATAGTATGAATGTGAAAGTTTGTATGGATGGTTGTTAACTCAAAAGATACTGGACGAATTTGGATGATATTTTGGTACACAGGAAGTTTATAGCTGAAATTAACATATGGGATGCGTTTTATCCCATGGGACAACTACCGAACACTGAAGCTGCGGGCATAAGCCAAAAATAACACTAGTAATTAAGATCATTGTTACTAACATGGACTTAGCCCGAAATAAAAACCTGTATTAAAAACAAAAACCAATAAAACTTTATGATAGGTATGCGTACTAATAATTAAATGAATTTATATAGTTTTGCGTCGCTGCGTGCTTTTGTGCTCGCAGTGTTCGTTGTTGCGGGCATTCGGTGGCGTGTGGTTCGGCGTGGTGACTTTCGGAATGACGTATTGCACTCGTAGTTTCGTTCTTCTTCCGTCCTTCTGACATTCAAAAGTGCCTGTAATGGCTTAATTGAAATAAAATATTTGAGTTTGAGTTTGAGTACTCACTAATTTTCTTTCACTATTTTTTCGTGACTTTCTTCATTAATAAATGCACTTTGTTTATTCATATTTAAAACACTTTGTACACAAATTATACGAGTAAGAATATTTTAGAAGGAGAAAGCAGAGAGACAAACAATTATTTAATTTGACAACCTCAGTTGACAACCTTGTTATTTTCCGTAACCATAGCAAACTGACATAAAATTTGCGTTACGAAATCTCTGGATTCACTCTCCACGCTCAACTCAAGGCCCGCGATAGAAGCTATGCAATAGCTTAAAAATGTTCCGACTTTTGTGCGACTACCCACAGACACAGGACTTCGAACAAGAAAGATTTCCCGAACCATCTCCACATAATAATAGACCGGTCACACCCAGTCTGAGGAGTTCTCAGAACAACTGAAAGTTTCCTCGTTATTTCTCAGCTGAATTTTGGACAATTTATATTTAAAATCCAAAATCTACGTGATCGGGCTACGAACGTCCCACTTCGGTAGTGTTCGGCAATGAAACCCGAAGTCCTTGCCAAGAATTGTGAGAAAATATTTAAGTTTCAGGATAGTATATTTTAAAGTAAATTGACACTGTATTTCAGTGAGATATTTTATTAGGTTTTTGTTTGAGTAACGAGTGGTATTCATAAGTTTCTGAAACGCTTATTATCTTTTACTGGCCTGTTGGTCTAGTGGTTAGTGACCCTAACTGCTATGCCGGAGGTCGTGGGTTCGATTCCCACCCAGGACAAATGTTTGTGTGATGAGCACGATCATTTGTTCTGTGTCTGGGTGTAATTTATCTATAATATGTATGTATTTAGAAATATATAAGTATGTTTATCAGTTGTCTAGTACCCATAACACAAGCTCTGCTTAGCTTGGGACTAGATGGCGTTGTGTGATAGTTGTGGAATATTATTATATTATTATTATTTAGACTAGTTGTGTTATCATAACGTAACATCACGACTATAATACCCGAAGGGTTAGACCAACAAGGCCGTCACGGATTAGTTGTGTTATTCGAGGATATTTTATTTAGTTAACATTTGTTGAACGATGGAAGTTAATTTATTGAACGTTCACCCAATATATTAAAATAAACATTTATTTCTTCCCTACGCGGTCAACACAAATTGAACTGCTTTCACAAACCGATGAAAAATGTATGTGTAGGGAAGCCTAGAATGATGTCCTGAATGCGTGGTTACCGTTTTCGCGTCGCTTCCATCCTGTATAGTTCCGAACATTATAAAGTCATTAAGGAATGATAGCCAAAAAATCGACATTTACACAGCCATCTTACATGTGCCAAGGTTTTACATTAAACTTAGTTTAAACCTATTTCATTTTAATCACTTTTAAACTTTTGAACAAAGTTGATGAGATTGTGGTTTGCAGATCGGGCTGAAGTTTTCATAATATTACATTTTAACTTTAATCTGATATAAATACTTGTGGTTGGACTTGATAAATAAGTTTAACTAGGCTGGCTACCAAAATTTTTCTACGGTAGCTTAAGCCTAATAATATTATGGTACCGAATGTAACACTTATAAATAAAGAAAACAAATTAACGGGTCAGCCATAATAGATTCTGCCAGGGTTGTGGTATTTATTCAAAATAGTCACCTAGGCCCTGGAATATAAAGCATTAGGAGGAACACTGATGAATTTTAATGCCCGTGCTGAATGCTGCCTATGGTACCAAATCAAACGCTTATGATTAAAAAAAAAACATTTTAACGGGCCACACAGCATGCATTACAATACTTTTGTAAAAAATAAAGCTAGTACCTACCAAAAAGTAGTACTAAAACAACGCAAAACACTAATACAAACAAAACTTAATCCTAAATCTGTAATACTTTTCCTTACAACGACAAAAAAAAAAAACAAAAATCTCAAACAAAAATCCCTAATCCTCTGATTTATTCTTTCAAGAAATAAGTTATTTAGCTTCTTACGATCAAAGTTTTTTGCGCATCAACTACCTCAAGTACTTGTCTCAACCAATGGTTCATGAAATGGCCATCTCTTATTCATGAGGTGACTGAAGAATGGTCGCGCGTCTATCATTTGGGGCAGCCATGATGAATTCAAGTGGGTTTCTCTTGGTGTTACTGGGGGCAATTCAAATTCCTGGCTTGTTTGCTCGATTTCTTCAAATTGTTAGTAATTTATAATGATCGTTTTGGTTTGTTTGTTTGAGTGACTAATTAAATTCAACAGCACTTTCTGCCACGGAGACTGGGTTGTGCCCGATTTGGTGGCAATCATAGGTAGGATTGCTTTTTAGTTATTTATAATGATCGTTTTGGTTTGTTTGTTTGAGTGACTAATTAAATTCAACAGCACTTTCTGCCACGGAGACTGGGTTGTGCCCGATTTGGTGGCAATCATAGGTAGGATTGCTTTTTAGTTATTTATAATGATCGTTTTGGTTTGTTTGTTTGAGTGACTAATTAAATTCAACAGCACTTTCTGCCACAGAGACTGGGTTGTGCCCGATTTGGTGGCAATCATAGGCTCTCCCCCTATTACATGGAACCTATACATAGCTGGCGATACGTAGGTCTACTACTAGGTACACCTCTGTCTAACCCTCCCGGATAACAGCTGCGTGATGTTATGTTTTGTTATGTTTTTTTCGGAATATTGCAGGGTAAACTTCAGTTATACACATAATAAAAGCCGGTTAAACAAAGGGAACGTAACGATATGTCGTCAAAAAATCAAAGCTAATCGAACCGATGTTTTCGTCTAAAACTATAATAAACTAGCTGATGCCCGCGACTTCGTTCACGTGGATATTTTGTTGTGTGACTGTCTCGTTAATCAAGTGGTCTCAGGTGCAACTACTGAGGATGAGGTCTGGGGTTTGATTGCAAAGTGTTTTCTCAGTAGAAGCCACGTGACTGAGCGTGGTTTTCGTGCCCGGTCGATGGCAATATTATACCTATAGACATCAAGCGCCATGTAATAGGGGTATTACATGGCGCTTGAACATTACTGGCGAAATGTGGGTTTACGATTAGCTACACCACTGCCTAACTCTTTCGGGATTAAGGCGTAATATTATTTAATATGTGAGACCTGACGGCTGGATCAAAATGTGATGATGTGGGTAATGATTACAAAAGGCGCATATGGGCGCTGTCATTATGAGCGGCAGCGGCTTGAATCGAAATGAAATGGAGTTGAGACGACGATGGCTTAAAAACCGTAACCGTACCTTAACTTATTTCTCAAAATGTACAAACAAATGCCTTGTTCTTTGGTGACAGCCCTCTTACACAACCACTCTTCATTATTTATATTAACCTCTCAAATTAGGAAAACCGTGCATGGTAAGTTCATCTTCTGTTGGCACTGGATGGGAAAACTTTTCGGAAAATGGAATTTTCGCATCTACATCTAATTCCAGGTGGCTCTCTCCTGTTTAAAGCAGCTTATTTGCAAAGACATATTTTGTTCCATGGCCAGTCGCAGATTTTTGGTGATGTTGCAAGTTGGGGTAAGATTCAGCGGCAATTTGTAAGCGGAAAGTGCAATCTGGCCATTGTTAAGCAAAGTTGCAGCAATGCCCGAGGAAGCCACAGCGATAAGTAAGACGGCACGGTTGGCGCAGTGCCTCGGCGTTTGACTGTGGCGCTGCATGTCCTGTATTCGATTCCCGCACTGAACAAATAAATTTACGTCGTGGGTCTTATCTAATTTTAATTAGGTTTTTATTTTAAAGTTTTTACAGCTGTTTTTCTTACTGTGTACCGGTCAATTTGTATTTGTTGACTATTCAGGACAAATAATTATCACCGCAATTCAGAAAATGGTGTCAAATGAACAATATGCCATCTGTCGAAGACGAAGTTAAACTGCCAAAATTTAATGCATGGGAAGCAAACACCCGCTATAGGGCTTAGCCTATGTAGTTTCCTGCATGAATGGCACGCGGAGGCACTATACTGGGGGGTAACTCCGCTGCCGCGGCATATTGCCGCTTGGTGGACAGACCCCCGCGGTGTGATTTCATGGCAACATGGAGAGAGCGACTGTGGCAACCCCGTACAGGGCACAGTGGTGGTAACTCGGAGGAGTGGCTTGAGAGGCACCACGGCGCCCTCACCTTCCGTCTGGCGCAGGTCCCCACCGGACACAGTTGTTTCGGGAGGTACACCGAATCAGGCGGAAGGAAACGCCCGGATGCTATCTTTCGGATCAGCCGGAGGACACGGTGGAGTACACCGCGGAGGTCTGCCCCGCTTGGGTTGAGCCCCGTCGTGTTCTCTTAGCGACGATCGGTGGCGGCGTCCTCTCGCGTCCGGCCCTGGTTCAAGCCATGGTGCGGGGCGAGAGGGAATGGGACGCCGTCGCCTCCTTCGGCGAAGCAGTGACGCAAGCGAAGGAAGTGGTGTAATGTGAGAGATAGAGAACCTCGCGTCCCAGCCGCAACAGGAGACGCTCCGGGCGTCGGGGGCCACGTGATGGCTTCCGGCCACCATAGGCGCGGGCCTGTGGACGGTAAGTAGTGGGCTAGCTCGCCGTCCGCCCGTCTTATGACGACGACAGGCCGTGTCGACGGCGCGTTCGTGTTCCACGCGCGCCTCAAAGAGATGTCAACAATATGGAAGGGGCCCGCAAGGGCCGCCGCTCGTCAGGGCTGCAGGTTATTCGAGAGATATCGCGGCCCCAGCACAAAGGGCAAAGAAGGAACATGGGTGGTTTTTAGTCAGTAGAAGTTGGACATTTCCTACCGCTATGCCCAGAGCGGGAGGGGTCATTTGATGATTTCCCACCCTCCAAAAAAAAAACCCTACGTAGATTTTCAAAGCAGCGTCAAACTAATCATGAGTACCTTTTGCTATCGTAACTGTTTGAAAAAGACGATTTAAAATTTATCTTGTGAACACATTTATTAATTAGTTCCGTTTTGATGCAATAGATGTCGTTGCATGTATGTTTCCGAATGATGATAAGTTCTTCTTAAACACTTTAAATTCGTATATCTTTTGATAGAGAGCACCAATTACAATGAAACAGAAACTGAAACCCTAATCATATTCGTTTTGAAATTCAATAAACAGAAACTCTACGTGTACTTAATATTATAGCTTTTTAATATTGTATCTACAATTAAAAGTAGATTATATTAATTTATTCTGCATTGGTTTGAAAATCATAAAGCATCAAAATAAAAACAATACCTGGAACTTACAAAAAGTGAAAACCGATTGGGGATCGAACTCGCGAACATGTTTAACATTTTTGGTAATCTTTCAACATTATAAAAAATTTCAAAAAGTGGATAATGACTGTGATTCGAACTTGCGTATACCTTTGTTTGCAGGTAAGTCTCTGTACCGTTAGGCTACGTACACCAGTGATGAATAGTTTGAAATAGACCTTCTACTTTAATATATAGTGTGGCAGTTGACAGTTCGATTGTGGTTCGATAACGAAAATTTGAAATGACGTAAGGGACTTCAGC
Organism: Diarsia mendica; assembly: GCA_949316265.1. Taxonomy (NCBI): domain Eukaryota; kingdom Metazoa; phylum Arthropoda; class Insecta; order Lepidoptera; family Noctuidae; genus Diarsia; species Diarsia mendica. Next base: position 2,369,379 of record OX438904.1, read on the forward strand.
TTTCTCTTGGATTTGCAACGCTCGCACCAGGCGACTAAAGTGAAAAATTGCACAGCACGCTCGATGTCCCTTGCGTTATTTCGTATTTCCAGTATCAAACTGTGAAACAGTTGAGGATTATGGATAATGCAATACTGCTCACCCCCTTAAGCTATTATGGGGATAATATGTAGCCCATGTGTTATTCCAGACTATAATCTACCTCTGTACCAAATTTCATTCAGATCCGATCAGCCGTTCTGGCGTGAAAGAGTAACAAACATCCATACATCCATCCATCCTCACAAACTTTCGCATTTATAATATTATATATATATATATATTATATATTATATTATATTATATATTATATATATATATATATATATATAAGTAGGAAGTAGGATAGGTACCAAAAGAAACCCTACCTACATAAAACATCACCTAGATCTAATTATAGACAAAGAAAACACCGCACTTTTCGCACAAAATTAAAAATGAAACGTAAAGCGAACCGCACAGGGTACAAACAAGACAGTGGAGTGCGGTTTACGGCCGCACCGCAATAAAAAGTGCGGCCAACTTTGCCGCGGCCTTTTATTGCATGTGTAACGTACGTAAGATGAGGGGATGGGGGGTAGGTAAGTATGTTGAGGACTTTAGGATTGTAACTCATTTTTTTTGGAGAGTGGGAAATCATAAAATGACTCCTCCCGCTCTGGGCAGACCGGTAGGGAGTGTCAGACTTCTGCAAACCAGGATGCACTGAGTAAACTCGGTAAGTATATGTAATAGGTGGTCTGCCATCTACCAACACACCAACAACGCGTTACCAACATAGGTAACGCGTGGCTCAACCTGAAGATCAACCCGATTGGTTACTCACCTATGAGCTCCTCTCATCATCATCAGCCTATAATGTTCCCACTGCAAGGACTCAGGCCTCCTCTCTAGGAGAGGGATGAGATATAATACACCACGCGGACGCGCAAGTGCTTATTGGTAGATGTCACATTTAACTTCGAAGTTTTGGTTCTAAGTCATGCCGGTTTCCTCACAATGTTTTCCTTCACCGTTTTGAGAGCAGTGGTGATAAAATAAATTACACAAAGTAATAAGCCTGCCTGGGTTCAAACCCATGACTTGGTTCGTAATTCAGAGCTGCTAGTGAGCTCCTCTAAAAACAGCAAATCAATCAACAAAAAACTCCACAACAAAAAAAAAAAACTTAGAACATTCTTCTCCGCTTCTCCGCACCCAAAGAGCCATACAGTTCATTAAACGTTTATGATCATTCAGTTAATTCAAGTATAATTATCTGGAGCTTTTACCGAGGGCCTTTACCAAGAGCCTCTCAGGTTAATGACCCATTAACTCAAGAACAGGTTGCACGTGATTTATGAAGAGCTCCTACTGATTTGTGATCGGATTTTGATGAGATTAGTGGTTACGCAATTACACCGATTTAGAAAATTGAGACTTTATAAACAGACCTTAGCTTCTCGAGTGTATGTAGTATTTGTTTTAAGATTAGGGACTTTCGGTTGCGTTATCATCATCTGCCTAGCCTTTACCTAACTATGTTAAGGTCGGTTTTCGGGCTGACCGGATGCAGCTGAATAACATTATTTTACATGGAGCGACAGCCTATGAGACCTCTATAACCTAGTTAGTACAGGGTAATACAATACCCCGTCTGCACAAAAAGTTGGTTGAAGTGTAAATTGACATAAACAAACGAAAAATCCTGGAAATATAAAACAACTAGAACACTTTCAATTAACAATGAGTTGATGATTGACATAAACCATAATAAAAAATATAAAATCCGCAACACATTTCCGCGAATTTCCTCCTTCCTGGCTTCCTCTTGATGGACGGCCACCAGTCGGTATGCATTTAAGCGGAAATTGCAGAGTTATTTCAACATCTGTCTATCTTGATTTTGTGTACATATATATAAATATATATATATATACAGGATAGGTATATAATTATGTATGGGTATTATATAATATGTTTATAATCTGTTTATGTAACTATTTGTATATTATATTTATAAATCATTAGGTATGATAAATTTGTATTTTTTTGTTATCATTGTTCCTCTTAAAAAGAGCACCTGCCATCTAATCTCTACACCGCCCTTGATTGACTGGTAGAGAATGCCTAAGGCATTAAGTCCGCCTTTGTTCCTTTTTTTGTGTGCGAAAAGTTTAAATAAATAAATTAATTTATTTTAGTTTTAGTTGGTGTTGTTAGTCTCATTTACAGGGTAATGGTGAACAGGGAGAGGGGGAGTGGTAATAGTGGGTGAGCCTATTGCTATCGGTTGATAGCAATAGACTCACCCTTTATTACGTGGGACTTAAACATGACTAGCGAAATATGGGTGTAATGTTAGGTACACCTAAATGCTTATGGTACAGGGTAAATCATGTTTAGCTTTTAGAATAGAAGCACTAACACTCAAATCACACAAAACCTTATTAATTTCAAGCGATATAAACTATAGATAAAAGAACAAAAGATAATTCACTCCACGAAATTGTAAGCGAACATAAAAAATTAAATATTTTTGGGTCGCCCTTTCTGTCAGTCACTCAGGACGAGATTTAACTTAATTCAGTTTTATTTTCTTAAGAAAAACGTCTGGCCCACATCTCTTAGCCTTCGGAGACAGATATTTTATGCTTTACTGCGTTAAAAGAGATTCGACTTTATTTTATTAGCTTTGGTATATTTCGTTTGTATTGTTTTGTGACACACTTAAATTATACCTACCTAAGTGATGTTGATAAAAACTAGGTGCTAGAATAGTTTATTTTATTTTCGAACATAGACTGTTACAGTAAATAGTGAATGAGTAGATTTCATGTTTGAAGATTATCCAACGGACCCTATTACTAAGCATCTGCTGTCCGTTACCCATAAATATTAGCAGTGATTAGGTTCTGAGTAAAAATCAAACATTATTAAAAAAAAAACCCTATTAATTTCTTACATACAACAACATTTGCCTAGCCGATCCTTAGGAGGTCTGGGTACCAATATTGCACATAGCGCGACTGCCTAAATATGAACTGCACTAACGTGGTAGGGGACTTTCGAGATTTTGAACCGCTACAGGACTGTCAAAGGTCGCAATGGCAGCTGAGAAAAACGACGTATGTTTTCGCTAACATTTTCCAAACCATTTGATACAAAGTGAAGTCTCTTACTCAACAATAAAACAAACATTTGCAAATAAAATAAGGCCGAAAACACACAAAGCATGTTGTTTAACCCACATTTTATTACACGTCAATAACTTTTATCAGTGCGTTTAAATCTAAATGTAACTCTTACTTGTATTCACGACTACGTACATTAAGCTATACATTTCCAGTTTACGCTGATCTCGCACTGTATGGAAATCCTATACAATACGAGACCAGCTTATACTGGAAATGTATAGCTTGATGTGCAGCCGTGTGTACTCGCAATTCTGCTGAATTTATCGTGAAACATTTCCGATTTACTCTTTATTATCTGTGATAGGTTTAAAGCTGTTATCAAATTAAATGACATGAATTATTTAAATCGTTTCTGATAGTGAGATAAGGTTTTCACAAAATAAGCAGAATTATTGGTTGAAGATTTTTTCATGCAAATTGTGGTTGAAATGAGCCTTTTGGGAATATCTTTTATCTGTGACTTAATGAATGGTGCATATTTTGGAAAATGTTGCTAGGGCTTTTGTTAAAATTTATTTTGTTTTATGACTGTAATCAGTGGTGGCCCAGTGGTGGCGACCCCAACTAACGAACAGTAAGTCGTGGGTTCGAACCCAGGCAGGCGCATTACTTTGTGCAATTTATTTCATCACTAGTGCTCTCAAAACGGTGAAGGAAAACATCGTAAGGAAACCGGCCTTATGGCCTTATGTCTTAGAACCAAAAAGTTCGAAAACATGTGACATCCCAATCCGCACTGGGCCCGCGTTCAGCTGCTAGACCAGACAAATATAGTGCGAAGGCTAAAACGAACAAAACCTTTTGAATTAGTGTAGTGTAAATAATGTAGAAATAATAGTGACAATGACACTCATATAACACATGAACAAAGTGTTTAGTTTATATTATAATATTAGACTCTAAGAAAGTGGAACGGACTTGTATAAAGTACAATCAGCACTATTCTGTTTTAAAATAATTATCACGTAAAAAGTTAAGTTAGATTAAAATTGCTTATTAGTCTTGTAGGCTAGATTGTAATTAATTATTAAGAACCTGGTTCTTTTTAATAAAGGATTAAAAAAAAAAAAAAACTGGGCCCGCGTGGTGGATTATAGCCCATCCCTCTCCTAAAGAGGAGGCATGAGTCCCTGCAGTGAGAACATTATAGGCTGATTATGATGACTACTAATGATTTTGTTTGGTTGTAACTCGCCTGATGTGAAGCGATGATACGGCCTAGGGTGGAGCACGCTTGCCTAGAAGAAACTGTTTCACTCGAGCCATTTTTTACCCGTGTTTAAATGCAGAGCAATGATTATAACTTTCAATTAACTAAAATTTCATTTTCCTTCAAATATCACAGAGTTCCTGAATCCCATTACTTGAACGCCATCCACCAGCATTAAACCAAAACCAAAACTTAGCTCCTCCGCAACCGCTAGGGACCGGTAATAAATACAAATGAACGAAGTGAACGCATTACCGATAGACAACTAACTCCTCAAGTTAAGAAGCCAGTTAAATAAGTAATCTGAGATAAAAGTATTCTGCACTTTGTTCTAGCTTTAGTTTCTATAAATTTTTATTCAATTTGTAGCTGTATCTTGATATTAAATATCCATTACAATATTTCCTTGGTCGCAAGTGCGACCGCCGTGGATGAGATCCTTTTTTTTTGGTGGATGGAGTATTATCAAATAACCCCCTCTTGGGCAGAGCGAAAGGGAGTGTCAGACTTCTACTGACTAAAAACCACCCATGTTCCTTCTTAGTCAGGTCCGGCAAAGTTCTTTTCAATGGTCAATTATGTTTTTTCATCCAAAAGAACTCTGTAGCAACCACGTAGTCAGGAGTTGTGCCTAGTTTATGGCAATAGGCTCACTCCCTATTACATGGGACTTATTTAGATGATTAGTGAAATGTGGACCCTTCGGGGTCTCCATGCGTGATGTTTTATGTTGTTATTTTCTATTTTATTTTATTTGATATGGGCTTACTCTTGACCTCAATCTTGCCCTAAGGGCAGAGATGAGGTCAACCAGGCAGGGAGTTTCACTCCTTGGCTGTACGAATAATGAAAGATTTAGCAAAACGCTTCGTACGAATGTGTGGAACATCGACAAGGTATGGGTGATAACCTGCAGTACCTACGTCTAGTCTCTCGATGGAAGAATGGAGATGGTGGAATCAGCTCGTGGAGCTCTTGCGCACACTCTCCGGAGTACAGTCTGTAGAATACCGACAGACATGCAACTTTTCTAATTATATTTACGAGAATACTACCAAAAGATTTTACTTGTGAAGACATACGATACGTGACCTCTACTTTCATCTAACTTCTAACAAAATGTATTAAAGCTAGGACTACACTCAACATTATGTACACATTGGCCAAATAACACACATTCGTAATACAAGAAAAAACTAAACCGCCGCCCAAGGGCAAACGATAAAAGCCCAATAAATTATAACTTTCACTACACACTTAAACTCTTTACAAGAAAAACAAGGGAATGTAAAAGGGTCCATAAGTCAAGGAGTCTGATGTAAAATAACTTTAACGTTACTATTGAGATCGGTTTCAATTGACGTCGATGAGCTCTTAGCCTAATTGCTTTCCAAGTTTCCAGTTTACAGAAATATGTAACTATATTTGCTGGCCTGTTGGTCTAGTGGTTAGTGACCCTAACTGCTATGCTGGAGGTCGTGGGTTCGATTCCCACCCAGGACAAATGTTTGTGTGATGAGCACGATCATTTGTTCTGTGTCTGGGTGTAATTTATCTATAATATGTATGTATTTAGAAGTATATAAGTATGTTTATCAGTTGTCTAGTACCCATAACACAAGCTCTGCTTAGCTTGGGACTAGATGGCGTTGTGTGATAGTTGTGGAATATTATTATTATTATATTGAGAGGTCTGTTTTTGTCATAACTATCTTTATTTTTATCCAGACAACTGTTCTGTTATTGAATATAATAGTTTATTTGCTTATTCTAGAAGTACCTCTGTCAACGTTCCAGTTTCATTGGGATCTATAAATGAGCAAACCCCTAAGTAACAATTTTTTAACATGGTAATAGTACAAATTTTTAGTCGACTGTTCAGTAGAACTAGTGGGAATTAACCGAAATAAGGATCTGTTGGGCAAAAATTACAGAGGGTTTTTGCATACAACGACATTGACTCGCTTGCGTTTGTTGGTCGGGCAAAGTGTTATTGAGTTTTTCAATCCAGAATTTTTAATAGCTGCCATGACGTTTGAATTCATACCGGTTTTATGGCTATAGGTTCACCCTCTATTCATGGGACTTTAACACAACTGGCGTAAAGTGGGTGTACTATTAGTTACACCTCTGCCTTATCTTTCAGGGATTATTGGCGTGATGTTACATTATGATTATTGACGACACGGTTGGCGCAGTGGCTGAGCGATTGGACTGCTGTGCAGCGTGTCGCGGGTTCGATCCCCGTACGGAACAAATATTTGTAAGACCTACAAATAATTGTTTCGGGTCTGGGTGTTTGGTTGTGTATGTGAGTTTGAATGTTTGTGAACGCATCCACGATACAAGAGAAATTCCTAGTGTGGGGCAACGTTTTTTAAAAAAAAAAATGTTAATCTCATTGTATGTGTGTGTGTATTAACAACTAAAAAAGTCGAAGAAATACTTAACAACAAATACCAAGTCTACCTACGAGCAGTCACTAATGTTGAAGTTAGCAGAGTCAAAGAGATCAAAACACAATCAAAAACAGTACAAATTCATTCGGCAATTAAGATCACTTCGCAATGATCGAGAATCGAGAACAAACAGTACTTTAAATTGCGTTGTAACTTGTTAGTTGGCTCCTAAATCAGATTGGCTCCGCCATCGATCTTCAAACTCCGCGAAACTTTCTCAAAGTTTTTTTGATAAGTAAATCTAATTATAACGATCTGTTTTCGCGAGACTTTGGTCTTGTTTTCACGCCTTTTTGCTCCTTTGACGCCAATAAGACAACTTTTTGGAAGGATTTTCCGGACTTGGACACAATTTTTGTTTAGTGTTTTAAAAATAACGTAGGGGAAGTAATACGGGTAAGAAAGAAAGAACAAATATTTATTGGCTTAAATAACATCACCCTGTAATCCCCCAATGGGAAAAACCCAATAACAGTTCGTCCAACCCGGGAATCGAGCCCAGAACGTCATACTCAGCTGTCGCGCTTGCGACCGACATGACAGTACGTTTACCCCTATTACGTGTGTCTTTAGCTTAACTGACGAAATATGGGTGTATTCACAGAACAGAAAGAACAGTAGAAATCACAGGTACACCTCTGTCTATCTCATCGGGAATTACAGGCGTGATGATGTTTTGTTAAGAACCAAACATCCATGTAAAAACACAGAAATGCATAGAATTCACAATCGTTGTTAAAGTCATTCCTATCCCATCTTCACCTATAACTTTGTTTACAGCAAACATCATACGTCACAAGGTATCTCCACAACAAGAGAAAAGCTCCAAACATTCTGATACCAACTTAATCTTCTTGCCAAGACGCTATAAGCCCGTACACCAACGACCAAACCACTCAGACCTCTGACATGTTACACGTGCTAAAATCCTAGAGGTCATGTTTACTGGTTGTTGCGTCGTACGCAATTTTCTATTGTTTACCTCTCATGTTTGAATAATAAGGGACTTGTAACCGCTGTAATTATACTTTGATAGCTTTGAGGATTGTCTATTTTCAATATGAAGGTAGAGCACAAAGGTATTCGGGCTTTGATGCGAGAAATGTAAAGAAAACGTAACAGATTTAGAAATACAAACTCAAAGTCAAAGCATTTATTTCAATTAGAACTTCAAAGCCACTTTTGAAAGTCAGAAAAACAAAGAAAGCAAATGTACAGTCACAGTCACAAGGCATGCATTGATTTGATGATTTGTGAAAGTACTGTAAAGCGTAAATCTCTATGGAAAAGAATGGACAAGAAATATTGTTACAAAAAGTAGATATTAGGTATTACTTTGTTGTGTAAAGATCGTAACAGTTGGCATTCTGTGGTTTCTGCCTACCCCCATGGGAAATAAGGGCCAGTTATTATTAAATAATACGTGGCCACACACTACAACAATAGGAATATCTCCTGTATCGTGTGTGCGTTTACAAATATTAAAGCTCACACACCTGAAGGCCATACAAATATTTGCTCTGTGCAGAAATCGAACCTGCTACACGCAGTTCTTCGCTGTCGTTGCGCCAACAGTGCCATCAAGTTATACCGTGCCATTAATGGTTACGTAACAGTGCCTTCTTCGTTAGTAAGGAAATCGATAACAATCATTATTCCCTAGTTATTTTTTCTCTTTATTTATATAGATAGTTAAAATATTAACATGTAATTTAGCCACTGCGAAAACATAAAGAGCTAAACGTAAACCAAGACAGGTACTACGCGGTCACATTAACTTAAGACGCATCTCTGCGTCTAGTGTCAAGCGTCTCAAGCGTCAAGTTATTGTGACCGAGATATACATGCTTCTGAAATCTTCGTGTCAACGAATTAGCACGAACGACGCACCACAGAGTAGCCTTGCTTAAATTCAATCAAAGTTCCATTAAGGCGACATTAGCTGCCCGCGACCTTGAGCGCGCGTTTAACTCATCGCCTAAACAAATAAGGTTGAAAATGGCGATGCGTTTGATGCTCGTGACTGCCAAAATGAACGATAGTTCGCAGATTTAATTTATTAAAAAAAATATGTAATGTTAAAATATTTTTACATATGTCTTTAGTTGGTTAAATTTCCTTTCTGATAGTTAAAAAAAAAATAACAGTTGTCACTCAAAATATTGAGCATTCCGAGACGAAAAAGTTTTTTCGTGTGATTTTTTTGTGATTTTGTGATTTTTTTTTCGAGGTTCTTGATTACTTTTAGAAAATATGTTTGCATAAGTCTTTTACCTATACATTTGACTATACACTGTATTTTTTTTGGAATTGTAATAAGTAGCAATACGGCTAACTCTGCGACGAAAAACAGGTCGTTTTTACGGTGCCCCTTTAACTGCGCCTTAAGTACGATTATACTTGCTTAGCAATAACTCACAAAGTAAAAAAAAACAAAGCAATCACCATCAATGACTCATTGTTTCACGACCTTTCCAAATCATCAGCCAAATGAAATCAAAACAAACTTTCCATAATTATTATGAACTCATTAAAGTGATACCGTCAACTTGGTGACATTGGAGCGAACATTTGGCACGCCATGGTTTAAACCATGGCGTGCCAAAATCAAAGCCTTAAAACTGCCACACGGAAATGTACGAAGCATAAATCAACATGCAAAAGGTTAAGTCCCAATATTATTATAGCAGCCTGTGGCCTGTATTTGTAACCCCTAATATTTGGGAAACTAAGAGGTTGTGACTAAATAATAAAAGCCGTACAGGTCGACCTTCAAGGTTAAACCAAGCTTGCTAAAGTTGATACGAGGATGTGTGGTATTCTGTAAGCAGGTCATAAGCGCAGACCGGCTGGCAGGTGGTGTAAACATGTATTAGAGTAAAGAACCAAAACTCAGCTTTAAGCCATTGTAAGATCAAAGAAAGATCATTGAAAGATCTTTGTGAAAATGTTTTTCGAAACAGCGTCTTTCGCGACTACTTCGTTCGAGTCCGTGAGCTTTCGAACCTGTGAGGCAGTGGAAAAGTGTGTCACAACAGCGGCGTTCAAAACAACATACCCATGGCAAATAATGATATGAGCGTATAGTATTCTGGTCAGTTCTCGAGAATATTATGTTTTTACATGAAATCCCTCAGGCTCGGTGGCACGACGATCTTCGCAGGTTGGCTGGGAGCAACTGGATGAGAGTTGCCGAAGAGCGAGTTAAGTGGCGTGTGATTGAAGAGGCCGATGTCCAGCAGTGAAATGCTGTAGTAGACTGATGATGATGATGACGTGAAATCTCAATGATTATGCATTCTCATTGTAGATTATACCTTCTGTCCGTTCATATCACGTAACAAATTACCTTCTCCCAACTTCTCAACTTCTTCAACCTACCGACTGGCTCACACCGTCACGCGATGGGGACACGACATCAACCGATTCCAAAGTTATTTGCTACAAAACTTACTCACGAGAAATGATTCCTCAAAATCGGACACCTCAAGGTCGTTACGTCACAGAACTTTCTAGAAGTATTAAAGGCTGTGTCTTAATGTACCCGCCACAAGACTGGTCTTTGTTTTTGAATCTTTCTTTATAGTAAAACAAACCCCCGCCGGGGGTTTGCCCCGGTAATGCTATTGCCTATTATGTCCTAAGCTAATATTATAAAGAGGGAAAATTTGTATTTTGTGTATGTTCGTTACAAACGAATAAACTTAATAACTAGCAGACTAATTTCATAAATTCTTTCATCATTAGAATGCATTATCCCTGCGTACCATAAGCTATATTTATAACAAGTTTAAAAATAAATCTCCATGCAACGAGTGGCAACGAATCGCGACGCCTATACACCTATAGATCCCAGTACTCAACGATTTTTCCTGGGATCTCACTTCTGACACCAATTTGTTAGGATGGCGCTCCGTGGGTCCTTTTAATTGAAACACTGTATACTACTACACTGAATTTATTTTAAATTACACACCAAAACTTCATGAGTCGGTGTTAATGTTGTAAGAGTGAATTTTGTATTATGAATTTTTCTTTCAACAAATATAACCATTATTATATCTATGAATATAACCCACCTCTACCACCATGATTGTTAAACTAATGGATGGGTTAACGTTAAAAATTATTTGAGGGATGGATATTTGTGGTAGATGTTTTGTAACGCTTAAATAAAATGGATAAAGCCACTCGCATAATATGAGACACTGAGGTCTTCTTGTAGCACACTAAATAAATGCACCATGTTGTGTAATATGTAAGTATACATGTTGTATACTCACATCAACATCAGTAATTACTACCACACATACAAATACATCCAGCACACACATTCCATAATTATAATTATCCAATCCACATCCATACCCAACATCTTTATTTTAATTAATTTTCTCTAAATAGCATATCATTCGCGAAGGGGTTTCAATACCTCCTAGGAATTTCGTTAAAACTAAAATACTAATGAAAACCGAGATGTGAATGTTAAATAGCTTCCACGAATCTAAACATTCCACGAAACAGTTTAATTTAGAATTTCTCAGAATAATGTTTAATTGATTTGGCTTCGGTTTTGAATGTTTGCTTTTCAAAAATCTAGTATAATCTAAGTTATAGAAATAACGGACCTACAGCCCAATTTTACAATCACTTTCATTTTGTCATTCCAGCAAAACAATAATATGTTACTGTAAAATTAAGAGAATTGGTATAGTGATCGTTACTATCATATATTTGGGTTTTCAACACCATGTGGACATGAAAAGGCCGAGAGGAAAGTGTTGCGTATGAATGTAAATGGCTATAAAAGAAGAGGAAGACTAAAGAATTAATGACGAACGGACTGTGTGAAGGATGATATATATGGAAGTCGACTGCGTCGTTTCTTTTCCAAACCAATAAGATTCTAAGAAACTCTGATCCCCATACGTGTGAGAGAAACCGTTTCCACGAAAAGACGCTTGCAGCGAAAGACCAAGATCCTACATAAGTTAGGTGCTAAACGATAAAGTTCAAAACTGAAGTTCTGCCAAGTTACTGTTTTCCAAGAAGATAAGCAGTCGTGTTTAAAGTTTATATAAAGTGCAGATATAAGCTTACTTGCGTGTCTTTCAGCAAACATCCTTCTATGCCGGTAAACTCTTTGCAGAACGAAAGTGAAGTAGTTGCCATGTTTATTAAACCTTGCTCCCTACACTATGGTTTGACGGGATTTCCCATCGGTAGATAAAAAATAACAAACTTCCATACCTTATTAGGACCCCATTTGGATACATTCTCAAAAAATATTTACAAACTATGTACCTATATTATACACTCCGCGTCAAAAAATCGCACCTTTTAAAAAATCTACTTCAAACAACTTTAAATCTAATTTGAAATATGGGATATGGGTAATGTTTGGTATCATTTGAAAGGTAAGAAAAAGGAGTATACAAAAACAATTCTTCATTATTTTTTTTTTTTATTGGAACCGAGAAAAGTAAAAATGTTTACAAAACAATAAAAATCCTTAATTAAGCCCTACTTAAAACAGATTAATTATTAAAAAAAAAGTTACAAAAAGTTGCTTAAAACTAACCTAAAATCTAGTGTTACCCCCCCTTGCCCTGATGACGGCTTCCATGCGCTCTCTCATGGATCTCACCAATTTTATGAGCTCTTCTTGGGGGATACTGGCCCATTCCTCAATAACGGCCTCTTCGAGCTCCTGGAGAGTCGTGGGAGCAGGATCACGGGACCTAACCTTACGTTTCAAATGGTCCCATAGGTGCTCTATCGGGTTCAGATCTGGACTTCTCGCTGGCCACTGCATGACAGGGATCCCAACCTCTTGAAGGTAGTCGCGCACAATTCCGGCAGTGTGAGCGCGTGCGTTATCGTGCATTAATGTGAACCCCTCGCCAACAAAACCAGCATAGGGGACCACATGCTCTTCCAGGATCTCTGTGATGTACCGGTGAGCAGTCCGACCCTTGCCCGCGTGCACCTCCAGTCCGGGAGACGCAAATAAGTTCGGTTTTGCCGTCGGTCGACATGCCGCCCCAGAACATACAGGAACCACCCCCGTATTCTACCGTCTCTTGGATGCAGGCTTGGGCGAAACGTTCCCCCTGTTTTCTGTACACTCTTCTGCGTCTATCATTGCAGAAAAGGCACACTCTCGTTTCGTCTGAGAAGAGAACAGCTCTCCATTGGTCCAGGGTCCAATTAACGTGGTCGCGAGCAAACTGCAAGCGAGCTCGCCGATGTGCTGCGGTCAATTTTGGACCCGTAGCAGCTCTTCTAGCCACTATCTCTCTCTCCTTCAGTCTTCGTCTAACTGTAGAGACGCTCACGGTTGTTCTGCGAGCTGCCTGGAGCTGTTGTTGCAACTCAACAGCATTAGAGAACCGATTTCTCCGAGACTTCAACACGATGAATCGGTCATCTCTCTCAGAAGTGCAGCGACGTCTACCAGACCCATGCCTCCGGACCAAGCCACCGGTCTGCAAGAACCGCTGGTACACTCGTCGAACCGAAAAACGGCTCACGTTCAGTTGCCGAGCGACATCACACTGTCGCATCCCTGTTTGCAGCAGTGCAATCACTTGGGCGGCTTCTTCAGCAGTAGTATCCATCTTCAAGGACGTTTTTCTTGTGAAAGATCTTCTCGTGTGTCTTCTTTGACGGTTGGATAGCGAATGACCTCCATTACGTGGAAAATTCGAGCGAGCGAGCGGTCTCTGGGCTTCGCCCATTTGCCGCGGAGGCTTTACCTCGGCCCGTAAATACGGGACCTGTCGTCCTGGTGCCTTTTAGGCTAAGGCCTGGTGGGCAAGCGGCAACAATGCGTGCTCATGTGAGTTGATGCGGTGAGAGTAACTGTAGGCGCGCCACAGCGCCTATTGCATGGCGCTGCTGTCTTCACAGCATCCCGGCTGGCGGCCCATCCCCACCAGGTGAGACCCCCGGTTGCCCGGAGGAGGCCCAGCGGAGGACGGCCTGCGACAGAGATGCCGACTTACGACGCACCTACAGTGGATGTGTGGCTCCCGTCCGTCCCGTTTCCAGAGCTAGCCAGTTACGGTCCGGACTAAGGGGCCGTCGTGTGTGTGTGGGCAGTATTGTATTGTGTAACACCGCCCAGTGTGGCGTGCCGCCACGAGTGATCGCGGCCCACGCGTGAGTCTATGTGTGTATAGTGGCGTCTGTCTGTGTTAGTTGTGTGTCATGCCTATATTAACTTAGAACACAACACACAACTGGGTGCGAGTATTATGTCGAGTCGTATTGTGCAGGCAAGCTGTGTGTAGCCAGGAAACAGCTTGCCTGGAGTCACAGCCGGGGATGGGCTCACTGTCTACCACCAAGTCGAGAGGGGCCCCGCGCTGGGGGGGAGAGGGGCGCGCATACCCGGGCACGGTGAGCTCGCCGTACGGCTAGCTGAGTGCCGGCACGCGCGACCGTTTCCGGCGCTAGGCAACGACTGGGGGACACGTGAGCCCGTGCTATTCTAGGAGAGGAGACAGAAGAGGGGGGCGACCTTACCTCTAAGCCCGCGGAAGACCCTCTGAGCCACTATCTCCGGCGAGGCTGAGTCCTAGTGTGGTGAGCTCGGCCATGCCTTCGACTATGGTCGACGTTGGGTTTCCGCCCTCATATATTATCTTCATCACGTCCATCAAAATATTGAGGGCGCGGACTGTGGCAGCTTTATCGGTGCGGCCGGCGCCGGCTGGTGTGGCAGCGCTAGGCGTCGCCCCCTGAGTAGGGGTCGGGGCCCGCGGCTGCGCTATGCCAGCGCCGGCTTCTGGAATCAGTTGGTGTGCGAGGGCAGGCTCAATTGCCGCCTCGCTAGAGGTCGGGTCGGTAGCCTGCGCCACAGAGGCAAGGTCGGCCCGTTGGTCGTCTTCAGGAGCGGGAGGGGGCGCGGGCTTGTTGCCCTTGCGCCTCCTCTTCTTCTTCCGCTTCCTCCGCTTTGAGGGGGGGGGAGGAGGAACTTCTTCTCTGCTTGTGGGCCCGTTGGCCGGCGCCATCAGTGACACGCCTTGGGCCTCGTTGGAGGTCTTTTCTTTGGGCCTCTCGGTGACCACTTCCGGTCGGCGTGAGGCGGTCGTGGCGGCGGTTGTCCCCGCTCGCCTGTTCCGTGTTTCAGCAACGAACACGGGGCATTTAATGTTGTTAGCAGGGTGACTACCCCCGCAGTTGGCGCACGTCGCCGGCTCTTCGCGTGGGCGGGGGCAATCACGCGCTGCGTGCCCTTCCCCACAGCGAACGCAGGCGAGCGGCCGGTGGCAGTTGTGTGACGAGTGCCGGAACTTTTGGCACCGGTGACATTGGGCGGGCCCACGCTTTCCCCGCCAGGCCTCAATCTTGACACCACGCATGAGCATAAACTCGGTGGTGTCGAAGAGAGTGCGTGAAACCTGTGTCCTTTTTAGGACAGCGTGGAACACGCAGCCGGGTCTTCCCTGGCGCGCCCTTATATGGCGCACGTACTCCGGCTCGTGCCCTAGCGCGCGGAGTTCCTCCTCTATTTCCTCTGGGGTGGTGTCGGCAGGCAGCCCCGTTATGGCCACCTTGAAGCTTCGCTCCGCCGGCAGCGAGTAGGCGAACCAGGAAATGCCGCTTTCCTTCTCCAGGCCCGTTAGGTACCTCTGGACCACCCTATATTCGATCTCGCTTTCGGGCGAGAAACGAACCCCAGCGCCGTACGGTCGGGCGTTGGGGGGGTGACCCAGTTTGTCTCTAAGGGCCCTGAAGTGTGCGGCCCATCCAGGCAGTCTCTCCACTACCAGCGGAGGATACCTAGGCCGCTTGGGCGGCTTCGGCTTTGGCTGCGCGGTGGCCTCTCCTTTCCCGTTCAATGGGGAGGGGGCCGCCGGTTGGGGGGGGGAGTCAAAAGGTATTGAGACACTCACCCCATGTGTCTCCTCTCGTTCATATGTAGGCGTCGGTGAGGTCGACGCGGGCGGCGTGCGGGCCATGTCGGCGAAGGAAGGCGACGCGCCAGCGTCCCGACCTCGCGGCGGCGCGTGTTCGCGCTGTGGCCGCGGCGGGTCTAGACAATAGCGCTTCGCCTCCTCCTCTAGCTCGTCTGTGCTTCGACGTCGATGTTGCGGGCGTAGCTCCCGCTGGGGTTCTTCATAGGACCCGACAGATCCCATTGACACGCTCGAGCCGGCTTGCGACGAGCATGCTGATAGTCCTGCCGGGGAGTCATAAGCGGAGGCGCGGGGGGGCGCCGGCGAATACGGTACCTGCTCCGCTGTTGCCAGTCCTGTCGCAGGGCCGTAACTAGGGCCGGCGGTCGCGGAGGTGCGTGGAGTCGTGTTGATGCTGCTGGGTGCGTGCACCGCGGACACAGCCCCGGAGGGCGCAGTCGACGCGGCGGGTCGCGGGGCGGCATATGATTGCGCCGCTGTGTTCGCATACGTGCGTGGTGGCGTGATCGTCTTCTTTGGCGCGGGGGTGCGGGCGGTAGCCGCGGGGGGGCGCTGCGATGATGCAGGTTTCGGTGCGGATGTCCGCGCCGATGGTACAGGCGTACGTACCTTGGCGTTGCGTGGGAAGGAAGAGGCCGGCTCAGGTGCCTGTGTCGGCACTGGTCGGAATGACGTTGGGCGCACGGCCACGGCGTGCGGGCGGCCCGGCGAAGGCGACGGCGCAACGCGGGCAGGCGCCGCTTGCGACTTCGACGGCCCACGCGCAGCCGCCGCCGTGCTTGGTCCCGTGTCCTCTCTTCCTGGCTTCTTCGCCTTACCGGTACTCCTCCTCTCTTCAGTACGAGGAGGGGGGGGTCCAGCCGCGGCCGCACCGGCCGACTCGACGTCAATGTTTGGCATCGACGCCGTCCGGTCCAGCCACGGGCGAAGGTCTTCTCTGAAGCTGGCGTCGCCGCGGCCAAACGGGTCGCGGGCGCCGGGCTTGGGCATCTTCTTGAATTAAAATCTGCTACGTGCGTGCAGGAATCGCGACCGCAACAGTGCGCGAGTCACCGGGCAGCGCGTGAGCTCACCCTGTGCTCGTACCAGTGCTGGGCACTTGCACGAACACAGGGAAAGTATTAAGCGGTCCGAGCGATTCGCGAAGTATCGCGACTTGCCGCCAGGGGGCAGCACGCGTATGGTGGCTTCGCGGCGAAAGTGGGTCAAGCGCGGCAGGCGACCTCTCTCGGGAACTGCAGGCGATCCTGACCTCCATTGAACCTGTATCGACCCTTTTATACCCACAACAGGTAGCGCAAGTAGTGGGTACTTTTGAGGAGCAAAATTTCATAATTTTTTTTTAGTGACCTGTGGTATCAACCTTGTTTTTTAATTAAATGAAATGGATAATTTTTTAAAGCTTTTTTTTAGGGCTTTCAAAAGATACCAATATTGGTGGGGGTAATTGCGTGTCTCAAGGGTTAATAATGCTTGAAAGCTAATTTTGCGGAGGTGCGATTTTTTTGACGCCGAGTGTAGTAGCTCATTTCCAGGCCGACACAATTTAAATTACCATCGACACGCTAAGAAGAAGATTGTGTTTCGGTTAAAAAATCGACGTACGTATTTACGTGATTGTTTACACCGCGTGCTCTTGCTAGAGCCTTAATATATGTATTATATGCCGATACGATAACAAAGCTGTATTTTCCCAATCAACAAAAAACAAATTACTTTAACCATTACTGGAATCCAAACCGATTTCTCGTAACTTTATATCAGACTAAAGTTTACCACAGACAACGGTATCCAATCTAAGTTTACGAAATCAACAGCAGTTGTTTAACTAATCCATTAGCTGTATTAAAATCAACAAGCCACAAGAGTATCAGTTTATAACCCTTTGATATCTATGGAATATTCCAGAAGTTCAGCTTATATTAATTTCTTTAGCATTGATTAAAGCAGAATGTAACTACGGGTTTCACAAGTATGGCTGATGTAGGAGGCAACGTAAATACCTTATTCGAAAATAGGCCAATTGCGGACAAGAAATTCTACGATTAGTTTGGCTAGCATGATAACGATAATTTAATCGAACCGAGTTCAAAAATGTTCTTTAATAAGCACATATAAAATATGGGTGTTTTTGTGCGGTAATGGTTTCAAGCATAGCATTCATCGCATTGTCGCAAGGCACATGTCGCTTGACCGTGTACTTCGTGGTCACGGACATACCTACAAACGTACACACAGCATCACATTAAGCTTTAATTTCCAGTATCACAAGACCTCGCTTTGAATAGATTTTCCGTACAATTCAAGATCCGCATAAACGGGACGGCCGTGTTTACCTTCTGTGTTTATTTACTACTCTGTGTCGTCTTTCTAGCGTCCTCCAAACTTCTAGGTACCCTCAAATTATTTGTGACGCCACATGATTTATATGAGAGGTGACTCAGAGAGTAAATTAATGTTCTGTTAACAAAACAAAGCGGTTTTGCGAGTTGGTGAAGAGTATCTTTTAAAGTTCTGGTTTACTTATGGAACTAGATTATTCTGAACTCGGGGTAGATTCGAGTGCTTTTTGGTGTCGTCGTTTCTAATTTTTTTTTTTGTCTAGCAACGATTGCCAATTATAAAACTTAATTTTATAATTCGGTTTAAGTTTATCTTTATAACAGTTATTATGTCATCATTGCCTAGCCAGCCTTTTCTCAGCTATGTTGGGGTCTGCTTCCAGTCTAACTGGATGTAGCTGAATACCTATATTTTATATGAAGTGCCTGCCTATCTCTCCTTCACAACACAGTTAGTAGATACTACAGTCAATGATTTATGTACTCGTATTATATACAAAACGATTGATAAGAAAACAAAAAACACTAAAAAATAACAATACAATGCGGCTGGAAATTTAGTTTGATGACTTCATTTTTTTTTGTTATGAGGGGTTTCCATCAATTCAATTTTCAGTAGCAATTTTCAGTTATGATTACAAGCCTGAAGGTATATTAATATCATAATATATGATAGTGATTCCAATCACTATTACCAAATCGATATTCACAGCATTTATAAATCTCTTTAGACACCCAATGAAAAAATGAAGCCAGCCCGTTCTTTGAAAACAAACGCTAATAAGAAAGCTATACGTACTACTTTTAATTCAAAAGTAACTTAGGGGTATTATTATAATATTAATAGCAAGGGTTTTACCTTCCCTGAATCTTTCCTTAAAGATGTTGAAATTAAACGAAAACAGTGTTTCAGCGGTTTCAACCCTCTTGTGTGTGTAGTAGGGACGTAAGTATAATTGGGGAAAATGGCTTGCTGGCTTAAGGGTAACTTGGGGCTATTTTTCTTTCTCTGTTGTATTAAGACATGTTCATTATGTATGTGATTGGGAAGGTAAGGCCGAGAACTCATTAGAGGCCTAAATTCTGCATTCTATTTTGTTCTCTACAGTGTCCATGGAGGTTCTTGCCCGTTCTGTTCCATAGAGATCTACGCTTTGGAATTTTACACATATTGCAATAAAAGTTGATATCCCTGAAATATTGTTATTAATGTTCAATTAAAAAAAAAAATCTTCGTTCCGATTAATCACTCTTTAACTTGATAGTCCCTTCAATAGATCGCTTTTCTTTGTGTGCTCAATTTCACTGTCTGTGCCACAGAGCTAGGAGAGGCCAGGCCACTTCTGCTAGAGGTTACCTACATAAATAAAACAATTTTGGTGTTAATTTTTTTTTTTTACTCTTGACTTTTTGTCCGCTAGAGGGCATGATTTTAAATTTGAGCAATATTTTGGAAATGTACAAGTGAGGCCCTTTCAAATGATACCAAACACGGCGTATTTATCTCCATTTTTTTAAGCCTTACTTTTTGACCGCTAGAGGGTGCCAAATCGCTTTTTGTGACACGTCATTCGTAGCCTATGTTCAGCGGAAAATTAAGACGGTTCTCACGATACCTCATAATGTCGAGTTCCGATAAGTAGATTAGAAGCTATGAGGGAACAGAATATATGAATATACTCACATAAATACATACATACATAGCCAGTCAAAATCATAACCCTCCTTTGACTTTGCCGTAGTCGGGTAATAAAAGTTTTATCTTCATTTTAGTTTACGTGAAAAAAAAATTGTACAATATATTTTTGAAACGTGGCTATCTATCGGACTAATTTTGATTTGTCTGGTAGGGTACCTACCCATAATAGTATGCTCAACCCACTCTCTCAAAACGAGTTTTATTGAAAACTACTACTTCTCCAGCCACGTCCTCTTCTATAGTCTATGGGCTGTGCGCAACGAGTCTAGGCGACGACAAAGTCCCCAGATATGTATTAAGTTGATCTAAAAGCTAGGCAAATCTTTGCATTGACTGCCTTGAATTTGAAGTTTCGGAAATACGCTTTTGTGCTTATGATATTGTAAGTTAAGTTACGTTTTCCATTTCCTTTAATTCAATGCTTGCTTTTGTTTAAGCTTAGGTGGAATTCCCTAAAATTCCAATTAAACTTGCATAATCGCAGCGGAAAAATGACGAGTAACTCAATTTCAGTTAAGCAGAAAAATTGTGATGACGTCGTAAAATTGTGGCGGACAAGAACATACCCGTGCATCCAACCATTAAGTCAAATAACACGCGGCATATAATTCTGACACCAGGTTAAGCACTAACCACAAAATAAAGGATGTAGTTGTTGCGTGACGCAACGAGCCATGGAGAGGGCTATGCTCGGAGTTTCTTTGTGCGACAGAATCCGGAATGAGGAAATTCGCCGAAGAACCAGGGTCACTGACATAACTCGCAGAATGTGCAAGTTGAAGTGGCAATGGGCAGGCCACATCGCTCGAAGAACAGACAACCCATGGGGAAGAAAGGTTCTCGAGTGGCGACCACGACCCGGAAGACGCAGCGTTGGCAGGCCTCCCACCAGGTGGAGCGACGACATTGTGAGATTCGCGGGCAACCGGTGGATGCAAACGGCAGGCTGCCGATCTTTATGGCGTTCTATGGGGGAGGCCTTTGTCCAGCAGTGGACGTTTAATGGCTGATGATGAGAATGTAGTTGAGGAGACCGTGGTTAGATTATATCAGTCACTGGGATCAATCTTCGTGTTTCGCTCTTGCCTAGGTTGGTCTGAAGATGGGTAACCACCCACATAGTGAGTTCTTCATCATCAGCCTATAATGTTCCCACTGCAGGGACTCAGGCCTCCTCTCTAGGAGAGGGATGGGCTACAATCCACCACGCTGGCCCAGTGCGGATTGGCGGATGTCACATGTCTTCGAATTTTTTGGTTCTAAGACATGCCGGTTTCCTCACGATGTTTTCCTTCACCGTTTTGAGAGCAGCGGTGGTGAAATAAATTATACAAAGTAATGCGCCTGCCTGGGTTCGAACCCACGACCTACTGTTCGTAAGTCGGGGCCGACACCACTTGGCCACCGCTGTGAGTTCTTCAGTGCTTCGGAAAGTAAACAGCGCTTTGACCGTAACAGGTAATCAGTGGCCCTAAAGTTTGATAACCATGTCTTACCAAGGGGTATCATATTACTGATATGTTTGGGAAGCAATCAAACAACTACACTGGGTACAAGCTGGTTTATTACTGAAGAGCGGCGCGCGCGTCGCCACACCGCAAGTGCCCGCGCGCTTATATACATCGGTTCATGTACATGTAGGTACACCGTACAACATACACCACATTCCTCCACCATTACTTGTTAATTACTCTAGAACAATAATAATTCATACATTAGGGTAAACTTAAAAGAACTTTTTATAACACACTTCTTTTCTTTCCCTAACGGAACGACCGAGTCCGTTACGAGTACGTCCCACTACCCGGTTCTGTTTGTTTATCACAACCAGATACCGCATCAGAAGATCGTTCGGGCTCGGTACTTCCAGTTTCCTTTAACCCATCCCCCGCAACAACATCCAACCCCTCTTCTACTACCCGTCCATCTAAAGTTCCACCTTGGAGTTCAGTATGTGACTGTGAGGGTGATGGTGGGCATGGTGGTGCGGCTGATGACTCATCAGTAGGCAAACTTAACGTTGTCCGCTGCTGGGACTCCGCGCAATCTGATTCCTCAGGTGGCACGTATTCATCACAATAATTATCTCTAGATCCTTTATTTTTATTTACGTTTCCTTTATGTTTACAGATTTGATCAAGATGTCTTTTACATACAGTATTAAATTTTTCAATATAAACATCAAAAACTCTTATACCTAATTTTTTTATTATTTTTCCTACTTCCCATTGCGCTTTCCTTCCTGAAAACCACTTACACCAAATAACTTCCCCCACCTCGAAATTCCTGCTTGAGTTTAATTTAACTTTATCGTTACTAATATTTTCATTTTTACATGGCGGCATAATCACATCTAGCCTAGACCGTAAATTTCTTCCAAACATTAACATAGCTGGGGTAATTCCTGTAGAACAATGTGCAGTGTTACGATATTCAAACAAAAAACTCTGTAATTTCTCGTGTAAATCACGCTGAGAGATACTTGTGTTATCTATAATACATTTTAACATTTTTTTACAAGTTTTTACAGAGTTTTCCGCTTGACCGTTACTAGCAGGATGATAAACAGGCGAAGTTAAATGTTTGATACCGTTATTAATACAAAACTGGTTAAACTCGGTGGACCTTATTTTTGCATCATTATCTGATACGATAACGTTTGGTATACCAAATGTTGAAAATATGACTTTCAATTTCATAATCAATGCATTTGTGGAGGTACCGCTATTCATAAAAATACATTCCAGCCATTTACTAAACGCGTCAATCACAACCAAATAAACATTCTGGCCCAAAGTCATGTAATCTATGTGGATACGATACCACGGCTGAGAGGGGTGAGGCCAGGGCGCGGGGACGGCGCGGGGCGGTGCGTTCCGAACTCGCGAGCACTCGTTACATTCACCTATCCACCGCTCAATGTCTTTATCTATACCCGGCCACCACATTCTACTGCGGGCTGCACTTTTGGTTTTTACAATGCCAAAATGAGCCGAGTGTAATTCTTCTAACATTCTGTCCCTGTAAATCTTTGGGATTATTATTCTATGCCCTCTAAACAGACACCCATTATTCATTTCCAAATCAGTTTTACAATAAAAATAAGGCATTACGGATTGACATGTTATTTTGCGTGGCCAACCATGACTCATATACTTTACCACGGTAGCTAACACTGTATCGAGTTTAGCGGCTTGCTTGATATCATCGAATGAAACCGGTTTCGTAGCGCCATCAAGAAATAGAAAAGGAATATCTATTTTCCCTTCTTCCCCTTTACAGACGTGTGACTGTGGTAACGGCGCTCTAGAAAAATAATCTGCTACTAAATTATTTTTAGCAGTGATATATTGTACTACATAGTTATATGCGGATAATATAATTGCGTATCGTTGTAATCTTAACGCCGCCGTTACGGAAACGCCATTTTTCTTTCCAAATATGGATAGAAGGGGTCTGTGGTCTGTTTTCAGAATGAAAGGCTCCTGCCTACCGTAAAGATACTGGTGGAAATGTTTAACACCAAATATGATTGCCGTTGCCTCTTTTTGAATCTGGCTATATACCTTTTCGCTAACAGATAACGACCTAGAAGCAAACGCAATTGGACGCTCGCTGCCCTTATTGTCAACGTGAGAAAGAACCGCACCTAAACCCGATGGCCCTGCGTCCACAGTAAGTACCAATGGTACTGATGGGTCAAAATGTGCCAACAGCCGGTCAGAGGCCAGCTCTGCCTTTACTTTGTCAAACGCATTTTGTTGACTTTCACCCCAATGCCAAGTTACATCTGCACGCAGTAATGTGTGTAACGGGTGTAATAATGAAGAAGCGTTCGGAACAAAGTTACGATAATAATTAACGATGCCCAAGAACCTTTTGGTTTCAAGGACATTTGTTGGACGCGGAGCTTTTAAAATCGCATCTACCTTCTTGGGACACGTCCTAAGCCCATTTTTATCTATTACGTACCCAAGGTACGTGACACTGTCCTGGAAAAAGGCACACTTATCCTTTTGCAATCGTAATCCCGCATCCTGCATCCTTTTAAGAATTTCCTTAATCCTACACAAATGCAATTCACGAGTGGGAGCAGTACAACAGACATCATCTAACCAACAAGTTACGCCCTCTATACCCGCTAATAACGTTTCCATAGCCCGTTGAAAAATGGCTGGTGCATTAGCTAAACCGTAAACTAGGCGGGTATATTTAAATAATCCTTTAGGGGTATTTATTGTAGTGAGATCTTGTGACGAACTACACAATCTGAATTGATTATAAGCATTACTTAAATCCAATTTAGAATACTGCAACCCTCCCCCAATTTTGGCAAATACCTCCTCTATTCGCGGCAATGGATATTTATCAATTTTTAGAATTTTATTCAGTGTACACGAAAAATCTCCTGAGCTATTTTTACTTGTCCATTCGCTTTCAATACTAGAACAATCGGTGTCGCGTACTCGGAAAAGTTTCATCATCATCATCATCATCAGCCTATAATGTTCCCACTGCAGGGACTCAGGCCTCCTCTCTAGGAGAGGGATGGGCTATAATCTACCACGCGGGCCCAGTGCGGATTGGCAGATGTCACATGTCTTCGAATTTTTTGGTTCTAAGACATGCCGGTTTCCTCACGATGTTTTCCTTCACCGTTTTGAGAGCAGCGGTGATGAAATAAATTACACAAAGTAATGCGCCTGCCTGGGTTGGAACCCACGACCTACTGTTCGTAAGTCGGGGCCGACACCACTGGGCCACCGCTGCTCCCAAAAAAGTGCTCGGAAAAGTTTACCGGAACTAAAATACCTAAGTCTACAAGTCTGACTAACTCATCTTCTACTTTATCTTTAAGGGCAAAAGGAATAGAACGCGGCTTAAAAAATATAGGCCTCGCCCCCTCTTTGAGCTGAAAATCTATTTCGAACTTATTAAAACATCCTAGTTCGTCCTTCCAGAGGTCAGGAAACTCATTTAACAGCTGCTGCACCTCCCCTATACATTGATTATCAACATTGATTTTGTTTGCATAAGTTGAAGAAAAATATATTTTAAACTTAGTCATGAAATCTCGGCCTAGTAACGGTGGTCCGCCATTTTGTATTACATAAAACTTTATGTTCTGGCACGTGTTAAAATATGAAACTGCACAATTGAAATAGCCTATAGGAATAATTTTATGGCCATTGTATAAACACATTCTTAAATCTGTTTTACTTAAATTATAATTTTTAAAATGTTGTAGATATAACTTTTCTGAAATTACACTAGTACCTGATCCGGAATCTAATTCCATATCGAATTTAAATTTATTTATTTCTATTGAAATAATAATTGGATCATTATTGACATACCGCATATTGAACAAGTCACACTCTTCACATTTGTGAGACGGTTCATCACTGACTAGGTGATGTAACTTCGATTTTTCACTGTCAGCTTTACACATTTTTTTTAAATGTCCTTTCTCACCACATTTTTGGCAAGAATAATTTTTAAACCGGCACTTCACTGATTCGTGATTTTTATAACCACACACTGAACAACGCGCACTGTTAGCGGATCCACGCGCACTCGAAGAAGTAGCCGCTGATGAATCTCGCCGCTCGCGAGTCTGCCCAACCCTGTAGACAGGTTCTTCCTTCACAGCCGCCGCTCCTGGCCCGCCCTCCACCAACACGTGGGTGCGAGCACCACGTGCGCATGCCGCCTGTTGAGCCACTTCTACCGCTTTTGCAAACGTTAAAATGGCTGAATCCTTCTCGAATAGACGGTCCCGTTCACGTCCTTCTCTTAGGCCTAAAATGAACTTGTCTCGTAGTAAAGTGTCCAATAAAGGCGCGGCCCCACCGCGGTGCACGGAGAGGCTACGCACGTGTACTATGCTTCGCTTTGTAAGAAAATGTATGTGGTTGTGTCCACTGCAACCCACGGAGAGGCTACGCATGAATTGACGTCATTGATACATGCGTGGCTTGCTTGAATAGGTGGTTACATAGCTCAACGCTGTCGACGTGGGTCTACGTTTCCACTGAAGTACACGAATATGACCCACGACTATGCACAGCTCGCTTATCGATGTACAATCGCTTATTGTGTTATATCGTAGCCTCTCCGTGCGCTGTGCCACGCTATACATAGTCGTTGGTCATATACGTGTATTCCAGTGGAAACGTTGACCCACGTTGCCAAACAAATTAATACACGCAGCTAAAATGCGCCGCGTGCCCGTGCACAGCATGCGCCGCGGTGGGCCCGCGCCTTAACTCCTCGCCGAACTCGCAATATACAGTGAGTCCTCTCAAACGCGCCGCCCAGTCTTCGATACTTTCGCCTTCGGATATTACCGCGTCATAAAACTTGGCTCTGTCTACGAAAGTCGACCTTTTGGGCTTGAAATGACCGTTGAGCTTCAACACTATTTCTTCGAAGGATACTGTGTCCAGCTCCTTTGGATGTACCAGATTCCTTGCCAGACGATATGTTTCGTCTGACAAATGTGTGAGTAAAAGGGACGCCTTGTCACCACCAGTTATTTTGTTTAGCTTCATATATTGGTTCAATTTTCCATGAAATATCTGCCACTCGTGATTTCGATGATCAAAAACGTTCAATGAACCAATAAAACTCATTTCTTCTACGTGGGTAAACGATTCTCGTCGCCAAATGATAAGTTTGGGAATCAATCAAACAACTACACTGGGTACAAGCTGGTTTATTACTGAAGAGCGGCGCGCGCGTCGCCACACCGCAAGTGCCCGCGCGCTTATATACATCGGTTCATGTACATGTAGGTACACCGTACAACATACACCACAATTACCCAGTACTAACTGAGTTGTGGAGGTCAGATAGGCAGTCGCTCCTTGTAAAATACTGATATTCAACGTCATTCGGTTAGACTGGAAGCCGACGTCAACATTTAGTCGGGAAAAAAGGCTAGGCAGATTATGAGTATCGCCTTTCCTTTTTTTGGGGGGTTTAAAATCATGAAATGAGGCCGTAGGGAGTCCCGTCGGGGCTGCGGATTATCGAAAGACATAACGCGGCCTCAGCGCAAGGGCGAGGAAGGAACATGGGTGGTTTTTAGTCAGTAGAAGTCTGACACTCCCTTCCGCTCTGCCCAAGAGCGGGAGGAGTTATTTGATGATTTTGCACGCCCAAAAACAAAAATAGCGGTAGCGAGTGTCAGAATTCTACTTACTAAAAACCATCCATGTTTCTTCTTAGCCCTTTGTGCCGAGGCCGCGGTATGTCTTTCAAACAATCCGCAGCCCCGACGGGATGAGTATCGGCTAGACTTAATGCAAAAACCTCACACTCCTGTTAGTGGACCTTTCTTCTTCTTAGCGTGTCGATGACAATTTAAATTGAGTCAGCCCAAAATTCAGCGACGAGTTTGGCATTTTCAGTTCCAATCATTAGATCCTGTGATGTGCAAGAAGCTGGACAGGCAGGACACGATGTCAAGTGTATCATCTTTTGTGGGGCAACACCACATTTGCAGTCCAGGGCAGAGTCATCTATGAAAAAAACCTTTAATACCAATACAACAACGGTGGAAGTAAAGTGCTATTTAAAGAACAATAACGAGTTATTATGAGAATAATGTGAGTTATTCTTGGAACCAGGTTAATAGGTCAGTTATTTCTGAACAACATAGACTAGCAAGTAGTTAGCAAGGGAGCTACTGACTACGGCAGATAGACATACATGTCTATCTGCCGTAATCAGAGAGCTTTTATGATTACTTAAGCCGTCACTTAGTAAAGATTTGGCATACAAAACCTTCACTAAAGTGTCAAAACCTTTACTAAATGGTGGCTTAAGTAATCATTAACCGTCTCTGGGTGCGGCAGTTACAATCCTTTTTTGGCCTATGTCCTTTCTCAGGCTCTAGACTGTGTTCTAAATTACATTTAAATAGGTTAAGTGGTTTTGGCGTGAAAGCCCGACAGACAGAGAGAGAGTTACTTTCGCATTTATAATATTAGTAAGGATTCTAACTAAACGTCAACCCTGTAATCCCCGGAAGGGTAAGGCAGAGGTGAACTTAACAGTACACCCACATTTGGCCGGTTTGTTTCATGTAATAGGGGGCGAGCCTATTCCCATCAAACGGACACAAATCCAGACTCCGTGGCTCTGAGAAATTCCTTATGGAAAAATCCAATAAGACTGCCCGATCCGGGAATCGAACCCAGGACCACATGCTCAATAGTCGCGATTACGACCACTAGACCCTCGAGGCTAGATATATGAGTACCTATATAAGGCTTTGTCTGTCTACTCGCTGTCTAATACAAACCCAACCATCGCTTTACGACAAGAGAAAAAGAAATCCTTAAGAAACCATTCTTTCTACACGAACATCTAAAAAATTCAGACATTCTCGATGACAACAAAGACTGGAAACACGATTAATATTAAAAGAGTCTGAAATCGATTGGGACTAGCACAAAGGAATCAATTGACGCCATTGTCGTAACAACGCTCCCCTGGCGCCCCCTGTCGGATCATATTGTACACTACATTATGATGAATCAGGCTTGATTGTTAAGGGTAATGATTCGTATACCTGGGGTGTTTCAGAAAAAGGAAATTCCGGAGTTTTATTAATGACAAGGTTAGGATATAACAAAATATGGTTTCTGTATCCAAGGGTTATGAAAAGGTCCCGTCGGGGCTGTGGATATCGAAAGGTTACCGCGGCTCCGACACAAGGGCGAAGAAGAAGGAACATGGGTTTGGTTTTTAGTCAGTAGAAGTCTGACACTCCCTTTCGCTCTGCCCAAGAGCGGGGGGGGTTATTCGATGATTTTCCACCCACCAAAAAAAAAAAAGGGTTATGAGAAGGTGTATAAAAAAACTTGCCAGTTTTGTTCGTCGTCTATCGTCAATATTTCTTTTCCACTTCTTCTTTTGCTTATAGTCTCATTAACTGCCTATCTGTTCCCAACCATGTTGCAGAAGGCTTACAATCTAACCAACTGCAGCTGAATATTGTTTTACATGGAGTGATAACCTTTTGACCTCCACAATTCAGTTGGTACTGGGTCTGGCGATACCCCTTTGGTAAGACTGACTGACTGTGTCAGATTTCTGGGTCACTTAATACGTACATGTAACGACTGTCAAAGTTCTACAAGTGACAGCTGGGACCAAAGGCTTTTTTTTCGGGGTTGGGAAATTATGAAATAACTCCTCCCGCTCTTGGGCAGAGCGAAAGGGAGTGTCAGACTTCATCATTCATCATCATTTCAGCCAAAAGACGTCCACTGCTTGACATAGGCCTCCCCCAGGTGTCGCCACATTGACCGGTCCCGTGCGTCTCTCATCCAGCGGGTTCCGGCAACCTTGACCAGGTCATCGGTCCACCTAGTGGGAGGCCTTCCAACGCAACGTCTTCCGGTTCGCGGTCGCCATTCCAGAACTTTTCGGCCCCATCGGCCATCCGTCAGACTTCACATGGCTTGAAATCCACATCTCTTGAAACACCTCGCCATGTGATTGGTGAATCGCGGCACAGCTCGTCTCCGATCTGCTCCGCTTCGCCTCAGTGGAACCGCAGCCTTAACGTACTCATTTTTCATGCTTTGCTTTAGATTTCACGCTCATTTAAAAAAGACGTATACTTGGAAATGACAATGTCAACATTACGTATCGCAAGTACGCATTAAGTTTAAAATCCTTTGTGAATACAGGAACGGTACAAAGGTACACAATGACCAACACATACATATTCTCTCTCTTGTAGGTCAAGTCGCAAACTAGCACGCTAATCTGTTTAGGGCACACCCTTCCCATGGTCGGTATAATTTTAGATCTGTGAGCCCTTCGGGGACTCCCCTAGCTACTAATACTTCATAAGTTTAGAATTAACTATATGTGTCATGATTGTGATACATTATTATACCAGCGTGACTGTATCATTTTGTGTTAAAATTTTAGGTAGGTATCTAACAGATTACTGAAAGACATTTTTCTAAATCAGGGCTCTTTAGATAGGGCACGCCACGATAGTGGCGGTAGTCCCCTCTTTGAGGAGTGGCTAGAGAGGAGCCACGGCGCCCTCACCTTCCGTCTGACGCAGGTCCTCACCGGACACGGATGTTTCGGGAGGTACCTGTACCGAATCAGGCGGGAGGAAACGCCCGGATGCCTCCACTGCGAGGATCGACCGGAAGACACGGTGGAGCACACAGTGGAGGTGTGCCCTGCTTGGGCGGAGCCCCGCCGTGTTCTCGTAGCAGCGATCGGCGGCGGCGACCTCTCGCGTCGGGCCCTTTTGCAAGACATGGTCCGGGGCGAGGAGGATATTGGTATTTTTAATAGGATTTTCTCATTATCGTGGGTAGCGTTTACAAACATTTAAATCTACAATGATACAAACACTCAGATTAACTATTTTTACTGGCATTATTTTTTGTTAAACTGTGCCTTCGGAGGTCTGGACAAAAAGCAACAGAAAAAATCGGGGACATACTAGATTCATAACAAGTAGAATCGTCTCCACTGAGCCGATTCTAACGTCCAAGTCAAGACAAGCAAATTATATATAGACCAATCATCTTTGATGGACCATCAGACCTTAAAATTAATCTCAGGGATATTTGGTCCTGTCAATACAATAGACAATTACTTTCATAGTGCTCACAATAGTTAAATTAGATATCCAGCAAATGCCAATTCAGGAGAGATTTCAATTTGAGTTTGACTTGAAATTGGTTTACGAAAGCTATTCAAATAATTGAACTCCACAATGTAATCTTACTGTTGAACGTAGCGGTAGTATTATTCAATTTTCAATTGAAATCTATTGATAATTACGGTATGGCAATGTTTGAATTGAGTA
This sequence comes from Diarsia mendica, assembly GCA_949316265.1. Taxonomy (NCBI): domain Eukaryota; kingdom Metazoa; phylum Arthropoda; class Insecta; order Lepidoptera; family Noctuidae; genus Diarsia; species Diarsia mendica. Next base: position 2,400,089 of record OX438904.1, read on the forward strand.
GAGAATAACTACCTACCGGTGGCTGCTATTCTGTAGTTACGAGCTCCTTTCCATACCATGACCATAATAATATTATCCAAAACGTACCTACCTTTAAATCGTTAATCGAATCATGATTGCGTAGAGAACGAATCATAAAACAAATGGCCTCCAGCCTAGGATTTATAGTTATTTGGACAAGCAGTGATAGCCTAGTAGTGAGACCGTCGGACTGTCAAGTTCTATGTTCTGATTCTTCTGATTCATGTTGTTATGTGTATTGTTTAAGTATCACTTGGGAAGGGTGATGAAATAAATTGAGTACACCTCCCTGAGTGCGCCTCCCTGGGCTCGTTCGAACCCTCGACTCACTGGTTATATTCGTCGACGTTATGTTCCGACCGCAGGGACTCAGGCCTCCTCTCTAGGAGAGGGATGGGCTATAATCCACCACGCGGGTCCAGTGCGGGTTGGTAGATGTCACATGTCGACTTACTGGTCGTAAGTCGGGACCACCACCATTGGGCCACGGCTGCTCGTATGATAAATAGCCCATGTATATTCATAGAAACATGTCCTTTGATGGACAGGCATGTCGCGACATGTTAGACACGCTTACAATGCTTTGTTGAACATGTTTGGAGTTGTTTGCGATTAGCGTTTCGTCGGCGGGAAAATTTATGACATTTTGAGGGTGTAAATTAATAATTCATTTGTGATGGTACAACTTGTTGATGGTTTTGTACGATTATTTGAAAAAGTAGTTAATTAATAATTCACTCTGTACTGAACCCCCCCCCCCCCCCCCCTGTGTGTGATTCACTCTGTGTGTTGTCTCTGTACTGTGTTCTGTACTGAACTGTAACTGTAATTGTAAAACAACTGTAACTGTATTGTATACAAATATACAATACAGCCTCTTTTTTTAGTGTGGGAAGTCTTCGAATGACTCCCGCTTTGGGCAGAACGGTCAAACTTCCCATGTTTATACTTAGCCCGTTGTATCGAGGCCACGGTATCTCTTTCGAACAACCCGCAGCCTCGAGCCCCGACGGGAGGGAAGACACCCTAATTTTAATAAATGATTTGATTAGTTGTTCCTGCGATAGAAGAAGATTCTTCTTGGGAGAGGAAGACCAAGGAATCGATGGATGGATTGTGTGAGTGATGATATTATGAAAAAAAAATTACCAGACGAGAATGGAAGATAAAAACGTGTTGTACCGACCCCCAAGTAACATGAGACACAGGATGATGACTTGTTCCTGCGATAATTTTGTTAATAATAATATAATAATATAATCTTTATTTCAGACCAAGGTCCATAAAAGCAAAATGTTACAACGAAAATTACAAAGAGAGTTAGTAGGGATTTTAGTAGTACACAGAAATAACATAAGATAAGGTGTTAGTAATCTGTTAGTAAACAAAATAAATTACACAAAAACAACTAATCCTATTTCTTATTCCTGTGCAGGTGTACACTTGCCCAGTATACAGTAAACGGACTATCTATTTTATACGCTAACGTTCTGAGGACAGTGTTGGTACTACCACGGACTCTGCTCATCATCGATGCAGTTCTTTTTCTTATGATGCAGAAGAAATCATCGATGGAAGCATCCGCAAACATTGCGGAAGCACTGCAATACCGGGGTTTTCTCAACACTGTCCTCAGCGCGTCATTGTACTGAACACGCAGGGCGTTGAAAGCCCGCCGCGTAAAGCTGATCCACAGACTGCACGTGTAGAAAGATTGACAGAAGGATCTAAAAAGTAACAGCTTTACCTCTGTGGTACATCGTGCGAATCTGCGGGCCAACATATTGCAGCGGACTGCCAACGCCCTCCTTTCCCTCTCTAGGTCTTCATCGTCCTGCAGCCGATCTGTCATCATGTGACCCAAATACTTTACCTTCGACACCCTTACGAGTGCCGACCCACCGATCTTAATTGGCGGCACGTTTATGGGACATTTGTTCCCTGCTTTGTAAACCATGAGAACACTCTTACCAGCATTATATTTAAGTCCATGTGACAGGGCATACGACTCACAGATGCTCAGAAGTTTCCTGAGCGCACTCACTGACGGGCTCAACAGAACCATGTCGTCTGCATAACTAATATTGTTGATCATTTTTCCATCTATTGAGCATCCGACCGTGGTCCCGCCGAGCCTGCCAATCAGCTGGTTAACAAACAGGTTAAACAAACTCGGGGAGGTCAACCCGCCCTGCCTAACACCGCATTTCAGATGGTATTCCTGACTTTGTGAGTTGACCCATCTAACAGCATTCTTTTGATTACTGTACCAATATTTGAGGAGAGATACCAGCTCCTTCGGTACAGTGGTGTCTTCGAGTAGTTTATGCCAGAGAATATCATAAGACACCAGGTCGAAGGCCCTTGACAGATCAAGGAAACACGCATAAATTGGTGTCTTCCTGTCGGTATAGTACCTTACAGTTTGTTTCAGACACATAACTGCCATTTCCGTTGACAGGTTTGGTCTGAAGCCAAACTGCAAGTCATTTATCTGAAGGTGTTCGCTCAGCTGCGCGTTCATGAGACTGTCAAGGACCTTCGCTATGGTTGTGGCCAATGATATCGGGCGGTAATTATGCTTGTCAGATGGATCCCCTGTCTTGTTTTTTACTATCGGAACCACTACTGTTCTCATCATATCATCCGGAATAAAGGAATGACCTATACAAAAATTAAACAATAAACTCAGGACTCTGGGCAGATGTACACCTGCATAACGCAGATGTTCTATACTTAAGCCGTCATGACCTGGTGACTTTCCACGCTTCATCTTTTTTATGACATTCTTGACGTCTAATGGCACAATTCGACGGTACTTCTCGCCAGGTCTGACGTCAGGTTTACTTAAATTATTAAGATCACATGGCAATGGTTCTACAGTAAACAGATCTTTAAACACATTTGCAATATTTTGTTCCCCCACTGCACCGTCGACGCTCACAGGAACACTCGGCCTTGGATTCAAGTGACCCGTTTTTTTCCAAAAACTGCTAAAATCTTTAGCCTCATGTTTTGCAGCCAGTATGTCCATTTTCATTTGCTCAGTGTTATCCTGGCACCACTTCAACTTTTTCTTAAACTCTTTTCGTGTTTCACACATACTCAGATACTGGGGCCCCGCGCGCGGCTTCCCCTTTAGAACCCAGTTATTGAAACTAAGCCGAGCCTTCCTGTGAGAATCTCTTACGTGCTTGTTCCACCCTATAATACATGGCTTTTTATTTCCTTTATTTACAGTTCTAGTTTTCTCAGAGGCACTACACAAGATAGACTTAATGTTAGCGTACATTGTGTTAATTATGTGCCTGTGTTCTATATTGTCACATATATAGTCAGAGCAGTTCCGTAACTCCGCTGGAAAGTCTATATTACGTAATGCCCCGTTGCACAACTCCCTATATTTACCAATTTGCTCATCATTTCTTAAACCCCATAATATTTTGTTATTGATGTCTTTGTTTACAGTTGTTTTACTAGGAATACTTTTAAGATTACATGTTATTTCTAACGGAAAGTGATCTGACCATGACACTTCATACAATACCTTAATACTTTCAATTGTTTGAAATGCCATTGACGTAACTAGGCAATGGTCTAACCACCTAACAGTTCCATGAGCCTCACTTAAGTACGTATAGGTGTTCAGACAACTTGGTAACAGATCTACGTCTGCGCATGACCAACTTTGTTCCTTACAGAAATTTAGCATCTCATTAAAAAACAATTCTTTTGGATGCGCATTAAAGTCACCCATAATAAATACTGTATCTATATTACAATCATCAATTACCGCATTTATTTCCGAGAGACACGCAGTGAACTCAGATAGGTTGTCCTGACAGTCCGTAGGCATATACACTGAGAACACTAACATCGATTGGCACTGATTCACACATTTGATTGCCGTAATGCGCACACTATTACACTTAATAATCTCGACGGCACTAAACGCACTCTTTCTCCATAGCAGGGCCACCCCACCATAGGGCCGCCCCCGCAGCACTCCTTCACCTGTGTCTACCGCTGAGACACCCGCCGCCGCAAAGTCACAATGAACGTCGTTGAGATAACACAGGTCGTGAGGTAGCAGCCACGTCTCCTGCAGTGCGATTATATCCGCAGTGTCACACATTTGTTTTACACAGTCTACTGATCTCTTTATAGACCTACAATTAAAACTTTTTAACCGACTTCTAAAAAGAAGGAGGTTCTCAATTCGGATGTTTTTTTTGTTTGTTCGGGCATAACTCCGTTGCTTGCTAACCGATTTGAAAAAATATTTTTTTGTTGGAAAGGGTATACCTACTTCGTAAATGGTCCCGTACAATTTTTATCGAAATCGGACAAGCGGTTTTTGAAAAATAAAAAAAACTACAATTTCTACATTAACGATCTTTTCGTCTCCGTCGTTTACAAACCGACCACTAAAAAGTGAAAAATAAAAACTTTTTAACAAAAAAGAAAACCGACTACAACAAAAAATAAAACACAAAAAAGTGAAAAATAAACTTTAGAGGAAAAATCAGTTTCTGAAGTCGGTGGCAATAAAAGAAATCAAACAAACAAAAGTCACCGACTTTGTTAAAAAGTTTTGGTTGTGACCAGTTCTTTTTTATTAAGTTCCATATAGTAGATCAACATCATCGTCATCATAATTATCAGCCCAGAATCACCCACTGCTAGGTATAGGCCTCCCCTTTTCTGCCAAGTTTCCCGATCCTGTGTGTCCTTTATCCAGGTCTTTCCACGTTGATTACAGAGAACGAATCTAGAGTAGGTAGGTACACTAAAAACTCCCCGAGCACAATTCATCACATAATATTCATCTTGGTTCTAAAATTAAACCAGTATTAACTGAAAACCATTTTGTCATTACCGTAAAGCGTTAATACCGAAAACAGTTTCATCCTTCTGATCCTATAGGTAGTCATTTGCAAGAATTTACTCTGACAGAGGTAACAATTAATTATTCAAGCTCTGATACACCCTATTACACCTTATGTGAATATTAATAACGCTCAATTCAGCTTGCTTTGTGTACAGTTTATATTTAATGCATGCTCGTTATAATTGTTGGTTCCTTTGAAATAGATGAAAATGTAATAATGGATAATATTTAGAAGTACAGTTAGCACACAAACGGACGTTTTCTAAATTGGGAAATGGTCAAACTCACTTTGACAGGCAAACGAGGAAATTATTGATAACAGGTATCCATCACAGCATATGAACATTATGAACACGCCTGTTAACCACCAAGGGAAATATACAGGGGCTACAGGACACCCGCATTTTGCCAGTCGTCTTTAAGCCGGGAACGTAGCATTTTGGGCATCAAAAGACGGACAGACATGATTCCAAAAACCATGCTGCGTTCCTTGACGGCCAAAGTGGACGTTAGCAAGAAGGGATGCTAGGCTAAAATGAGATTGGGTGGATCACGTCAGCCGCATGCACGAAGACCATTGGGCTACTCTTCCACACGATGGTGGCTGGAAGACGGACGACGCCACCTGAGACCGGCCCAGAAACAGGTGGTGAGACGATGTGATTATTATTATTTTTTGTCTCCTTGTATGTTCTTGTTTCTGCGAAGAATAAACATTTTTTCTTTCTTTCTTTCTTTTCTTTATCTGGATGCGTATTTACTGCGAAGCCGGTTTAAGAAGGCACAGGAAAATAGCTGTTGGAAGAAATTGGGGAGGTCTTTGAGCAGCAGTGGGACAGTTCAACAATACACCATGTTCACCTCGATGTAACTCTCAAACTTTGAGTCATACTTTGAAAGAACAATGCACAAAAATGTATGGACACCGTCCCCACCCTTGTAGCACTTTAAAACCTATGTCAATCGAAGGGCCATAGTCATCTTATCATTTTATTGTATTACAGCGAAACTGAAATCCGCATCCGAAAAAAGTTATATCGATATGAAGGAACCGAAATCGGTCACATTAATGACTATATTACCGACCACGATACTTTTCTTTTTGTAACCATACTGTGGAATGATATCGTTCGGAGTTTTCAAATCTCTGAACCTACCCATCGGCAGCTAGGTGTGAGACAGGGAGACGTCATATCTCCGATGCTGTTCACCGCTGTACTGTTGGATGTCTTCAAGGTTCTGGACTAGTGAGAATAGGCATCAATGTCAATGGCGAGTATACATCATTCACCTTCGGTTTGCTGACGATATTGTGGTTATATGGATATTGTGGCTGAGACCATGGACTCAGTACAATGCTCGATGCTCAGTAGAGCTTCGGAAAGAGTGGATCTTAAAATAAACATGGACAAAGGTCATGTTTACTGCCTATGTAACACCCACTCCTATCAAGATCGGATACTCTACACTCGAAGTTGTGGACGATTATACTACCTTGGACAAATGGTCTAGTTACGTAGGTCTAACTTCAAGAAAGAGGTCCATCGTTGAATCCGACTCGGCTGGGCAGCGTTACGGAAGTTGAGTTGGATCTTTTCGTCTAACTTACCGCAGTATCTCAAGACGAAAGTCTATGATCAGTGTGTGCTGTCATTGATTACATACGACACCTGAATGTGATCGCTCACAATCAGTCTCATCAGAAGGCTTAAAGTCAGAGGGCAATGGAGCGGTCTATGCTCGGAGCTTCTGAGATTACCGAGGTTACTGACTTAGACCGGGAATTGCCAGACTCAAGTGGTGGCAATGAGCAGGGCACGGCACATCGCTCGCAGAACGAATAGCCGATGGAGCCGAAAAGTAAGGGAGTGGCGAGCGCGAACCAGAAGACGTTGCGTTGGAAGGCCTTCCACTAGGTGGACAAATGACCTGACACGGGACGTTGACCTCCCATCTAGTGCAGGTGTTGTCAGGGCATGGCTGCTTTGGCAAATACCTGCACAAAGTGGCTAGACAGGAGGCGACTCCCGTGTGTTACCAGTGCGACTGCAGCGAGGATACGGCGCGTCACACCCTCGAGCATTGTCCTGCTTGAGTGGTGCAGCGCCGTGCTCTCGTTCTCGTAGCAACAATTGGGGCAGACCGCTCTTTGCCGGCTGTGACCAAGGCCATTGGCGACAGTAGGGAGGCATGGGAGGCAGTGGCGTCCTTCTGTGAGGATGTCATCTCACAGAAGGAGGTGGCGGAGGAAGACTCCCTCACTGACACGATCCGTCGAAGGAGGACAGGTCGGTGGAGGAGGCGCCATGGTGACCTGATGCCACCCTAGGAGGTGTCAGCGGGCGATAAATAGGGGAGTCTATCGTCGTCACATCGCACGGCCCTCATGAGTGGTTGCGATGTCTCAGGTGAGCCCGGACATCGCTGGGTGGGTCGCGAACGTCATGCGTTGCAGTTCTTGTGGCTCATCCAACAAAGTGACAGTAGGTTCACGCCAGTGTGTTTTAGTGGTTGCAAGCCGCACCGTCTCCCGGGACGGTGCTGTATGCGTTAGGTATTTTTCACCACTCAACAAAAATAAAAAGGTGGACAGATGACCTGGTGAAGGTTGCGGGGACCCGCTGGATGCGAGATGCATGGGACTGGTGAAGTGGTGACCTCTTTATCGAATTAAAACCTACTTAAGTAGACCGTTTGTCCCGGTAGACATAATTGTCCGCAACTTCGAGTATAGAGGTTCCGATCTTGATAGGAGTGGGTGTTACATAGCCATTCAACATGATCATGGTTATGTTCATTTTAAGATCCACTCTTTAGGAAACTCTACTGAGGTCATCGAGCATTGTTCTGAAGTTCTCCATGGTCTCAGCCACTATATAGTCAGCAAACGGAAGGTGACTGATGTACTCACCATTTACATTGATGCCTAGTCCTTCCCGATTCAGAACCTTGAAAATATTTTCCAGTACAGCGATGAACAGCTTCGGAGATATGACGTCTCCCTGTCTCACACCTCGCTGCAGAAGGTTAAGTTCCGAGGTTTGCAAACTCCGAACGACATCATTCCACAGTAATAATTACAAAAAGAAAAGTATCGTGGTCGGTAACATAATAATTATTGTGACTGATTTCGGTTTCTTCATAACGATATAACTTTTTACCCGACTGCGCAAAGCAAAGAAGGGTTATGTGTTTATCAGTCTATGTATGTATGTATGTATGTATGTATGTTTGTTCCTATGTGGCATTGTAGAGGCCAAACGCCTTGGCCGATTTTGATGATCCGTACGTCAATCGATTCGTCTTGACCTCGCGAGTGTCACTAAAAACATTACAATAAACAATACTCACTATAGTAACAACTAGTCGCCATATTGTCAAAATGAAAAAAAAAAAAATTGACTCACCATGTCAAGTGGGGTATCGTTGAATAGGTATTTGAAAATGAATATTAGGTTTCCTTTATCATTTTTCATTTTATAAAACCGTTTAGGATATATAATTAAAGTTATTAGAACAAACAATATCGCATTTCTTACTTATAACCGGATTCTTTTACGTGTACGGAATGAATATAAAATCGAATCGAAATCTACCGTCTTATAATAGTAATAACGAAGTTAATGAAAACTGACTAAAAAGTGTTAAATAAAAAAATTTAGTTAAAAAACTAAAAAACCCGACTGAAAAAACGGAAAAGCAAAAAACAAGCACATTTTAAATTAAACAAAACTTGGAAGCAGGCGGGGTTCATTTGAATATTAAATTATGAAATGAAAATAGAATGGACCCCGCCTGCTTACAAGTTTTGTTTAATTTAAAATGTGCTTGTTTTTTGCTTTTCCGTTTTTTCAGTCGGGTTTTTTAGTTTTTTAACTACATTTTTTTATTTCGGATGCGGATTTCAGTTTCGCTGCCATACAATAAAATGATAAGTTGACTAAAACCCTTCGATTGACATAGGTTGTAAAGTGCTACAAGGGTGGGGACGTTTTGGACATTGTTCTTTAATCAAAAACCGTTTATACCCGGTTGTCAAACAAGTCGGGACATGTCTGACGGATAATAACAGGCTTGGAGTCTAAATTAATGATTCACAGGCTAAAACCAACTTTGAACTGGGTCTTCAGTTACAAACAAGGATCGGTTGTGTACCGGTGACCTTGGAAATTGGGAAGTTCTCATTAATTTTGACTACATTTTGGGGTATATAATTATACTCGCAAAATAACATCATGCCTGCATATCCCAGATGGGATAGGTATGAATATAGGACACCTAAATAAAAATAGGGACGTATTGCCACTGGCAGCCTCTGGGCCACTTCTTCGTCTTCTTCTTCATTGTATCATTATCATCAGCCTATTAATGTTTCTACTGCTGGGACACAGGCCTCCTCTCTTTGAGAGGGAATGAGCTAATCTCCCACGCGAGCCCAGTGTGGATTGGTAAATGTCACAAGTCTTCGAATATTTGGTTCTAGGACATGCTGGTTTCCTCAAAATGTTTTCCTTCACGATTTTTGAGAGCAGTGGTGATGAAATAAATTACACAAAGTCATGTGCCTGCTGGGGTTCGTACCCACGACTTACTGTTCGTAAGTCGGGGCTGCCACCACTGAGCCACTTTATTCTCTTCTTCTTTATCGTATGTTTAGTGCCTTTTTTTTTTTTCTTGGTGGGTGGAAAATCATCGAATAACCGATCGTCATAGTTTTATGCCACCCATGAGTCCCTAGGTAGACTAGGTGGACCGATGAACTGGTGAAGGTTGGGGGGATCCGTTGGATAAGAGACGTATGGGACCGGTCGATGTGGCAACACTTGGGGGAGGCCTATGACCAGCATTGGACGTCTTTCGGCTGAAATGATGATGATGATGTAATGGGCCTCTGACTGGGCTTTACATGCCGTCAAGAAATATCTCTCAGTCATGTTGGTTTCCTCACGATGTTTTCCTTCACCGAAGCAAGCCACTGATGTGAAATATCACAATAACAAACAAATATTCGTAAAACAACATTTGAAAACGTTAAACGAAACTGTAGTTCTTTAAAATGCCGCCATTTTACCAAAATATACGAATTTCGTTCAAATATAAAATTTGAGTCGAGAGTTGGTATCGGTCCTTTACATTAAAGACTTCAGGGACAGATAATTTTCTATATAACGCACGAATTGTACTGAAAATATTTAAACTTTGCACTCAGAGGTTATCCAAATTTATGCCAAAGCCATCTAGGGCCTTATAAAAGTATTTTATATTTTTTAAATTGTATGTACTTACTAGTACTTTATACAGAATATTTCGTTGTGCGAAAAGGTCTCGTGTGACCAGAATATTGGAAAACTACTTACGTACACACTGTTTGGTAGCTTTTATGTATGTTTTCAGACAGTTACTGTAAATAGCTTTCTAATATTTTTCAATAATACGCTTGCATAAAAATTTTAAACCCGCGATTGTGGTGGAGTTTTCCAGAAAGTATTATGATAGGAAGGCGTAGTTATATAAGAAATACTTGCTTTTTAGGTATACCTTTTTTTTTTTTGGTGGGTGGAAAATCATTAAATGACCCCCCCCCCTGCTCTTGGGCAAAGCGAAGGGGAGTGTCAGACTACTACTGACTAAAAACCGAACCCATGTTCCTTCTTTGCCCTTGCGCCGAGGCCACGTCATCTCGTTCTATAATCCGCGGCCCCGGGGGGCAGAGGTATACCTAAAGTACAACCACATTTCGCCAGATAATATAAGCCCCATGTAATAGAAAGTGACTCTATTGCTATCGACCGAGCAGAATTCCAGACTCCGTGACTGCTACTGAGGTTCCTGATAGAAAAACCCAAACACACTTCGTCCGACCCGGAAATCGAACACTGGACCTGGGCTTAGCAGTCGCGCTTGCAACCACTGGACTAACGAGGCAGTAACAAATAAGAACACTATAAACGTCTTCATGCTTTTTCTTAAACATTTAGTAAAAAAAAAATACAGCGGTTTTTAAATACCTACTAGTTTTTCAGGTTTATTTAATTTACTTCCATGACCATACGGGTTATGGATGTAATTTACTTATACAAACCACTAGCCTACATTGAGTTTTTCTGTAAAATGTGATTTTTCACCCCAAAAAAAGACGTTTCCCAGCAATAATTTTTGCGCAGGAGTACATAGTTTGATGTACATCATTCTTGGTTGTCGGCTTCGTGAAGGAATCGTTTCTATACTAAAAGCACTCAACATCTCAGAGACTGTTTCCCCAGGTGTAACAAAAATGTCTTTCACATCTACAGTATCTGACTCAAGTGTTCGTTTTTGTCTACATTTCTATCTACGCCAAAAAGCAATCAGTTCCTCATTGTGACATTTACCAACACACACTGGGCACCCGTGGTAGGTTAAAGCCCAATCCCTCCCAAAGAGAGGAGGCCTGTGTCCCAGCAGTGGGAACATTAACAGGCTGATGATGATATTCAGAAAGATGTACTGAATACATATTAACCGTGTTACCCTGCCAACCTGTACTACGACATATCAAAAAACATTTAACAAGAACAACAATAGGCACCCTGATTGCCCCTATTCACGACTTCTACAACCCTGAATAGTTGTTCCCCTTTCCTTCACGTGGGAGGTACAAAAGTGAGCCTAATTCATTTATATCGCGTGGGTAGACGCTTCCATTTATTCTCTGATTATTTCATGCCGGCATCATTCGTTATCCCTAGGAGCGACCCTATATAATTATTATGTTCATGAAAACGACGTCATTGTCGGTACCAACCAATATATTGTATTCAATCTATCTATCTATATAAATAAAAAGAGAAGTCCTGACTGACTGACTGACTCATCAACGCCCAGCTCAAACCCTTGGACCTAGAAAGCTGAAATTTTGCATAGAGGTTCCCTTTATAATGTAGACAAGGAATAAGGAAAGATTTTTCGAAATTCAACCCCTAAGGGAGTTAAATAGGGGATGAAAGTTTGTATGGAAAATCGACATTTTTGTAGTTAAACCGACATCCACGCGGGCGAAGCCGTGGGTAAAAGCTAGTTTTACATAAAACAACTGCCTATCTCACAACCCAGTTAGTACTGGTTAAAACTGGTAAGACTAGATTTTCGGGTCAGTACCTACTACTACTACCTTTAAAAACTCACAAAGATATACAAAACACAGTCGGGACCACCTGCTTAACGTGTTTTCCGAGTTTTTCTGGAGTAATGTGGTCTTGCCCCACAAACTATAGGGCACTTGATATCGTGTCACAGGAGCTGATGGAGGCTACTGAAAGTGCCAAACACTTCGCCAAATTTCGAGCCGAATCAATCTAAATTGTCATCGACACGCTAAGTGACGATCGACGTGTTTTCCGAGGCACGAAGGAAACTTGGTATGTTATGTGTGGTAAGTTGGTTACCCATCCACGGAACAACCTTTGAAAATCTAACTGAGTGGCTGTTAATATTTAGCCACGCGCTAATCCTTAAAGCTCTTTCCAGTAAAAATCACAAAGCGAAAAATCAATCAATACCTCACTCCATCAAAAGCTCCGCTTTGTGAATATTAAATAACTTGTCTGAACGAACCCACTTACGTTTACAATGGATCATAAAATCATAATCCTAGAGTATCTATAGATTATATACTTTACATAATCATATTTCAGTAATTTCTACTTTACATAGCTTATGTATTTACAGTTTTAGAATAAATGCCTCGATGGTCTAGTGGTCGTATGCGGTGAGCATGAGTTCGATTCCCTGGTCGGTTAAAGCGAGATTCAGTTTATCAATCAGAAATTCGAACGGCCTTATTAATAAAAAAAAGTTAAGCCTGCTTAAACTTACGCTTGGTTTATCTCGCATGCCGTCTCACTTCAAAAATATTCAAATGAAAGGGACGGCATGCGAGATAAACCAAGCGTAAGTTTAAGCAGGCTTAACTTTTTTTTATTAATAAGGGGGATAGAGTCTGAGGTTGTGCCCGGTTATGGACTCGCCTACTAATATATGGGTCTTGAAACATTACTGGCGCAATGTAGGTATACTATTAGGTCATCTCTACCTAACCCTTCACAGTTTACAGGTATGATGTATGATTCACTTCTTCATTACATAATTATATTATGTATTCATTGTCTATCCGTCACGTCTACTCCGAGAATATTGCGATGTATTCCCTTGATGGACAGAATATTGTTGAATTTAGAGATGGAAATTCTAAGACAGATCCAATGTTATGCATACGGGGAATTGAATAGCAATTCGATACGATGCAACAGGTTATTTCTATCGAATATTCGTATATATGTTTAGCTTAAAATCATCATCAAAGAGAAACAGACGGTCTATTCCAGCATGAAACGTACGTTAATTGTTAGACGGCCACAATCTTCCAAAACCCAGAATCTTCAGTAATATTTACAGCATCTATCCTAATAGGGGAAGAGTGCACAGTTTTAAAGTAAAATTGCACATGGATCTTTAAGAGCTTGGCCAAAATCGGAACGAACTTCACTATCAAGTTTCATAGTAATTTCATTAAACTTTTTAACAACAATGTTTAACTAGTGACGTTGATGTCTGACACGTGCAAAAAGACCCATGTAGCATGATCTAATTCAATATATCTAATCCACTTACCATCATACACAACTCCTCGAACCAGCTCGTCAGCTTCAAACACCGGATGGCTTAGCGTCAAGTTCACATCACTATCTTCGTCACTGAGCGTGACTATTGCGTCACTGTCACTCGGGATCCTCGCGAAGGCACAAGCATCACTGATATCCACTGTCCTTTCACTCACTACTTCACTCACAGTTGTCACCTCTACCACTTCCTCACTAGTCGTTGTCTCATCGTAAACCTCTGGGATTTCTAGAACTTTATCATCTGTTGACGCTTCTTTTTCATCAAGTTGAGGTGGCCCAGGTGATCTGCCCGGGGCAGGGTCACCGTTAGGCAGACTCAATGATGAGCTATAAGGCAGCGAAGCTAAGATGACCATCGTCATTAGGAAATTTATTGAAATCCTGTTCATTTTGAATTTGGTCGGCTTTATCATGTTGTTCTTCACTGTCTGACATTGCATTGGTTTCCGGTATCTGGACATGAGAAGGTTTCTTGATGACATTTTTATTTGGAGTTGATTCTGTGCCTTGTTTTCTGTAGTTCTGGGATTAGATCTGTCTCGATCATGATTTCTTTTGTGTGGGTTACCTGCGAAAGAAAATATTTTTATTAGACGACAGAGCATTTTACAGGATGTTTTTATTTCTAAATATTATATTCTAGACGTAAAGGTTGTAGGTATAATTGTAAGTTTGGATATGGGGATAATAATCTCAGGAACTATTGATCCAATTCCAAAAAAATCCCAAGTAGTAAGCTACATTATCCTCGAGTGTCAAAGGCTGTATTGAAATCATTTTGGTGGGATAATTTCTAACCATAAAACGAGTGAAACCACGAGCAAAGCTTGTTTTAATGTATAGCCACAAAATTCACATTTAAATGAAAAATAACTTTTGACAGGCGCCAATCACAAATCATCGACAGGCAAATTGATTAGGTACCCCTGATTACTTGCTCTGTTAGCAACAAAGTACTTATACTTCGATCTAACGGCATCCATTAATAATTCAACAGCTCAGCTTCTACTTTAATCTTCATATTTTCGAATAACAATACCCATAATCAATATTATTTCCACAAACATGTTTTTGAGGGTAGACTCCGAAAAAATATTTTGCGAAAATAAAGAGACTAATAGATTACTCTTGGCATGCTTTGTGCCAAGCCGGATTCGCCCTAGAAACCTATTTATCAGGTATTGTAAAGGCCACGGGACAATGAAAGCTATTGAGGGGATAATAGGGAAACATTTTTCGTTGACTTTGATTAGGGTATTATATTCCAATGTTACTCTTTGTGTAGCTTGAAATATTGTTAAGGAGGTATATTTTATATCATACCAGCTGTATGAATTTGACCTTTACTATATCGCTTTAGCTCAAAGGTTTTGTTAGGTCACAGTTTTAAACCCAACCAGGCAATCAATTGTGCAATTTATTGGATTAGTTCGATGACTTGACAATGGAGGACACACACCAACCCGCACGTTTGCGAGGTGGCTAATGGCCCTCTTCCTTTTAAGGAGCGAAGGCCTCTGTCTCAACAGGGCTAAAGTTTTAGGCTGAACAGTGAACATGTTATGCACACGTGCTATGTTACATTTAGTGTTCCCTCGCCTCACTCTAGTACAGGGGTATTAAACATAACTGGCGCTTTTGGGGTGTACTATTAGGTACATCTCTGAGTAGCCCTTCGGGGAGTAATGCCTGTAATGGCATGACGTTATGGTATGTGTAGTACTTCTCCTCTGCCTTGCCACGTCTCAAAAGCCACAGACCCTTTTAGCTAAACAGACAGCAGAAAGGACGTGACCACTAACATTCCACTCACCGCCTTCTCCAAGCATCCCAGGGGTCATCAAACTTAGAACTCGCACAACAGCGCCCTCAGGGCACCGTTAACAGTACTACGCACCAATAAAACTAAGTGTAAAGTTGCACACTTAAGTAATTAGCTAGCGGCCTTGATGGACATAGGGTAGTGCCTAATGGATCCATTCGGCATTTGTAGGTAGGTTTGTTATCCGCGTTAGTGCGGAATAAGGGATCGTTGTGGTGAAGGTCATGTGAATACGTTAGGGAAAGCGACTAGGAATGAAAAATGTATGAAGAAGTGGAGAAATAAAAATTTCAAGAAAATATACTTTAGGATTTTATGGAACCATTCTTATTGCAATACGGTTTGTTTAATATTTAGTTTAGTTCTACATTAGTCTGCAATAATCTACCCTCCAAGCAAAAGATTCATGTAGCGCTGTAGGTAAAAATCTACTAATACGATTGGACTGCATTAAATTAATAAAGAAGTGGTCAAAAGATCTTTTCGCGAATATAAATGCCGTGATAGTATAGGTTCAAGATAGACCTAACTAGACAAATCAGCATGGGTATACAATAATTGATCTTCTAGATAGAATACAAGACAATAATCCAGTTGTGATCACGTACAACGTAGATGTCTATCGTCACGTAGTAACGGCATTGAATGGTCAAGAATCGGTTCAAATTATGTATTGTCAGTAGGTTGAATTGAAATACACACACGTCCTAGGTTAACTAGACATTTCATTATTTGTTTTGTTCTGTACTACTGTACATTCTGCTTTGTACTAAACAATGCACCCATCGGCATAATATTACATAAGGTCTATCGTAAAACGTGACATTTTACCCCAAAAAATAAGGCACTCCCCAGCAATATTTTTTTTCGTAGAGTCACTTACTCTAATGTACAGAATACTAATGTATGCTTGATTGAGGGTTTCGTTAGGGGCTGCTTACGCCTTCCGTGTAATCAAAATTAAAAAAAAACATGTAATCAGAATTAATACAAGTAACTGAGAGCTGAAAGCCATCAACAGCAATATCAGTACTTAAGCGAGCAACCTGCCTCCTCAGTACATTGTAGTTTTTACTGAACAATTACTGTCCCGGACAGACTTCAACTGTGGACTCTGAAGATACCGAGGGATAATAATAGACTTGAGATAATTATAGGCACAGACGTCGTACTAGCTGCTTGTGGTCACGTAGTTCTTTGGTACTTTCTTAGACTCTAGTTTTATCTATGATGCGTCGTTTGTCTTTGGAAGCACGATTGGCTATCCATGAGGTTCTCAGTACGGTTTACAGGCCAGGTAATAATATCAACATGGTCACTGACACTTCTATCTATCATGGTAACTTTAACCGGGAGGACGGGTTTCAACTGTCGAGAGCCTGGAATCCAGTAGTTCAACTGTGGAAAAACCGAAAAAGTGTTGAAAAAAGTTCGCGAGTGGACACAGTGAGTTTTGTGTGTCGGGAACAGAATCGTGTAGTGAGTGACAATGGTAGTTGTGCCGAACGCAAAAAACGAACTAGAAAGAGGGTAGACCGATGACTTCAGTTTATCCGTGATCATGGTGCTTGTAACAGCGTCGAAATATCGGGAGCTCGAAACAGTAATCAAACATGGTTAATATCCCGTTTATGATATTAATAGTACTAGTTCTTGGGTTTTCCACCAGGAACATATCGGTAGCAGTTACGAAGTCTTGATTGCTGCCCAGTTGACGGTAGTCCCTTGTATTGGAGCAACGCTATTGCCATCAATCAGGCACAAATCCAGACTCCGTGGCTGCTACAAAGAAGGTCCTGATGGTAAAACCTAATAACACTTTGCCTGACCCTGGGAATCGAACCCAGGGCCTCATCCTCAGCAGTTGCGCTTGCGACCACTAGACCAATGATGCAGTCTAAGATACCTAAGATATTCTCACCTCAAATCTATCTATATAAATAACAAAGTGTATACAAAATTTCAGATTAATCGGTTGACTGGAAGTGGGTGAAATTTGAATTACTAAATTTGACCCAAGAATAAATAAAACAAACGGGGTGAGCTAAGTAAAACCGTTTAAAAAGAGAAGTCCTGACTGACTGACTGACTCATCAACGCCCAGCCCTAACCCTTGGACCTAGAAAGCTAAAATTTTGCACAGAGGTTCCCTTTATAATGTAGACAAGGAATAAGGAAGGATTTTTCGAAATTCAAATCCTAAGGGAGTTAAATTAATAGGGGATTAAAGTTTGTATGGAAAATCGACATTTTCACGCGGGCGAAGCCGCTGGCAAAAGCTAGTATTTTATAAATTATCGAATTCTTAATTAATTATTGTTTATACACATATCACACAGTAGGTACAGTAAGCAGAAAACATAAGTAAAAAGAGATCTTACTTTAAAGTCACGGGTACTATAAAGTAGTGCTAGTATTATCTCTTTTTAACCGACTGCGGCGAAACCCAAACGGAGGGTTATGTGTTTGACGTGTATGTATGTTTGTTTTTAATTTTAACTAAGTATATAAAAACAAAACAGCATTTTATAATCAATTATTTTACAATTAATCTGCTGTCAGTACTTACATAGATTTTTAATTAAAACAACATACTATCTTTGAGGTGCACAACAGTCTCTATTTTACGTACACGAGATAAAACCCCGCCGCATACATTTCATGTTCATTCAGACATTATAATTGAGAACTAACGCGCGTCATGGAAGTCCAAACGGATTCTCGATTCGAAACTTTTGAGACAATCGTCGATAACAACTATTTAGAACTCCAGCAATGTGTAAAAGATATAATCAAAAAAGAAAGTTATGTGTCATATAATGTGAAAAAGAAAGTGTTCACTCCAGACGGTGGGAGCTTTCTTGGGATCCTATGTGAGGTTGACATCAAAGGGGAGACAGCAGAAGAAACGAAAGAAACCAACATATTCATGAAGATCATCACTCCAGACGTACAAATGACTATAATATCTCTACCTGAAGCTTACAAAAACGAACTATTTGTTTACAAAGAACTGTCAGGAATATACACGGAACTGCAAAATGAACTAAATATGCCAATAGCAGAGACATACCAATTTGTCAAAAGCTACGATGAAAGCAATCCAAATGTGATTATTCTTGAAAATATGAGCAAAAACGACTTCAAAACGAACTTTCGTATGGACATAATCACATTACAATACGCCGAAATGGCTGTAGCAGAATTGGCAAAATTCCACGCGTTGTCCTTCGTACTGGAGTCAAAGAAGCCGGAGTATTATGAAAGGAAAATAAAAACGATCAAAGCTACATTTAGTTTTGACGACGATTGGGACGGTTTTGTACAAAATATGTGCCAAATTACATTAAATTATTTGGACAATGAGAGTCGGAGAAAGTTAGAAGATTTTATTCCTAGTTTCAATGAGAAATATCGCAAATATCTGGAAGGCAGGAATGCGAGACTTTGCTTGCGTCATGGCGATTACCGGCCGAACAATATTTTGGTGAAAGAAACTGTAAGTAATTTTAGTTTCGTAATATTTAATGCTCTATTACAATAGTTTTGACATTCCTAATCGTACTTTAATATATTGTTTAATGCTGGATTCCTCAAGTATTCATATTGTGTTTTTTTGTATAGAAATACGAAGATTAATACTGTTTAAAAAGGTGTGTACCATAGGTAGGCCTGACCCTTAACCCTTATACAGGCCTTAGGGTATGTTAATAATTATTATTATGTTATGTGTTTTGACGCTTAATTTTTTTTTCTCACTATAAAATAATCGAATTTACCAAAATAAGCTTCATTGCTCTTGTCAATACGCTATCTCCCTTATTGGCCTTAAGTCAACTACTGTTGATACATTATCTACTTGAAGGTCAATGTCAACTATAATGATAGTTTTATTTATTTATCGTAGACCTGTGTAGGTACTTAAGTTACCGGGGAGTCTTGGAGAGTTTTTAAAAGGCACAACTTTACTTGACGACCGTTTATTTCAGACTAACTTAGAATTAGAATTAGAATTCATTTATTTGTAAGAATGTAGTTGTACATAGTATGATGTTAAAATTTTTTAAAGTTCTATACACTCTACCACAATATGTGGTGTACAAATATTAAATAATAAAATAATAATAAAATGTCATTCTTATAACTAAGTACAATAAATGTCAAGATTTGCGATACAATAAGTCCAGCATTAATGAATATGATTATAATTATAGATTTAAAACCAATGTCCAAATTAAGTAGGTACATGTCGTCTTGGATTGTTACAATATTCCATATATTCGCCAATGTCATAAAAACAATGATCTAATAACCAATTTGTCAGCTTTTTCTTGAACATGGGGACAGGAAGTTCCTTAAATGAGTTGGGTAACTTGTTATACACCTGAATGGCATGTACATATACATTTCTCCTAAAAATTTGCAATCTACATTGAGGTACATTTAGTTCATGTTTGTACTTATTTCTAGCAGAAGCCTTTTTGTGACTAACTTCTGATTGCATGCGAAAATAATGCGGGTTTTGCTTTACTAGCATACATAGTTCCTTGATGTACATGCAGGGTAAAGGCAAAATGCGAAGCTTTTTAAATAAGGGTTTACAGCTGTCCAAAAACCAGACACCAGATATTGCCCTAACACACTTTTTTTTGTACTCGAAATGCCATCAAAACTTCAACTGAGTTGCCCCATAGTATTAGACCATATGACAACACAGACGATACATATCCGTGATATGCAGTTACGGCCGCGGCTACGGACACTGTTGATCGAAGCCGTTTTATTGCGTATACGAATTTGTCTAACTTATCACACACGTAATTGATGTGTGATTTCCAATTGCAGTTTTGATCCACTATTATACCCAAGAATTTTGTGTTTACTACTTGTTCTAGGATACTGTCCTCATATTTTATACTAAGATCCTGAAAGTTTGCTTTGTAAGTTTGGAATTGAATTAGTTTTGTTTTATTTAAATTGATTTTTAAATTGTTGTTATTAAGCCAATTTATTATGTCTTTGATTGCTTCATTAATTTCCTGTTCCAATTTAATTGTGTCCTTACATTTTATTATTATTGTCGTATCGTCAGCAAATAATATGGTTTCGTGTCGTGTTGCGTTGGGAATGTCATTAATATACATCAGAAATAAAAACGATCCCATCACGCCGCCTTGGGGCACTCCAACTGCGTTGGTTCTATAGCTAGATTCATATTCTAGTTTGTTTCCATCAATTACTTTTGAAATTTGCACACATTGACGCCTATTAATTAAGTACGATTTAATCCATTCATTTGCTTGTCCCCGTATGCCATATTTATCCAATTTGCTCAGTAACAGCTTATGATCAACAAAGTCAAAGGCTTTACTCATGTCTAGAAAAATTGCTACTACAGGTATGTTGTCATTCATTGCCTCCGTTATTATTTTTATTAAATTAAAACAAGCTAAAGACGTGGTGCTATTTTTTCTGAATCCAAATTGCTCCCGCCTTAGCAAATTAAACTTGTCCACATAGTCGTATAGCCTTTTTAACATTGTCTTCTCAAAAATTTTTGATAATATAGGAATTAAGGATACAGGTCTATAGTTCGCCATGTCAGTTTTATCACCATTCTTAAATATTGGTTTGACTATTGAGTACTTTAATGCGCTTGGGAATATGCCTTCTAGGAATGACCTGTTAATTAAGTAGCTCAGCGGTTTGCATAAGTGATTGGCACAAGCTTTTATAATTTTGGTACTTATTTCGTCAAACCCGACAGACGCAGTATTTTTTAGATACTTATTCTATCTTAATTAACAACCGGATAAACATTCACTTATTATCTAGCTTATAGAGTTACAGTCTAACAATATTGAGAATGCTTGGTCAGCAGAGCCCACCCGTCGCGGCTGGAATCAGCGTACTGTTATCGTTCCCACCGGACTACTTGCTAGAGATAAGACAGGTAGAGCATGCATAACGCCTCCCCCCGCAGCTTCAAAATTATCCGAGGGACTGTTATCGCTCGGATCATTTTGAAATTTTAAATTACAGTACTTATATATTAGAGTTACAGAAATGCCTAAAATTATGATTATATATAATAATAGAGTTCCGATGCTAACAGTTTTCACATTTATCACCGCCTCACTGTTATTTTCCACTTCACTTTCACAGATTTTTAACAGGCCATTAAGTTGTTGTAAATTCACTAAATCACTTGTATCCAAGTTAATAGGTTTTCGCTGCATCTGAGATTCGGAGAGCACGATTTCAGGAAGGTTAATGATAGGTAGTTTCGGCAGGTTCAAGTTACTCGTGGTGCTATAGCGGGTTTTAAGAGTCATTTCGCCAATCTGGACATTGCAGTTATCGTCTAGTATCAAGAAGTAAGTACCTCGTATCTTTTCTTTGGTTATTTCATTATTTTCGCAGGTCTTTGATAGGATGGTTTCCGCTTTACTGTAGAGTATCCATCGGTCTTTCCCCACAGGCTGGATCTTTAGGTTATTGATTTCGACTGGAACTGAATTGCAGGAACTAATGTTGTTGGAGAACTTCATCAAGGCCGCTATGCAAGTATCTTCTTCCACGAAAGGCATCATACCTTCATTACATAGGTATGTCTCCTCATAGAGTTCGGTGCATGGCTGGGAGAGCGAGACCATTTTCGACCCTTTTACTAGCAGGTAAGGATATTTTGGAATTATGAGCGTAGTTTGGTTAGAAGGATTAGTTGTAGGAATCGAGATTGCTTGGTAGTAGTTATATATATCATTTTTTACTATAGGTACATCTAAAACGAATGTTATTTGACTTCCTTTTGAAAATGCTTTTATACTTATACACTGTTCTAATTTTACTAGATTATCGTAATTAACTGGATATACAAGTTCATTAGTTTGTTCTATTACTTTTAATAATTCTAGTAATTCATCTGAGTTTATAAGAGACTGATGCAACATACCTAGTTTACTGAAGGTTACCGAAGTTTCAATTACATCCCACCGAATGTAGAGTAATTGGAAATGATGTAAGAATAAATTGTACACGATAACGAAATTATGTATTGTTATATTAATATTAGTTTTGTGTATCCAATTTTGCATTTCCCATAACTCTTCATTTATGTGGATGAAATTATTCATAGTAGAATTCGCCACGTTAATTAGCGATCTGGACATTTCTGAAATAACGATTACTTTTTTTGTTAAAGTGTCTTGACGTGTTTTTATATCCCCAATCAATTGTTCGTACCTGATAGCATCGTCATAGTCTAAATTACCACTAATTATCTTAATAATAGATCCTAGGGGGTTAAAGATCCCTCGCTTAATTCTAATCGACGGAGATACCTGGTTGAATTTTTCTATACTGGAATTCATGACATAATCGGTTTGCAACTTCACGTCCATCAATTGTCGATCGAATGTTTTATTTCCAAAGTAACTCCTGACTTGGTTATTGAAATTTACATATTTTTTTATATTCAACTCTAAGTCTTCTCGCATCGAACTTAAGTCTAGAACCTTAATAATATTCCACTTATCATAACTTACTCTAGCTTGACCTTGCTTCGTAAGAATCACTCCTGGATTCTTATTAATTCTGTGCAGTTGAAGGGCCTGGGTCCTGAAGGTCAGGATCAGGAGCACGAGCAGGTACCTGCGAAGGTCGTTTAATGTCCTTAATAGGTACTTTGGTATCGCGGGTTTTGATTTTAACTGGACAAGTGTTCCTAGTAATATCTCCGGTTACTGTAGCTTTTTGGTAGCGAGGTTTATCTTTGCTACGTCTGATGTTGGCCCCTTTTATGTATATATCATCCCCTTCTTGTACATCAAATGACGTCTCTCCGCCACGTTTTTCTTTTACCTTTTCCTTATTTTGTATTATTTTATCTGTTAGCTGTTTATAGAGATATTTCGTTCGCTGAACATGATCTTTCACTAACTGTTGTGTGTATTGTTTCTCGAAATTTACGGCAAAAGTACTATTAGATTCGGTATGGCCAAAAACAACTTCAAAGGGTGTAAGACCTGTCGTGGAATGAATACTTTGATTGTAGGCCATAATCGCATATGTCATGACGTTGGCTGCGTCTGTTATTTTATGTTCATATTTAGCGCTACGATATATCTCTGCTATAGTAGAATGAAAGCGCTCTATTATTCCCATGGAATTGGGATTATGTGCAGTGCCTATGTGCAAGTCTATTTTATAGAATTGAAGAGTTTCTTTCAATAAAGTGTTGTTGAATTCTGACCCAGGGTCAGCACTGATTTTATTTGGTACGCCATAAAATGAGAAATATTTGATAAGTGCGCGAACTACTTCAGGAGTCGAGCGATTGGATAATTCAAAGGCTTGTCCTAGTTTGCTGAATGCATCAACTATGGTAAGAAAGTATTTCCCTTCAATGGAATACAGGTCTATGAAGATTTCGGCAAATGGTTTGGTTTGGGTTTGAGTAAGCTGTAATTGCGGTTTAATGGGTTTGCGGTCATATTTCATTGTCTTACAGATGTCACAATTATTAATCACAGTAGCAACAGTTATATCCATGCTGGGCCAGTAGTATGTCCGTTTAAGGTGCATGAGCGTTTCTTTAATTCCGCGGTGACATGTTTTACCGCGATGATACGTAAGTATAACTGCGCGTTGCTCGTCCTCGTCTTCGATGTATACAACTCTTTTAGTGCATTCATAAATTTTAACTGTATTCTTTTTAAATAATCGAGTAACGGCATCCGTAAACTGACTTCTGTGTATTTTGTCTTCGAAATAAAAGAAGTATTTAGTTTTAGGTTTTATGTATTCTAGTAAGAAGTTTTTAACTAAACTGGGATTATCAACAGGTAAGTGAACCTCTAAAACTTTTTGTTTATCTCGTGATAAATCTTTAACTAATGTCTGGTTTCTGTTCCAGGTAAAGACAAGAACTTGGTGGGGCTTCGTGTCTACTGCTTCGTTTAATATGGGGATTCCGTCGGTATCAACATCCCCGGCAGAGTGAATTGTTTCAGGTAATGACGAGGCTGTAATAGTACTAGATGTTGCAGAGCGGACTGGATAAGAGGTAAGTGAAGGCGCACTAATCGTTTCCGATGAATCGGAGATAACTATTGTATCGTTATCTTTGTTCGTGTCACTTGCGTTACACTGAATGGATTCGTTATCATTATTATTGGTGAGTATATTTAATTTTATGCGTGACAGGGCATCCGCGTTACTGTTCTGTTTCCCATTTTTGTAAATGATATCGAAATCGAATTCAGCCAATCTAAGCTTCCATCGAGTGAGCTTACTGTCAGGCTCTTTAAATGAGGTAAGCCAGGCTAGAGGACGATGGTCCGTGTAGATAATGAATTTACGCCCATATAGGTACGGACGAAAATGTTTTGTTGCCCAAATAATGGCTAGCATTTCTTTCTCTACTGTACTATAACGTGTCTCCGCGTCATTTAAAGTGCGGCTTGCGTAGGCTATGGGCTTGTCACTTCCAATAGGGCCTTGTGAAAGGACTGCTCCTAGAGCATAATTGGAGGCGTCCGTGGTTAAGGCAAAAGGTTTGGAAAAATCGGGGAACTGAAGAATAGGCGCGTTTACTAGCAACTCTTTACACTTATTAAAGGCATCGATGAAGGATTGGCTGATCTGTACTTTGTTTCGTTTTTTTAAACAAGAGGTGAGTGGTTGCGTGATTTTAGCAAAGTCTTTTATAAATTTACGGTAATAACCGACTAAGCCCAGGAAACTTTTTATTTCAGTGGGCGTTCTCGGTAACGGGAAGTCTAGTACTGCTTTTACTTTGTCATTGTTGGGTTCTAGTCCGTCTTTGGTAATTTTGTGTCCTAAATAAAGTACTTCTGTACGTAAAAATTCGCATTTGTCAAGCGTCACCTTCAAGTTGGTTTGTCTAAGTCGATCAAAAACTTTCCTAAGTTTATTTATATGTTCCTGCAAGCTGTTTGAAAAGACTATTATATCGTCTAGGTAAACCAGGCAATGGATACCCTGCAATCCCCTCAACACGTTATCCATTGCGCGTTGAAATGTTGCAGGTGCGGTCTTAAGGCCAAAGGGCATGCGAGTGAATTCAAAGTGCCCTGATGGGGTAGTGAACGCAGTTTTGGGTCTATCCTGTTTTTCTATTTCCAGTTGGTGGTAGCCACTTGCGAGGTCCAGTGTCGTAAAGTAGGTGGACTTCCCTAATTTGTCAAATAAGTCGTTTATGTTAGGTAAGGGATATTTATCGTCCGTAGTTATGTCATTCAAGCGTCGATAGTCTATAACCATCCTATATTTTTGTTCACCCGAGGCGTCCATTTTTTTTGGTACAAGATGTACGGGTGCACTCCAAGGCGAAAAAGATTCCTGAATGACGTCATTTTGCAATAATTTTTCAACTTGTTTTTGTACTTCTATATTTTGCGACGGTGGAAGTCTATAGGGGCGGACATAAATGGGATCTTCATTTTTAGTTCTAATCTGATGCTTTACCTGATTGGTAAAAGTAAGAGGGAGTTCATCACAATGGAATATGTCTCTGTATTCAAAACATAATTTGGTTATAGCCTCACGTTCTTCCGCATTGGTGTGGTCCAGTCGTAATTTAGTTAAGTTATTTTTAAGTAAATCGTCGATTTCAAAGTTGTTCAATGGTTCGTTATTTGTCATATTTATCTCACAAGTATTGTCATTTAATTTACATGTAATCAAGGGTTGCCGAAACGTTAATGTGACGCTATTTTCTGAAGCATTCTGTATAACTGTAGTTGCAAATGAATCGATACATTTCACGAGAGCACTCGGCATCCTAACACCCTGTCCGAAATCTGTATAGTTTAATATAGCATCTCCATTTTTCATATCGGTCGGAACTTTAACTCGCGACTCTGTCCTTGGTTCTAATGTGACCTCGTATGGCGGGTTATATAATATACGAATGTCTGTCGTGGGTGTACGTAATATTTGGTTTTTCATATCAATAGAGGCTTCTAATTGTTTTAATAAGTCTGAGCCTATCAAACCATCATATCTTTTATCTACGTCATATACGTAAAACTTATGTTTACCTAAAGTTTTAAAGGTCTTTAAAAGTGGTATATAAATTATTTCATTATGTTGACTACGAGCGTGTGTACTTATGACCTCAAATGGTTCGTATAATTTATATTTTGAAAAATATTCATTTGCTTTGACAGGACTTATGAAAGACCGCGTACTTCCAGTATCTATCATGAAACGGGCCTTGATTTCGGGAATTTCTATATGCGGGAGTTTTAGGAGTGAATCACAATTCAACTGAATTACTTCGGGTGAAAATTGGAGGCTTGTGCCTGAAAATTTTCAACATCGTGTGGTTTTTCATCATTTTTCTTATCGGACGGTTCATTGTCAATTTGAGTTTCAGGCATTTCTAAATTACAAGCATAATTTTCTAAATAATAAGTGGCATTTTGATTGGATTGTTCTGACGGGGTCTCTACGGGTTCAATATTGTAGAATAGATTATTATCGTCATCGAGTAAAATATTTAACATGTTTTGTCTCATCGGGCGAGCTGTGCGCATAGAGACATCACTTTCCTGTAACTGTGGTGGGTTACGTTGTGGTTGATTTTGTGGAGGTATGCCAAATTTAAATTGTTGATTTGGTCCATTGGAAATTGGCTTGGCCTGATTTGGAGTATTATTATTAAATTGGGGTTGATTACCTTGCTGAGGAACGATTCTAAATCTAAAATTTTGTTGACCATGTAAGTTGGGCCTAAAACCTTGCTGAGGAACTATTGGAATACCAAACTTAAAATTTGTTGGTGTGAACTGTGGTGTGCCGAATCGATTAGCATTATTAAAACCAGGCCTAGTATTATTTTGCGATTGTTGCGGGATTCCAAATTTAAAAGGCTGGCTGTTGGGCGATCTAGGATCTACAGAATTATTAGGATTATGTAATGAAGTTTGTTTCTGAGCTTTGTTTTTATTTTTGTACTGATACTGAAAGTTAACTTCCTCCATGACAATGCTAAGTGCACTTTCTAAAGTATTAGAGTTTCTCAAACGTACGATTCTAATTAGATCCTCCGGAAGATTGTATAAAAACACATTAAGACACATATTATTATAAATTATCATTTTAGCAGCTTTTAAACCTTCGTCCGTGAGCAAGTTTACCTTAGAGAAGAGGGTGCTACGCGTTTGTTGAATTCTGTTGCAAAATTGTAAGTAAGTTTCATCATTTTTAATTTTTAAATTCTCGAGCTCAATCGCTACGCACTCCTCTGATCTAGGGTCTCCAAAATGCTGTATGAGAGTATTTTTCAATTGTTCCCAAGAATTAATGTCGTCTCTTTCACTTAGTAGAGTTGCGGCTCTACCGCATAATCGGCTAGTAATACAATGAAATACGTATGTTGATTGTATCGCATTTACCGGTCCATTAAAATTTCTCAATATATATTCACTCTTTTTGATAAATGAATTTAACATATTTTGGTCCCCATCAAACTTAGGGATAAGGGAGAGCAATTCTCTTGGAATAACTTGTACTTGGTCTGCCATTATTAAAATTATTAATATAAAATTTAAAATACTTAGATATAAAAATATAAAATTCCGAGAATAATGCTCAAACACTTCACACTTAAAATAATAACCTAATTAACAAATATTGATGAAGTCAAATAACTTTCGACGATTTTAGTTCGAAAATTACGATATATATCTACTTTCGTAGCCACAGGAAATAACAAGGACAAGACAGGAATCGCAAAAAGGTCTACTTACAGTTCGCTCGATCCCATGCCTTCCGGTAGAGCAGCAATCGTAGAAACAGGAACTCTCGGCACCCGGTTGACAGGAATTTGTTTGGTTCGAGTTTACCCAATACCACGCGCACAGAACCGATTTAGTGTCCTTCGAAGCACAGGCTAAATTTTGGGTATCCTACCGGCTGCGCCACTTAAGTTACCGGGGAGTCTTGGAGAGTTTTTAAAAGGCACAACTTTACTTGACGACCGTTTATTTCAGACTAACTTATTCTATCTTAATTAACAACCGGATAAACATTCACTTATTATCTAGCTTATAGAGTTACAGTCTAACAATATTGAGAATGCTTGGTCAGCAGAGCCCACCCGTCGCGGCTGGAATCAGCGTACAGTTATCGTTCCCACCGGACTACTTGCTAGAGATAAGACAGGTAGAGCATGCATAACGAGGTACTAACGTGATTTCGTTTTAGTATATTTTTTATGTTCTTTTGTAAATTCATGGAGCCTAACGTGCTAAGGCGCTTTGCACATGGAGCAACTATTGTCATAAAATTGCAGCAACCGTAAACGTTATAGCAACTATCAACTAGTTACAGGAAACTTAAAAAATTGAAAGTTGCCTCAACTTAAGTTGCTCCATGTGCAAAGCGCCGAAACAGGTTGCAAGACACCCTTCGACTATCGAATATTTTCAAATCACAGCCGGGGAGAGGTAACTCAGTATGTAATGAGTGGTCACCCATCCATAGACCAACCAAGACAAGCACGGCTTAACCTAAAGATCGGCCTAAGCGGCTGCTATTATTTATATTTTCACATGACCTCCTCTTATTTATTGGATACCCTTTTATCTTTGCTATTATTCCTCGTTTTCTTTCAGAACGGCATCGTCTCCAAAATGATCCCGATTGACTACCAGCTCATCTGCTACGGATGTCCTGTCCTGGATTTCATCTACTTCATCTTTTCATCAACAGACCAGAAATTTAGGCGCTCCCATCTTCTATACCTAAAGGATTTGTACTACGACAATCTTAGAGCATTCCTAAACCAGTTTTCTTTGGATGTCAGTAGTGTATACTCGAGGAAAGACTTTGACAGGGATTATAAATCTATGCTGGATTATGGTCTGATGATTTCTCTTCTGTTGATCCCTCTTCTGATGACTTGTGACAGCAATGTTGACATAACTGGAGAGCCGTTGGCTGGACTCAGTTTTGGTGTTGATGACCAGTGTAAAGAAAGATTGGTGGGAATTGTGCAGGATTTTATTAAATGGGGATATTTATAAGGTTTTTATTGGAAAGTATATTACACCGTTTTAGATATTTTTTGTTTTTTTTTTTAA
This sequence comes from Diarsia mendica, assembly GCA_949316265.1. Lineage (NCBI taxonomy): Eukaryota > Metazoa > Arthropoda > Insecta > Lepidoptera > Noctuidae > Diarsia > Diarsia mendica. The sequence goes on from OX438904.1 coordinate 2,429,597, forward strand.
AAAGATCAATATGGGGCCCTACTATGACGTCCTAATTAACAGTCCTAACTTATTCTTAATCCAGTGTGGAAAAGAGATGGCGCTAGACACCCTGTATAGTTCGGTCTCGTATCCACACTGGAATATGATTAAGTTGACTGTTTACGACGTCATCGTTGTTCCGTTTAAAAAAATGTTAGTCAAATCACCCGTATGTTTGGTTTGTCACGTTTTTTATTTAAAAATAGAGAGAGAATATTATCATTAGTTATTGATACCCTAGATCGATCTCATTTAAACGCCAAATAATATCTGTAACTCTATGTCGAACATAGAGTTCTAGAGAAGATAAAACAGCCATAAAGAGCGTTGTCTCAGACACTCAAATCATCATCTAAAACTCACTACAACCTGCCAAACTATACAAATCCAGTTTATAAGGATCGGTTATGGTCCGGAAAATATGTACAAAGTGAGACCATGTTATAATGGAAATGTATACTTAGCTTGATGTGCTCGTGTGTGCCTATCATATTAACGCCTAGTCATTATTTAAAACAGATGAATCAGTATTTGAAAAACAAGTTTCTCGAAACAGGAAAGTAATATTAACCAAATTTATAAAACGAATAGCAATCACGTTGTTCGCAGATTTGCTCCCATTGCCTCGTAAGGGAAAACGAAGAACGAAGTCTTTGAACCCCTCTTATACCCTGAGGGGACGAAACGTAATAGAAAACATCACAACGAACACAACTTTATTAAAATAATTCAGTTAACATTATCCTATTGTCTACAAAATAACGTTTTTGTAAGCAAATCTGGTTAACGAGTCAAGGAAAATATCTTAACTTATTAAATAAAAAGACGAGGAATAATTTATTTCTTGATACTTGATACTTTCAACTTCAATTAGATAATTACAATTTTTGAATGTCAGACAAACAAAAGAAAGCCAAACTACAGTTCCAGTCACAAGGCATAATAACTTGTGAAAGTACTGTCGTTAATTCCAAAGCATAGATCTACATGAAGAGGAATGGGTAATTAATATACACTCTTTAAAATCAAATTATAACATCACTCATGATAAGATATATTATGTGAGGATGATATAGAAAGACGTGCAAGTTAAGAGCGTCCAAGTCGACAATTCAGAAATAAAATAATCTATGGCAAGTAAGAGATGACCAGATAAAATATGATTACGTCTTGACTTATTCTCAAAAGTAGACCGTCTATTTATCAATAAGACACCTCTTCGTAGAGTGATAACGGTTGCCAATTTCAAGCTGAGTAGCGTGTATTAGGAAAGGCCTATGTCCAACGGGCACGCCACGATAGTGGCGGTAAGTCCCCTCTTTGAGGCGTGGCTAGAGAGGAGCCACGGCGCCCTCACCTTCCGTCTGACGCAGGTCCTCACCGGACACGGATGTTTCGGGAGGTACCTGCACCGAATCAGGCGGGAGGAAACGCCCGGATGCTTCCACTGCGAGGATCGACCGGAGGACACGGTGGAGCACACTGTGGAGGTGTGCCCTGCTTGGGCGGAGCCCCGCCGTGTTCTCGTAGCGGCGATCGGCGGCGGTGACCTCTCGCGTCCGGCCCTGGTGCAAGCCATGGTCCGGGGCGAGGAGGAATGGGACGCCGTCGCCTCCTTCTGCGAAGCAGTGATGCTAGCGAAGGAGGTGGCGGAACGAGAGAGGGAGCGATCCTCTCAACGTCCCAGCCGCCGCGGAAGGCGCGGAAGGCGCTCCGGGCGTCGGGGGCCACGTGATGGCTTCCGGCCACCGTAGACGCGGGCCTGTGGACGGTGAGTAATGGGCTAGCTCGCCGTCCGGCCGTCGTCATGACGGCAACAGACCGTGTCGGCGGCGCGTTCGTGTTCCACGCGCGCCTCAAAGAGATGTCAGCAAGGAGGGGCCCGCAAGGGCCGACGCCCGTCGGGGCCGCGGTATTATGTACTAGATTACGTGGCCTCGGCGCAAGGGCAAAGAAGGAACATGGGTTCGGTTTTTAGTCAGTAGAAGTCTGACACTCCCCTTCGCTCTGCCCAAGAGCGTGGGGGGTCATTCGATGATTTTCCACCCACCAAAAAAAAAAAAAAAAAAAAAAAAAGGCCTATGTCCAACAGTGGACTATTTTAGGCTGATGATTATGATGAATGCTATCTACATTCAAAAACATATTAGGTAAAGGAAAGTGTAATTAACATGTAAAACTCATTATGTTAGGTCAGAATAAACAAATTTTATCAAACGCAACATGTTTATTTATCAAAAAGATAATCTATCCATCAAAGATAACCCCACTGTACAAAATCGTCGACAATACCACGGAATCTATCAGTGAATCTCTTATCAACGTTAAAAGATAAAGTAGACAGCTCTTCAGTCGTGACATCAGGTGCATCATCTTCCGCGGCAAATAAAAAGGGAACATAGAAAACGTTTATTCCCAAACCAAAGTCCAACTTCTCTTTATAAACCTTTTCAAATTCTCCTCGAGGAAAAGTCTTCTCAATATCGATTCCAAAATGTTCCAAAAACGTTTCCATGGTTTCATAGTATATGTCTTTGAGGTTCGACAAATGATTATTTCTAAATTCTTGATCAGTTCCGTTGAATATGAAATATAGGAAATCCAGAACTGGGCACCCGTAGTGACTTATTTGGAAATCGATTGTTATTACTTCTGTTAATTCTCCATCCTGCAAAAAATGTTATGGACGTATTTTTAGTTTATTTCATAATATTTTTCAAATTGTTATTTGAAACATAATGTTTCATAATGTGACAAATATATTCGATTTGTTCTGAGTAATAAGCCAATACAAAATTGGATGTGTAATTGAGTAGGTGCCCAAAATAATAAAAAAAAAACATATTATATCTTATGGTTAGTAAGATCGGGTTTATTTGTGAATTCACTTAGCTAGCTTAAATTGATGAGAAGAAATGAAACGCATGTATCTAAAAGACTAAAGAATATAAATGACATGGGATGGAACGAGAGAGGAAAGCCAATTTAAAGATGGATAATACGGAAGAAGAGAGCGTAAATATAGCGTGATGGTTAACAGGAGATAATGAGTGAAGAAAAAGTATTGAGTAAACTCCGTGTAACAAGGGAATGAAAGAAGAATATTACTCCATTTTGAAGTGAACTCATTTCTAAATATATATGAATGATGCAGTTTTACTTACAACTTCTTTAGCCATGACATTATTGACTTTGTAATCACCGTGACACAAAGTGCAGACACCTGATGTATCATTCATATACTTGGGATAATCATCTACTTTCTCCAAAATCTTCTGTCCTACTTTCTCTCTTACATCAGGTTCCAAACAATTGATGGAATAATCATACATGTTTTTCACAAATCCGTTCCAGTCATCTTCAAAGATAAAAGGTTGTTTCATCGTAGCAATTTTCTCTTTGAAAAATTCAGGTCTTTTCTCTTGTAAGACCATCGAAAGGGCATGAAACTTGCCCAGCTGTTGTACACACAGTTTGGTATAATCTAAAGTAACCGTCTCCATTCTATTATACACTTTAAAGCCTCTCTTCCCTAAGTGTTCAAGAATTATAGACTTTGGATTGCATTCTTCATAAGTCTTGACAATTTGAAATCTTTCATTTATTGGAATGTTAGCTTCATCTTGCAACTCTGCAAAGATTTTAAAAACTTCGGTGTAAATAAATGCTTCTCTTTCAAAAACACCTGATACTGAGTAAATTTTCATCTGCTGGTTTTCGGGTATGTTCTTCACAAATATATTTATTTCTTTATCATCATCAGCATCAGTTTTTCCTTTAATATTTATTTCATAAAGATTTCCCATAAAACCGCCACCAGACGGCGTCAGTCTTTTACTTACAATGTCGTAGGTAATAAATCCATCACTCTTTGCTATGCTTTCTACAGATTCTTTCAACTTTAGAGGTAAAATCTCTTCACTTTGATTTTCCGTTACCTCCATGTTGTTGGAAAAATAGAAAAACTATGGATCTAACGTTATTTACAATCTGTAGTATTTTTTATCAAATTTTTATCAGATAAAAGCTCGAGATAAACTATTGATAAAATTCACGTGAAAAACACTCGTATCACAATATAAAACATAACATCACTATGAAAACAGTTTTTAAGAGACAAAGAAGACTGATACAACGTGACTCACTAAACAACGAAACCGGAATGAGCAAAATGGCCGCCGACAACGCGCGACGCAAGCATTGAATTTCGGAATCATTCGGTTATCTCCGGCCACTGTCGGCTTCGGAAATAATCGTAACACCGACTCTGACAGCATGGTGTAGGTAATTATCAGCACCAAAGGTCAACGTATTCAGGTGTTGTTATGTTATTTCTAAATATTTATAAATCACTCAGGATACTCTCTCGGTTAAGCTCTTTTTTGTGCAAAATGTATGACCTTGTAATATTGTAAAAAAGAATTTGTGATTTATGTGTACTCTACACGTAAATTACAAACGTGTGTGTTTTCATAGAATTAAGAGTTTTTAGATTGAAATTATTAAAAGAAATAAATAAAACAGAAAACACAATATTTATTTTTCACATACTAACCATTAAACCGTTCCAAAAACAAAACTTCATCAAAAATCATTTAAATAACACCCCAATCAATATAATCGTCGACAATCCCTTGGATTCTATCCCTAAATTTGTCATCAACTTTAAAACTTAAATTGCTGATATTATTCTTCCATAAATCAGGAACATTGTCTTCCTCCACGAACATGAAAGAAAGAAATGCAAGGGAGTGAATCAGACCATAATCCAACTTATTCCTGTACTCCTTTTCAAACTTATTTCTAGGATAGAAGGAGTTCACATCAAGGTCGAAATTTTGCAAGAATTTCATCATCGTGTTGTAGTATATCTCTTTGAGATGCGTCAGATGCGCCCTTCGGAATTCCCGATCAGTAGAGGTGAAGATAAAGTGAAGAAAGTCTAGAATCGGACACCCGTAGTATACCCGTTGATAGTCCACTGGTTATATTTCCGATACTTCTCCATCCTAAGGGAAACAAAGTCTCCATTAGTTTAATTGCTGGCAATCCAGTAAGATTTTAGATAATGTTAATAATAAATCACACCCCCCTCTCCTATACATAACTGTCGAAATAAGGGTGTACAATTACTGCCGGGGCTGCTGCTAGTTCGAAAGAGATACCGCAACCCCGGACACAGCGGGCTAAGAAGGAACATGGTTGATTTTTAGTCAGTAGAAGTCTGACACTCCCTTCCGCTCCAGCCAAAGCGGGAGTTGTCATTTGTAGATTTCCCACCCTCCAAAAAAAATTAAAAAGTGTGTACAATTAGGTACACCTCTGTTTAAACTTTCAAGGATTACATGTGAGATATTATCTCACGAAGAGGAGACTTGAATCGCAGCTATAGAAACTTTATAGGCAATTAGGCATACAATGAGAAATGTGAATACTTAAATTGTAAAAAAAAGCACTTACGACCGTCTTCATCAGTATATTGTTAGGCTTGTAATCACCATGCAACAAGCATCGCTCGGTTGTCTCATCATCATCATGTTTCGCAAACCTTTCCGCAATACTTTCACAAAACTCTTCAACAATTTCTTTGACATCTTCATCAATATGATTTATCGCTATTTTTGTCAAGCTCTGAACCATTTCAAGCCATTGCTCACCAAATTTCATACCTTGCTTTTTTGTTTTAAGATGTTTCTCAAAAAAATTAGGATGTTTCTCTTTCAACACAAAAGTAAACGAATGGAATTTGGCAAGCTCTTGAATGGCCATTTCAGCAAATTTCAACGATACCACGTCCATTCTATGACCAGCGGTGAACCCTTTTCTCGATACGTTTTCCATAATAATCACTTCTTTAACACTTTCCTCATAGCTTTTAACCATTTTGAATCTTTCATCGAGAGGTACTTTTGCTTCTTCCTGTAGTTCTTCAAATATCTTGAAAAGTTCTTTATAAGTGAACAGCTCAGTTATAAAAATGTCCTTTATGGATACCACTTGCAAATTGGTTTCACCTGGGATGACAGTTTTGACGAAAATGTTTAGTTCTTTATCACCTTCCTTTGTTGTCCCTTTAATGTCAATTTCGTACAATAATCCGGAAAAGTTACTACCTTTTGTATTTACAGGTTTCATTTCAACGCTGTATTTTATAAATCCAGTTCTAAAAATAATTTTATCGATAGACTGATCGAGTTTGTTCGATACTTCCTTTGGACAAATGTATTTGTTTTCGAGCTGATAGTTTTCGGTACATATTTCTACTTGCATTTTGACTGGACACTATCTTACGGACGCAAGTAACGTTATAGGTATTTCAGAATCAAAATCACTTATTTAAACTACATGATAACCGTTAAGGTATTTTTACATGGGTGTTAGATTTCTTGCAATTGATGATTTTTCAAAGAGTTTCAATGAATGTCTTTTTTTATCTACCTGTCAAGCTTTAGATGATACAGAGACAAAGAGTGGTAGATGTTTATCTAGAAATAATTTTAATTGAATACTAGGTAATAAAAAATACGAGCAGACTCTTATTAGGTTGCTCCTAATGTATTTTACTCCCACGAAATTGGGGCGAGCCTATTGCCATCAACCGGGCACAGATCCTGCTACTACTGTCCCATTAGTTTAGTGGTCTCGAGTTCGGTTCGATTTCGAGGTCGGGCAAAGTATTTTCTGTTTCTTTATCAGAAATTTCTCAGAAGCAGCCACAGAGTCTGGTTTAATCGAACCTTGGTGTAAATTATTGCACTTTATGATGACTTTCAGAACCTTTTTCCAACAAGGAGTTAACGATTATGACCCAAAAACAAACGATGCACATAATCTATTTGAACAGTAACATCCCGTTATGATAAAGATAATAAAAATGGTTATAAAATGCAGGTCAATATTTAGCTAGCATTTAGTATATTTAGCGTTTAGCCGAAAATTTATATTGACTTTTGATTACAGAAAAAAAGTTTATATTTAGAATGGATTTCCTACATCAGTTCGAAATAGGTATTATTCCGAAATAAATTTCTAACGTTAATTCAACCTCATGTTTTTAATACGCCTGTTTTGGCTGTTTCTCCTTCGTGGATTGCAGGTGTGATGTTATGTGTTACTCGATGAGTGAGTGTCCTTTAACCTACCGCGAGCGTACGCTGCAGCACATCGATTGGCTTACGTCAATGTTTTTTTCTTCGACGTGTGTTTGTTCTGTTTCAACATTTTTTTTTTATGTTGTTTTAAATTCTGATTTAATTTATTATATTGATTAATTTTTATGTAGGTACTACTTAGGATTCATGCACTGCTTTTTGTCAGCTTATCTTACTGTTTTCTTTTCGGTATATTTTTGGATAACTATGAGTCTATGACATACATTATGTATTTTGTAACGACGAAACACTGACTCCCAAGTCACAGGTGGAAACCTAGTTTGGGAGCCAGGGGATCTAACTCTATAACATTATACTGTATGTTGTATTAAAGATATCTGTAAAATATTGTCGCTATATTGAAATAAAAGAATAAACTTGAAACTTGAAAGGGTAAAAAAAAAAAATAAGCAGATTAGCCATTAGTCCAGATTTGTGTCCAATTAATGGCAATAGGCTCGTAACTTAGGGACTTCAACATAACTAGCGAAACTTGGGTGTATTATTAGGTACAACAGAGTACAACTATGCGTAACCCTTCGGGGGTTACAGGCGTAATGTCACGTTATGTCATTATTTCATATCAGTCACTCCTACCTACTAGAAAGAAAGAAAATATATTTATTTGTCGCAGAATTAAGTATGAGATAAAATCAAAAGCAGTAAACTAATATTAAAAAATAGGTACAATAAAGAAAAACAACAGTACCTATATTATGTTTACATAAAAAATGGAACACAAAAAAGAAAAAAGAAATGTTTACAAATTACACGTCATGGCTGGGTCAAAGACTAAGACTAGTTAGTCGATAGACTTTGTCGCCTACTAAATATGGCCGGATAGTCGGCTTTCTTATGGAGTTGCTACAACTGTTTAACTTTTATGTCTAACCAAAAGCACTGTTTAATAAATACACTACGGTAAAGAAGGTATGCAGCCATTCAACATCATCATCATTTCAGCCAAAAGACGTCCACTGCTGGACATAGGCCTCCCCCAGGTGTCACCACATTGACCGGTCCCGTGCGTCTCTCATCCAGCGGGTCCCCGCAACATTGACCAGGTCGTCGGTCCACCTAGTGGGAGGCCTTCCAACGCAACGTCTTCCGGTTCGGTCGCCATTCCAGAACTTTCCGACCCCATCGGCCATCCGTTCTGCGAGCAATGTGGCCTGCCCATTGCCACTTCAGTCTGGCGATTCTTCGGGCTATGTCGGCAACCTTGGTTCTCATGCGGATGTCCTCATTTCTGATTCGATCACGCAAGGAAACTCCGAGCATAGCCCTCTCCATTGCTCTTTGGGTGACTTTGACTTTTTTTCATGGCAGTTTGTAAATCATCAAATAACCCCTCCCGCTCTTGGGCAGAGCGAAAGGGAGTGTCAGACTTGTACTGACTAAAAACTACCCATGTTGCTTCTTAGCCCTAACTCAGAAGTAATTCATGGTGTGAATGTTAAATCTTTCTTGAGTTGGTATTTACTTAGTGATTTCACCTCATATCATCATCTGCCTTTGCCTTTTCCGAACTAAGTTGGGGTCGGTTTCTTATTAATTTTCTATTTTAATCGAATTTCGTTTACAATTTCAAGAAAAAGTCAAAACTAAATTGCTTTAGGTTGATAAAAACAAAACTTTCAATAAAAAAGCATTATACATACATAAACACAGAACCACAGGACGCTACCTACTGCATTACTTACATAATCTTTTTGGAAAAATATTATCATTTTTAAATAAATGTAGTAGTAATAACCCCTCAGCCTTTGTTGTCCCACTGCTGGCCAAAAGCCTCCCCCATAAGAGAAATAAAATATTTGCCAGTTTAGTGTCAGTGCCAGTGTAGTGTATGCTAGTCTTGAATATGCTAATAAAAGTCTCGACAGATTAAGATTTGGTATAAATATTATAAATTAAATAAATCGGTAAAACAAAGAACTCATTTTTATTAAACCCACCTTAACCAATAAGTAATTTAACCCTTTCGAACCGGCATAGGGGTGCAGTATCAGGACTGAAAACCAAAATTTGTTTTTATGCTAATAAATGTCTAAATTTCACTAAATTTGATATCCAGTGCCCCGTGACGACTACCAGGGACCTTTATAATAGCAAAAAAACAGTTTCTTTGCTATGGGACAATATGTCCCATCGGTCTTGATTCTTAAGAATTTTCAAGGGATCCTGCATACATTTTTTGGGAAATTTAGACATTATATGAATTAAAAACAAGTGTAATTATTTTATGACATATATTTATTTTTTAAATTATAAAATAACAGGAACGCGAATTTTAAGCAAATTACCAATCAGAAACGATAAGCCATTATAAACTAAAAAAATAATTACGTGAGATGCCATACAGAGAAACAATTTTTACATAAATATCTCGGACTGATGGGACATAATGTCCCAAAGTTAATATATTCCACTAATAAGCAAATGTTTTTTGTATTTATTATAATACTCCCAAAGAATTTAGCATAAATAACGCAATAAAGATCACACTTACCTCGTTACAACACTTTAGACACGTAAAAACAATTATTTTAACCAGAGGTTATGTGACACGTGCTTCTATTTTCGACCATAGATGAAAAACTAATGTTGCCAGCTCAAAACTACCACTACTAAAATATTAACAGACAAACCTAGAACGGTTTGGGACATAGTATCCCAATATCAATACAAAAACGAAGTCACAGTCCTGTGCCGAAATAGTGTGGGACGTATAGTCCCATCAGTCTCATCAATACTGGGACACATTATATACCATCAGGTCCGAAAGGGTTAACAAAGAAAACTCCAAACATTACAATTATTAAATAACTCCCCACTCAATATAATCATCAACAATTCCTTGGATTCTATCCCTATATTTATCATCTACTTTAAAATTTAAACTACTCATATCATTCTTCGTCACATCGGGAACATCATCTTCCTGAGCGAACATGAAGCCGAGAAATATTAGTGAAAACATCAGACCATAATCCAACTTATTCTTGTACTCCTTTTCAAACTGATTTTTAGGATAGTAAGAGTTCACATCAATGTCGAAATATTTCAAGAATTTTGTCATCGTCTCGTGGTACAAATCTTTGAGATGTTCTAGATGTTCCTTTCGGAATTTCTGATCGGTACAGCTGAAGATGAAATAAAGGAAATCTAGGATTGGACATCCGTAGTAGCATAGTTGATAGTCCACTGGTAATATTTCTGATACTTCTCCATCCTAAGGAACAATAAAAAAAAAAATATTAGAATAAAAAAGTATCATTACTTTAAAAGTAAAAGTAAAGTGCTCTTAAAGTTCTTTTAAAAGTATCATTATTATTTAAACTAAGTCTAAAGCAAAGTAATGATCAATAATTATCTCCTGCACTTGTCCCATTCTACTTTGAGAAAACCTTTTTTTCTTCAATTTTGCCATGTCAGACGTCACGGTATCGTTTACTCCTTTCTCTTTCCTATCATTCCTCACACAATTCATCCATCTTTTATTTGGCCTTCCTCTCCCTCTCCATCCATTAACATTACACCAAGCTAGACAAATTCCTTTTAAATTTTTCTGTATCAATAAAAAAAAACTTCGTCTAACATAATTATGTACTATTCCTTATTTTATCCATTCTTGTCAATCCACACATCCATCTCAAAATTCTCATTTCCTCTTCATCGAAACATTATTGATCTATCTTTTTCACAGCCCAACACTCTGATGACAACAATATAGAAGACTTAAGATTATTACGAAAATCATCATCTTCCTGCCCTTTGTCTAAGTTTGTAATAATTTAGTTATAAGAAGTACTCACAATTGTCTTCATCAGTATATTATTAGGCCTGTAATCACCATGACACAAGCATCGCTTTGTAGTCTCATCATCATAATGTCTACCATATCTGTCCGCAACGCCTTCCGAAAATTTCTCAACTTTTGCCTTGGTCCCTTCATCAATATTATCGATTGCTATTTTAGTAATACTCTGAACAAATTCACGCCACTGTTTACCAATAATAAAAGGAGATTTTCTAGTTTTAACCTGCTTCTCAAAAAATTTTGGATGTTTCTCTTTTACGACGAACGCTAAAGCATGGAATTTAGCAAGCTGACGAATAGCTATTTCAGCAAACTTTAAAGACGGTACGTCCGTTCTGTGGCCGGTGGTAAATCCTTTTTTTGTTACGTTTTCCATAATAATTACTTCTTCCAAACTTTCCTCATAACTTTTGACCGTTTTGAATCTTTCATCGATGGGTACTTGTGCTTCTTCCTGCAGTTCTTCGAATATCTTGGAGAGTTTTTTGTAAATAAACAGCTCGGTTTTGTAAATGTCATCAATGGATAGTATTTGCAAATTGCTCTCACCTGGGATGACACTTTTGACGAAAAGGTTTAGTTCCTTATCGCCTTTCTTTGTTGTCCCTCTTATGTCAATTTCGTACAATAAGCCAAGATAGTTACCACCGTTTGTGCAAACGGGTTTCTTTTCAACGTTGTATTTTATAAATCCATTTTTCTTAATAATCTTGTCAATAGACTGATCGAGTTTGTTTGATATTTCCTTTGGACAAATGTATTTCTTTTCGAATTCACAGTTTTCGGTACACATTTCCACTTGCATTTTCACTGGACACAACCGAATAGAAGCGAGTTAAGTAATACATGGTTTCAGTAACACAATGCCACATTTATAACAACATAACAAACATTAGGGTACTTTTACGTTGGTGTTATGTTAATATAAAACATTTTTTTGGAAACTGAGTTGTAATATTAAAAGGGTTTCCATAATAAGGTTTTTAGGGTGCAAGCTGTACGTTAACATGTTGCTAGTATGATACTCTGATTGCATTAAAAATATCACTCCATGTAAAATACTGGTATTGAGCTGACCCCGACATAGTAGGGAAAGGCCTAGCAGATGATGATTTAATTTTGTGAATATATCTTTCGTTTCTTCCGTTTTTATTAAGGTTGTCATGCAAGGTGAGCTAGTTCCTATCAAGAGGTTCAGCAATCCGATACGAACAAACTGCTGATGAATGGCACTACGAAACACTTCAGTACCTATAGTATGTGTGTATTGTCCGGAATCTGTTCGTTGCGTGATCCAAGACAGTTAAATTATTTCTCTGGGACTTCGTCGAGTTTGCCTATTATATACCATATTGTATTGCCTTGTGGCTTTTCTGGTGGTCACCATTTTTGATTCTGGCTTTCAGGAGTTGCAGTGGTTTGAAAATAGTGTGGCGGGTTTATTCCAAAAAAAGTACCAGTTTGACGAAACCTTTAGTGCAAATTGCACCTTACGATGACTTTCAAAAAGTTCCCCAACAAGGAATTAACTATTATGTCCCGAGAACAAACGATGATAACATAATCACTGGATGCATTGTGCGTCAATCAATAACGTTGTATTAACTAAATTATATAAATATACTTCTATTTGAACAGAGGCATCCTGTTTAGATTAAATTAAAATGGTAAATAAATATATACCTTACGTCTACAGGTCAATATTTAAAAGACACTTAGTGAATTTTATTTTAGTATAGGGTTTTGCCTATCTGAACTAGTCTTACCAAAAGGTATCGTATCCTATAACCCAGTACTGACTGGGTTGTAGAGGTCCGATAGGCAGTTGCTCCTTGTAACATACTGGTCTTTAGCTGCATCCAGTGAGACTGGGATCCTTGTTAAGAATGTTGAGGAACATTGTTGGGAAAAGGCTAGACAGAATAATATGGTGATGATGATCACTATGGAGGTTTTTATATTTATTTTATGTGACTGATGCCCGGTTTCTGAGGCACTTTATCTGTGGTTTATCTCTGGTTTATCTGTGGTTTATCTATTCATATGCGTACATTTGAATAGATAAACCACAGATAAACCACAGATAAAGTGCCTCAGAAACCGGGCATGATTCAGGTACATTTGTATTTTTTCTTATAATAATATTCGAATAGGTTCAACTTTTTTCGAAAACCCACCTAAACACACGCACACACACATAAACACACGTCTTTTTGGCAAAAGGGTAGGCAGAGACCACCGAACCAAACCTGCTTCGCTCCGTACTATTTTTACTACATCTAGATGTATGAATGAAATATAATTTCATAGGGAACCTTAAAAACTTGTCAACAGCTAAGACATTGAAATAACCTTAAAAAAAAACTAGATTATAATGACGGACTATGCGATATTTTTCCATTGTCACAAAATAATACCTAGGTCTATTGTTGGGTAATACCAGTACATATCTAAGACCAACACGTTACGTATAATTATGAATATACGTACGAGAGTGACTCATCGGTTTTAGTTTATTTTAGACTTGGTAATTTGCAGGGATGGGAGTGGCAGGTGGGTGTGTAAAGTGGACCTATCAGTCATGTTCTTTGTTATTATATTATACTTAGTTAGTCTTTATTGTAGGTTATGGTATTAATACATAGAAGATGTGAATGACGACGCCGGGAGGGAACGCCTTATAAAGACATACTTATTGGTATGGTTCTTCAGAAAGGACAGGGGCGTAGTACGGTCAGCATCAGAAGTATATTAACATTACTCAATGTCTCGAAGCTGTTTTTTTTATTAAAAACTTGTTAGATATTACTCGTTACTACATGTTATTGGAGTGTAAGGACTATTTTAACGAATAATCTTATGAAACATTAAAAATAATAGCTAGAGTCCTGTACATAAAATAATTAAAATTAAGTCACAAGTCGTAAGTAGTTTATTTCAAAACAATAATACATTGTGTAGAAATTTAAAAAAGTACAATTAAAACATTTTACAATCCAAAAAAAAAAAATGTGTAAAAAACAAAAAAAAAGTTAGCCGTCGCCTCCTTCTGCGAAGCAGTGATGCTAGCGAAGGAGGTGGTGGAACGAGAGAGGGAGAGAACCTCTCAACGTCCCAGCCGCCGCGGAAGGCGCTCCGGGCGCCGGGGGGCACGCGATGACCTCCGGCCACCGTAGACGCGGGCCTGTGGACGGTGAGTAACGGGCTAGCTCGCCGTCCGGCCGTCGTCATGACGGCAACAGACCGTGTCGGCGGCGCGTACGTGTTCCACGCGCGCCTCAAAGAGATGTCAGCAAGGAGGGGCCCGCAAGGGCCGACGCCCGTCGGGGCTGTGGCTTGTCGAAAGGATAACGCGGCTCCGACACAAGGGCGAAGAAGGAACATGGGTTGGTTTTTAGTCAGTAGAAGTCTGACACTCCCCTTCGCTCTGCCCAAGAGCGGGGGGGGTTATTCGATGATTTTCCACCCACCAAAAAAAAAAAAAAGGGTAGTTCTACTATATCTACCTATAACTTTATGTGAAATTTTCATTTATGAATTCACACTTTCACCTTCTCAATATAAACTTTAACTTCAGATCGATAGCCATTATTTCATACTACACCGTCTGGGTAAGTTATGTAAAAAGGGGTAGGTATAAGGTTTTAGCTTTACGTAATAAAATATAGACATTCATGAAGTGTAAACGTTATGTGAAAGGCAGCACGTGGCTTTACCAGTATTAATTAATATTTCCAAGCATTTATATGGCAGCTGGAAATTCTTATTCATTGGTTTCAATAATAAATATGTTATTACTAGCTGACCCACGCAACTTCGTCTGCGGCACATAAATATAGCTCTTTTTGGCCTTCGTAAATACGATCATATTTCTTCCTTCCGTTCTCAGCTTAAATGGCTGCCTATCCGACTCAGGAGGTCCCTCAGATCTCTCTGCATGCTCTTCTCAATTATGAACGATCCACGTGCTCCCGATTATTTAAAAACTTATTTCAAAGTGTTGGGCAGTTGTCATAGTCGTAGCCTTCGAGCTTCCAAAAATCTCATTCTCCAAATTCCTTCACATCGCACCTGTTTTTTGTCAAACTCTTACGCTGTGTCATCTATTAAACTCTGGAATGCGCTACCCTTTGGCATTAAAAAAGCTGAAAGCAAATTTACTTTTAAGAGGAAAGTACGTAGCCACTATCTAAGTCAGACCAAATAGATCTCAATTAATATAAGTCGAGTCATGTTATTGCCTATTGTTCAGATTTTCGTTTTTTATTTTGGTATTTGTAAAATATTTATTAGTTTATTCTATTTTTTTTTTTTATATTTATGTATTAGTATAATTATATAAGTATATAGTTTAGTTTTTAGAGTTGATGTTGTTTTTTAGATATTTTGTACCCTACCACAATGTTGTCTTATTTAACCCTAAGGTTGACTGGTAGAGAATGCCTTGTGGCATTCAGTCCGCCTATGTACCACTATTGTGCATGAAGTTTAAATAAATAAAATAAATAAATAAACCTTTCTCGATATATCGACTATCCGACATAAATTAAGCTAAATCGTAACAAACAAAAAATCTTAGCTTTCCTCTTTATTATAATAGTTTAGATTAGCTTAGATTATATTAAAGTGTGAATCACTATAGGTATCTCTTACTGTTAAATATACGATAACACTCTGTACTTGTAATCATTATGATGCAGTAAATATATTGAAATTGAATTTCCCGGAGGCCAGCCAGAATCCCCCGTACCCACATTGCGACGCGCGAATTATTTTGCCGCGCGGATATTTTTGCATTGCGATATCTTCTAAGATATTTATTAAAGCTGTATAGAGTAAAGGGCACAAATATTCTATATTAAATTTCCGTTCTAAGAAACACATTTATTTAGATATAGATTAATACCGTAAAGGTAAAACAAGCTTCGCAAAAAATAATTATTTTTAACCTAACAGATTAACAGTAAAAAAAGGTTACAGTGAGTCAATCTTAAAAGATAGATATATGCTGTCGCGGACTTTTTTTTAGAACTTTTAAAGAGGAACAATTCCTTTCTACATTATATTTGCATAACTTGAACCGTTTTTGCAGCGCACGCAGCGGAAGCTCTCAAAAAGGAAATACCTTTTCCCGTTTTTGTAACATTTTTCATTTATGCTCCGCTCCTATTAGCCGTAGCGTGATGTTATATAGCTTAAAGCCTTCCTCGATAAATGGACTATCCAACACAAAAAGAATTTTTCAATTCCAACCAGCAGTTCCTGAGTTTACCGCGTTCAAACAAACAAACAAACAATCAAACAAACAAACAAACAAACTCTTCAGCTTTATAATATTAGTATAGATTATTTTCAGTAAACATATTAAAAACCTTTAATTAATTATTTAGTATACTGGGTCAGACTTTACGATACCGATGAAGAATTTGCACTAATTATTAAACGTACCTAACGTTAAATATAATGAGTGCGAATTCTTATTTTTTTTTCTACGAGGCTATAGCCTGCAACAATTGTGTGTATGTTTGAAACGAATAAACCCAAAAACGACAAGACGAATTTCAAAAATTCTTTTACCTGAGTATATATTTATTTTATTAGTTTGAACACTAAACGTCCACCCGTGCAAAGATGATACTGGCCAGTAGTCTACATTATGTATTTGAACAGTTCCGCTCTTCGTTATTTTAGAACAATGACATAATTTACGAATCATCATCATCATCATCATTTCAGCCAAAAGACGTCCACTGCTGAACATAGGCCTACGAATATAAAATAGAATCTCTTCTCCAAATACAAAAACAGCAAATAACATTAATTTGTAACGCTGCAAAAAGCACCTACATTACAGGGATTGTAAACATTTTGTACATAGATTTGTAGTGAGTTTGTAGGTGCGTCTCGATCGACCGCCGCTACAAGGTCACAGCACATGGCTCCACTCCTAAATTATGTCACTACTGGCTGAGGCAGGTGAAATATTAAAAGGGATGTCTTGGCAAGACCCAGGGGAGGGGTACAGCTGGTGTTTCTAACTCAAACGCTGGGTTAAATTTTAAGAGCAGTGTGTGTGTTTGGTGAAAACTATTGTGCAGAAATATAACTTTTTAAGTATAGTTTAGGAGTTATTTTGTTTTAGTTAATTTGTATAGGAAAATTCGGCAAATAATCAAAATTTGTCGTGTAAACCACAGCATTGAAGATATTATCGTGTATTTGGAGTTCGAAATACATTTGTCCCAAAATCACTTAATTTTTCTTATCAATGAGAATGACAACGGAGTAGTCAAAAAAGAGTTATTATTTTGACTAGGCCATAAAACTTATTTCTGTTTTTTTAAAGCCATTGCAGAAAAATCTAATCTCATAGATTCATTTTCAATAGCCTAAGCCATCTAATACGTCTTGACATATACTACATACATATGCAACATCACGCTAATAATCCCCGAAGAATCAGGCAGATTTGTACCCATTAGTACACTCACATTTCACCAGTAAATACTACAACCACCAAACATTTCTTGACTTGGTAACCAGACATAGCTCGTGCAAAAAATCCACAAGCCCACACAAAGAGCCAACAGGTAGGTAGGTAGGTAAGTACTTGTGAAGTGTGTTGCGTGTCAGGTCGATTGTCCCAAGGCTAGCGATCGGTTCGTGTTAAAGGGATGGGCTCACGGACAGTTTAACACTTCGGCTTGTATAAATATATTTATATGTTTTTGGGCTGATTTTTTTGACGGTAACTGGAAAGCAGGAGATTAAGGAATTAAAGGGGATATAACCGATCTGGCATTGTATTTTTTTTTCAAAATCAATGTGGTATATATGAATAGAGGACATTTAGACGAACAAAAAAGGACTCTTCCCGAATCAAACATTTGTTGTACAGTCTGCACAGCTAATAAGTATACATCACGCACACTAGCTCATGAGTTTACACTTTACATGTGTGAAATAGTTATGCCACACAAACACTGAGTAAAGCAAGCGAGCTCTGTCTTTATATTAGTGTGCGTGCGGCACATCAATAATACCATATACCAATATATAGTAATCATTCATTTGTCACTGAATCAGATATAATATTTCGCCAACGCAACTATAGCAATCTTGGCACAATAGTTAACACCTTTGGTTAACGAACGAGGAGTCGTAAGATCAAACCACGGGTGCTGCTTTTCTTTTTGTAATCATTATTTTGTTAAAACATTATTTAAAGTAGAATCTTTAACGATTCAATCCCGTTCATGGATGAGTTATGAAGTTTGCAACGTTTGAGAACTACGACACTCTCAGTCCATTTTATTTCGGCTGCTTATAAACTAACTACCGACAATTTAAAAATAAAATTGTTTTCAAACACCTTCATTTATAAAAAAAATGCAGTCTTAGTGGTCAATCTACGATTATTTGCATTACTTAGTTTATTGATAACACAGAATTACTCTAGATATATTCGTTTGTAATTTATTTCTGTGAATCCAAACATGCATCATTAAACAACGTTAAAAAGGCAGAAATCGTTCTTTTGCATGAGCAAACCTTATTTATTAGTGAAATTGCAAGGTGCTTAATGATATCGGTAAGTAACAGATACTATAACTTTTATGTTTACTTAAGAATTAATCAAATTAACGTAACTTTAGTGCATTAACATTGATAAAATAGCCCATTTTTGTTTGCTAATGTATATTTAAACCATAATCTAAAAGTATTTTAACTTGTAGTGTATCTATGCATATGATTATTGAACATAAATAATATTAATTTGGTGTATATAGAAGTGTGTATGTATTATAGTTTATATATGGTATATATAGTTACATATAAACCAAATTAATATTATTTCATCATTTAATAGATAGTTATACATTAAGTTAACTAAAGTGCATTAACCATTGTTATAATAGCCCATTTTGTTTGCTAATAGAGGTATATATAGTTTAAGGTATATAATAGGTATATATTCAAAAGTATTTTATATAATTATTGTATATAAATAACATTAATTATATATACCTATATGAAAGCATAATTTTATTTTTTAAGTATACATAAATATTACTATTTACTATAAAATAACTATTATCATAAGTATTTTAGTAGAAGTAGGTATTTTAAATACTGTTTTGTTTTATATTCACAGAGAAGAACCGAGCAATTATGGGCCCACCGATATGCGGATTCTGGAGACGTGGAAAATCTTCGACGTGGGCCAAAATCAAAAGCGAATTCATCAGCTCGACACCATGACATCGTGGCAAAGCACAAAGCTAGTTCATTCAGATTGCCAACACGCGTCACAGCTGGTTCACGCTGCAGCAAGCCAGCGCGGAAGATTTTACTGTCCACTGCGCATCAACGACGCCGACTACAGTTCGCTAGGTCATAATTATTTTAATTTTGATTGGAAGAACAATGTGGTGATTTGTAGCGACGAAAAAACTTTTAAGTTGAATAAGGATGGACGTGAAATATTATGGAGAAAAGGTGGTGAAAGATAATTATAATGAATGTATTAACTAAATTAGTAGAATTTATTTTAAATATTAAACGATTGTGAAACTTATCGTTATATGCATAATGTTCATGTTTGTGTGAACAAATGTAAAACTTAGCATTATTTTATTTGTTATATTTAAACAACTTGCTGTATTCCTCTGTTTGAAACAATTCGTATTGTTAAAAGTCTGGTGAAGTGATGTTATTGTTATGCAGATAGAAGTTGCCATAATTTCTTATTAACTAACATGTTGATTCACTTCCCAGCTAATTTTACTTTCGATTCAATTTAGATACCACCCTACTTCAATAAATTATTTACGTCCATCCTTAAGCAACAAATAAATTTTCTAACTAATAAATAAAAATAAAACAAATTATTTTATTGTTTTTATTTAATTACCTTTCTACTTTTTTGTTCAAGTGATTTTATTGATCACAAACTTAATTTTATAAAACAAAAAGTAAAAAAAGGTAAAAAACAGTAAAACTGAATTCCTCAGTGGGGATCGAACTCACGACACCGAGCGTAGACTAATAACTAAGTCAAGCGCTTACATCACTCTGCCACGGATGTTCTACTAGACATATCTAAAATATTGGGTCATATTCCTTCACTGTGAGCCCGTATCTTGATTTTTTACCCGTGTATGTTTAATACGTATACCCACACAATATTAATAAAAGTTACCGATGAGTGCGTGATGTAAAGTCGGCCTGCGGTAGGCCAGTTTTGACTTATACGCACATAACGCACACTATTAGAAACATAGTTCACTCGTTTTACTTAGTGTGTGTGCGTATAACTATGACTTCACTCACACATTGCAAAATGTATACTTATTAACTGGTTCAACTGTACATCAAACTAAGTAGCATTGCGTAAAAAATATTCTTGGGAAACAATTGATTTTGGTGTAGAGAGCTCAATATATTATTACTAGCTTTTGCCCGCGACTTCGTTCGCGTGGAATAGTGACTTCCGGCAGATTTTTGGTTTATCTCGCGAAAAAAAAAAAACTATCCTATGTCCTTTCTCAAGTTCCAAACTATGTCTGTACCAAATTTCATCAAAATCCGTTCAGCCGTTTAGGCGTGAAAGAGTAACAGACAGACAGACAGACAGAGTTACTTTCGCATTTATAATATTATATAGTTATAGTATATATAGTATGGAAGTATGGAAGTATGGAATACGCCATCAAAACATTGTGCTGATATAGTCATGGAATAAAACAGGATATAGATGTATTTAAAGTTAAGATATAAACGATATTTTATACCTAGAAGATTTCCAGGTAAGGTCGAGAACAAAAAAATAAACAGAATAACTAAAAAAACAAGTTTTCACCTTTCAGCTTCGTGTAGGATCGTATGTTCTTCCACCCTTTATAATATACATGGGCCTGTACGTTGGGATGTTTTACCATAGACCTCGTAGCGAATAATTTATACACCGGCCTTCTCGGAACTTTATCTAGTTGACATTTGAAAAGAACCTATATTGGGTCAACATGTTAAGGATAGCGAAGGGAAAATTGGATTACCTATTTGCATCGGTACCTACCTATATAAAACTAGTTTAACTACCGATAGCCGGGTAAGGGAGACCTCGTTGGGGCTGCGGGTTGTTTGGAAGAGATACCGCGGCCTCGACACAAAGGATTAAGAAAGAATATGGGTGGTTTTTAGTCAGTAAAAGTCTGACACTCCTATATACCGCTCTGCCCAGGGAGGAGTCATTTGATGATTTCCCAAAAAAAAATCAAAAAAAAAACTTTGGCCGTGAATTCTTTACAATTATTCAAGAAATCTACACACGCCAGTGTAGATGATAAAAATAAATCAAAGATACAACATACCTATGTCTGCACGGATGGATATAAAAGCAGAGGACGACCAAACAAACGACGGATGGGCTGTGTGAAGGATGAACATGGCTAGAAAGGAGGTGTCGAATGAGATGACGAGTTACAGAACATTTTTGCCATGGAAAAAAATATAATTATGGAAAGTGGTCGATCGTCAAGGAATGCGGTAGTACTATTCTAACTACTATCGCAATCATTGACGAACGACCTCTGTCCCCTTATGCCTTGAATTATAAGGGTGAAAAGTGGTCGAACAACAGTGAGTGTGGTGGTACGAAAATTCTATATTTCCGAAAAAAAGTGTAATTACAAATAGGTAGAAACCGCAAAAAAACACCGTCGTTTTGCTAAAATTAATAAAAGTAAAAATACATGCTCCGCCAAATATCCACAGGGAAAATATCTGTGAGCATGTTAAACGAAATTGTTTTAATTATCCACACACGTTTCTGTAAACTGTAGTTCCGAAGAGTTGGTCTCCCGAGAGTACCTTCGAACGAGGGCAAGGTTCCTAGAGGTATACACACAGCGACGCAAGGTATATGATCAGGGATCCTGATCAAATATGTAATGATTTATGAGGTGGGTTTGCTGACGTATTTATTTACAAAGGAGTAAATAAAATTGCAGGGGGTTGTGGGGGTCCGTCAGAAACTAAGGACAACAAACTAAAATAATTATACAATATACACTGTGTTCAGCCATGGATTAGCGATATTTAAGGTACTAACGTAACATCTGCTTTAATACACTACACGCTTGGCATAAATCCACTCCTCTGCTATTGGCAGAAATATTTTTATCCTTTAAATTACAACTAGACCTAACGGCACTCCCTAAAATTAAATAAAAGACCAGGAATTTCAATTGATTTTGCCTATTCACAAGTGCCCCTTTATTTAGCTACGAGGGCCCTTAGACCACCCTAATCCGGCCCTGTCGCAAAACTAATTTATAGCGGATGCCTACTGACTATAAACTACGTCTCTGCCAAAAACCAAGATTATAGCACGAAAAATTAAGGAAAAAAAAACATGTTTTGTTGTAAAACCTACTTATTTCTGAAACCTTTTTGTTGGGTTTTAAATATGTTTTTATAATGTCAAGTAAAAAGATCTTCGCAGTTCGAATATAGCAACTATCGTACAACGTGCTTTTCATTTCGCTATTTCCACAATATTTATTTAGGAACTCAGATTACAATCACAACACGTTATCAGCACGAAGGCTCTGTATATTTTATCTACAATCGAATTTAAAAGGAGATTGGTGGTGAAATTTTTAAATACCTGGTTAACATGTCGTCTGCAGTTTCTGGTATGTCTCTAATAAATGGTATTCCGATACTTTGTAATAGAGAAGGATACACTGTGTGGAAATTTAAAATGCGCATGTTGTTAATCCATGAAGGATTGTGGGAAACCGTAAGCGCAGTAGTTGTCGAAGGGAAAAAGACGCCCGACGATGTACGGAAGGATGAAAAGGCTCTTTCTAAAATATGCCTTACTGTGGATGGTGCTGCTATTTCGATTGTTCGACCAGCTAAGACCGCAAAAGAAGCGTGGGATGCTCTTATAAAATCCTACGAGGATCGAAGTTTGGGTCGTAAACTGTCGTTGGAACGTAAGTTGTACAGGTACTCCTTATCTGATTTTTCTGATTTAGAAGCTTACTTAACGGCAATAACTACAACAGCACTAGACCTGGCCGATATTGGCAAAACCATAGAAGATAGTTCTTTAGCAGCTATTATATTGGGAGGTCTAACGTCTCGCTACGAGCCCTTGATAATGGTGCTTGAGAATGGGAGCGTTGAAGTCACAACAGATTTGGTAAGGACTAAGTTGTTGAGCGAAATGACGAAGGAGACTAAAGATGATGTGGCTGCGTTGCATACTGACAAGCAGGTTATTTGTTTTCGTTGTAAGAAGCCAGGGCACAAGAGTCCTATTGTCCTCTCAAAAAGAAGGAGAAAAAGGCAAAGGCGAGTTGTTCTACAGAAGATTGTTCTAAAGATAAGGGACTGACTGCTTTTAGTTCAGGGAATATGGATGCTGGTATCACGGAATTTGTTTTGGATGGTGTCACGGAATTGGCTTTGTCTGCACCAAGTGTTCAGATGTCTGAGAAGTGGATTATCGACTCTGGTGCGTCAACTCACATGACTCCACATGCTGAATGGTTCAATAGTTACCAACCCTGTGATGGGAAGATAACTGTTGCAAATGGTAAAAGTTTGCCGGCTGTGGGTTTAGGAGATGTTGTCATTGACACCAAAACCGATTTCAAGAAGATTTTTAATGTTGTACATGTTCCTGGCCTAGATTGTAATTTACTCTCAGTCAAAAAGGCAG
Organism: Diarsia mendica; assembly: GCA_949316265.1. Classification (NCBI taxonomy): domain Eukaryota; kingdom Metazoa; phylum Arthropoda; class Insecta; order Lepidoptera; family Noctuidae; genus Diarsia; species Diarsia mendica. Next base: position 2,453,328 of record OX438904.1, read on the forward strand.
TAGAGAAAGGTTTCTCGATTGTTTTTGATATAAATGGCTGTAATTTTTATAATTCTAATGATGTTTCTTTTAGAAATGATCCTGTTTTACATGGTTCTGTTTGTGGTGGACTGTACACTTTGGATTGTACAGTAAAACCGCAAGGTGTTTCAGCTTATAATGTTCACACTAATTTGTCCCAGTTTCAGCTTTGGCATAAGCGTCTAGGACATCTCTGCCGTATTGGTATGGCTCTACTCAAAAAAGGTCTAGCTGTTGGTGTGGAGTATACTGAGGTTGACAAAGAACCATGCGTACCTTGTGTAGAGGGTAAGCAGGCCCGGAAGCCTTTCAAAGTGATAAAGTATAAGAAGGCTTCGTCACCATTAGAATTGGTCCATACGGACGTTTGTGGTCCCCTGACCACTGAATCTTTTAAAGGTAATAAATATTTTATTATTTTTGTAGATGACTATACACGTTTTATATCACTTTATTGTATGTCATCTAAGACAGAAGTTCAGAAGTATTTTTGTGCTTTCCAAGCACTTGTTGAGAGACAGACTGGCACAAAGATTCGAACCCTTCGGTCAGATAATGGTACTGAGTATGTCAACAAGGAGCTGACAGACTATTTGCAGGCTCAAGGGATTCGACATGAAACGTCTGTACCATACAGCCCTCAACAAAATGGGGTAAGTGAACGTTGCAATCGTAGTATTGTGGAGAAGGCCCGTTCCTTGCTGGCACAGAGCTCTCTGTCGAAAGCTTTTTGGCAGGATGCTGTTGAGACCAGTGTTTATTTAAAGAATAGGTCACCTCATCGTGCACTTGATGGTAAGACGCCATATGAAATGTGGTGTGGTAGCAAACCCGACCTGTCTCATTTAAGGGTGTTTGGTTGCCGAGCTTTAGTTCACGTGCCTTCATGCAGGAGAACTAAGCTAGATATGAAAGCTTCTGAACATATCTTCGTTGGATATTCAGACGATCCAAGGAGTTATTATTTCCGTAGCGCGGAAAACCCTCGTAGGTTGATTAAGTCAAGGGATATTACGTTTTTTGAAAATAATTTTTCAGGATTGAAGGATAAATCTGTTCAGCCTGAAAATGTTGTGAGCCCTAATGTCTCTAATCTTTTTTCACAAACTTCTTCAGATACCACATCGCCACAGGAGATTTCTATCTCATCTACTTCTACATCTACATCTACTTCAGAAGGTGTGGACATGGAGATAGAGCAAGTTGAGGATTTTGTGGACGCGCATGATGAAGTTGGTGGGATTGTTGACACGGAGTCTCTACATTCGGATGAACAACGTGATCTGTCCCTGGTTCCTTCAGATGAACCCAAAGATGTATGTCCAGAGAGAAGGTATCCTGAAAGAGTTCGTAAACCTCCAGACTATTATTCATACGGCACTCACGGTGTTGATTTGTTGTGTGATGATCCAAATAGTTGTCGTGAAGCTATTATTAGCGATGATAAAGATAACTGGATCTCTGCAATGAAGGATGAATACAATGCCTTATTGAATAAGCAGACTTGGACATTAGTGGATAAACCAAATAAAAAGGTTATTCCATGTAAATGGGTGTTCAAGATGAAGAGGGACGCGAACGGTGCAATAGTCAAGTATAAGGCGCGACTAGTTGCGAAAGGTTTTAGTCAAGTTTGGGGGACTGACTATAACGAGACTTTTGCCCCTGTGGTTCGAAATTCATCTCTGCGTACCCTTATAGCATTGGCGGCAGAAATGGATTTAAAGATCCAACACATGGATGTCGATACCGCATTCCTCAATGGGGACTTAGAGGAGAAGGTGTACATGCAACAGCCTGAGGGATTTGCTGAGCATGGGGCAGAAGGTAAAGTCTGTTTGCTCAGAAAATCCATTTATGGTTTGAAACAGGCGGCTCGAGTCTGGAATATCAAATTGCATCAAATTCTATCAAAAATTGGCTTTGCAAGAACACCTGCGGAATCATGTGTTTACTTGAAAAAGTTTGGTAATGAAACGATAATACTTGCAGTCTATGTTGACGATCTAATTGTCTTTTACAAAGAAAAAAGTTCGTTTGACGCTGTCAAAAATGACTTGAAAAAATTTTTCTCGCTTAAAGATTTGGGTGCATTGTCGTATTGTTTAGGCTTAAATATTAACCGTGTTGACAATAAAATCGTGGTCAGTCAGAAGACCTATATCCAGGCAGTGTTGGAGCGGTTTAATATGCAAGATTGCAAGGAGATGTCTACGCCGTTGGAGAATAACAAGTTGGAGAAAGGTAATCCAACATCTCTTGGTGAATATCCTTACCAAAACTTGATAGGATGTCTCATGTACCTAGCTGTGAATACGAGACCCGATATAGCTTATGCCACAAGCTATTTAAGTCAGTTTAATAACTGTTATGATAAGACGCATTGGTTGACCGCTAAAAGGGTGTTACAGTATTTGAAAGGTACTATGAATTACTGTATTACTTACAGGAAAGTCGGTAGACGTCTGTATGGATACACGGATGCTGACTGGGCGAACTGTGTGCATGACCGTCGGTCGTACACTGGTTACTACTTCACGCTAGCAGGTGGACCTATTAGCTGGGAGTGTAAGAAGCAGCCGACGGTAGCCTTATCGTCTATATGTCCTTGACCAGTGCTGCAAAGGAGGCTATTTTCCTCAGACGGTTAGTGTGTGACATTACTGGTTTTGCTGATAGGGTGTTGCTATACAATGATAGTCAAAGTGCACAGAAACTTGTGCTCAATCCAGTCCACCACAATAGAACCAAACACATTGATACGAGATATCATTTTATTCGTGAAAAGGTTACTGAGGGTCTTATAGATATAAAATTTATACCTACGGATAAAATGACAGCCGATGTTTTAACCAAGCCCTTAAGGCGCATAGCTCATCTTAGGTGCGTTGTTAATATGGGTTTAATGATAAATAGGTAGAATAATTTTCTATTTATTTATTTTTCGTCGGCATAAGTTTGGTATTTCTGTTTAGTCTGGTAGTAATGTTTTATTCTTTTATCTTATTATGTTTAGCATTACTACTTTATCTTTTTATTTCCATTAAGGGCGGATGTTGTAAAACCTTTTTGTTGGGTTTTAAATATGTTTTTATAATGTCAAGTAAAAAGATCTTCGCAGTTCGAATATAGCAACCATCGTACAACGTGCTTTTCATTTCGCTATTTCAGATTTCCACAATATTTATTTAGGAACTCAGATTACAATCACAACACTTTCATACAAACTTGTGAGGGCCCTTAGACCACCCTAATCCGGCCCTGTCGCAAAATTAATTCATAGCAGACGCCCACTGACTATAAACTACGTCTCTGCTAAAAATCTAGATTGTAGCACAAAAAATTAAGGAGTTTCATACAAACTTGCGAGGGCCTTTAGACCACCCTAATCCGGCCCTGTCGCAAAATCCGTTCTTAGCGGACGTCTACATAAACTACCTCCCTGCCAAAAATCATCTTTGTACGTCCAGCGGTTTTCGAGATTTCGTGATGAATCAGTGAGTGAGTGAGTGAGTGACCTTTCGCTTTTATAGATATAGATAGATAGATTGGCCATTTCTTAAGCAAAAATATTAATAACAGGTACATAATACCTCTGCACCTGTACAATAAATAATACCTTTATTATAACCGCATCATAATCAAAAGACGAAATTATGTGAAACTTTCTTCAGCGGTTGTCCTGGGAGTGCTGTATATTTGCTAAAATTACGTCCGTGAGGTGTCGAGGGAGCTAATTTGTGTCACCTTCGTTCCTCTGAATTATGTAAATTAATAAATTAAGCGAGGAACATGAACCTGTGAAGTCCTTGACACTGAGTTTGATATTTACCGTCTAAAAACTTTTAGATCTTCTAGTGATGATCGCTGAAAAGCGGAAAGTGCAATTGCTGTTATTTAAAAACTAGGACATGCCCGCGGCTTCGCGGATTCATGGATGTCAAAAATATAAAAAATTACGATTTTCCATACAAACTTTCATCCCCTATTTAACCCCCTTGGGGATTGAATTTAGAAAAAATCCTTCATAAGTGGATGCCAAGAACTGCTACGAGATGACTCATTAGGTGCGACATGTGCGAAATTTTAAGTTTCTAGCTTTAGGGGTTTGGCCTAAGAGTCAATCAATCAGCTTTACCTTTTATACCTATAAAATAATAATAAAGATAGATTATATTATACAGGAGGCCGTCAGGCCGTAAGTAAGTTTTGATTGTATTTCAAAATAAAAGTCCTAAGAACACACAATTATTCCGAAACAAAAACTGGCTTAAAATGACTTTCATCAACCAAAAATCCAAAATGCTAGTTAATTGACATAAAATTAAAGTTATATTTTACTTCATAAAGGGCAGCTCAGATATAAACATTGCTTTTTCATTCACAAAAAAAAAGACTCCTTTTAGTTTCTTTGAAATTTCAATAAAAAGTTCTTGGAACACCTTAACCTTTCTTCAAGGACGCCCGTCCACCAATCTGTCCCATTTAGGCGCGAATTTATAGGGGTACCCTATAGTTATGTCCGAAAGGTGACTAATTCAATAAATACTAGAATAAATCGAGCCTTAGTGGTTTTCTACCTTATTTACTTAACTATACTATTTTTATAAGGCGTTAAGTGAAACCTTTGTGTCAATTTTTTGGTATAAGTACCTATATAATTTTAGACAGAAGACATTGGTAGAGAAATGTGAAACTTTTTGGTGTACAACAACTGTTCAAATTGATATTGGAACATGTGTGTTTTATAATGACTTGTGTCATTTACTTGCAATAAAAATTTCTCTGTGCAAACAACGTTTTTACTTCCATATCTAGTTTATTTCATCAAAAGGTTATGGGCCCAGTCACTAAATTAGCCATCAAGAACCTTTGCGGCCTAGATGACTACTCTACGTGGAAATTCGCAATAAAAATGATTCTCATACGAGAAAAGTTGTTCACATATACATCAAACTACCCGGATTCCAAAGACTCCACCGCCATCGAGAAGGACCAAGACGCACTAGCTTTGATTTGTCTACATGTGGAACCTACACTTTATGCGTATGTACAAGATTCAAATCATGCCAAAGATGCTTGGGATAGTTTAGCGAAAGCATTTGAGGACAAAGGCGTAAATCGCAGGATCACGCTCATGAATGCGTTGATGGATGAGAAGCTAGAGAGGCACTCGTCGATGCATGAATATGTTGCTGCAGTAATGTCTCTTTCTCAAAAGTTGAAGGATATTGCCACCGGATTTGACGATGATCTTGTAGCTGTCGTGTTACTGAGAGGACTACCTGAAGAGTACAGGCCTATGCGAATGGCACTGGAACACTGGGATGAAGATGACTTCAGAGAACGTACGGCAGAAGTTACTGCAGGAGGATTCACGTCAAGGTTGTAGTACATTGCCTTCAGCGGATTCGGCATTGGCTGTGAGTAAGAAGCGGAATGGGAACAAAGTTTTGAATATGACCAAAGTTAAATGCTTTAAATGTGGAAAGAGTGGACATAAGAAGCCAGACTGTCCTGAAGGAAAGAAAACGGGTTCGATCTCCAAACTGAGTGATGTCGCGGTCATGAGCCTGAATTCATTCAGCGCCGGGGACTCCTTCAATCCGACGGAGTGGTACATCGACAGCGGGGCATCTTCACATATGTCTTTCCAGAAACATTGGTTTAAAGATTTGGTTATAAATGTTGGTATGAGTAATGATGTGACATGTGCGAATAATGATAAGATTGAATGCAAGGGTAAGGGTGACATCATGGTGAGTATTAAAGGACGAATGCTTGCTGTGAGGGATGTCATGTATGTACCCGGTTTGCGTGTTAATCTATTATCAGTGTCTAAATTAGTAGAGAAAGGATGGAAGATAAGTTTTGACAGAGATGGGTGCAAGCTAATTCACCATTTAGTTCCAGGTCATTTCAAGGGAAAGCTTCTGGCTACCGCAAGTGAAGTCTCAGGGATCTACAAGCTTGAAGGTTGTCAAGCGGTTGTAGATGGGACTGCGTTGGCGTCAGTGAAAGCAGGTAATCCTTTGATGTTGTGGCACCGGCGGCTTGGACACGTAAATGAGCGAGATTTACGTAAGCTTCCGGGTATGGATTTTGGAAAGAGCGTAATGGAGCCTTGTGTCGCCTGCATTAAGGGGAAGGCACATCGTTTACCTTTTCCAGTTGGTGAGGCTGAGAGGGCAGTCGAGAGACTGCAACTGGTTCACGCAGATATCTGTGGTCCAATGTCTGAACCCACGTACGGTGGATCTCGGTATATGCTAGTTATTTTAGATGATTTTACACGCAAATCTTTTGTATTTTTCCTTAAATCAAAAGATCAGGTTTTAGATCATTTTAAAGTTTTTCTAGCTAGTGTAGAGGTTGAAACCGGGTTGAAGGTAAAGTGCATACGCACGGACAATGGAACAGAATTTATAAACAGGAAGTTTGATGTTTTTCTACGCCAAAAGGGTATAAAACATCAGTTGACTGTTCCCTACACTCCAGAACAGAATGGCGTAGTGGAACGAGCAAACCGCACTATTGTGGAGATGGCTCGAGCTATGTTGGCGGAAAAGGGTCTGAGTGCGAGACTGTGGGCAGAGGCATGTAATACGGCTGTTTATACGAAAAACAGGCTGCCTCACAGTGGCAATAATGGTAAGATTCCTGAGGAGTTGTGGACAGGGAAGGCTCAGTCGTTCGATCATTTCAGAGTTTTTGGAACGAAGGCATTTGTGCACGTGCCCAAGGAAACTCGGAAGAAATGGAGCCCTAAAGCAGTAGAACATATCTTTGTTGGTTACTGTGAAGAAACCAAGGGATATCGTTTCATAAATCCCAGTAATCCTCGCGTCATTGTGAGAGCAAGGGATGTAATTTTCTTGGAGGACTCTATAGCAGCAGTTTCAGAGGATCCTAGTCAGCTCGTAGGTAGCAGTGACAAGGATGCTGAAGTAATCTGGGAACTTGCAAAGGTAGAAGGCCAGTCAGGTTCGTCACCTGGTAGTGCAGAAGCTTCTCAAGGGCCGAGTTCCACAGATGAAGCTGAAGTATATCAAGACGCGGAAGTTGAGATGGGAGAAACGAGTGATAGCGGAGCAGAAAATGTCGTGGTGCAAAACGTTGAAGTTGAAGAGACTATAAATAGAGGAGAGTCAAACGAAGGTGAATGTCGTTATCCTCTACGTAATAGAATCAGAGAAGGAAATCTTCATGGACTTGCATGCTGTACAGAAGGACAGGAGCCTTTGACAGTAAAGGAAGCCTTAAGTCGGGAAGATAAGGATAACTGGAAGGAAGCCATGAAGAAAGAGATGGATTCGATGTACGAGAACAAGGTCTGGAAGCTCATCAACAAGCCACCTGGGGCTAAAGTCGTGGGAAACAAGTGGATCTTTAAGTACAAGTTTGATGCAGATGGTAACAAGACCTATAAAGCTCGACTTGTGGCGAAGGGTTTTACTCAGTCCTACGGGGTTGATTACTTTGAAACTTATTCACCGGTCGTGAGAAGATCGACAGTTAGATTGCTGCTATCGTTGGCTGTTGAAAAGGATTTGTTCATCAGTCACTTTGATGTGAAGACCGCCTTTCTGAACGGTGATTTGCATGAAAGAGTTTATATGCGACAGCCGGAGGGTTGCATAGACGAAAACTCGAAGGAAAAAGTTTGCTTACTAGAAAAAGCGATATACGGCCTCAAACAAGCTTCACGGTCTTGGAATGAAAAAGTAAATGAAGTGTTATTGTCTTTGAACTTCAAACGCTGTGATTTTGATAGCTGTCTCTACAAAAATAATAATTTTTATATCGCTCTATACGTTGACGATTTTTTATTATTTTACAAAGACAAACAGCAGAAGGAAGTTTTATTAGACAATCTTTGTAAACATTTCAAGATAAAGGATTTAGGGGAAGCGAGACAAGTTTTGGGTATGCATTTATATAAGACGGACACCGGAATATATTTGAATCAAGAGAGGCTTATTTCGAAGATCTTGGATGAATATGGTATGTCTGACTGCAAACCAGTAAAAACTCCGACGGAAATGAATTTCCATAAAGCCTTGGCGGAAGGGGAAGGAGGTAAGCTCTTATCCTGCCAAGACTCTCGTAGTTATCAGGCGCTCATAGGATCGCTGAACTATTTGGTCTGTAACACACGCCCGGATATTGCGGCTGCGGTCAATTTTTTGGCACAGTATAACTCATGTTGTGAGGAACGCCATTGGAAAGCTGCTAAACATATCTTGCGATACCTTACGGGTACAAGGGATCTATGTTTGATATTTCCCAAGTCGCCGGTGCGGGACATCACGGGATTCGTAGATGCTGACTGGGGAGGGAACATCAAAGATAGAAAATCTTATTCTGGGTTTATTTTTAGATGCGGAAACTCGTTGATTAACTGGGAATGCCGGAAACAAGCTTGTGTAGCACTGTCGTCAACGGAAGCCGAGTATATTGCACTTTCGGAGGCAACCAAGGAGGCAGTTCACTTGCGGCAGTTGAATGCATTTATAAGAGGTGAATGTCTTGGGTCTATTTGCATTTTCGTAGATAATCAGAGTGCTATTAAACTTGCGTACAATCCTGTAGCGCATAGAAGGACGAAACATATAGACATAAGGGCGCACATGTCAGAGATTGCATTACTAAGAATGTTGTTCGTCTGAACTATGTGTGTACGGAAGATAACCCAGCAGATGTGCTGACAAAACCATTAGGTCGTGTGGCATTTAATAAATGTGTGCGCGAGCTGAGTTTGGGTATGTCTGGTGTGGTGTGATGTGAGGATATCAGCTGATGATGGACGTTGTTTGAGGGGAAGTGTGAAACTTTTTGGTGTACAACAACTGTTCAAATTGATATTGGAACATGTGTGTTTTATAATGACTTGTGTCATTTACTTGCAATAAAAATTTCTCTGTGCAAACAACGTTTTTACTTCCATATCTAGTTTATTTCATCAAAAAGAAATAATGAATGTGATTTTAAGCAGTCATTATGGCTTATTTCAAACATTCCGTTTTTTTAGCCTGCTATGTCCCACTCCTGAGTAAAGGCCACTACCAGGGTCGCCTTTGCATTCTTCTTCCTGCCCTTATCCCATGTCATTTGGGGTCGGCGCAACACGTTGTTTTCTTCCATTCTGCCCTGTTAGTCGTCACGTTATCATTTATTCCTTTTTCCTTCATATCACCCCTCACACACTCCATCCATCTTTTCTTTGGTCTTCCTCTCCCTCTCCATCCATCCACATTTATATTCATAACATTGCAGGCTTGAATTACCTGATTGTCTGATAAAAAGATTATTCCGTGCTTCGGTGAGTGTGTGACTGAGTGGTGAGTAATCTTGCTCACTGTCCGTCCGTCCTATGACAATGACAGGCCGTGTCGACGGTGCGAACATGGGTGGTGTTTAGTCAGTAGAAGTCTGACACTCCCTTCTGCTCCGCCCAGAGCGGGAGAAGTAATAATTGGATAATGTCCTAGACTCCAAAAAAAAAATAGGCACTTGAGAGTGGCAGTCACGACTCACGCTTCACGTAGTCCACGCGATTATCACGTGTGTGCCCAAAATGATTCAACGTCCTAGTTTTACGTTCCAAATCTTTTCTCTGTAACATAACCTAATATCACGCCTGTAATAGCCTATGGGTTAGGCAGAGCTCGTACTTAAAAGTGTACCTACATTTCGCCGGTCCCATAAGACCGTTACTACCATAACTGAGTAATAAAACAGTTAACATAAATAATACCTACCAAATACTGCACAGTAACAGAATCTCTGAGTTCCAAATCAATCAGCAAGCCTTTTGTTCCAAAGAGTTCTGATAAAATTGCTGAACACACAGAGACCCCAAACAAAAACCAATTCGAAATTTAATTGGACCTGCCCCAAGCATAGGCTGGAAGAATTCCCCAACTTTTGTGGGATTAATATTCCAATCTTTTAAGACAATATGTATCTTTTGCGTAGGTGTACCCTTATTACTTAAGTTTGATGTAATAATTGAGATCTTTGAGTTTAAAAGTAAACTTTGAGTGATATTACTTAGTATTTTCTTGGTGAATGGAAAGTTTTCAATTGTTCAAATTCTTTAGACGATCATCGGCTTAGTCGTGTCTATGATTCCTATAGAATTAAATAAAGTTTGGACTATAGAACTCTGACCACCTCTATAGAGTCAGCAGTGACCTTAGAGAGGTTCAAGCAAGTGAACCGTCCATGTACATATTTGAATCTTGTAATTTCGTCAAAACACATCAGTATCTGTACAAATCCTTTGGTGATTATTATAATTTTCAATACACTTCCTCGAAAACTAGCTCTTATTGCACTACGATTAGGTTCGACATGCATCATATTTCGCACGCGTGCGGTAATAAGAATACAGCGTGCTGTAATATTATTACCGCACGCTGTAATCATAGAGCAGCGGTAATTCGATTAAAACTTATGAAATTAAAAAAAAAACACCACTGACTATTATAGAGCAGGCGTGTTTTTTTTTTAATCTCGCCATTTTGATCTGCGTCTTTACAGCGTAAATATTTTTTGAATATTTAAATTGTGTTTGTAAAAAGAATACTACTAATAAACGTAAATATTTTAAACAATTATTTACTTTTATGAACAAGTAAGCATTTTTTTGTGTTCTTAATTAAAAAATATTTAAATTTTATATTTTTCCTGTGAGGCTGTTTGGCGGCTTTATACCTTTGCTTCTTTTTCAACCTGGCGAAATCAAACCGCAGAAAAAAAGTAAATTAAATCATAGTCTCATCAAATTTGTTGACAAAAACACATAACGTTTTTAGTTAATTTCTTCGAAAGTGTATTGAAAAACGTCGTTTGATACACGTGGGAATTTGTTATTGCATTTCTCGACCCCATGAACACCCTCGCCATACGGCTCGGGTGTTCAATCTGCCTCGAATGCAATAACAAACTTTCCGCACTTGTATCAAAATGTACTATTTAATACCCGATATCCTAATAGTTTTCCCTTGCCGAATATAAAAACTGACCTGTATCGAAGTAATTGTTACCCCACGTCAATTAAACTTTTTAACAAATTACCCACTGAACTAAAAGACCTAAGATCAATACCTTTATTCCGAAAAAAATTATACGCCTGGTTAATAAATGTTTCTAGAAACACGACCCAGGAATACCTTAGTTATAAGAATAGAAAATTAGTGTAGCGCCTTACTATGTATGTTCCTATCAGTGCAATATAACTAGTTTAATTAAAGTTAGTATGTAATTCCAAATACCTATAAGTGTGTACCTATGTAGGTGCCTAATTCATTTTTTTCTTAAACTTTATCTTAAGTTTTAAGTTTTTGCATACCAGAAATGGTTAATATGAGGATCGTTTTTTTTTGTATTATGTAATGCATTATGTACCATCTATTTTACCCATATTATGCAAATAAATTATTTGATTTGATTGATTTGATTTGAAAATTGTGGTTTTCCTATTCCTCCGCCATTCATTGCTGATTATTTTCGATGCGGGATCGAAGACAGTTTAATTGTTTCTCTGGGACTTCGTCGAGCTTCATGTCTCGGCGCTTTCCGGGTGGTCGCCACTGCTCATTCTGGTTTTCAGGTGTTTCAGTGGTTTGAAAATAGTTTTGCGAACTGTCAGGTCCCTCAAGGTGCAGGTGGAGCAGCATTTAAAGCAGCAGTCTAAGAGGTGGGTGAACTTCGAGGTGTAGCTCCGTAATCACATTGTAAAGGGTGTTTTTTTTAGAGGTATAGAACTTTGAAATGGAATAAAACAAAGATGTTTTTTTTAAATTGATATGAAATTTACTTTATTCGAAAGATAATCTTCTGGCATTATAATTTGAATATGACTTCTGACATATGACCGCCACGGCTGGCTCGCACGTAGTCTAATCTGGAGCACCAATTTTCGATGACTTTTTCCAACATTTGTGGCCGTATATCGGCACTAACGCGGCGAATGTTGTCCTCCAAGTGGTCAATCGCTTCAGGCTTATCGGCGTAGACTAGCGACTTCACATATCCCCACAGAAAATAGTCAAGCGGCGTTAAATCGCACGATCTTGGAGGCCAATACACGGAATTCACGGGTCCGAAACGTGAAATTATGCGGTTACCAAACTTTTCCAAACGGTTATCAAAGTAAATTTGCACAATTTGCAAGCGTTGTTCAGGCGTCAGTCTATCCATGTTGAAATGCCAAACCAAACTAAACATAAATCACTTGACAGCTGACAGAATGGCCGCCAGTTAAAAAAGTGTTGCCAACTTAAAGTTCTATACCTCTAAAAAAAACACACTGTATTTCAATTGAGTACCCCATCCGAATTAGTTACACCTGCAGCGGCCCACCTGGCTTCATAGTCGGTTTCAAGATTTTCAGATGGGCTACAGTTGGTTGCCGTCAGTGAATTATTCTGCAGAGTAAGCTAAACAAAGTCACCCGAAAGAAGATTTTACTGAATCCACAGTTTTATTCACTTCACACTAGGGAAACAGTCATTTGGAGGGGATATGTCCTTTGATTACATTGTAAAGTGGATGGCGATTTAGTTGATAATAATCGTTACTGTTCTTTTAATTCTTCAAAATAATACCAATTTCTTATTGTATTTATTTCATAATTATATAAAGTGCTGTAACTGTATAATTGATTTATAGATGCTTTGAGTTATTATTTTACAAGCAACATTAAACCAAAACCATGATCAAATCCAAAGCAACAAAACGTAATTTACCATCATACGGCGATAGTGGCAATACGCCGATGGTACCGTAACAGCAGCAATAAAAAGTACCATTGGTACCAACCCGATCATTAATATACTACTGCTTGGCACGGAGCGACACCGGCTTTCTTTTGTTTAATAATTAGCTGTAATAAATGATTGAAAAATAATCAACGTTATGGTATCCTATCTCGACAGTCAGCAACGCGGAAAAAGCATACCCAGCTCAAACACAAAGTCCTATCAACTTAATATTTACTTTGTTTAAATCCAATAAATTGACACTATTCAAATTAAAATAAGAACCTATTTTTTGAACGAGTGCTTGGCCTATCCTCATTAACATTAACATCATAATAATGATTTATTGTACGCTAATAATATATCAACAGCTAATGTAACTCCCTCACATATCGTTACATCCCGGTCCTTCGAGCCGGATTACAGGCCTCAGAAATTAAAGTTTCTTTTTCTATTCTCAGAAAAATACGGAGCCGTATTTCAGTTACATTATCATGCACAACAGTATATTATTTCAAAACCTTGTACATTTTCAGTAGCATTTGATTGGAATCCAGCTTGTATTATATATTCCACCAGATTATGATCTGCTAAGCAGTGAATCACCCATAACAATGGAAATTAAAACTAGTTTTCAGTGCCATTAAGTGCAAAACCCATATAAACACGTTTGTGTATCTGTAAGCCACAAGTACTTATCATTTGCATGGATAAAAAAGGGAGAAAACACTCCTCCACGAATGTATCGATAAACGAAAGCATTGAACTCTTTTTATCGTCATTCCATAGATAAAAAAAAGCTTTTAAAAATATATGTAAAACGAACAAGCCACAAAGCAGAACATTCCTTAACACGAACAACAAAAACATTAAGAAAAGTATTTTGACCCTTTTGCTCCGAATTTCAGAAAATTCTTTTTGAATATTTCTTTCCAAGAGAGAAAAGTTGTAAAAAATTACGGACAAAAGCTTTTTTTTACGATAACAAAACAGTCAAAAGGTTTTATTCCTACGAAGTTGCGATGTGAACGACAACGGACGGTGTTCACTAAAGAATGAATGAATGAATGAAAAAGAACGCAGAGTACACATCTTAAGAGTCAACGATAGGGGTTCCGCGGCTCCCTCTTTGTTTTTTTGTGAATTGCTTTTTTTAGATTGTAATATTCTAGAAAACGTGTCAAGCATTTAAGGTTGAACAAGCCAGTCATTCTTCCATACAAACTTATGAAGGTGATTACTCCTCTGTTTGACGGTGTAGGTTCAAAATTAAAAATTGTATCAACTGGTCTTATCATTATCTAGGTCTGTATGGAAGCAGAATTGGAAAAAAAATATTGATTTGGAAGTTATGAACGTCAAAACTTTCATATTTTAGCACTAATTTTAACTCATCTTTGGGCGTAAATAAGTAACGTATATAGTATGAAAAAGAAAAAAGTGAAACCATATGGACATAGATTAGTTATTAAAAAATTTAAATAATTTGATTTTGAACAGATACATTCAATAGATTTTTCATGAAACCAAATAAACCAAAGGTCTGCATAGAAACAATCGCGCGCCCGATTTAGTTGTGTCTCATTCGCTCTATGCATTTCGCTTGTGATGTCGGGTGAAATAGCATGCATTTTAGCCCCGCCCACCAACTAGTTCGTGCCGTTGGCTTGTTTACCCTTAAAACGAGATATTGGACTTTTAAATAAACATGTCAAACCATTCATGTCTAACAATAATATCATAAAACTGTCTGCATGACGTGTATCAACTGTGTAAACTATTGGTGTTTTAATTTTGTATATATGCCTTAATAGCTGAATGAATTTAGATATTTTACCCCAGCAATTTAGCAACATTCCTGTGGGATAATTTCGGAATTTCACGAACATGAGCAGACGCTTACATTGTAGTAACATCAAGAAAATATAAATCACTACTGAACCCTAAAAACCGATATTTCCCGAGCACCGTCCAAGATTGCATTTTCACGAGCGCATTGCATGACATCATCTTTTGCATGCAAAACAGTGATTTGAAGTCTCAGACCAGTTTATAAAGATATAATATACTTGACCAGTTTACAAAGATATGAACTATATTGCATCGATAATAAAAATGATATTGAAATTTTTCATCAGCAATTTCTCTGTAGCAGCTTCGGAGTCTGGATATGTACCCGGTTGATGGCAATAGGCTCACCCCCTATTACATGGGACTTAAATGTTACTGGTGAAATGTGTACTATTATTTGGTACACCTTTGTCTAAACCTTCGGGGACTAAGTTTAATGGCCATGTATACTCGCTCGGTGGAAAACGCATTTTCTACGACTCTCTCGTTAATTGTCACGATATCATTTCCTTATTTTTCCTTTGTATCTTTCTTCACACAAGCTGTTTTAAGTATCAATGTCAAGCTATGTTTTATTTGTATTTCCTCTCGCGCTCCATCCAAAAAAAAATTGCAAGAAATTAAAGATTACTAAAATATTCCTAAAGACAAATTTTAGCTAGAATAAAGTACACCTTTAAAAACCACCAGAGAAAAAATCCTGATGGGAAAAAGGAAACAAAAGACAATCCTATTAAAAAATAATTAAATCGGCATTTACTTTGTAACCCAGCCTCGATTAACTCCGATTCTCGTAGCGGGTCTACGAACGGCTACGCGAGCGCTACGAGAGTGCTACGGAGCGTAGCTGGACATTTTAATAGATAAGGCTTTACCTAGATTGGAAGTCTGTAATCTAGTTAATTGGACTTAGGGGGGTCAATAACGGTATCTAGAGGTAGGTATTATCGGTAATATCGATAGTATAATAAAATATATGTAGAGAGGTGAAATTGATTAAAGCTGCTTTCAGAGTTAAAAATCTACTCAATACTTCAAAATAATTTAGTTTTAAAAAGTTTGATATTTGACTTTCCAGGTACGAAACATTTTTGTTAAGGTTTGTTACTTATTTATGTGTTATTGGATTTTTCCATCAGGATTAATCAAGAATTTCTGAGCAGCAGCCACGGAGTCTGGATTTGGCGAGTCTATTACCATCCGTAATAGACTCGCCTTTTAATACATGAGACTAAAACATAACTGATGAAATGTGGGTGTACTAATGGGTACACCTCTGCTTAACCCTTCGGGGATTATAGGCGTGATGTTTTGTTATATATTCTGGTACAGTCGAACAAGCTAATAAGTATACAGGGTAGAGATCTTTATAATTCTATAACACTGAAAATATGGATTGTAATTTTGTTTTATCAAGTGTTTCGCATTAAGCCACTGATGTCAGACGCTGTATCGTTTGACGTCAGTCTCTAAATGTATCTGTATAATCATAAAAGTAAATAGAAGTAAGCTGGCTGTATACTTAATAGCTTGTTCGACTGAACAACCACTTTACTATAATGCCTATAATTGCATGAAATGACGGCGTCAATCCAATATTGTAATTAGTTGTAATGTTTCCACTAATTATGCGTAATGCGCACGCAATTATCGCATTTAATGATGCTATCACTATTTTGGATTGTGGTTTGAATAATTTATGTTATACCTTTCAGCTTATAAATGTTTCAACAGAACAAAAGCTTAAAGATCATTGAACGTTTTCTAGTTCATTTTGCTTATTTGAAAAGCCGAAATAAAATTATACCTAGAGCCGCTAGCATGAGCTCGCGGTGTAAGCGTAAAGTAAATACATGGAATTTTAATAGAAAATACAACTATCCTAATGAGTTGTTTAATATTTTCCCAGGATACTGGCATCATTGCCACGTTATATGGCAACGCTTAACTTCAAGTCAAGGAAAGCGTCAACGAAAAGTATCGAAATCTTTTATCGATAATACTTTTTAAAGTAAAATGTCGTTTCGGGTCACTCACGACACTTACTCTAAAGAACCTACGGTCAACAGTGTGGATAACGAAGTGGTTATGTTGTAACGAAAAAATCATACTAGTATCAAGCAAACCACTTTTTTATCAACTCTGTGGGTGCAATTACAAACATTGAAACTCACATACACAAACACCTAGACCCGGAAGAACTATCAGTAGGCTATATAAATAATTGTTCTGTGCGGGGATCGATCCCGCGAAACAGCCACGACACCAAGCGTGCCATCAATTGCTAATAAGTAATCTTTTAAAATACTGTAATAATTCGATCCTAATAACACTTTTCAATTTCCCACCACCACAAACCTTCCTCAGTCACAGGTATTAAACCATTTAAGCGCAGACGTCAACTGGCGTAGCATCCCGCTTACATTAAGCCCGGGATTCGATTTCCCGCACAACGGGATCACTGTCATCCTCTCCCGCAAACACCGGGATGTTTGTCTTCCATTATTTTTTGTGCTTTCCGAATGAGGCCGACGGTAGTCGATGATATACGATCGTCAAATAGAAATAATACATTTTGGATTGGATTAGAGTTATCAATTGGATTTTTTGTGTTGTGTATCAATAAATTTTGTATTGTTTTGTGGGATTGTTTAATAGAAATGTTATCAGCATTGTTTTCATTGTTATTTCTTGTTGACAAACGGAATTACTTGAATATTGTGGCAACAATATTGTTCAATGTTACTTTTACACTTTTTGTGGACATTGACACTACACTCGTTAGCGCGGCCCAGTTAAAATACTGTTTGATTAATTTATCTAATAGTGTTTATCAATAATTCAAGACAAATATTATCGAACCTGTACAATATTGTAAATAAATTAGATTTGAATTTTATATTCTTGTCTCATTACCTATCACCGTGACCAAGACGCATTTAGCTATTTAGGATGAGTGTCGTGAGTGCGGGACGTGCAGTGAGTGTACCCTTCCTACACCTGGAGTCCTGCCTGTCTATTACCTCAGGTCGAATGATGCAAACATCCTGAACTTATTTATATATTAATTTATCGCATACTTATAGGTATACAATAGGTTAGAGCTGTAGTACTTATAGTTCTTAGGGTCTTAGGGACTGTAAGGCCGGTAGGTCTGAGTAGGTTCTGCAAAATTATCATTATAGTTAAATGTACTGTCACACCCTTGTTTGTTTGTCTTTTTTATTACTTTGTATCAAATTGGTCAAATCTTGCTACTGAATTTCAATCCCATTCTTACCAAACGATTGAGCTGAAAGGGGTTTTAATTGTAATGACAATCAATATAATAGAAAGATAGCTTTAAATAGCTGAGTATATTCGCGTGAGTGGTAGTGACTCTACAACACATACATCAATAGGGTAGCCCCTATTACAAAAGAAAACACGAACCGTAGAACGTTATGGGCTTAATTGGGCTCGTTAAGGCTGCGGATAGGCTCGAAGTTTCTGAGGTACAAGCTTACAGCGAGTTGGACAACTTTACTTATAAGAAGTTGTATAGTTTGGGAAATCGTGAGCTCACACAGTTTTGTGAGGTTAGATAGTGTTCATCTGTTAATTAAATACTTGTAGAACACAACATTCAACAATGGTAAGTATAGGAACTTACTGTTACTGTTAGCCTGTGGTTATCCCACTGCAAGGCAAAGGTATAGGAACACACGGAATTGGAAAATCTGATTTAAGCAAGGAGAAAGGTTTTGAGTATGAATGTGAGCCCAAAGAAACGAAGAATGAGTATTTCATCAAAAGGTTATTCTTGACAGTTACATGAGCTTGGAGGGTTGTAATGATGATTTTGATGATTATAATTCTGTAACTGTAACGTCTTACAGCCGCGAATCATATTTTCACTAACATACAACCTAGCACTGGCCTGCAAATCGCTAAAAACGTAAGAAAATTTTAATTTCGCGTGCTACCCTGGAACATCAACCTTAAGAATGATATGGCAAAAAATCAGATGTCATATGAGATAACGAGAAACAGAGAAATATCGAAGAAAAAGACATGCTACGTCGTCCCTACATGAATTAGAATAAGGGCACGAGAATGATGATGGTATACTCAAGGAGAGACCTATACCGAAATAATGTTGATGAGTGTAGTGTACCTAGATAGACTGTCCATCTAATAAGCCGTCTTATTATAGCAGAAAGCGGTTCAATACAGATCTTTGGACCAAAGTAGGTTTCGGGCAGTAGCCCTCTTGAAATATACAAATAGATTTCACATTCAATTCATATGATCTTTATTACATACATGCTGTTCAGTAATCGGTGGTAACATAATATAAACGGTTTTTTATACCTTTTTTTTTTGGAGTGAGTGGAAAATCATCCAATGACGCCCCCCCCCTCCCCTTTGGCCGGGCAGAGCGAAGGGGAGTTTCAGACTTCTACTGACTAAAAACCGAACCCATGTCCCTTCTTTGCCCTTGCGCCGAGGCCACGTCATCTCGTTCTACGGTTTTTTATACCTTACGACACATTCGAAAACTCAATGATTGCTCCCAATAATAGCACATGAACAGAATTCTAAAGAGATCTAATGAAGGCCGACTCTGAGAGTATCCGAGTGCGCTCCTCCGACAGAAAACCAATTATGTAACTAATTATACAAGAAAATAGAATTTAAATCGTTTTTTTATTTTGTTAAGAAACAGTGTATATTTCTATTTTTCTAATTTATTATTAGAACACCCCAAGAGTAAAGAAACACATATTATTATATAAAGAACATCACGTCAATAGTACCCATTAGTAAGTAATAGGGGCGAGCCTATTGTCATCAACCGGGCACAAATCCGGTCTCCATGGCTGGTACTGAGGTGTTTTTTTTTTAATTTTGTCTGAGTAAAAATGTTTTTTTAATATGCTTTTTATCACACTATTGTAGTTTTCAGTTGATCGCACATCTGTAGAAATACTTTGAGCTCTTCTAGCAACGTAAAGAGATAGAATGCTCCTTTCACCAGCTGTTTCTTTGTTCATAATTAATAGTTACCTTTAAACGAAATACCTAGCCAGTTACCTTTTCATTTACATCAATTACACTCGCTCTCAAAACTCTGCCCACCGCGCAACCGCAACGGCACTTCATTACTTTCCACCCTCGGAAAGATTGAAATGCATTAAAAACGAATCATTCAAAATTAGGACGAAACTGTTTATCCGTCACGGGGCCGGCACGGGCGCGTCACGACAAGCATCCGGCACGATTACGGACCGGAGTGGAGTGCCACTCCACTGTTACGGGTAATGGATTTCCGTGACTGTCTTTTCATTCCGTGCCTTTTGTTCGAAATAGTGTTAACCTGGATGTGGCTTGTGTATATATATGGTTTTGTTAGTTTTGTATTAAACTTTTGGCGTTTTATTATGCACCTAGAGTTTGAAGATTCATGTTAACTAAATTAAGATCTAAGTGCTGTACACTACCCGTCGGGCTGCGGTTTGTTCGGAAGAGATACCGGGGCCTCGACACAAAGGGCTAAGAAGGAACATGGGTGGTTTTTAGTCAGTAGAAGTCTAAAACAAGTATTAATCAATTCAATAAATAATATTATATTAAATTCCCTTCACTTTTATGCAGCTGATTTTTTAAACTTTAAGATGATCCAAACACAGTTTTTTTTCTTTTTTTTTACAATTGTGTCTTAATTTTATTTTGGATTGCCCTCTCCAGGAGCAGCCGAAATGTAGGTGCGTGTTATCCTATTGTTAAACTATTATTTGATGTCATTTTCACTTGGTATAAAATGTCTTAATCAGATTAACGGTACCTCCCGTACTATTAGAAACGATTGACATTTGTCTACGACCTAAGGTTGGGACAAGCCCGCCACACTATTCCCAAACTACTGTAACTCCTGTAAGCCAGAATCAATAAAGCGACCACAAGAAAAGCGCCGAGACAATGAAGTCCGAAGGTTCTTGTCACTTCCATTACTCGTATAGGTATGAACCAACGCAACGCATAGCATATTTTGCTCACGTATCAGTCAGTTGACCCTCTGCCCTCTCGTAATTTGTCTTCTGTCCTTCTTAAATATGTTAAAAGGTGCTTTAGGTAGTACCTAGCAAAACGGTTTGGGTGTTCTTAGGTATCTTCGGAGTAAAGGTCGCACGTTGGCAACTTGACTTAGCAAATGCCTGATACGCTGCGAGTCGCGAATTTGATTCCCGCAAGGAATAGATAGTTATTACAGCTCTGGCTGTTTGTGTATGTAAGTATTAATGTTTGTAAACATACCGACGAAGCATAAAAAATAATAGTGTGGAAAAAATTAGGCCTCATAGGCCAAAACCTGCAGGACTTAACAATTAGAACTTAACATTTTGTTCTGTATTTTACTGCAGTTCGGCTTCTTTTGCTTCGCTCGCTCGGCTCGCTAGGCTCGCGCATTTACTATATAATCTAACCTTATCCGATTATGCGTTGATATGATGGATGTTGGCTACAAATAATGTACCTGTAAAGATCATAGCACATTGCGTTCTGTGATTCCAATGTACCGTCATGCTTGTCGTTTATGTATTTACTAGATGATGCCCGCAGTCAGTCAAATTATATACTTAAACCTTTCTCGAGAACCACTCTATCCATTGGTGAAAACAGCATGATAATCGGTGCAGTAGTTTTTGAGTTTATCGCGAACAGACAAACAGATAGACACGGTGGAGAACTTTGTTTTTAACCGACTTCAAAAAAAAGAAGGAGGTTCTCAATTCGGATGTTTGTATTTTTTTTTTTAATGTTTGTTCGGGCATAACTCCGTCAATTGCTAACCGATTTGAAAAATAGTTTTTTTGTTGGAATTATACCCTATACTTCCGGAATGGTCCCATAATTTTTTTATCGAAATCGGACAAGCGGTTTTTGAAAAATCAACAAAACTCAAAAAAAAAAACTACATTGTCCATATTGACCCATGAACATGTGAACCACTAAAAAGTGAAAAATAAAAACTTTTTAACAAAAAATAAAACCGACTTCAAAAAAAAACAAAAAAGAGCAAAATAAACTTAAGAAGAAAAATCAGTTTCTGAAGTCGGTGGCAAAAAAATGAAATCAAACAAACAAAAGTCACCGACTTCAGAAATTGATTTTTCTTCTTAAGTTTATTTTGCTCTTTTTTGTTTTTTTTTTTTTAATTCGGTTTTATTTTTTGTTAAAAAGTTTTTTATAATATTTGTAGTGATGATAGTAACTAGCTATTTCGCTAGTTCAGTGGTAACCTAAGATTTTAATATGGCCCCGTGCCGAAGTGCCTAACTTTAAGTAGGCCACAAGGGTTCAGCGCGAGTATTTGCTGTCCCCTACGTGCCAATTTGAACCTTATTTTAAAGTGGACTAGAGTGTTCTCGTGACTTTGTTTACGTTTAAAGTTATCGTTACTTACTGGGATTAAAACTTAATAAATAAATAAAATAAAATAAAATATCTTTATTTCAGACCTAAGCAGTCCATACGTAGTTAGTGGTTAGTAACAAACTGTGCTTACATGCTATGTTAGTGTTGTTAGTACTTAATTCTATTTAACATAAACCTATACCTAATTCTACCCAGTGCCTTTGGATGGGGCAGTCCACTCTGCTAACAATCATTTTCAGGATGCTGTTCTGAGTGCTACGCAAACGTTGCAGTAGGGAAGCCGCTTTCTTACGCATGATGGCGTGAAAGCCATCCGTACGTGCTTCAGCAAACATTCCCGACGCACTGCACGCACTTAACTATGCATATTCTAGGTATTTATCTAGGAAAGTTTATGGAAATTGTAGGTACTCTCGCATTTATAATTTTGTATATAAAGAAAGATGGATAATTTTCATAAAAAAAGAGCTCGTGGCTAGATAATAACAGCCGCTTGGATCAATGTTCAGGTCGGCACGGTTTGTGCAGTAGCTGAGCATTATGCGCTGCGTGTCGCGGGTTCGATCCCCGCACGGAACCAATATTTGTATGGCCTACAGATAGTTGTTTCGGCTCTGGATGTGTTTCTGTATGTGAGTTTAAACGTTTGTAAACGCAACTACGATATAGGAGAAATTCCTAGTATGGGGCAAAGATTTAAAAAAAAACTTGTCTAGGTTGGTCTGTCGAGGGTTTACATTACATACCCTAACTCCTTATTAGCCATTTCATCTTTTGCATATGAAGTCAAAAGTCAAAATATTTTATTTCACATAGGCCTACTTGGGCACTTATAAAACGTCGACAAAAAGAAACTCACAAACAAACATACATACATACATACATACATGAACGCTAAAAACATAACACTCTTTTTTTAGGGGCAGTCGTGTAAAAAAGGTGCAATCCAGCCGTCGTTTCTTTGGTCTTTCTCTACTCTTATTGCCAAATACATTCATATTCAACATTTTCATCACTTCATCACTATATTTTTAGAACAAATACAGGACAAAATTCCGAAACCGATACACAAACATTAACCACACATTCATCACTTAAAACTTGTCAGTGGCCACCAACATTGGCCCCGTTTCACCAACACACACATCGGAATAATTACCCAATTTGACAGTTTGGTAAGATGTTGGCCCATTTATCTGTGAATGGCCAGTAATAATTCTTGGCTTAGGTAGAGTGCACATGTTGCTTTATCAAATAAACTGACTGAAATACCCAACCCAATAGGTACCCTATGTCCTAAGTAAAGCGATTGGATACTAAGCTGAGTTCATAGACGTTAAACTGTCCCAATATTTTATGGATATCGACTTTACTAGATAAGAACTATTAGGAACCCCATAACTAGATTTCTACTAACTAAAAACCACCCATGTTCCTTCTTAGCCCTTGTGCCGAGGCCGCGGTATCTCTTTCGAACAACCCGCAGCCCCGACGGGGAGAGCATGTGATCCTGGTTTCGATTCCGAGGTCGCCGAAATGTTTTTCCATCAGAAATCTGTCAGCAGCAGTCATGGAGTCTGAATGTATGCCCAGTTGATGGCAATAGGCTCGGCCCCAATTACATGGGACCTAATCTCAATTCTCAATTCTTTATTGCGTACCATAATGTATACAGGATATTAGGGAAACAGTTTCATAAGTCTCAATTATGGACCCTGTCGGGCACAGCACAGATAAAAGTAGTAGAGAGGAGGAAGAACGCTCGGCGTTTAATAATATACAAGTAACTTTAATTAATTATTATCCTACAGGGGTAAGTTATTTATTTTATATTTCTAATTTATCATTAAAGTATTCGCCTATACTATAGTAGCATTTGCTTTCAAGGAATATTTTTAATTTATTAATAAATATGTTATATTTATCTAAATTCTTAATTATTGCAGGTAACTTATTATAAATTTTTATGGACATGACAAAGGTACTATCGGAGTGCATTAATCTTAACTGGCTAAGATTTATTGAATATATTATGGTAACAGTTTGTGCGTCGGTGGTACCTTCCACCCTGTATATAAACAGATTCTTTTCAGCGGATGCCAGTCAACCATTAGTAGGTATATTTTTAGGCTTTACTACCTGTAGTGTATCAATATATACCGACACGCCTTACTGGTGGGGCGGGCAGTGGTGGGGTGCGGTCGAGTGAGTCGTTGCACGGACCGCACACTCTCTACTGATCGGCCGGGCGAGTAAGTCGTGCGCGTTCAAACCAAACTGTGTTGTTTTACTAAATTCCCTACGTACCTAACAACCTAATAGTGACCTGTACAAGTGGCGACCTTGCCAGGATACAAAATAAATAAGGTACGTGCCGAATTTAAATAACACTGAGTGTTAATAAAGTAACCAAGAGGTAAATCGGTAGCAAATCAGTTTCAATTTATATTCATGTTTTATAAATAATTATTTAGTTTTAAATTTAACCTTAAATTGCATTAAGGCAGTCCTTGAAAAAAACAGATTATAATTGATTGTAGACTGCTATTAATATGTTGAACGTAGTCGTTACTTCAAAACGGAACTGATTTAGTTACATTGATTGGTACCTAAACATTCGTGTACTAATACTTACAACAAACGTCAATGACGAATGCTTTGATTATTGGCAGAAACAAATTGGAGTGTTGTTAGCATTGATTTATTGACTGGGCGGACACCGTGATAAAATGACGCCTTGAACTTGGTCCCAAATAGGTCTTGACTAAACCGAAGTTTAAAAGAAAATGAAAAATTAAAATTTAACATTTTTGTTATTAACATTTTAATGAAAGCTTTATTTAATTTCTTTATACCTCGATAATACCACGCCACGCCGCTTATACAAGGTTACGTTTACGAGCAGCCTGATTAGTTCTTAGGGATGGCGTTAGTGTTTCTCTGTATGGGGATCGCATCGAGCAAAATGTTCGGACGACCGTATCTTTAGTTTTTATATCAATGGTTGTTAGTAATACTAAGATACGCATTTTGCACATTATAACGATATTTTGGGTTCAAATTGAAGGCGGCTGTTATTTAATTATGATTGTAACGAAGTTAGACCATGATTCTTATTATACGGTGAGGCTCTTTATGGTTGACAATTATATTTGCGTTCTTGAGTAATCTTGGATACCAGTGATAGACATGCTGTTTATCCAAATTAACACTTTTAATCTGTCAATAATCAAAGTTAACATTGTTGTTAGAGGTAGTTTGCTTATGCAGACGGTACCTAAAGATCTCGTAGGTATAAATTTCGGTCCAAATGGACTGGGGTGAAATACAATCAGATCAAGAGGTAGTTTCAATAATTTGGAACGGTACCTAAATGGTCTGGATTCATTAATTTGGAACAGTACCAAAATCAGTCCAAAAGTCCAAATGGATTGGGATGAAATACAATAAAATTTAAAGGTAGTTTCAATAATTTGGAACGGTACCTAAATGGTCTGGATTCATTAATTTGGAACAGTACCAAAATCAGTCCAAAAGTCCAAATGGATTGGGATGAAATACAATAAAATTGAAAGGTAGTTTCATTAATTTGGAACGGTACCTAAATGGTCTGGATTCATTAATTTGGAACAGTACCTACATGGTCTTGTATAAATAACAGTCCAAATGGATTGAGATGAAATACAATACCTACCTAAAATTAAAAGGTAGTTTCATTAATTTGGAACAGTACCTACATGGTCTTGTATAAATAACAGTCCAAATGGATTGGATGAAATACAATAAAATTAAAAGGTAGTTTCATTAATTTGGAAAGTTACCTAAATGATCTTGTATAAATAACAGTCCAAATGGATTGGATGAAATACAATAAAATTAAAAGGTAGTTTCATTAATTTGGAAAGTTACCTAAAGAGGTACTTCCATTAATTTGGAACGGTACCTAAAGAAGTAGTTCTATTAATTTGGAACGATACCTAAAGAGTTAGTTCTATTAATTTGGAACGGTACCTAAAGACGAAAGTTACATCGTCAGAGGTAGTTTGTTATCAAACGGTACCTAAATGAGCTTGTATAAATACTGGGATAAAATACATTAAGATCAAGAGTTATTTCGATTAACTCGAAACGGTACCTAAAGAAGGAAATTACCCCTTCCATCCAGGTAGACCACAAGTATGTCGCACATACGACCTCAACAGTCGTTGGACTGTGTCGGTGACCTAGTTTCAGTTGGTTTACGTTGGGAAAAAACGTGCACCAGAGTCAGACCTGACGGCTACCAAGTTACCACACTCAGGTGGCCTTAGGGCAATAGAGCTTTACTCTTACTCATGGGTCGGTTAACCCTTCCAGAAATATCAAATAATTTGGTATGTTATAATTATTTGCTTTTTTATCATCAGTCCAATTAACAAACTTATTAACAATCTTTCAGAGATTCTCCTAATAAGTACACAACCTCAAAAAAATATTCCTGATGCACATGTAGAAACTACTAAGAGGACCTTGTGGCTTATAATATCTGCCACTCAGGTCGATCTTTAGGTTAAGCCACGCTTGCCTTGATTGGTCTGTGAATGGGTTGATCGCCCATTACATATCGTTTCCTCCGTGCCTCGGAAAGCACGTTAAGCTGTTGGTTCCGACTGCCATTTAGATCTTTGGAAGTCGTTACGGGTGGTCAGTGACCTGAAAGTCTGACAACCAGTCTTACCGGAGGGCACCGTATTACCTAGTATTAGCTGTCTTGTGGAGATCAAATAAGCAGTCTATGTAAAATACTGGTATTCAGCTGCATCCGGTTAGACTGGAAGCCGACCCCAACATAGTTGGGAAAAGGCTAGGCAGATGATGACTGGTAGAAACTACTAGTGGTAACAATTATGTATTTACTGTTGCTATCAACAAGCTCGATGAATATTTGCCCCCTAAACAAAGTCGTTTTTATAAGCGTCACTTGTTGAGGCTCATCAAATAATAAAGTGTGAGAAAATTTACAAGTTTCTGGTCAGACTTGGACATCTGAGCTTAAAAGTAAATTCATGTGTGCGTTGTGGTGGCAGTCATTCAACTGATACTAAAGTTGTCCAGCCCGAGATAAGAATTGTCTCAAGTGTGGGATTTTTGAATATTTTCAAAACGGTGTAAGACTAAGGCGCTGTGTTGAAATTGAGATGTAACGTCATTCTCAAAGACAATGGTGTCCTTGCTGAAAATCAAGTAATATCTAAAAAAAGGAGATTTATGGCCTACGTTAATCTTAATACCTTATCCGTTTTAGGGTCTATTGACTCTAAACAATTGGTAACAGTTTTTGTAGAGCCAAAGCCAAATTTTATATTGTAAAAATGGGACTAGAAATTTGCTAGGGAAAGACACCGCCAAGTGCCAATGCAGTCTATGGTGTGTTCCCTAAAATTAAAGATGATCTAATTCATATTCTTATAGATAAATTAATTCAACCAGTTGCTCAGCTTTATCGAAGAGTATACCCTAACGGGACAGCGTTAGAGTATAAAATTAATAAAAAAAAAAGACCAAGAGTTTGTTGAGTTTGACACTATATATGCCCAGTATAGGCCCATCTGACTGGATCCCTCCATTGGTACCTGTTTGAAAAGCAGATTTACCATTATGAAGGTACAAATAGCAAATTTTATGTGAAAAGATAACAATGTTCTACTAAATGATGCAAAATGTGCATTAGAGTTCATCAAATTGGTTTCTCGGTCATCAGTTCATCACTTATCTTTGTTTAAGGACAATTTACTGTTGCGCGAAAATAAAATAGGATCATAAAGCGAGGTCAAATATTTTAGCAGCTGCTCAGAAGGTCACTCGAGCATAGTAGTCATGGAAATAATAATAATAAATTTATTTTTTCTCATTTATACACAATAATCATACAATGTCAAATATCTACATAGAGACTGGTGTCTGTTTTAGGTAGAACCCGTATTACAGATCACCAGGCTAACCCTCCGTCGGACATTTCTCATAAGACATAATAATTATAATTAAATGAACAAAATTAAATGAGTATAAACAATTCAAATAAGTAAATACAAATGAATTAAATTAAATATAAATTAAATTACAAATAAATCAAATTACAAAAGGTCTAACTGCAAATAAAGTAAATTGCGAATAAATTAAATCAATTACATTTTCAATTAGAGATAGAATAAAAATTTTACAAATCACATAAAACATTATGAAAAAGGTAAAATAAAATAAAAATTTAAATATATAAATAAGAGTAAAATGAGACTACGTTCCAAAGTGTAGTGGCCCAAAATGAACAGAGATGCTGAACATTATGTAAGAGCGTGTAACGGTTGCACTCTGGTTCCAGACTCCAGTTTAGAGATAAGCTGGCTTTTATTGTAGCTGGATTTTAATGTCAGGTTGTCTTTGCATAATACTTTAAAATGTGTTCCCGTGGAGTTTCTTGTCCATTCTTCTCCACGAAGACTAGGGACCTAGCGAATGGAATCGAGTTTGATGTAGTTGACAAGACCAAAAGAAATAAAATGAATAGTCTTGTCTTTTGTGCTTTTACTTCATGAACACAGTAATAACCAATAGTCATCCTGACACTCAAAGTTCATTAATTGTTGGATATTGATACATATACATGTACTCTTACATAGTCTTACATCTAGGTACTTACAGATGGACCTAGAGACAAAGTTAGTAAAATTGGAAGAGCAAAGGAATCTAGTAGAGAAATTGGTGGAAAAGTATAATATGTTAAAAATACAATAAACAAGGAAAACAAGTTGTCCACCTCATTCAAGGATGCGACACATACAGTGATTAATAAATAAAAGAGAGATGTCGAAATGGTAAATGGTGATAGTGGACAACAGTTACTTATAACATTTAGAAGTACATTTGGAGAGGGTTGAAGCAAAGTGGAAAGTTTGCACAAATGAGGATGATAAATCTTCAGGAAATAATGGCACTTTCGATAACAAAGTGTGTGACGAAAATTAATAAGTTAATTGTTTTACAGATCATTATTAAAAATATTTGATGATTGTTCTGTTATAAACTGTTTTGTATTGGATAGTACTTATACGAAATAATGCTATTTTTCCAATTTTGTAAAAGGTAGATGTAGTGTATCAATATATACCGACACGCCTTACTGGTGGGGCGGGCAGTGGTGGGGTGCGGTCGAGTGAGTCGTTGCACTGACCGCACACTCTCTACTGATCGGCCGGGCGGGTAAGTCGTGCGCGTTCAAACCAAACTGTGTTGTTTTACTAAATTCCCTACGTACCTAACAACCTAATAATAATAATAATAATAATAATAATAATAATTCCACAACTATCACACAACGCCATCTAGTCCCAAGCTAAGCAGAGCTTGTGTTATGGGTACTAGACAACTGATAAACATACTTATATATTTCTAAATACATACATATTATAGATAAATTACACCCAGACACAGAACAAATGATCGTGCTCATCACACAAACATTTTGTCCTGGGTGGGAATCGAACCCACGACCTCCGGCATAGCAGTTAGGGTCACTAACCACTAGACCAACAGGCCTGTCACTGTGTAATAGTGACCTGTACACTACCCATTCCTGATATTTTTATATCAAGCCTGATTTACATTTAGACCTGAAATCTAAGCAGACCCTTAGTTCTACACGAGTTCAGATGATCCGATATTAATAGACACTTGAAATGTCTAAGCAAAAGTGTACTGTTGATTTGTAAACGATACGGTCAACGCCGGTAATTTTTCACAGTAAACCAAATATGTAATTTAATTTCATACAGGGCTGATGAAAAGCAGAAATAAACTTGAAATTGTCAGACAATGTTCCAATATAACGTACATTCCTCAAATTACTCATCTGATACTTCCTCAACAACCTTGCTTACCTTT
This sequence comes from Diarsia mendica, assembly GCA_949316265.1. Lineage (NCBI taxonomy): Eukaryota > Metazoa > Arthropoda > Insecta > Lepidoptera > Noctuidae > Diarsia > Diarsia mendica. The sequence continues at coordinate 2,483,303 of OX438904.1, forward strand.
CTTCAGGCCCATACTAAAACAAAAAAGAAGAAAATAACAAAAGGGGAGACTCCCTTACAATTAATCCAAAATAAAAATATTTAGAACCTAAATATACTTAGCCATGGTGTTCCGGGTCTTAAAAATAAGTATTCAAAAAAGATTACCCATTATACAGGGTGGTGTTAACATTAATACTTATACAGGGGCCGGAAAACATTCGCCGGCATAATGGCCGCAAAAAGTTAATGGACGCTTTCACCACCCTGTATTTGAGTTCGGGGCAATTCGGCATGAATCGGCATATTTCGGCTGTTACGCTTGCGCATTTCCCTTTTAGGGTTCCGTGATAAAAACCAAGTATTCTTCTAAATTGATTTTTCTTGTTTGTTGAAAGGTTTTTACTTGGAAGTCTGACTTCTTACTACTTTTCGTATTTTTGTAGAGGTCAGATGACAGTCGCTCCATGTAAATTGCCATTCTATTGCCAGAGTTTCTTGCCATTCTTCTCATGAGACCAACGCTTTGCAATGGATAACTACAGTACACTCACGAGTTATTATGCCTTGTGACTGGGACTGTAGCTTAGTTTATTTAGCTTCATTAGTTTAGTAGTTTATTTAGCTTCAGTGGTTGCTTGGGTCGTCGCTTGGTAAAGGTTTTTGGCAGTTTTGTCATACAAAAGTATGTCAGGCCTTTGCTGGGTGGCGGCTTGATATCTCTGAGTGCCGCAGTTATAGTTCAATTCGACTATTCAAAAGTGCCTGTAACTGGCCTACAATAAATGCTTTGATTTTGATTTTTGATTTTAAAATTCTGGTAAGTATTCAGTTACATTCAGTTAGACTGGAAGCCATGTTGGGGTCTCAACATGGTTATTAATTTGCATCACAAACGATCATTCTTTTGATCGCGTTGACTTATAAGTTTGATTCTTCACTGCTCTAATGGGTAGCAGACTTGAGTATTTGTTGAAATTAATATCAAATAGCGCAAAATAGGGATCTTGAGAAGAAGAGTCTTGACAGACTGACAACAAAGTGATCCTATAAGGGTTTCCTTAACGCTGAGGTACAGAACCCTAACAATGGATAAGATTAAAAGAATTCTTCTACTGTCTTTTCATAATAAGTTGACTAAATATCAGCAGGTTTAGATCATTCCTCAGAAGATCACACATAGTTTTAGTTAATTCAAATATGTAAATTCATTTCACGTTCCTAGAAAAAAGGTCAATTCAATTGTTTTCAATCAGTATAAAATAGCAAAGTGTAGTGGAGCGGCAGAGATAGGCGGCTGGAGGAATGTGCTATCAGCGTTATTGAGATGCCTGTACCCGATCACGATTCAACGCACGATTCACGATTCTATTTAAGTCGCGAGTAAATAGGCTTCTTCTGGGTAAGCTCGTTCCATCGTTGACCTCATCTCTGCCCTTAGGGCAAGATTGAGGTCAAGAGTAAGCACATTTAATAAAAAATAAAAATAAAGGATTCACGTTAAAATTCTTAAAATTTAGGTATGGCAGATGCAGCTATAATACTCCGTATGCCGTTTTAGGAATCGGGACCCCGTTTTTATTTTATTTTTTGCGTCTCGCATCCAGCGGATCCCCGAAACCTTCGCCAGGTCACCAGTCCACCTAGTAGGAAACCAAAAAAGAACCTACACTATAATCGACTTCATAATTTACTGAGGAAGTAGAAAAGAGGTAGACCTCTTCTCTGGAGGAATCCCAAGCCTCCTTCATCGAATTGTCAATGAGCCGGGTGGTTGAGATATTGCCTACATCCCGCCTCCTACCCCCCACCCCTAGAGCCCCGCGAAACTTAATCAACAGTTAGTAACTCGCGTAAATAAGTTAGCACATGATAGATGGCGCGAGAATGGTGCAGGGAAACTGGGAGCGGGTAAAATAAATCCCACCAAAAACATTCTGTAAAAAACTAGCCAAGTCTCGATGGAGCTGCTAGATTTTTACAGAATGTTTTTGGTGGGATTTCACTTCTTTTTGTAGAAGAGTATTAAATAACTAACAATTAAATAAAGTAAGACAAGTTGAGGGTTCTTCATCAGATAATTCAGACCTTCGATTTTTGACATCAAATGAAGAGGCAAACAATATTGAATATTTTTTGTAAAGGTGGTATGTCGATCTTTAATAGTTTGGTTGGGCTCTTGTGTTTTCAAATAAGGGTCACCAGGTAGGTACTCCAGATCTTCGATTATCCTAGTTTTTATAGTTTTCCCTTGGCCATGAGTTAGTGAGTGAGTGAGTGTCATAAATGCGAAACTTTGCTTTTGCTTAACTTCGGAACTAAATGAGCTACAGACTTGATTTTTATTTTAAGTGTGATGATATAGCTTACTAGATGACGAAAATTTCTGCGTTCTGGTCTTATCCAGAGGTTCTCAAATAGGGACCTGAAAATGCGGCGAAATGGAACAGTAAAGGATGGTCGGCAGTGTTTGCTTCGCGTTCGACTTGGCGGGGGCACTGCCATGCCCCCCGATATAGAAAAGGTCTACTGAAATGTGCCGTAGAGTATGATCTATCAAAATGACAACTCAGTGATGAAGTGGCGACCATAGCTGCCGTGAAGAGGGATATATAACTGTGTCTATCGCTCCATATTGTACACTATGCTTGTATCATATTGTTTGTATTTCTAGGATAAACAGTGTAACGATTGAAGATAGGCCAATAAATAAACTAGCTAGCTAGCTACCCTACCTACGGTTGAGGTTAGGAGGATGAAAAGTACTTAACGATCTATTCTCATATCTTCTTCTTCTAATAAATAAAGAGAGAAGTCCTGACTGACTGACTGACTCATCAACGCCCAGCCCAAACCCTTGGACCTAGAAAGCTGAAATTTTGCACAGAGGTTCCCTTTATAATGTAGGCAAGGAATAAGGAAGGATTTTTCGAAATTCAACCCCTAAGGGAGTTAAATAGGGGATGAAAGTTTGTATGGAAAATCGACATTTTCACGCGGGCGAAGCCGCTGGCAAAAGCTAGTACCAAATATACACAATTTCATAAAAACTGGCCAAGTGCAAGTCGAACTTGCACATGGAGGGTTCCGTACCATGACTTCTTATAGGTTTTCCTGTAATACGTGTTGAACTAATTTCTGTATTTTTTTCTGAATTTTAGGCCCAGTAGTTTCGGAGTGGGGTCGGCTTCCAGTCTAACCGGATGCAGCTGAATACCAGTATTCTACATGGAGCGACTGCCTATCTGACCACCACAACCCAGTTAATACTAGGTAATACAATACCCTTTGGTAAGACTGGATGTCAGAATTTCAGGTCACTGACTACCTGTAACGACTGCCAAAGATCTATATATATGGCAGCTGGGACCAACAGCTTAACGTGCTTTCCGAGGCACGGAGGAAACTCGGTATGTCGGGCGGTCACCCATCCACAGACCAACCTAGCTAAGCGCGGTTTAACCTAAAAATCGACCTGAGTAGCAGTTTTTATTAAGCCATGAGGGCGATTAAAGTAATAAGTAAAATATTAAGATAGCGATTTACGAGGTTAAACTAAATAAAATTCAGATACTTATACATAATTTATCAAAACTCGGCTTCCGATGCTGACGGCTGCGAACTGCTGACGCTTTTCCTACACGGGATGCCGTGTCTTGGGCATTTCCTCGATTCATCAGAAGCTTAATCATCAAGATTGATCACTTTAGTCTTGACTAACTTCTCAATCATAATTAAATTATTCATGTCTAAATTAATCATAAAACATATTGATAAAAAAACATGTTGATAATGTGCAACAATGACTACAATTACAAATTCATTAAATCGATGTCAGTTTTTGGTTAATTTCATGGCCCGCCGTTTTAATACTCTGTACGGGATTTTTAAGATTTATCTACATTTAAGTACACACTCAATTTAAGAAATAAATTATTCGCAAATAATAATAGGTACTGGCGTATTGTTAGGAGCTTCCTCTCTCAAGAGCCCTGACCACCGGTAGCTAGCACCCAGTTCCGAAAGCTAATGGTTTTTTTTTTTATTATTGTATTTTGGAATATTTAAAAATATATTCGCTGGATGTGAGACGCACGGGACCGGTCAATAAGGCGATACCTGGGGATGGCCTATGTCCAGCAGTGGACGCCGTTTAGCTGAAATGATGATGATGATATTGAAATGAATAAAGAGAATGATTAATATTGGTCTATTACTGTCCACTGCAGTGGTAAAGCTTCTCATTACATAGAGTAGGCTTGAGAATTGATTACCACATTACATTACACTTGTTGAAAACGCGTTGATGATTTAAGACTTAAATTATTTTCATACTGTTATGAGTTATTTACAAAAACGAGGAGCTCGTGGCTTAATAAGAACTGCCACTCAGGTCGATCTTTAGCTAAAGCTGTGCTTGCCTAGGTCGGTCTGTGGATAGGTGACCGCCCGACATACCGAATTTCCTCCGTGCCTCGGAAAGCACGTTAAGCTGTTGGTCCCGGCTGCCATATATATATAGATCTTTGGCAGTCGTTACAGGTAGTCAGTGACCTGAAATTCTGACATCCAGTTTTACCAAAGGGTATTGTATTACCAGTATTAACTGGGTTGTGGAGGTCTGATAGGCAGTCGCTCCATGTAAAATACTGCTGGTGTTCAGCTGCGTCCGGTTAGACTGGAAGCCGACCCCAATATAGTTGGGAAAAGGCTAGGCAGATGATGATAAGTTATTTACGAAACACATTTTTTGCAATGATCATAGTCATCTATTTTGTTCATATTGTAGGCATTGTTCCAAACGTGTTAAATACAATAAATTTTATTAATAATAAAATAAACCACAGCAAAAAATCTGTAATATTGAACAAAACCAATTGTTGTTTTTGTAAAACCCATCGAAATATCGATATTTGTGATGAGAATATAGTTTATTAAATTGTTTTTTCTAAAGATGAGACGATAGATGTCCCATTAAAATAGGTGGACAAAATTTCAGAAATCATTCAAACCACCAAAATAAGGCCGATGGTAAAAAAAAAAAGAAAAACGCATTTAAGTACCTACTCATAGAGGATGAGTTTGTTCTAGAGTGCCGGCAATTTATTATTTTAAGTTAAAAAAAATCAGTTGATTTAATGTTTTTTTTGTTCAGATATTATGTTTGGTTAGACCTACTGAACGCTGTGTTAAAATTTGTCCACCTATTTTAATGGGACCTTATTTATAAAGAAAGTGCTATTTTTTTATGAAATAGGTCCCCACTACAATTATATTCACACTTAATTATTTTGCAGTGTTAAATATAAATTATAAATTTGTGTTATTAATATTTGTCTTTGCAGTAAGGGAAAATAATCATCGTTACAGTTACAGCGTTACAGGAGCGCAATACAGATAAAAAGACAGTCTCACTTACCTGTACATATAACAGTTTCAAAGCCTTTCACAACTTACGCTGAGTAATTTTATACAATTATATTACACAGTTCACAAACACGGCCACAAAAAAAAAACTTATTACTAATGTTTGTCAGAATTAACAAAAAAAAAACACTAAATTTCGTTTAAATCCGTTCGTCGCGTACGTGAGGCTCGTCACTTGATTTTTATAATTTAATATATTTCGTCTACATTTTTTTTCGTGTTTATTTTTGTGGACGAAGCGACACGTTTCGTCATTCGGTCGCGCCTTGTTACACTGGCTAGAGGGGTAGGAAACCCCTACGCTCCGATACTACGGGCCACAGATTATAAAAGTTATTTAAACAGAAGGAGCATTTTCCTAAACTAAGACTTTTTTTGTATAAACATTTGTTTGTTCTCTTTATTATTCTTTCAGCCGGGGTTTTGCCTATCTATGACCTCCACAACCCAGAGTGTCTAAAATGGCCACGCAATTCGTATTATGATCTGCTTAAGTGGCCATTAGTACTGGTTAATACAATATCCTTTGATAAGACTGGTTTTCAGACTTTCAGGCCTTTAACGATAGCCAAACATCTATATATGGCAACCGGGACCAACAGCTTAACATGCTCACCGAGGCACGCAAGAAAATCTGTATGACCCATCCATAGACCAACCTAGGTAAGCGTGGCAACGTAAAGGTCGATTTGAGGGGCATTTATTATTCAGCCACGAGTTCCTGTAGAGATGGATGTTAGGGTTATTAGTATATTGATTACCACGTTGAGATCACTGCGTCGCAAACTGTGCTGTCATAAAAAAGTATAAAACACATTGTGTTTATAATTTGGCATTAATTTAGGTGTAAGTTAGTGTAAGTGATAACGGGCATGAATATGGACAATATCGTTTATTTAAGAGTTTTCCAGTTCGTCCGGTTTCCAATTCTCGAAGAACTCATATCTGTCGGATCCGGTCATTGGAACGGCCCCGTCAAGTTTACTACGCTCGCTCTGCAATCTTATATTTTATCAATTGTTTAATTGATTTTCTGTGGTAGTCGACAAAGTTATTCCCTAACATTATGGCAAGATAACGTATTCAAAGTGGACTGCATTTTTGCTTCCTTGATGTTTTATTTCCATGGAGCTTTAAATTAACCCATACGCAACCGCATCGTTCGTTCCTTCCTAACAGGCATTTTATAAAAAAAAAAACATTTGTTACGTAGAAATTATAACTTAGTTTCTCAAAAGATGTTGCTAATCAATTGATTCCCATCTATGTACTTTTTAATTCAAGGTAAAACGCCTCCCAACCCGCATAATTCCTTGCTACAGCGCTGTCAATAGTACCCTATTTTGGAGCATTCGAGCGTAGCGTAGGCATAAAACGCGCTACCCTAAATAATCTATGCCATTTTCCGGGCGTGCCAGACTGAGATGGCGCATAGTAAAAGCCTGTTGTTCCAAAAGAGACGGAGCATATCGACGGGCTTAGACCATGTTTGACCAAGTTTTCTTTCTATTCAAATAATTTATGTGGTTCCTCTTAGTGCGGACGCAGGGCGTTTTAGAGCAATAATAATAATTATATTATTAGTATCGAAGCGTATATTTATTACTTCGCCCGCAACTTCGTCCGCATGTATTTTGAAAATGTAATTTAGTCTATGTTACTTGATTAAAATGTAGCTTACTAATTATGAAAGTTCTCGGTCTAGTTGTTTCTAGTTGTGAAATCGTAACAAAGAAAGGGAGGCAATGGTCGGACACACAGACAGACACACCAGTGATCCTACATATATGGGTTCCGTTTTTCCTTCTGAGATGCGGAACCCTAAAACTAAATATTTCCTCTTTATAATATTTAGTTATAGTTTAGATAAGTGGATCATAACAAATCACTTAACCTCTCGTATAAGACACAATTAAAAAGTTATCGTGTCTCGTGTAGATCTACGTTCTACGCATACGAAGGGTAAAACCTAAAAACTATTATAAAAAAAAAATTACCCTTATCTCCGTATCCACAAGATTCCCTTTAGTCCGGTCAATTTAGACATAAAAGTAGTGGTCAAATAACAATAATTCCCACAGAGCCAAATATTGGTAGAGAGCTGGGGTATACCATTACAAACAAAGTCTTAAAAATCCCCATCTATCCTATGTGTGCTACAAAAGTTATTCGGGGTCAAAGGTCAAAATTTGAGGATTTTTGATTTTTTCTCGAAAACGGTAAGTTTTATCAAAAAAAAACCTCAACCCAACGTTGTAGATCTTAAAATTCTCTATTATTTCATTATTATTTTCTAAGAGTTACCATTCCTGAGATATCGCGATTCTAAGAGTCACCTTATCCTTTAGATTATAAAAGCGAAAGGTAACTCACTCCTCACGAAATCTCGAAAACCACTGGACGTATAAATATGATTTTTGGCAAGGAGGTAGTTTATAGTTAGTAGACGTCCGCTAAGAACGGATTTTGATTAACGGATTTTATACATAAGTCTCCTAAAGTATTGGTATGGCAACCAGAGCAATGTTGTGCGGTGGTCGGGGTCACTTTCAGTTGAATATGGGTTGGAATGTGGTGTGAGGCAAGGCGGGCTTACCTCGCCGACTCTCTTCAATTTGTACATTGACCGTCTGATCCGTGAACTCAGTAGCGCCGGTGTAGGATGTTCGATTGATGGTGTTCTTGTCAACAACATCAGTTACGCGGACGACATGGTGCTGCTGAGTCCATCGATCAGTGCCCTTCGAAAACTGGTTTCGATCTGTGAGCGTTATGCGGGGGCCCACGGGCTCAGATATAACGTCATTAAAAGCGAGCTCATGGTGTTTAAGGCTGGATCTAAGACTTATGACACTGTCCCACAGGTCATTTTGAGTGGTAGTGTCCTTAGAAGAGTCTCAAAATTTAAGTATCTGGGCCACTGGGTCACCGAGACGCTTGCAGATGATATAGATATAGATAGGGAGCGCAGGGCTTTATCTGTTAGAGCTAATATGTTGGCTCGTAGGTTTTCGCGCTGTACTACGGACGTAAAAACCACGTTGTTTAGGGCATTTTGCCAATCGTTTTACACGTGCAGCCTATGGGTCAAGCATACGAAAAAATCGTACGACACCCTGCGTGTTCTCTATAATAATGCCTTCAGGATGCTGATGAAGCTGCCTCGCTACTGTAGCGCGTCGGGTATGTGTGCGGATGCAAATATAGATGGATTTGCGGCGATTATTCGCAAGAGAGTTGTGTCCCTGATGCGTCGCATACGAGGCAGTTCCAACAGCTACCTTCAGTTGTTCGCCTGGAGGATGGATCTGGATCTGGACTGCCCAATAATGCGGTACTGGACCAGGCTGCATGTTGAGCATTCCGGATCCAAACCTAAATTTAGGCTTAGATGACTTAGATGACATTTTCTGTATTTTAAAATTGTATGTGATTTGATTATTTTTCCTTTTTGTTTATTTTAATCTTTGTGTGTATTTTAATCTTTTTGTGAATGTTAATTATTTCATTAATGTAAAATTGTAATTTATGATGTGTTTATTGATGTCTTTTGTTTTCGCGTAATTAATTTTTAATGTACCTAATTTAATATGATTTGATAGTTTGATTTCACATGTACATATGGACAATGTTCTGAAATAAATGGATTTATTTATTATTTGCGATAGGGCCGGATTAGGGTGGTCTAAGGGCCCACGCAAGTTTGTATGAAAGTCCTTCATTTTTTGTGCTACAATCTTGAGCGTTCGATGATCTCGAGAATTCTTAGCGGACGTTTACTAACTATAAACTACCTCCTTTCCAAAAATCATCTTTATACGTCCAGCGGTTTTCGAGATCTCGTGAGGAGTGTTACCTTTCGCTTTTATATAAAGAACTAGCGACCCGCCCCGGCTTCGCACGGGTGCAAATGGATGTTATTATACTTAAAAACCTTCCTCTTGAATCATTCTATCTATTAAAAAAAACCGCATCAAAATCCGTTGCGTAGTTTAAGATTTAAGCATACAAAGGGACATAGGGACAGAGAAAGCGAGTTTATTTATACTAGTGGTGATGATGAAGTGATAGTGATAATGTGACTGTTAGAATCGCGATATCTCAGGAATGGTAACTCTTAGAAAATAAAAATGAAGAACATTTTTGTAGAGAATTTTATGATCTACGACTTTGGGTTGAGGTTGTTTTTGATAAAACTTACCGTTCTCGAGAAAAATTCAAAAATCCTCCAATTTTGACCTTTGACCCCGAATAACTTTTGTAGCACACAGAGTAGAGTAGAGTGGGGACTCCGTTTTCCGCACTTAGACTCTTGATCGGTCCGTTGTGCGTAGGTGTCCTGGCTAAGATAGCCAGCCTAGCTCCGCCCAGAAGCACAGAAGTTTCCTGGGAGCTTCACAGGCTTCGCGGAGCGACCTCACCGTTCCGAGGATTTGTCTGCGTTGAGTAGCCACGACCTCGCATTCCAGGATGACGTGGGCGGCTGATTCTTCAGCATCAAAGCAGCCCCTGCAGAGTGGGCTGTCCGTGGCGCCTATGGTAAAAAGATGTTTATTGAGGGGGCAATGGCCCGTTATTGTCCCTATTATTATTCTAAGGTTATTTTTACTTAGGCTAAGCAGTCGTTTTGTTAGCCGCGGATGTAGACTTGGCATCGTCATTTTTGACTGTCTGCAGTCTGTAGACCGTGACCATTTGCTGTTATGGAGTTCAGTTGATTTGTAGCACACATAGGATCGATGGAGATTTTTAAGGCTTTGTTTGTAATGGTATACCCCAGCTCTCCACCAATATTTAGCTCTGTGGGAATTATTGTTATTTCAAATGTCTATATTGACCGGACTACTTTCAATAAATAATTTATAATTTACAGTTTTCAATAAATAAATAATTTATAATTTTTACTTTGACTTAAATTAATTAAGTAACTCAAAAAACAATGTACAGTAATTAGTAGGAAATATATGTATTTTTTATTTATTTATACATTGACTAGGGGTGTGTAATTGCGATAGATAACATATTTTATACATAGCTCGTCATAAATTAAATTATTTAAACAAATACTATCGTTTATTGGCGTTGCATAATTTTATGCTTTGCCGGTTGTTTTAGGCCAAAAAATGTATTAGTTCTTTTCGAATGTTTGCGGAAACTCATTGTTTTAAGAGCCTGTGATTAATTATTTGCACAATATAAAAACTGTTCGCAACGGTAATTAGGACTAAATTACCATGTTAAACTTTTTGTGTGATTATAATATGTTCTTAAGTAATATAGGAATAATTATTTCAGTAACCAGTCATGTTCACTAAAATCGCGGGTAAGTAATACATTTCCTTTACGATGTAAGTCTGACAAACAACACAAAAAAAGAACAATTAAATTAAAAGTAAAATTAAATTAAACAATAGCTATATAATTTAAGTTTTCTTCTTTAATTCCCACGCTGGCATTGGTTTCGAAAATGAAAATTGGTATAGTCGACCAAGAAATTGGTTTACCACTTTTGATGACATCTCCCAGTAACATAATTATTCGCTAAGGATGACAGATTGACAGATTCTGACGTGAAAATAGCACTTGATGGTTTGTACGTGCAAATGATATTCAACCTTAGAGTGATAAACCAATTTCTTGGTCGACTATACAAAAAGCAGCGGACACTGTCTTGTATGAACATATTTTGAATCTCAATTCTTCCCTTTACAGGCCTCGTACTAGTTGTAACAATTATATCTCACACACAAACAATCAAGAAGCCAAACCACAAAACTATACAAAATGCTGCTGGCTTTAACAGTAACCCCGAGAATAAATCACAAGAAAACAGCACCAGCACTAAAAACAAATGGAAGTTCGAAGACTATTTGAAAAAATACGAACCCAGTGTTATTTGGGAACAAATTGACAAACAAAAGAAGTACAACGGCCTCATTTTATCTGCTGAAGAACAAACTGATATGATGGTCGAGGCTATGGATCCCACTGATGAACTCCTAGAATTTAAAATTGAGAACGGGGACCCCAAATTAGTATTCGATAAAGATGGACGGAGAATGAGTAACCAAAGGTGGCGACCCTCTAAAACTAAAACGGGTTATAAAGTTGATAAGTTCGATCTTCGACGCCGGTTGCATGAACTTATGAAGCAAGCAATTTACATGTCGCGAAACAAAATGGTTATCATGCAAATATATAGAGATAAATACAGAAACTTTTCTCTTTACAAAATGGGGTTCCTGTTTAATAAAGCAGACAATGCTGCCAAGACATTCGGCAAATACTCTTTGAGGGCATATAGAACCTGCTTACTTTCAAGAGAAAAAATCATTTATAGAGTCACTATAGCCGATTTAATATCTGCAAATGAGAGGCAGTTGCATCTTTGGTTTAATGTAGAGATTATAGCAGATCTAATCCTTGACAACGACCTAATTGCAAGGGAAATTATCAAAAATACCACCGAAAATCGGTCGTTTATTTTCGATGAAAAGTTTATTGACTAAGAATATGATTTTCCATAGCGAAGTACCTGCCGAAAGTTACGTAGTTAGTTAAAACTGTTATATATTCAAATTAAACACTATAATTAATTAATATAGGTTTATTATATCACTGACACAAGCACAGTTCAAGACCAACCATAGACAAGAAGGCGGAGGCTGGGCAGAGACAATTCTCATATCCAACACTCTCCACGACATAAAAACCAAAAACTTATTTTCATACTTAGAAACTAAATAAGAACTTAAATTGAATCTTAGTTAAATTTAACCCGAACACACTTAACACACCTGGCATGCTACCGGGCTAGATACAGGTTCTCTTCCCTTACAAATAGAAAGCAAAGAATAAAACATAAAATAACTTATTTTAATGCAGAGGTACCTATTAAAGTACAAGATTCAAAATAAACATTGTTTCTAAAGTTCTTGGCATCATGCTAAGCATACAACCCCTATGGTAGTCCTACGAACTGAAACAATATTTATTTTCTGGCCCTGTTTAATTACCATCTACTCTATCTCTACATTGTCACCACATCTTAACAATTGATTTACATGTCTTTTCCACCTAACACCATTCACATCCACAATATAAGTTACATTTGGAACTGACTCTTCTATCACAATACCTTGAATCCATGGTTTGTGCCCTTTCCTATAGTCTTTTACCATAACTGTTTCTCCAATTACAAACTCTGTTTTTCTGTTTGTTGTTTTACTTTTTACTTGTTTCTCTAACAAATCATAAGTTTTTTCTGTCATGGCTGGTGGTCTCAACAATGTAAATCTACTTTTAAGTTCCCTACCAAACATTAGCTTAGCCGGTGTTACACCTGTCAAACTATGTGGCATGTTTCTATAATCGAAAAGAAACAAATTTATTGCAGATGCTATACTGTTTCCACTTTCTTTGATTTTAGTAACATGTGTCTTAAAAGTCTCGACCAACCGTTCTGCCGCTCCATTGGTAGCTGGATGATACGGTGGTGAATAAGTGTGTTTCAGATTTATCATTTTACAATAGTCATTAAATTCTGAACTTATAAATGTGGGTCCATTGTCAGTTACCAAGTGAACCGGATATCCATATCTAGAAAAAATGTTTTTAAATACTTCTATTGTTTTACTTGCTGTAATGTTGTGCATTTCATAAATTTCAGGCCACTTTGAATAACTGTCAATGACCACTAGATACATTTTGTTATAAAACGGTCCTAAGAAATCCGCATGAATACGGTACCAAACCGATGGTGGTGCTGGCCACGGTTTCATAGTCTTCTGCGGATTATTATAATTTTTCATACATGGTAAACAGTTGTTAGTAATATTTTCTATTTCTTTATCTAATCCTGGCCACCAAAAATATGACCTTGCCAATTGTTTCATTTTCACAATGCCAAAATGACTTTTATGCAATTCTGCCAACATTGCTTCCCTCAAATTGTTTGGTATTATTATCCTATAACCCCAAAATAAACAATTTCTATCGACACTTAATTCAATTTTCTTATTGTAGTATATTAACATTTCCTTATTTAAACTTTTTTTATCTGGCCATCCATCTAGTGTATATCTTATTATTGTTGCTAATGTTGTATCTTTAATTGTTTCTTTTTGTATTTCTCTCCAATCTAACATCTCTACTTCTGAATTATTTATATGTAACATGTTACTTAAGTTTGCTTCTACACAGATACTATGCATATTTATATTTTGCTCTATATTATCTGTGAATGTACGTGACAAGTAATCTGCCGGATTTACATTGGTTTTAATGTGCTTTATTTTATATTGAAAAGCTGATAAGAAAATGGCATAGTGTTGTAGTCGTTTTGCTGCCATTTTTGGTATACCTTTGGTGGGTCCAAATATCCTAACCAGAGCTGCATTGTCCGTTTCTAACTCGAAAGTTCGACCGTATGTATAGTTATAAAATTTGGTCACACCAAAAATAATGGACATGGCTTCCTTGTCAATAGCTGAATATTTTAACTCAGTTGTATTTAATTTTCTGCTTGCACAGGCAATCGGTCTCACTATTCCATTTTCATCCCTATTAGATAATACCGCACCTAATGCTTCTTGTGATGCGTCACATGTCAATATTAATGGTAATTTTGGATTGTAATGTCTCAAATTCCCTACCGATGCTAGCTTTTGTTTTATTAAGTTAAATGAATCGTTACATTCTTTTGTCCATAGAATATTCTTATTTTTTGTACATTCATGTAAGGGTGCTACTATATGAGCCATGTCTTTTAAGAATCGTGAATAATATGTAACTTTCCCTAGAAATGATTTTAACATAGTTATGGTTTTGGGTGCTTCTGCGTTTAGTAATGGTTCAATATTTTTTCGAATGACACTAATCTCATTTTTTGTAATTTTAAATCCGAAGACATCGATACTAGTCTCAAATAATTTACACTTCTCAATCTTTAATTTAAATTGACACTCTTGTAATTTTGTTAATACTTTGCACAATGTTTCTAAAGTGTCCTTGACTGTCTCTCCACAAATATAAATATTATCAATAAACACAATGGTGTTTGTTATTTCTCTGAGCTTATTATTCATTAAACGTTGAAATGACCCTGGTCCCGTACTGACCCCATATGGTAAATACTGATACTTGTATGTACCTACTTCTGTTACAATAGTGGTTAGCTCTTGTGACTTTGTGTCTAATGGTGCTTGCAAGTAAGCCTCTTTGAGGTCCAGTTCACAAAAGTAATGGCCCTTTTTCAAAGTATCAAAGATTTCTTCAATGTGTGGCAATGGAAAATGATCCACTTCTAAATAAGGATTTATGGTAATTTTATAGTCACCGCAAAGACGAACGGATCCATCTGGCTTTAAGATAGGAACTACTGGCGTTCCCCACTCGCTATATTCTACTGGAACAATTCTTCCATTATCAATTAAACGTGAAATTTCAAGTTTTACCTTTTCTTTCAAAGCCAATGGAACTCGCCTTACTGGATGACATTTTGGTTTTGCTTCTGGTTTTAATTTTAGTTGGATGGCATCACCTTTAAAATTACCCCAGCCAGGGCTGAAAACTTCTTTGAACCTTTCCTTTACATATTGTTCAGCTTCTGCAATAGAATTTTCTTTAATTTGTTTATTTAAATTGACATTTTTTATTTCAAAATTGGGTGGCCACAAATCAAGTTCCTTTAACCAATCCCTACCTAAAATTCGTGGTATTTTATTATTTCCGACAAAAACATTTAGTGTTTTATTTTTATTTTTGTATGTCACTTTTAAGTCTTTCAACAAACCTACCGGTTCAGAAATAGTTTGGTCAAAATTCCTAAATCTCACTTGACAATTAGAAATCTGCTTGTGTGGGAAAAAAATATCTTTATCTGAACGAGGAATGGCTGTTACATCAGACCCTGTATCCAACTGAAAATCTAAAGTTGTCCCTTCAATATTTAATTTAATATACAGTGGTGGCACTTTACTTACATTGATTGAGTACATTTCATATTCATTAAACATCTGAGCAGCTGAAGTTTCTACCTCAACTTCCTGCCCGGTAGCTGTTTTTTTCTCTTCTGAGACTGAGTAAACCTTTTGATTCATTTTATTCCTTGAGCACATTTTATATATGTGTCCTTGCTGTCCGCATTCCGAACAGTACTTTTTTATAAGTCGACACTCCTTTTTCATATGATTACTTGCACCACAGCAATAGCACCTGTTTTCACTTGAAGTTGGTACTGATTTGTTCACTGTTTGTATTTTATTTTTATATTTATTATTTTTTTCTCCATTTACTTTTTGTCCTTGTCTTATAAAGAACATCTCGGTCACTGAATTCTCTTTATGTTTTGTTTGTTGCAATGCACCTTCCACCTTTCTTGCTACAACTATAGTATCCTCCAAACTCATTTCCGTAGTACAGCTTTTAAGTAGTTCAAATTTCAACAACTTAGAGTAAACTCCATCAATTAACTTCTCCTTAATCTGATCGTCTAAATCTTTGAAATCACACTTCCGTCCCTGTTTTCTCAGTTCCAGAACATATTCCTCAATCGTTTCGGTTGGTAGCTGATTTCTGTTTCGGAATGTTGCTCTTTCTATAGCCGATAGGTTTTTTGGTATATACTTTTCCCTTAATTTTTCACACAATTCAGTATAACTGCATGCAATAGCTTTCTTTGGTGAACATAAACAATTCAATATTTCTAACACCTGTGGCGTTATTTTTGTTAGTAATAATGATACTTTTTTTCCTTCTTTCCCATCCTCGTCGCCAACTGTTATATATTCAAATTAAACACTATAATTAATTAATATAGGTTTATTATATCACTGACACAAGCACAGTTCAAGACCAACCATAGACAAGAAGGCGGAGGCTGGGCAGAGACAATTCTCATATCCAACAAAAACATTATTAAAACTCTTTATTAATGTCATACCTGTTTTCTGACTTGCCCCTGAAGATAAAACCCTACGCGAATGCCTACACTGAATGTAGCAATCTTCTATCTATGTATCTATACCTATATAGAATATAATATAGATAAGTTTTTGAACCTTGATTTTACACTTTCACAGTCAAGTTCAATTCAATTCAATTTTTGAAGGTTATGGCTCCATCGATGTACATTCGATGATTTTGCCAATGTCCAGGTGTGAGATGAGGTTGAAAAGTTTTCTTTAAAAAAAAAAAAATATCATACAACAAATGATCGGTGTTTGTAGCGATGACATCTGTTGTTCACCATGCTAAGAGGGGGACAAAACATTTTTGTTAATACATGTAAAACGGCACAATATAATGTTAATACATCAAGAACATAATAAACAAATAGAAATAAGTATGTAAGTATTTTCTAGCTACAACTGTACACAGTCAAGTTATCCATTTTTTTTTTGTATGCCGAGTGAGCATTGGCTATTTGACTACTGTCAAAAATTCACTAAAATGTATTGTTATTTCAAAGAACTAGAACAGAAATAACACGATGTAAAAAAGTAATAAAATCGATCAAAAATGGAGTAGCTACAAATGCTTTAGAAGTTTTTGGTGGCACTTTCTATCCTTGTCGCGCGAAAAGGTCACTTGTACTACGTAACTAAGGCAGCATGAAATATGACGTCACGTTTCTGTGCCGCTGTCTTTGTCTAACACGTCATTTAAAATTAGTTCAAACTAAGCCATTTTTTTTATCGTTTTATTTTCACACATCGTGTTATTTCTTTTAGATCTTTGAGTAGTCAATTATCCAATTCATCTATATCCATATACATTGACTTATATATTACTGCGTAAGGACTGGGCGGACCGCATGATAAAATGACGCCTCGAATTTGGTCCCAAATAGGTCTTGACTAAACCGAAGTTTAAAAGAAAATTATTTTTTTTATTAACATTTTAATGAAAGCTTTATTTAATTTCTTTATACCTCGATAATACCACGCCACGCCGCTCATACAAGGTTACGTTTACGAGCAGCCTGATTAGTTCTTATAGATGAAATTAGTGTTTCTCTGCATATGGGGAACGCATCGAGCAAAATGTTCGGACGACCGTATCTTTAGTTTTTATATCAATGTCCTTATACGTATATCGACGAATCGGAGGCGAGTTGGAGGTTTCAAACGAATTATTGTTCGACTCATAATAATGCTCGGTGCTTGACACAGAAAAGTAAAAAAAATTGGCCAAGTGCAAGTCGGACATGCAGGTACATGAAGAGTTCCATACCAATGTAGCAGATATTGAGAGATTTTCCATGTTATTTTAGGACCATAGACTTCTTATAAGTTTTCCTGTAATCTAAGAGTTTCGTTTTTCCCGTAGGGGCTGCGGGTTGTTTGCGCGTTTAGAATACGCCATGTGCTAGGGGCCTAAGAAGAATTATAATAAAAGGAATAAGTACTATGTCTTTGCCTTGAAATGACTTCAACAACAGATCATTAAATTGTGTTAGCCTGTGTCATCCCACTATTTGACAAAGGCTTGCACAAAAGTTTTGAGTTCAATTTAAAGTTTCAACTCCTGTTTTATGTGCCATAGTGATGCTTTCATCCCTGTCTAATAATGTTGGATCCGGTCATTAGTATGGACACAAATTAAATCCATACTGCGAAATGCCAACCCTTACTTCATCCATGCTTATTTTCCTCACCATATTAACTATTACCTGTTTAAGCACACCGCTCCATTCATTCTATTCATTCATTAAATTTCCACCTCCCTTTTATTTCATAATCTTTAGACAGAACCTTACCAGCACTTTTTAATAGGTATAACATTTCAAAGCAAGGCAAGCATATTTAATTATTTATTTTATCACAAAGTTAAAGTACAGTCAGCATCAGAAGTATATTAACATTACCTACTCAAAGTTTCGAAGCTGTTTTTTTTAATAATTACTTGTTAGATATTACTCGTTACTAAATGTTATTGCAGTACAAGGGCTATTTTAACGAATAATCTTCTGAAACATTAAAAATAATAGCTAGAGTCCTGTACATAAAAGAATTAAAATTCCGAAATGTTCAGCTACTTCTGATGCTGACTGTACATTGCACTGTATGCAGATTGAAATGTTTCATTCGATTGTTAGAGCCTACAATAAGTTCAGCCCTGTCATGAAAAGATGATACCATGAGCCTATCTTAGTTAGTTAGTTTTTACTCATTGACTTTTTCTTTAGTTCAATTTTGTCGTAAGGCGCGTCAACGGCGTAGATGTTCTTGATGAGATTAGCGGTATCGCGACTATCTACGTCAAAGTGCAGTACGCGTTCATACAGCCGTATTATCGAGTACATGTGTCGGTATTTGTTCCATGTCTGGTCCCATCCCGCTGCCACCATCTTTAAAATTTCAGTTTTCAACCTCCGCAATCTATTAAACAAGTAACCTAACTTGTATCTCTTATCTTTCCTCACTAAATCTCGTTGTAACAGAGCCTTCCCAACCTCGTAACGACAGTGCATTACAAATTGTACCATAACCATCATAAGTGAATTTCTCTTTAGATCCTCTACGTTCTCATCGAGTCTGTAATCATCGGGATCGTTACTGTAGACTTTAGAGAAGATTCTTCTTGTGCGATTCGGCGAAATATTTCTTATGTTGTCCCTATATTCTTCCATAATTGTGGAATACTTTTCATTGATGACCAAGAAGTCCAGAACGTCGAAGGTGTGGTTCGATAAGTTTGCTCGGTTGAGTTTGAATGTATCGGGGAACTCCATGTGCAGACCATCGTCGTCATCCGGTTCCGGCGTGGTGCTGGGTGTTGAAGTCGGCGGCACCGGCTCGCCATACTCCGGTTCTTTAAGGAACAAGTCCTTCAAAGAACCTATGTTTCCGTATAGCGTATGATCCAACTGGTCTTCGTCTGTTTCATCCCCATTGCTAATCGAGAGACCTGATAAAAATAATTTCGTTGTTAGCCTTTTCGAATCGGTTCATAAATGAGTTATGAGGTAACGTATATAGGTACAAAACAAAATCACAGTCGAAATGAGAACCCTCTCCTTTTTTGTAGTTGGTTAAAATGTGAAACTATATAACTGGTTGTGCCGTGGGAAAGGATCTTGCATAGCATTTCTCATTGTGCAACTAGGTGTGCCACCCAGTTGGTCTGTGTCAACAAAAGGCCAAATGTTCTCACACCATGTAGTGTAAAGCTAGTGAATTAATTGACAACGACATTTTAGTAATAAGGTCCTGTTTTTACCCTTTGGTTACGGAACCCTATGTGTTAATCCAGGCTATAAACAATCTGTGTTTTAAATTTCATCAACATCCGTTCAGTAGTTTTTACGTGAAAGAGTAACAAACAAACAAACATCCATCCATCCATCCTCACAAACTTTTGCATTTATAATATTAGTAGGATTATATGTGTTTTGGTTTAGGTTTATAAATTAATTATTTTTACGATAGATATGTGTAGGGGCGTGTGTCGGGAAACTCTTCAAGAATAGTCCTCTTTTTGGTTACAGGATATATTTCAAAGTTCACAAAAACTTATAATTAATAAAAATAGACTTCTTAAGAGTTAGATATTTTAACATATTATTAGTGTCCGTTCCCACCGAAGTTAGGTAGATGAAAGGCGATGACAATAGCTGGTGACGACTGAAGCGCGGTGTCGTAATACGATCGTCTTTGTCCGTGGGATACGCTGAGTTTGCTGTACTTTGCAGGTTGGCTTCGTAACATCTCCCCTGCCAGATAAGCAACTATTTGGTGACCTTGACGCCAAAAGTTGCGGCTCTTCTTTCTTCCTCTTTCAACTCGGTATTAGCCGCTTCAGTTGTAATAATTAATTTCGCAGCTCGACGGCGGCGACGAATGAAATACCAGATGCTTAGTGCGCCTGCACCGAATAATATGAGTGAATAAAATGGAATTGTGGTATGGTACATTCCAGTTGTGTCCAATGATTCAACTGGTATTTCGTCTTGTGTGTTAATTTGGTTTTGAATTTCACGAAGACTGCTTAGATCTGTGGTTTTTCTACTGTTGGGGAAAGCAGTTATGTAGTGGTAGCTGTCTAGCTCAATCAGAGCTTCCTTAGTCAGAGAGACAGGCGTGGTTTTGCACGTTTCATCCATCTCCTGAGATTGTATGAGCTTGTGAATACAGTCTGTTTTAGACATAATCTGGTGGACGATCCTCTGCTCGCATAGATGCCAGGAGTTGACCTTCGGGCATTCAGCCTCTATGTACACAAATTCCTGAGAATTGGATGCTATACAGGGTGCAGGTGGTACTATAATAACGCTACTATTATTTGGAACTGGGCACAATTAATATAACTGATACTCAGTACTAAATGTAATAGGAAACTTTATGACTATTACAACTGTGGATTCGGTAAAAAATGAAGCTAAGTTAAGGATCTCGTAGTAATTTCTAGTATCTAAGTCAATTATTTCGTCGGGACTATAAAGGCGTTTTAGTTCTTTTATCATATTTTTAAGATCTTTGACAGAAAGTATGGAATGATGAACTGATTTATCTCTGCTAAAGGCTAATATATTTTCTAATCTATTAATTTCACTCAGTAGTTCTTGTACATTTTCGGTCAAAATCGCGAAAAGTTGCACAAGATGAGCGTAATGAATTATTCGCTCATTATCATTATTAGTCATGTTAATGACATAAGAAAGAGCTTTTTCCAATTTTCTCTGATTATTTGAGAGATTACCGATTATCTGGTTTTGCTGAATTGTCATTTCTTCGGTGGTCTTTTTAATCGTGATTTAGCAACCGGACCACGACTTTTTGCGGTGTAAATATGAACAGGTAAATTCTTAACTACTTTGTCCTGAATAAACCGGGGTGCCAATTTTTGTCTACTTGCCATTGGATTTCTTAAATGTATGACTTGATTTGGTTCACAATCTAAAACGGGTTCCCTATCAACGTTACGCCGCGTCATTATATCTATACGGTCGGATAGTGCAGAATCATGGATTATTTTATACACCGTTTCCATTCTACTACGATGTTCCTGAATATAAGTTTGGAGATATCGGTCCGTCATATTTAAATCAATAGGATTCCGAGGATCAAAATGGCCAGAAATTACATCAAAAGGTCTACACTTGGTTAAACTATGGATAGAACTATTGTAGGCAATCAACGCGTAAGGTATAAGACATCGGGTGGACTCGTTTTTATGTGTAATTTTAAATAATCGGAGGTGCTCTAAAAGTGTACTGTGAAAACGTTCTACGATACCGTTTTCATTTGGTGCGTATGCACTAGTCATGTGGTGTTCTATTTTATGCAAACGAAGAAATTCTGACACTACTTGATTCCTAAATTCGGTACCTTGATCCGTAGTTAAGTTTAAAGGAAACCCATAATGAGTACTGTAAGTTAAAAGGGCTTTTATTATATTGGGTGCAGTACAATCGGGTAAAAGATATGCCTGAGCGTATTTAGAAAATGAATCTATGATAGTTAAGTATTTGTCATGGTCAATAGTCAGAACGTCTGCGTGAGCTAATTTGAACGGTTGAGTTGGTGGAGGTACCACTCGGAACTGTGGGCGTATCGGATTTCGGTCATATTTCCCACATCTACATATATTACAATCATTTATAAATTTTGTAATATCTATTTTAATTTTCGGCCAGAAGTAACGTTGTGTGAGCGAAAGGTAGGTTTCGTTGATTCCCCGATGATTGGTCATACCTTCGTGGTATTTTTTTATTATTTCGAGTTGGTTTGACTGATCATAAACGTTAAGTACTTCATATTTGACTAAAACTAAGTTCATCGATGCATTTTCAAATGTTTGCTGTAAAATCGGTATGATACTAAGCATTTTTTGGATAGGATTTACAAGAATCGCTGTCTGGAGTTCTGGATCGAGGTGAGACTTTATAACGTTAATAAGACTCACTTCAATGCTATGTTCGTCAATGTCTACAGTAGTTTTCTGAAAGGACTGAAAAGGTTGGGTAGTGGTCGGTCTACTTCTAGGGTTACTATTTATTATATTTATCACTAACTGTCTCTTAAATTTATTTAAAGGTTCGTCCGATATTGGGATTTCCAGAACAGGGTTTTCTAAACTTGTGTGTATGGTTTCAATATGTCGGGAGACTGTAGTACTTTCTTGATGCTGTGGGTCATTTGATTCTCTATCAAAACCTGAGTGAGCTGTGAGGGTTGATGAAGAATGTATAGGGCTGTTTCCGTGAGCTGTGAGGGTTGATGAAGAATGTATAGGGCTGTTTCCCTCAGCAGTTAATGTAGAAGATGTATCTGAGTGTGATATTTCAGAATGATTAACGTACAAGGACATAGTTTCATTTTGGTTGATTTGAATACGTGACAGAGCATCCGCATTCGTATTAGTTTTACCTTTTTTATGGACAATAGTATAGTCATACTCTGCTAACCTTAATCGCCATCTCGTGAGACGTGATCCAGGTTCTTTAAGATTCATAAGCCAAATTAGGGGCTTGTGATCCGTTATAATTTTAAATTCTCTGCCAAAAAGATAAGGCCTGAAATATTTTGTAGCCCAAACTATTGCGAGTAGTTCTTTCTCGATCGTGGAGTAATTAATTTCGCTATCGTTCAAAGTTCTAGACGCGTAGGCTATGGGTTTGTCAGAACCGATAGGTCCCTGAGAAAGTATTGCTCCCAAGGCCACGTTTGACGCATCTGTAGTTAAAATAAATTCTTTGCTAAAATTTGGATAAGTTAGAATAGGGTCATTTGTAAGAAGAGTTTTGCAATGTTCGAAGCAGGCCAAGTACTCTGGAGTCAAATTTATTTTAGCGCCTTTTTTAAGACATGACGTAAAAGGTTTAGTGACACGTGCGAAATTTGGTATAAAACGTCTGTAATAACCAAGTAAACCTAAGAATGCCTTAATCTGCTTAGGAGTTTTCGGAATTGGATAATTTATAATGGCTGATATTTTATCAGGGTTTGGCTTCACACCGTCTGTAGTTATTATATGACCAAGATAGGGTGTTTCATGTTTGAGAAATTCCGACTTATCCATCTGAATTTTTAAATTTGAATTTCTAAGACGTTCAAATATGGCACGTAAATTAACTATATGTTCTTGTAAGGATGTTGAGAATACTAAAATATCGTCCATGTATGTGGTACAATTTGGCAATCCGCGAAGGACATTGTCCATAACACGTTGGAACGTAGCCGGAGAATTTTTTAATCCCATGGGCATTCTAACGTATTCAAAATGCCCTTGCTCTACACTAAATGCCGTTTTTGGGATATCGGACGGATTTAGTTGAATTTGTAGAAATCCAGATTTTAAATCTAGCGTCGAAAAGTATAAACATCTGCCTAACTTGTCTAAAATATCATTAATGTTCGGGATCGGATATTTATCGTTAATCGTTTTTGCATTGAGTTGGCGGAAGTCAATGACTAAGCGCCATTTGACTAAACCAGACGCGTCACTTTTTTTTGGTACTATCCATATTGGAGCGTTCCAAGGCGATGAAGATGGTTGAATGATACCTTGTTGTAACATAGATTCTATTTGATTTTGTACTTCGTTCTTATGTACGTAAGGGTATCTGTAACTTTTACTATGTACCGGGATATCGTCTACAGTTCTGATATGATGTTTGATTTCATTGGTAAAGGTTAATGGTTCATTTTCGAGATGAAATACTTCGGAATATTCTTTGCAAAGATGAATTAAATTGGCTGTCTCTTCTGCATTTAAATGTTCCATGCGCAGGTGCGATAATACTTGCTGAGTTCGCATATCGGTATTCACGGTCGTGTCTACTCGAGTTACAGGCATTGTTTGTTCATTATAAATCTGTGCTAAGATAGGTTTTGTTAAAGAAATTACAATTTCGTTGTCTGTTGGATTGGAAATTTGTACATTAGTATGATTATTTTCGGCGGATGATAGGCATTCGCTGATGTAGCAATTAGAAATGGATTGTTCTTCAATGTAAATGTCGCCTTGCGCAATATTAGTTGGCACCTTAATTATCTGAGTAGTTTGTGCAGGTATTGTAATTTGATAAGAGTTTAAGCATGCAGGATTATATAAAACTATCGGAACATTAGTGAATTTAGTTTCTAACGTACATGTAGCAAGGTCGATTTTTGCATTCCATTTTTTTAATTGTTCGCAACCTATCAACCCATCGAAGAAATTATGAAATCTGTATAGGTGGAATTTTATCGGCATACAATCTTTAAATTCGTCGAAACAGGGCACAGTTAACGAGTAATAGTTTTGGGTAGTCGTGTGGGTATTTGTGACCAAAAAAGGGTCATAGACAAGTGGGATATGCGGGTAAAATTTTTCGTAAGCTTCCGGGCTTATAAAAGATTCATTTGCGCCTGTGTCGATTAAAAGTTTAATTGGTGGATTATTTATTTGAATATAAGGTAATCGGCGTTTACTGTGCAAATTTAATTCTATATGGGGGCAGTGTTCTCCGGAGTTGGGCAAAAATTTAAATTCTGAAAGTTTTGGCCATCCTCAAAAGGTCTGTTAACGTCAAGATCGGTTAAAAAAATGTTGGGGTTAGTTGAGTCTGTGTTAGTAACATCAGTGTTCTGGATATTACAATCATAGTAGCAATAATTTTCATTAAGCGATTCGTTGAAGTTCGCTTCATTAACTTGAGGAAATGCTACATTATTCACATTTAGCGCCAAACTGCGTGTTTCTTTGGGGTTCGTGGGCGGCAATGTACGTGCAACGGGGTAACTAATGCCACTCATAGGTTTTGGACAATTATTCTGAGGTGCTTGGTGTAGGGGGATTCGAAAGCCAGTTGACATATTGGTAGGGGGTGCTCTGAACATTTGTTGAGTATAAGTAGGTCTCGGGTAGGGTTGTCTCATCTGATATGGTCGTGCAGGCTGTACCTGATATTGTGGTGGATATTGAAATCCCAAAGGCTGAATTTGAGGTCTCGGGTATGCTTGAAATGATATATTTTGATTTGCTGGCCTAACTGAACGAACATTAGGACGTGACCAAGAAGTAGAAGGATAAACCTGCGTAAAATTCTGCGGTTTTTCATTAGCGGGTACCGGTTTATTTCTTTTTTGTAGGTATAGTATATTTAATTCGTCTTGTGCGTATTCAAGAGCGATTTCAAGAGTTGAAGGTCTCATGCATCTTATTCTAGATCCTAGTGGTTCTTCTAAACCTTTCAGAAAGCTCTGTAAAGCTAGTTTTTTATAAAGAGTTCGTTTTGATTCTATGGTACTTTGTATAGATTCGTGTAATTCGACGTATGTCATAACTGTGCATAGTAAGTGTTGAACTTTTTCGTAAAAAACTTGTATCGTATCGGTTCCCTGAACTAAGAGAGACAGGTCAGTATACAATGACGATTCATCTCTATGATCTGAAAATGTATTAATTAAGGTTGATCTTATACCATTCCAGTCACTTGGAATTCCGTTAGTTGCCAAAGTACGTGCAGCATTACCAGTAATCTTGTTTAAAATCCCATTGATCAAAGATAAGTTCGAAAGCTGACGACCTGGTTCTGGACTGATAAAAGTGAGCACTAATTGGTCGCACAAATTCAAAAATCTAGTAAGAACATTAGGATTTCCGTCAAATTCCGGAACTAGTCTAAGTGATTTATAAATCTTATCTGCTAAATCTATTTGACTTATGTCGAATGTAGAACTACTACGCGATTCCGTCATGGTTTCAAAATTTTCTGTTATTTCTTCTAAATTAAAATTACGAAAGGCGTCACTTCGCGCTATGCGGAGTTGATCGCGCCTACTAAGACTAAGGTCCCTATTACTACGTGGGTGAAAAATTTTGGAAAATTATTATAGTACCTTGCGATAGAAATATAGCAACCAATAATAGGACTTATGTACTTACATGAGTAGCATTGCTGGCGAGTGTTGTTTCATCGAATTTTGGATGTCCCAATCTGCGTAGCAACAGCTTCCTCGACAGGCCTCCAATAGGTTCTTCGTCTAGACGGTTGATGCGGCGATTTCCTGATTTTTAGGTATTTCACTTCACCACACCATAAGTCTTTAACGAGTACCGACTGCGCCAGATATGTGTAGGGGCGTGTGTCGGGAAACTCTTCAAGAATAGTCCTCTTTTTGGTTACAGGATATATTTCAAAGTTCACAAAAACTTATAATTAATAAAAATAGACTTCTTAAGAGTTAGATATTTTAACATATTATTAGTGTCCGTTCCCACCGAAGTTAGGTAGATGAAAGGCGATGACAATAGCTGGTGACGACTGAAGCGCGGTGTCGTAATACGATCGTCTTTGTCCGTGGGATACGCTGAGTTTGCTGTACTTTGCAGGTTGGCTTCGTAACACGATTGATAAGTCAAATCATTACTTTTTTAAACAAAAGTATGTTTATTAAATACAATGCTTTGTATTTAATAAACATACTACTAAAAAAGTAATGATTTGACTTATCAATCGTAAATGCGTCCTTAAGTAATCAAGTGTAATGTTTAAATAAAACATATTCCTCTGAAAATGTCGCAATCAAAATTACATAGGTTTGCTGTAAAAGACCCAATTCTGGGTTGAGCTCGCCGTTGTACCTACATAAGCTATAATATTGTAATTTGTATGCATATTATTATTATTTTGTGTGAATTAAAGAATAACTGATATGTTGCAGGATCTTCGTATTGAATGAATATTTTATATTATACTCACAAAGCAGTGCACATAAAATTGAAAATACAATCATTTTCAACACCCACAATCAGTGTTTTTTGTTGAAAGCAAAACCGACCCCTCATAAAATTCGAATTATTTGTATAACCTATTAAAATTAATTGGTGTATTTTACGATGCGTCGGTATTGAAATACATAAATGGATAAGTATATAGTTTCAACCCCAAATGGCTTGAAAACATAATTACTCCCACAGATGCACACACACGCACAAACACGCACACACACTGACACGAAACATGAAACATATACACGGACACATAATTGCATGCTAGGTACTTGTTTTTATTTTTTTCTTATATGCATTTTAGGGTTCCGTAGTCAACAAGGAATCCTTATAGTTTCGCCATGTCCGTCTGTCTGTCCATCCGCACTATTGCTCAAAGACTCTTAGTACTAGAAAACTGTAATTTTTCATGAATATATAGATGAGATAGGTACAAAGTGGTAAAACAAAATCTTGAAAAATAGGTGTCTCCTGTACACGTAAAAGTGGGATGATTTTTTTTCTTACGAAGCCCATAGTGTGGGTAGTCATTGGATAGGTTTTTAAAAAAATGTGCTTTAAGATGTGACGAATCTATACGGGTTCTGTTTTTTTGCCATTCGGCTACGGAAAACCCTAAGGATGCTCATTTTCTCACAGGTAAAATTTAATGCATGGGAAGCGATCAAACACACTATAGGGTTTAGGCTATGTAGATTTTCAAATTCAAATTCCAAAAATGCTGGAATTGAGTTCTGTTGGTTATTCTTTAAGCCCCTAGCATTTTTTTTTTCATAATATTTCTACAGATTTCTTATAATGTATAGATAAATGTATAGATAAATTATCGATCAAGTGCCATATAATTTTTAATTCATTTTATTTGTTATACTTATTTATAATTTTCAAAAATGTCGGTTTCCTTAACATTTATTCTCCATAATATTCATTTTTGCTCTACTATCTAACCTAACCTAACCCAAATGATTCTCCAATAATGGAAGGGATTTGGCGTTGGGCAGCCGCTACCGCGCGGCATGCTCGCTTCGCTTGCTCGCATTGGCGTGTTAATGGTAACTGTTCTAGCCATATAAGGTTTCAACCTAACCTAAAATCGAATTAGCTTTCACTATTCTTACCTTACCTAACATCTAACCGAAATGATTGATAACATTCTACCCTTTGCAATAAACCCTAACTATACGTATTCCCAGTCTCTGCCCGGAAACGAAACCAATTCCTTGGTTATTTTATTACCCACACCGACGTCGATAACGCATTAATTTGCAGTAAATATTAATGTTGATCAAATAAAAAAATTATTGATCATCTCAAATCGTAACGTACTTACCAGTTTAAGCTTTTGCTTATGGTTCCTATAAACATAGGCACCACCTTATCTAATCAAAAATGCTATGTACACATTAGAAAGCAGTATTTTTAAAATTTAATTAATGAAAGAGCAATAAACCATGAAAAATACTATGAAGCTTTTTGTGCTGCTTTGTAAGTTAAAGTAATTATTTATTAAACAATTTTAGTAGAGGCAAAACACCGGTCAATGTGAAGACGCTAAGGGGAGGCCCTTTACCAGCAGTGGACGTCTTTCGGCTGAAATGATGACGATTGTGATGAAAGGTAAAAGCCGTTGTAATCAGCAGTACGAAAGTGTCTACTAGTGTTACCAAGGGATATCGTATTTCCTAATAACTGGGTGGTCAGATAGACAGTCGCCTTATGTCAAATGATACTGGTATTCAGTATCATCCGGTTAGACTGGAAGCTGTCCCAAACAAAGCTGGAAAAGACGAGGAAAGTCAGTAATAGACCGTTGAGCGACGTCGGCCACATAAACATTTTGCTACCAGTAGACATTTTGCGAAAGACATTTTGCGACTGAGCCATTTAAACGGAAATGGGCATAATACAGTTTTATTAATAAGAATAATATTTCTTTCAGTCTTTTTGCCTTTTGTTCAAAACCTAAACAAATCAATAAGAGCTCATAATAGTTCTTCTTTTTATTTTGAACCGATAGCCGGAATAGATTTTGCCATTGACGAATTCCCCAAGCTCAGTGATGTTTTACCGACACTTGTTCAAAAAACATCATTGGATTATGATAACATACCTGGTGCCATGGTCACTAATATAACATCAGTTAACATAGAAAAACTGAACATAAACAAGCTAAAAAAGAAAATGGATGCAATCGTAGGCCTAATGGCAAAAGACGAACCAAAGAGAAGACAAGCTTATATCCCTTGGATTGAAAAATCAGAGTACTGGAAAGCGCTCGATCAAATGCTGAGGCGGAGAACTCTTGACCTCATGGTCCAGGTATTATATATGGCAAGACACAAAATAAAGAAACTGCAAGCAGGTAAATACTACAGCACTACAGATAGTGGCTTCCGTATTGCATACTCGTTTCGAACGATAAACAGGCTCTTTAGAAAAATGATGCGATACTATTCTTACGCAATACGTATTGATGATCCCTCAAGACCAAACAAAGAACAAAACTATTTAGATCTTGTTCAAGTAAAAATTCACGGCAAAGTAACGAGACTTCACGTAGATTTCTGTTACATATGGTGGGTTCTGATAAAAGTGGATGGTGCACATAAAAAGGTAACAAATCAACGGACCCAGCAAAAGAGATTCAATGAAGTTATGAGAGAACAATTAGAAAGGCGAAAAAAAGAAGAGAAAGACAAAATGGCGAATAAAGGGAAGGATGAAATGGCGACGACTGAAGAACCAACTGAGGGTAGGAGGGGGTGGAAACCCGCTAGCCGCCGGCAGTTGTCGGGGCCCGCTGGCCAACAATTGCTGGGGCCTGCTGGCCGACAATGGCCGGGCCCCACCAGTCGACAATGGCCGGGGCCCGTCGGCCGACAATTGTCGGGGCCCGCTGGTCGACAATTGCCGGGGCCCATTGGCCAACAATGGCTGGAACCCGCTGGCCGACAATGGCCTGTGCTGCCGGCCGATAATGGCCAGAGCCGGCGCGTCCAGAGTTCTGATTCCGAGAGCAGGGGTCAACCCAGCCATGGTCACTAAGGGCGCCACTCAGACTCAAACTTATCTCTGAGTTATAAGCTAATATGTTATTGTTACTTACTTTTCGTTTTCCAACACGGAGTTTGACTCGTTTTTTAACTGACTTCGCAAAAAGGAGGAGGTTCTCAATTCGGTTGGTATTTTTTTTAAGTAATTCAATGGAGCCTGCACATTGAATTACTTAAAATTATGCCATGCACTGTTGACAAAAAACATTTATACTACACCTGCTTGGAAAGTACCTTGATACTTTATCAAATTTAAATACGGTAGAAAGTACGTCATTGCATATCGAACAAATTTTGAATGGATTTTCATACACTTTTCTCTCCCGCTCAGATTCACTAACTGCAACAATTTGAAAAAAGAACATGTGGAAATTGGAGACGCCATTGGCGCCATTTTCAATTTGAATTAGAATTTAAATTTAGTTTTTTATTTTCCTCGTAGGTGTAGTATAATGCACTATGTATCACTCGAGAGAAAGTGCGATTCCCGATCTCGGGTGTTATAAAGCCCTCGCCTACGGCTCCGGGCTTTAAACGACACCCTCGACGGTAATCGGTCACTTTCTCCTCTCGGTGAACAATGTGTGATTCGCAGAGACATGATGTGATGAAAAGGATTTATGAAAAAAGTTACTTGACGCTGAAGCAGCATGCCTTTCACGTGTTTTTAACCGACTTCTAAAAAAAGAAAGAGGTTTTCAATTCATATGTTTGTCGTGGATTGATCGTGCCATGGTGCAACGGACAGCGCCATCTAGTACTTCGATATGGAACTAAATAAATCTTTTCATTACTCATACTCTGAAAGTAGGTCATAACATGCCTGCGGAGCGGGTTGAAAATACTACTTTTCAGCCCTAGGGAGAATCGCTTTCTACTGACAGCTGCTCTGACAAATTATTTGATGTAATTGGGAGCAGGCCTATTGCCATCAACTAATGTAAATAGGAGCAAGCCTATTGCCACCAACTGATGTGATTAGGTGCAAGACTATTGCCATCAACCAATCTAATTAGGAGCAATCCTATTGCCATCAACCGATGTAATTAGGAGCAAGCCTATTGCCATCCACCGATTAGATTTAACCGATTTTAAGTGTTTCTCTTATGTTTACTTTTTTAATTTTTTTGCCTTTTTTTTTGACCTTTGTGAAACCGCAAAATACTTTCTTCATTCTTTCGATTTAGGTAATTGGGCGCAAGCCTATTCCCATCAACTTTCCTTGTATTCGTAATGAAAAGCACAGTGTTTACCTCAGGTTAAAGACTTATTTAGTCCCCGAGACGGGGTTTGGCGCCTGAGCGCAGCGAGGGCGCTAATAGTTCGAGGGACTAAATAAGTCTTTAACCCAGTTCCTTTCACCCCTAAGGTAACAATGTACTATTACCGGAAACGCAAGCGCGGCCTACCGCGAGGGTTCGCTCACTTGAACTCCGACAGTCTAGGCAGACGCTCAGTAATACCAACGCACGTGTTTGTTTCTCGTAAAATGTAAAACCGTCAGCCTATTTAAATAAAAAGTTATTTGATTTAAATTCTGTTTCGCTCGAGTACCCACAACAGAGCCCACATCTAAGTAAAACTATGTCGGATCACGAAGAAGACCCGATGTTTCGCATCTCGGCCACCCATGATGCGACATGTTTATATTATTTTTGTTCGGGCATAACTCCGTCACTTGCCAACCGATTTGAAAAATTCTTTTTTTGTTGGAAAGGTTATGGTTTTCCCAAATGGTCCCATAATTTATTTATCGAAATCGGACAAGCGGTTTCTGAAAAATCAACAAAACTCAAAAAAAAAACTACATTGTCCACATTATGACCCATGAACATGTAAACTTACATAATACGAACAACAACAAAGTGAAAAATAAATTAAAACTTAAAAAAAAACATTAAAATAAACTTTAGAAGAAAAATCCGTTTCTGAAGTCGGTGGCAAAAAAAACTTTTTTGCAAAAAAAAACAACCGACTTCAAAAACTAACTTACTAACTTACTTACTCTTTATACCTAGAACAGTCATTTGGTGTTCAATAAAACCGAGTTCAGGTGAAAAATAAACTTTAGAAGAAAAATCAGTCTCTGAAGTTGGTGACAAAAAAAATCTAGGTATAAAGAGTAAGTAAGTGTTTCTCCACTATCGACCACATCCATGCTGTAAAGCAGTTGATGGAGAAGAGTGCAGAATATAACCGGCCCTTGTGTTTAGCTTTCGTCGATTATGAGAAGGCATTCGACAGTGTCGAGCACTGGGCCGTGTTTAACTCTCTCCATCGCTGCCAGATCGACGCTCAGTATGTCGATGTACTCAGAGAGCTATACGATTCGGCAACAATGCAGGTCAGATTGCATGAACTTACCGCACCAATATCCATCAAAAGAGGAGTGAGACAAGGAGACACCATTTCCCCTAAACTTTTCACCGCTGCCCTGGAAGACGTGTTGAAAACACTACAATGGGGCCAAAGTGGTGTAAACATCAATGGTGTCTACTTGTCGCACCTTCGGTTTGCGGATGACCTCGTGTTGTTCGCCGAGTCCCTGGTAGATCTTCAATGCATGCTGCAACAACTGTTTGATGCTTCCCTACAAGTTGGCTTAAGAATGAACATGTCCAAGACGAAGGTGATGTCAGGCATTCCGGACGACTCTGTCTCAGCTGTTAGGGTTGGAAACGAGCGTCTGGAGATGGTTGATCATTATGTTTATCTGGGGCATGTTCTGTCTTTCGCCAAGGAGCATTCCAGCAAAGAGATCTCTAGGAGAGTACAACTCGGATGGGCGGCATTTGGCAAGTTGGAATATGTTTTTCGGTCCAAAAAGAGCATCATGATCAGAAGGTCTAAGTAGCAAAATGTCCAACAGCGCAAAATGTCTAATGAGCAGGAAGTCTACTTAATACCTCAGTGCCTTAAAACCCGCCTGTTCAACCAGTGTGTCCTGCCAACAATGACCTACGGTGCCGAGAGATGGACGCTCACAAAGGAGACTGTCCATCGAGTACGAGTGGCACAAAGGGCCATGGAGCGAGCCATGCTCGGCATAACCCTCTTAGATCGAGTGCGTAACACCGAAATCCGCCGTCGGACGAAAGTCTACGATGTCGGGGACCGGGCGGTGCGCCTCAAGTGGACGTGGGCAGGACATCTGGCTAGACGCGGAGATGGCCGATGGAGCAAGGCTTTGACCGAGTGGTGGCCAAGGTTAGGCCAAAGAAACCAGGGACGTCCTAAAGCTCGTTGGGTTGACGATATCGTCAAAGTCGCCGGAAACACGTGGATGAGGTACGCACAGAACCGGGAAGTGTGGCAGAAAAAAGGGGAGGCCTATACTCAGCAGTGGGTGATTCCGGGCTGATATGATGATATGATGAAGTGTTCAGATATTTTTGGTTAGTTGTTTGTATAGAAATTATTGACAAGCATCTGCTCAGATATTAATGAAGTAATGAATGTTCAGATATTAATGGTAACTTGTAGTGTATGGATCTTATTGACATTTTAAATTGGTCAGAAGTATTTGGTCACCTTGTCTGCTACAATATATCTGATGGCGACTGTACAAGTGAGTCCTAGTCGTCGCGATAAAGGTAAAGATAAGAAAAACAACTGGTTATTACCGGTTATTAATAATTCGATTAACAATAGGTATACGGTAGGAACAAACATTAAATTAATATCACGTAACCACCTATAAAAAATATCGATGCAAATAAAGATAAGATTGGAGTTTTGTTGTAATTTCAAAATAACAGCTTTTTACTGAATTTAACTGAATGTGTATGAAGTATGGGAATATTCATGGGAATGTAAGGGGGCACACTACCATCTCTCTGCCCCAAGTCAACCTCACCTGCTCGTGGTGCATCCTGCTGAACAACAAACGAGGCTCTGACGACCGATAAATGGCGGTATAACCATTTCCAAACAAACGTTCGCGGCTAAATAGCGCAGACTAGCGATGGGCAGCAGCGTCACTAGTGCGAGAAGCTTCGATCTGCGATCGCCAACCCGCATGCCCAGCGTGGCGATTATGGGCAAACCCTTTAATGGCAAGCCACATTCACCACGGCCCCCAGTTCCCGGCCGCCTTGCTATTCCTGATCACGGCGGCGGTCACGGTAACGGCAAGGTAGGGGGTGCTAAGAATCCCCGGGTTACGAATGGCCGCCAAACCCAACTGACCTTGGCGACGTACAATGGACGCACGTTACGGCTCGACGAACACCTAGTGCAGCTCGAGGAAGAACTCGAAAGGATAAGGTGGCATATTCTTGGGTTGAGTGAAGTCCGTAGAGAGGGGGAAGACACACTAACGCTTGAATCGGGCCACCTTATGTACTTTCGAGAGGGTGACCAACTATCCCAGGGCGGAGTCGGGTTCCTGGTACATAGATCCCTCTGTGACAACGTTGTAGAAGTCTCCAGTGTTTCGAATAGGGTGGCGTACCTCGTAGTAAAACTAACCGAGAGGTATAGCCTCAAGGTTGTTCAGGTCTACGCACCAACCTCGGCACACTCGGACGACGTGATGGATGAAATGTTTGAGGACATCTCCAAGGCCTTGCACTCCACTACTCAGGCCCACTACAACGTTCTCATGGGGGATTTTAACGCCAAAGTGGGAGTACAGAATTGCAGTGAATCGGTAAGTAGGATCATACGGGTTTGGCAGCAGAAATCATAGGGGGCAAATGCTAGTCAACTTCCTTGAAAAGGAGGGCCTTTTCATGATGAATTATTTCTTCAAGAAACAGGCACAAAGGAAGTGGACATGGCGAAGCCCCGACACTATGACGAAAAATGAGATAGACTTCATCATAGCGGATAAAAGGCATATATTCAGAGATGTCTCGGTGATTAACAGGTTCAATACCGGTAGTGATCACAGACTTGTTCGTGGCACTCTGAATATCAACTTCAAGCTGGAGCGAGCCCGTTTGATGAAGTCTAGGCTCCGTCCCAATATGCTCCAAACTATGATAGGATCTGAAGCGTTCCAGTCAGACCTGGATAACCGATTCACGACCGTGGAAACTGCAAATGATGTTGACCAGGCGCTCGACCAAATGGTGGACATTCTCAGGGAGGAAGGGACGCGTTTTTGCAAAATGCGGTGTACGGGCAGGAAGTCGAAACTTTCGGATGAGACTCTGGAGCTTATGACGGAACGACGTGAAAACCCACCGATCACTTCGGCAGAACTACAGGCACTCAACAAAAAAATTTGGAAATTGGTACGACGCGACCTTCGATGCTCCAGCACACGCTCTATAGAAAAAGCGATTGAGCAAAATCGGGGGTCGAAAGTGTTCGTCCAATCACTTGGGAGGAGCCACCTGTCGAAGCTAACCACATCTAGTGGGGATAGCGTCGTTTCGAAGCCGGAGATTCTTTCGGAAGTTGAAAACTTCTACGGCCAGCTGTACGCATCGCATGCATCTCGACCGAATCCCGAAAATGAGGATTCCAGAGCCACCTTAACCCGCCATTTCACAGAAGACCTGCCAGAAGTCAGCCAAGATGAAATCGAGGCGGCTCTTAGACAGCTTAAGAATGGAAAATCCCCTGGGGAGGATGGGATAACGACTGAACTTCTGAAAGCGGGAGGAAGTCCTCTGTTAAGAGAGCTTCGGGAGATTTTCAACTCGGTCCTGTTCTCTGGGAGAACTCCAGAAGCGTGGAAAAGGAGCGTGGTCGTTCTCTTCTTTAAAAAAGGGAACAAGACCCTACTAAAGAACTATAGACCCATCTCGCTCCTTAGCCACGTATATAAGCTGTTCTCAAGAGTCGTCACGAATCATCTAGCGCGAAGACTCGACGACTTCCAACCACCAGAGCAGGCCGGGTTTCGAGGAGGATATAGCACCATAGACCACATCCACACAGTGCGACAGATTATACAGAAGTCCGAGGAGTATAATCGGCCTCTGTGTCTTGCATTTGTGGACTATGAGAAGGCTTTCGACTCTATCGAGACCTGGTCTGTTCTGGAGTCATTGCAGCGATGCCAAGTAGACTGGCGGTACATCCAAGTGCTGAGGAGCCTATACGAAGACGCCACTATGACCGTCCAAACTCAAAACCAGCAGACAAAGCATATCCCATTGCGCAGGGGGGTGAGGCAGGGGGACGTAATTTCCCCGAAATTGTTCTCCAACGCACTGGAGGATGTGTTTAAGACGCTGAACTGGGAAGGACGGGGCATTAACATCAACGGCGAGTATATATCGCACTTGAGGTTCGCAGATGACATCGTCATACTGGCTGAATCGCTGCACGACTTGCAACACATGCTGGATGGCCTAGTGGATTCTTCAGTTCGCATTGGTTTTGGTCTCAGGGTGAACTTGGACAAAACCCAGGTTATGCAGGACCTGTTGTTGTCAATGGCGATCCTCTCGAAGTTGTTCGAGAATATATTTACCTAGGGCAAAAACAACTTTGAGAGAGAGGCTAATAGAAGAATCCAGCTGGGCTGGGCAGCTTTTGGGAAGCTTCGTCGGGTCTTCTCGTCGCGCATTCCACAGAGCCTAAAGACTAAGGTCTTCAACCAGTGCGTCCTGCCTGTTATGACATACGGAGCTGAAACGTGGACACTGACGATACGGTTGGTCCATAAATTTAAAGTCGCTCAGCGAGCTATGGAGCGAGCTATGCTAGGGGTCTCTCTCAGGGATCGCATCCGGAATGAGGTGATCCGACAGAGGACCAGAGTTGTCGACATAGCTCACAGAATAAGTAAGCTGAAGTGGCAGTGGGCCGGTCATATTAGTCGCAGAACCGATGACCGTTGGAGTAGACGTGTTCTTGAGTGGAGACCGCGAATCGGCAAGCGTAAGGTGGGACGCCCGCAGGCTCGGTGGAGCGATGATCTTCGCAGAGTGGCTGGTAACAACTGGATGAGAGTTGCCGAAAATCGCTTTGAGTGGCGTAAGATTAAAGAGGCCTATATCCAGCAGTGGGTTGCAATAGGCTGATGATGATGATGATGTGTATGAAGTATATTACAGTAGGTACAGTCAACAGCAAAAGTAGATGATCAAAATCAGAAATTCAATACTAATGAACGGAGTTCGCGTCAGAACTGTGTGGCGTCGAAGCGATTCAAAAGTATGTGATTGTAAATTATACCAAACATTTACTACTAGTACAACTGCCATATATTCGTGATCAGTTTTGACTCCAAAAGTTAATAATTAAACTCAATTGGCTCCAGAACTAAGATGTGGAAAAAAAACGATAATTCAATAAATATTATTAATTTTGCATATTTGTGAACTTATGTCAATGTTCAAAAGTAGCTGATGTGATACAAAATCATAATTCAATAAATATTACTATCTTTGCATGTTTGTGAATTTATGTCAATGTTCAAAAGTAGCTGATGTGCTACAAAATCATAATTCAATAAATAATAATAACTAAATAATAATAAA
The DNA here is from genome assembly GCA_949316265.1 of Diarsia mendica. Lineage (NCBI taxonomy): Eukaryota > Metazoa > Arthropoda > Insecta > Lepidoptera > Noctuidae > Diarsia > Diarsia mendica. The sequence continues at coordinate 2,520,923 of OX438904.1, forward strand.
TAATCCAGATCCTAAATCCCGAAAGCTTTCAACTCGAACTGCATAATCGCTTCCAATGCCTAACCGAATGCGAAACAGTGGACGAGCTAAACAACGGGTTGGTGGAAACTGTCCATGCAGTGGGGTATAAGTTCTTCAATATCCCACGCCAGAAAAAGCCTCAAAAGCTCTCGGCAAACACAATCCAGTTGATGGAAGACCGGTCTGAGATGAGACTGCAATCTTCGGTAGATATGTCGGAATATGGCAAACTCAATAGGCGCATCTCAAAGTCCATGCGACACGACTTGCGGTCCTATAATACTCAATGTATTAAGACCGCAATTGAGCGAAACCAGGGCTCCAAAGTGTTCGCGAAGAATGCGTCTATTGGGCAAAGCCAAATGACAAAACTGAAGATCGAGGACGGCAGTATCATCTCATCGAAGCCAGAGATCCTGGAAGAGCTAGAGAGGTTTTATGGACAGTTGTACACCTCGACCCGACAGCCCGTTGTCAGTTCAGCTCAGGACACCAGAGCGAAACTGACCCGACACTACACTGAGGATATCCCAGACGTCAGCCTGTATGAGATTAGAATGGCCCTCCAACAGCTTAAGAACAACAAGGCGCCGGGGGATGATGGAATCACGACAGAACTTCTGCGAGCGGGTGGAAAACCAGTACTCTTAATCCTCCAGAAGCTGTTTGACTCCGTCATACTCGAAGATATTACGCCAGAAGCATGGCACAGGAGTGTGGTGGTGCTCTTCTTCAAAAAAGGTGACAACACCCTATTGAAGAATTATAGACCCATCTCACTCCTGAGCCATGTGTACAAGCTGTTCTCGAGGGTCATTACGAACCGTCTCGAACGCAGGTTTGATGACTTCCAGCCTCCCGAACAAGCCGGTTTCCGAAAAGGCTTCAGCACCATGGACCACATCCATACGCTCCGCCAGATTATACAGAAGACTGAGGAGTATAATCGGCCATTATGTCTAGCGTTTGTGGACTATGAAAAAGCCTTCGATTCGATCGAAACCTGGGCGGTGTTACAGTCTCTTCAGCGGTGCCGTATCGACTATAGGTATATCGAAGTGCTGAAGTGTATGTGTAGAAACGCCACTATGTCGATCCGATTACAGGACGAGAGCATGAAACCAATCCAATTGCAAAGAGGCGTGAGACAGGGAGACGTTATTTCTCCGAAACTGTTCACGAACGCATTGGAGGATGTTTTCAAACTCTTGGACTGGGATGGATTCGGCATCAACATCAACGGCGAATATATCACTCACCTTCGTTTTGCCGATGATATAGTCATCATGGCTGAATCGCTGGAGGATATGAACACAATGCTCAGAGACCTCAGTAACGTTTCTCAACAGGTGGGTCTTAAGATGAACATGGACAAGACGAAAGTCATGTTTAATGACCGTGTTCCACCCGTACCGGTAATTGTTGGGAGCGATACTCTCGAAGTTGTTGATAGTTATGTTTACCTGGGACAAACTGTTAAACTGGGTAGATCGAACTTCGACAAAGAGGTCGCCCGAAGAATCCAACTCGGATGGGCAGCGTTCGGGAAACTACGCGACATCTTCTCGTCCAAAATTCCGCAGTGTCTCAAGACGAGGGTGTATAACCAGTGTGTGTTGCCAGTGATGACTTATGGCACAGAGACATGGTCCTTAACTGCTGGCCTCTTAGAAAAGCTCAGAGTCACGCAACGAGCCATGGAGAGGGCTATGCTCGGAGTTTCTTTGTGCGACAGAATCCGGAATGAGGAAATTCGCCGAAGAACCAGGGTCACCGACATAGCTCGCAGAATATGCAAGTTGAAGTGGCAATGGGCAGGCCACATCGCTCGAAGAACGGACAACCGATGGGGAAGAAAGGTTCTCGAGTGGCGACCACGAACCGGAAGACGCAGCGTTGGCAGGCCTCCCACCAGGTGGACCGACGACATCGTGAGAGTCGCGGGCAACCGGTGGATGCAAACGGCAGGCTGCCAATCTTTATGGCGTTCTATGGGGGAGGCCTTTGTCCAGCAGTGGACGTCTAATGGCTGATGATGAATAATAAATATAATATCTTTGCATGTTTGTGAATTTATGTCAATGTTCAAAAGTATCTGGTGCGATACAAAATCATAACTCAATAATTGCTTTCGCCCAGTCGGCTACAATAATATATTAAAACCGGAAGGTAGATTGATACTTTTTTTAAAGATAAAAATATCGATCTACCTTCCTTTTTTTTACTTTATAGTTCTGGAGCGAACTGAGTTTATAATGTGATACAAAATCATAATTCAATAAATAATAATAACTAAATAATAACAAATATAATATCTTTGCATGTTTGTGAATTTATGTCAATGTTCAAAAGTATCTGATGCGATACAAAATCATAACTCAATAATTGCTTTCGCCCAGTCGGCTACAATATATTAAAACCGGAAGGTAGATTGATATTTTTGTTAAAGATAAAAATATCAATCTACCTTCCTTTTTTTTACTTCATAGTTCTGGAGCGAACTGAGTTTATAACTTTTGGAGTCAAAAGTGATCACGAATATATGGCAGTTGTACTAGTAGTAAATGTATGGTATAATAAACAATCACGTACTTTTGAATCACTTCGACGCCACACAGTTCTGACGCGAACTCCGTTCATTAGTATTGAATTTCTGATTTTGATCATCTACTTTTGCTGTTGACTGTACCTACGTAGAACAATAAAAAATTGTTCTGCTAGTCTCCGAAATGGCTGGACCGAATTTAACGCGACTATTACTGGCTATCTGATCAAATCTGATGTTATAAGGAGTAACTTAGATAAAATTTAAATTGTTGACAAAATCCGATACAAAAGGGGAAGCTATATTTTTATAATCATTTCACGCGAATTAAGTTCACGAGATAAACATAGTTAATCGGCTATAAAAGTACCAGAGAAGTTACACCCATATGCACGGCTGCACTAAGTACCTACTTTAGAAACAATTTATTTTATTTTCCGATGATATCCGACAATTAGAATGCTGCTTTTTATTGTTATATTTACAATAATACGTAAGTGTTTTCATACTTTATTATGAACTAGCTTTTGCCAGCGGCTTCGCCCGCGTGAAAATGTCGATTTTCCATATAAAATTTCATCCCCTATTTAACTCCCTTAGGGGTTGAATTTCGAAAAATCCTTCCTTATTCCTTGTCTACATTATAAAGGGAACCTCTGTGCAAAATTTCAGCTTTCTAGGTCCAAGGGTTTGGGCTGGGCGTTGATGAGTCAGTCAGTCAGTCAGTCAGGACTTCTCTTTTTATTTATATAGATTTATTTAATCGAAATTAAAGTATAAGTACCTATGTATAAATATATTGAGTTGGGTGTTTACTTACTGCTGGTAGCCAAAATTTAGAACTAAATTATATTGCAGACATAAGAACATCACAATGTGTGCGGGCTACCCCTGGGCATCCAGTCCCACATGCCGACATTCTCGACGACCTGCTGACTAAGTTCCTCGGTGACAGCTACAGCAACAGTGCTCTCTTCGAGTTCATCCTGGGAGGACCCATCCCTAACAAAGACGTAATCTCTTCAGGAGATGACCTAGACATCAGCATACTTGACGTAGATAGCGTCAGGAAAATTATTAACTACGCCAAAAAGAAGCACGAGAATGTAATGGTAGACGCGCCCTTAAATGATACTCGACGATGGGAGAGACACCCACGAGATGAAACCTATAAGTGGCATACGTACGTCTGCAACAAAACAATCGACTTAATGAAGCAAACAATGTACATGACACAGGAAAAGGTTAACTATACCAACCCATACAGGAAGAAATACAAAGATAACAGAGTTTACCAAGTAGCACTATTGTACGGTGCGGCAGCAGCAATGCTAACTAAAATGGAAGGTCTTTTAGCTCAAATGAAACATTTCATACCTAAAACACATTTCATTTGGTATCTTATAGTTTATGAGAAGGTGTTGGTAGTCAATATTGATATTACCGATGCCATTGAAAAAGTATTCATGATTGAGGAGGAGAATGACAAAGCAATGGGAGGAAAGAAGGAAATGCATTCGAGGCTAAATTTAACAGCATCCCAACTTAAGGAGTTATTAGAGGATCCTGTTGCCCTGGAGAAGTATAAGAAAGAACATGGTATAGACATCGGACGGAGTGGTAGACGACCACGTAGAAACTAATAATTAGTTTTTGGGAAAAATCGTCAGCTGAGAACAATAATGATGATTATTCCCAACTGATGTTTTTTCCCACGATCAATATGTTATCTGTAACAACTTGGTTAGCACCCGCTATTATGTATAAATGATCATCATTTCAGCCTGGACTCACCCATTGCTCATAGGCTTCCTTTTTCTTCTGGCATATCTCGGTTCTGCATGGTGTTTGGTGCATCGTATGCCAAATTGAGATGGTCGACTGGAGGGGTCATCTGCTATCCTTTCAGACTCTTATTTTATTTTTCGAACTAGATGGTTAACGTCACTAATTTGGGATCGCATCTGCCTCATCACCACAACATTTTTTTGTTGGGCATGTTAGCTCGCACTTCAACCTGTGTTGTCGACTGCTTAACCAGACTTTCCTGTGGATGTCACGGGTATAAGACTACCTGTTTATTGAAGCGGAGCGAGGCTATGGAGCGGAGAAACGGGGATATATTAACGAATAGGATTGCACACTGGAACAGAGGGCAGATTTTATGCAATCCGCTTGGTCAATATTTCTGTTTCTCCGATCCGTAGCCTCGCTCCGCTTCTTTGGCAGGCAGCCTGAGGCCCCCAGCCAGGGTGTACCATAAAACATTAGAGGCAGACCTTTATATCGCTAAATTAAAACTCGAAATGTAACTTGATTGAATTTAGAAGTATTTGTTATTGATTGAATCCTCGCTACGTAACTAGCGTAACGTTTAGCGTAGTAAAAGTTCTGTGTTTACAAAAATCTTCTCTGTAGGAAAGAGGTCGACCATAATCCACGATGCAAGCATAGTGCAGGTAGGTATATCATTCAGGAACTACTTGACCTTTATTAATCAATAGAGGGAAATTGTAAATGGCAGAATAAAAACATTCAATATTAAACTAACTTCGTTTTATTAACAAAAAAAAACTAGGACAAAAATCCTTGACTTCATAAGTAGCTAATAAAAACAATTCCTTTTATTCGCAATACACTACTAATACCTATTACATATGGAATAATTAACTAATCTAAAGGAAGAACGGTAAGGCCAGAAATATTCAAATTGCACAAAGGATATTGGAAAATAATCTCAATTGTGTTAACAATAGCGTCGTTTAAGCTTTTACTAATATAAAACTATGCTCTTAAAATTATCACATATTACAAATGGCCTTAATTTTTTATTCATGTAGAGGCCAATTCTGCCGCTGTAAGATAAAAGGCCGTTTGCGGAAAATCAGTAAAGAAAAATAAGCCTTACTTAGTTGATTCGAGCGTCACTATTCCAAAATTCATGAGCATATAATATAATATTATTTAAGAAAATATTTAGTTTTAATTAAACAATATACACAAGCAGAATTAGAGTATGGAAGTCTAGATTGTTACATTTTCAGCCTAACCAAACAAAAAAGGCACATGTTATATACTAGCTGATGCCCGCGGCATCTTCCGCGTGGATGTTGGTCAAATTATATACTAAAACCTTCCTCGAGAGCCACTGTATCCATTGGTGACAACAGCATGAAAATCGGTGCAGTATTTTCTGAGTATATCGCAAACTTACAGACGCGGTGGAAGACTTTGTTTTATAATATGTAGTGAAGGCTTATTTTTCCCCTACCCTTTCCTAGATACGCCCCTTTTTCTTAAGGCGGGAGAACGAAAGGCTTATTTATATTTGTGAGTAAAATAAGCACAATATTCGTACTTAACCTACCATAAGTTTAAGCGTACCTAGAATTACAATATTTTTTTACACACGTTCACTGTATCAATATCAATCGTGATTGACATAACTAAGAGGCTGTATTTTTAATATAAGATCAAGTTAAATTAGCTAATGATGATTTACAAACACTACCAGTGGCCATTGACCTCTTAATCTGTTTTGTCAATAAAAAAAAATCATTACCACATTTGTAAGTAATATTATTCTGCCGCAGACCACCTTTACTTTTTTTTTGAATTGTGTTATAAATTCTTACGTTTTAAAAAGTATTCCCTTGTTCATGAACCTCTTTGAACTAAAATGATGCTCCATAGTAACTGCCTCATAACACAGTACCTATTACAACAGACGGCAGTGGTTCCACGAAACAGATCCAATAGAAAGAACTGTCAGGGCCTTAACACTAGAAAGTCCTGTAATACGTGCCCTACCCAGAAAGACCAAGATCGTCATATTGACGTTAGGATATCCCTGTGGGATAAAAAAAAGGAAAAGATATATAAAGGATATATTATAATATCTAAAATATTATAAAATATGTGCATGGGCCATCTACGAGTACCAGCTCTCACGGAATATATCCGCGCTATTTAGTCCAAAATATCGACACCAAATTTCGTTGCAGTATAATATTCCAACCTTTTCCCCTGCACCAATTTTAACAGTCGGGTGTAGTGCTCAGAATCATAACATTTTTGTTAGGCACAACAATATAAATTGAGCGATAATGTCAACAAAATATTTCAAAGGTAACCGGAGCCCTTTGCATTAGGTCATTTTGACGATAGTGGTCTTTGCAGGTATTACTCATTGTAATTCCAGAACTAATTAAGATAAAAACGTTATATATCAATAGGGTGTTTAAAACCACAAAATATTAAAAGTCACAGAGTGTCATGTCGCAACAAGCCGTTACTTTAAAAATATTATCATTTTACTTCACAAAATCGTCAATTTGACGACTGTGGTCTTTCTACTGTTAATTATGGAATATTGACACTGACAGTTCTTCAATTGTGGCCGGTTGATGACAACAGGCTCGCCCCTTATTACTTGGGACTTTTAAACATAAGTGGCGAAATGTTGGTGTACTATTGGGTACAGTTCTGACAAACCCTTCGGGCATTACTTGTCAGCTGATTTGCGTTCAGTTACATTGGTAAAATCCGCTCTAAGCTAAAAATTATTCTCTAAAATTAATACATGCCGCCAATAATTGACTTAATCATTATTTAATAACTATGAAATAAGGCGTAAGACTAAAGCTATTCACAAATAAATTATATTATCACTAGACATTTGTTAAGGAGGAATAACTACACTTTAGATTGGAAGCATCAACACTACGCGTGTTTAAATACTTTTAAATTTATTTAAATACATCTAAAATGCAGTGTTTTATTTTTAAGCATTATAGTAGGTAGTTATTCGCTCCATACAAGTTTTCTTAATTTATTTCACAAGCCAATTATCTGCAGATACAAGTCCCCATTTCAAACGTCATTTCAATTTAATCGATTATTATCAATATTCTTCATAATTTCTATTATAAAAGATGTTTTTTATTTACATTTTAAGGCAAATTCATAAAAACAGCTACTCTACATGAAGTTGTTACGTAAATCGATATATTAATAATACATACAATGTGTCAGAATTAAACACAAGTCAAATGATGTGATTGACTAAAATTATTCAACCAATCAGATCACTCCAATCTATTTATTTTGTTTTCTTAGCAGGGGGGAGGGGGAGGGGGTATAATTTCCAGCTAAAAAATTATGAGACTGCACAGCATACGAACATGGGTATCAATCCATGTCCGTATTCCGAAGTAATCGAAACAGTTTTGCCCACTCAATACAATTCAACATGCTAAGAACAGCGTATCTCCAATATTCTACTAAATCGATTGTAGAAAAATCACTTTTAGTCATTTCTCGATATCTCTCCATGCTACCCTGGTGGGGACGGGTCCTGTGACTAGGGCACTTGACTGCAGACTGTTGGGATGTGAACTGGTGACCCTCACTGAGTCTTCGACTTGTGATGTGTGCCGTCGCACGCGAATACAAACGCAAACTCCGCCTTCTTCTGCGCGTATGATATGAATTCATCTGGAAAATATTAAGAGTTTTGTTAGTCTTTAGTCGTTTCACGCCTTAATAATAAGGTATTGCTGTACAGCAACGAGTATATTAGAGGAAGTTTAAAAGTTGCAACAGTATGGAAATATTAAAATAAGGGAAAAATCGCGTGTGACTAAAAAGTGACGGCGAAGGTGGAGCGTGACGATCTGATCATGTTTGCGGGGCTAACATGGCTAGAGATCGCACATGATAGAAAGGAGACAGGAGAGGCCTTTTATCAGCAGTGGGACATCATGCAGGACAGCAAAAAAAAAAAACCTACGTAGGACAATGGCAAAAAAGAAACGTCTAATGAAGTGAGATCTGGAGAGCGTGCGGGCCACGCACGGCACAATAACGTCACAAAATCGAATACTGCATACGTTCCCTCAATATGTCTAACGTTTAACCTAATAATTATACTGTATGAAAACATGTTCAGATGGAGATTCATAGATGACTCTGCCCTGGGGTGTAAATGTGGTCTTGCCCCACAAACTATGGAGCACTTGATATTGTGTTCAGCCTGTCCTATTACTAACACATCACAGGAGCTGATGGAGGCTACTGAAAGTGCCAAACTCGTCGCCAAATTTTGGGCAGACTCAATTTTTTTTTTTTTTCAAACCTTGCCTCACACTAGGAATTTCTCCTGTATCGTGGGTGCGTTCAAAAACATTTAAACTTACATACTCAAATACCCAGACCCGAAACAACTATCTGTAGGCCATACAAATATTTGTTCCGTGCGGGGATCGAACCCGCGACACGCAGCGCTGCAGTCCAATCGCTCAGCCACTGCGCCAACCGTGCCGCCAAAAAATTGTCATCGACACGCTAAGAAGAAGAATATACTGTATAGTTCCAGAACATTAGCTCACCGAAAGTCAAGTAGCCCTTCTCATCCAGATCAGCCTGTTGGAAGGTGTTGTGTGCATCCTCCTGGCACAGCCCCAGGCAGCGCGTCGCTACCTCCTCGAAGTTGGCCAGGCTCAGCCGACCTGTGCGACTGCTGTCGTATAACTGCAAACGTTACACCAAACGAAATGAATTATAAAAAATATGGTTTTAATTACAAATTACTTGCTGATGCCCGCGGCTTCATTGTAAAATCACGTTATATAGACAGCAGCATACCTTGAATGCGATGGACAGGAGCTGCGATAAGGGCTCGTGTTGGAGTGACAGGAACGCAGCATGCAGCAGGTAGTCAGGGAAGTATACTAGACCACTCGATGGCTGAAAAAACAATTTTAATTCTAGGTCAAAGTTTGTTTTTATACTAAAAACTTTCGATTCATACTAGAGGGCCATGGCTTTTAAAGCGATTTACGTTATTGTATCGTGTTTCAACAGAATTGATGGCTTGTTTTCGGTAGCATTATGATTCTATTTTTATTTGAAACGTGGATTTGACCTGCATGAATATATCGACGAGTCTCTGCGTGCGCGGCTCCAGGGGCACGCCCAGGCGCCGCGCCAGCTCCTCGCCACCCCCCAGTGACGTCACAGCTAGGTACGAGAGCTACCAACCTGCATGAATATATCGACGAGTCTCTGCGTGCGCGGCTCCAGGGGCACGCCCAGGCGCCGCGCCAGCTCCTCGCCACCCCCCAGTGACGTCACAGCTAGGTACGAGACCTACCAACCTGCATGAATATATCGACGAGTCTCTGCGTGCGCGGCTCCAGGGGCACGCCCAGGCGCCGCGCCAGCTCCTCGCCACCCCCCAGTGACGTCACAGCTAGGTACGAGAGCTACCAACCTGCATGAATATATCGACGAGTCTCTGCGTGCGCGGCTCCAGGGGCACGCCCAGGCGCCGCGCCAGCTCCTCGCCACCCCCCAGTGACGTCACAGCTAGGTACGAGAGCTACCAACCTGCATGAATATATCGACGAGTCTCTGCGTGCGCGGCTCCAGGGGCACGCCCAGGCGCCGCGCCAGCTCCTCGCCACCCCCCAGTGACGTCACAGCTAGGTACGAGACCTACCAACCTGCATGAATATATCGACGAGTCTCTGCGTGCGCGGCTCCAGGGGCACGCCCAGGCGCCGCGCCAGCTCCTCGCCACCCCCCAGTGACGTCACAGCTAGGTACGAGACCTACCAACCTGCATGAATATATCGACGAGTCTCTGCGTGCGCGGCTCCAGGGGCACGCCCAGGCGCCGCGCCAGCTCCTCGCCACCCCCCAGTGACGTCACAGCTAGGTACGAGACCTACCAACCTGCATGAATATATCGACGAGTCTCTGCGTGCGCGGCTCCAGGGGCACGCCCAGGCGCCGCGCCAGCTCCTCGCCACCCCCCAGTGACGTCACAGCTAGGTACGAGACCTACCAACCTGCATGAATATATCGACGAGTCTCTGCGTGCGCGGCTCCAGGGGCACGCCCAGGCGCCGCGCCAGCTCCTCGCCACCCCCCAGTGACGTCACAGCTAGGTACGAGACCTACCAACCTGCATGAATATATCGACGAGTCTCTGCGTGCGCGGCTCCAGGGGCACGCCCAGGCGCCGCGCCAGCTCCTCGCCACCCCCCAGTGACGTCACAGCTAGGTACGAGACCTACCAACCTGCATGAATATATCGACGAGTCTCTGCGTGCGCGGCTCCAGGGGCACGCCCAGGCGCCGCGCCAGCTCCTCGCCACCCCCCAGTGACGTCACAGCTAGGTACGAGACCTACCAACCTGCATGAATATATCGACGAGTCTCTGCGTGCGCGGCTCCAGGGGCACGCCCAGGCGCCGCGCCAGCTCCTCGCCACCCCCCAGTGACGTCACAGCTAGGTACGAGACCTACCAACCTGCATGAATATATCGACGAGTCTCTGCGTGCGCGGCTCCAGGGGCACGCCCAGGCGCCGCGCCAGCTCCTCGCCACCCCCCAGTGACGTCACAGCTAGGTACGAGACCTACCAACCTGCATGAATATATCGACGAGTCTCTGCGTGCGCGGCTCCAGGGGCACGCCCAGGCGCCGCGCCAGCTCCTCGCCACCCCCCAGTGACGTCACAGCTAGGTACGAGACCTACCAACCTGCATGAATATATCGACGAGTCTCTGCGTGCGCGGCTCCAGGGGCACGCCCAGGCGCCGCGCCAGCTCCTCGCCACCCCCCAGTGACGTCACAGCTAGGTACGAGACCTACCAACCTGCATGAATATATCGACGAGTCTCTGCGTGCGCGGCTCCAGGGGCACGCCCAGGCGCCGCGCCAGCTCCTCGCCACCCCCCAGTGACGTCACAGCTAGGTACGAGACCTACCAACCTGCATGAATATATCGACGAGTCTCTGCGTGCGCGGCTCCAGGGGCACGCCCAGGCGCCGCGCCAGCTCCTCGCCACCCCCCAGTGACGTCACAGCTAGGTACGAGACCTACCAACCTGCATGAATATATCGACGAGTCTCTGCGTGCGCGGCTCCAGGGGCACGCCCAGGCGCCGCGCCAGCTCCTCGCCACCCCCCAGTGACGTCACAGCTAGGTACGAGACCTACCAACCTGCATGAATATATCGACGAGTCTCTGCGTGCGCGGCTCCAGGGGCACGCCCAGGCGCCGCGCCAGCTCCTCGCCACCCCCCAGTGACGTCACAGCTAGGTACGAGAGCTACCAACCTGCATGAATATATCGACGAGTCTCTGCGTGCGCGGCTCCAGGGGCACGCCCAGGCGCCGCGCCAGCTCCTCGCCACCCCCCAGTGACGTCACAGCTAGGTACGAGACCTACCAACCTGCATGAATATATCGACGAGTCTCTGCGTGCGCGGCTCCAGGGGCACGCCCAGGCGCCGTGCCAGCTCCTCGCCACCCCCCAGTGACGTCACAGCTAGGTACGAGACCTACCAACCTGCATGAATATATCGACGAGTCTCTGCGTGCGCGGCTCCAGGGGCACGCCCAGGCGCCGCGCCAGCTCCTCGCCACCCCCCAGTGACGTCACAGCTAGGTACGAGAGCTACCAACCTGCATGAATATATCGACGAGTCTCTGCGTGCGCGGCTCCAGGGGCACGCCCAGGCGCCGCGCCAGCTCCTCGCCACCCCCCAGTGACGTCACAGCTAGGTACGAGACCTACCAACCTGCATGAATATATCGACGAGTCTCTGCGTGCGCGGCTCCAGGGGCACGCCCAGGCGCCGCGCCAGCTCCTCGCCACCCCCCAGTGACGTCACAGCTAGGTACGAGACCTACCAACCTGCATGAATATATCGACGAGTCTCTGCGTGCGCGGCTCCAGGGGCACGCCCAGGCGCCGCGCCAGCTCCTCGCCACCCCCCAGTGACGTCACAGCTAGGTACGAGACCTACCAACCTGCATGAATATATCGACGAGTCTCTGCGTGCGCGGCTCCAGGGGCACGCCCAGGCGCCGCGCCAGCTCCTCGCCACCCCCCAGTGACGTCACAGCTAGGTACGAGACCTACCAACCTGCATGAATATATCGACGAGTCTCTGCGTGCGCGGCTCCAGGGGCACGCCCAGGCGCCGCGCCAGCTCCTCGCCACCCCCCAGTGACGTCACAGCTAGGTACGAGACCTACCAACCTGCATGAATATATCGACGAGTCTCTGCGTGCGCGGCTCCAGGGGCACGCCCAGGCGCCGCGCCAGCTCCTCGCCACCCCCCAGTGACGTCACAGCTAGGTACGAGACCTACCAACCTGCATGAATATATCGACGAGTCTCTGCGTGCGCGGCTCCAGGGGCACGCCCAGGCGCCGCGCCAGCTCCTCGCCACCCCCCAGTGACGTCACAGCTAGGTACGAGACCTACCAACCTGCATGAATATATCGACGAGTCTCTGCGTGCGCGGCTCCAGGGGCACGCCCAGGCGCCGCGCCAGCTCCTCGCCACCCCCCAGTGACGTCACAGCTAGGTACGAGACCTACCAACCTGCATGAATATATCGACGAGTCTCTGCGTGCGCGGCTCCAGGGGCACGCCCAGGCGCCGCGCCAGCTCCTCGCCACCCCCCAGTGACGTCACAGCTAGGTACGAGACCTACCAACCTGCATGAATATATCGACGAGTCTCTGCGTGCGCGGCTCCAGGGGCACGCCCAGGCGCCGCGCCAGCTCCTCGCCACCCCCCAGTGACGTCACAGCTAGGTACGAGAGCTACCAACCTGCATGAATATATCGACGAGTCTCTGCGTGCGCGGCTCCAGGGGCACGCCCAGGCGCCGCGCCAGCTCCTCGCCACCCCCCAGTGACGTCACAGCTAGGTACGAGACCTACCAACCTGCATGAATATATCGACGAGTCTCTGCGTGCGCGGCTCCAGGGGCACGCCCAGGCGCCGCGCCAGCTCCTCGCCACCCCCCAGTGACGTCACAGCTAGGTACGAGACCTACCAACCTGCATGAATATATCGACGAGTCTCTGCGTGCGCGGCTCCAGGGGCACGCCCAGGCGCCGCGCCAGCTCCTCGCCACCCCCCAGTGACGTCACAGCTAGGTACGAGACCTACCAACCTGCATGAATATATCGACGAGTCTCTGCGTGCGCGGCTCCAGGGGCACGCCCAGGCGCCGCGCCAGCTCCTCGCCACCCCCCAGTGACGTCACAGCTAGGTACGAGACCTACCAACCTGCATGAATATATCGACGAGTCTCTGCGTGCGCGGCTCCAGGGGCACGCCCAGGCGCCGCGCCAGCTCCTCGCCACCCCCCAGTGACGTCACAGCTAGGTACGAGAGCTACCAACCTGCATGAATATATCGACGAGTCTCTGCGTGCGCGGCTCCAGGGGCACGCCCAGGCGCCGCGCCAGCTCCTCGCCACCCCCCAGTGACGTCACAGCTAGGTACGAGACCTACCAACCTGCATGAATATATCGACGAGTCTCTGCGTGCGCGGCTCCAGGGGCACGCCCAGGCGCCGCGCCAGCTCCTCGCCACCCCCCAGTGACGTCACAGCTAGGTACGAGACCTACCAACCTGCATGAATATATCGACGAGTCTCTGCGTGCGCGGCTCCAGGGGCACGCCCAGGCGCCGCGCCAGCTCCTCGCCACCCCCCAGTGACGTCACAGCTAGGTACGAGACCTACCAACCTGCATGAATATATCGACGAGTCTCTGCGTGCGCGGCTCCAGGGGCACGCCCAGGCGCCGCGCCAGCTCCTCGCCACCCCCCAGTGACGTCACAGCTAGGTACGAGACCTACCAACCTGCATGAATATATCGACGAGTCTCTGCGTGCGCGGCTCCAGGGGCACGCCCAGGCGCCGCGCCAGCTCCTCGCCACCCCCCAGTGACGTCACAGCTAGGTACGAGACCTACCAACCTGCATGAATATATCGACGAGTCTCTGCGTGCGCGGCTCCAGGGGCACGCCCAGGCGCCGCGCCAGCTCCTCGCCACCCCCCAGTGACGTCACAGCTAGGTACGAGACCTACCAACCTGCATGAATATATCGACGAGTCTCTGCGTGCGCGGCTCCAGGGGCACGCCCAGGCGCCGCGCCAGCTCCTCGCCACCCCCCAGTGACGTCACAGCTAGGTACGAGACCTACCAACCTGCATGAATATATCGACGAGTCTCTGCGTGCGCGGCTCCAGGGGCACGCCCAGGCGCCGCGCCAGCTCCTCGCCACCCCCCAGTGACGTCACAGCTAGGTACGAGACCTACCAACCTGCATGAATATATCGACGAGTCTCTGCGTGCGCGGCTCCAGGGGCACGCCCAGGCGCCGCGCCAGCTCCTCGCCACCCCCCAGTGACGTCACAGCTAGGTACGAGACCTACCAACCTGCATGAATATATCGACGAGTCTCTGCGTGCGCGGCTCCAGGGGCACGCCCAGGCGCCGCGCCAGCTCCTCGCCACCCCCCAGTGACGTCACAGCTAGGTACGAGACCTACCAACCTGCATGAATATATCGACGAGTCTCTGCGTGCGCGGCTCCAGGGGCACGCCCAGGCGCCGCGCCAGCTCCTCGCCACCCCCCAGTGACGTCACAGCTAGGTACGAGACCTACCAACCTGCATGAATATATCGACGAGTCTCTGCGTGCGCGGCTCCAGGGGCACGCCCAGGCGCCGCGCCAGCTCCTCGCCACCCCCCAGTGACGTCACAGCTAGGTACGAGACCTACCAACCTGCATGAATATATCGACGAGTCTCTGCGTGCGCGGCTCCAGGGGCACGCCCAGGCGCCGCGCCAGCTCCTCGCCACCCCCCAGTGACGTCACAGCTAGGTACGAGACCTACCAACCTGCATGAATATATCGACGAGTCTCTGCGTGCGCGGCTCCAGGGGCACGCCCAGGCGCCGCGCCAGCTCCTCGCCACCCCCCAGTGACGTCACAGCTAGGTACGAGACCTACCAACCTGCATGAATATATCGACTAGTCTCTGCGTGCGCGGCTCCAGGGGCACGCCCAGGCGCCGCGCCAGCTCCTCGCCACCCCCCAGTGACGTCACAGCTAGGTACGAGACCTACCAACCTGCATGAATATATCGACGAGTCTCTGCGTGCGCGGCTCCAGGGGCACGCCCAGGCGCCGCGCCAGCTCCTCGCCACCCCCCAGTGACGTCACAGCTAGGTACGAGACCTACCAACCTGCATGAATATATCGACGAGTCTCTGCGTGCGCGGCTCCAGGGGCACGCCCAGGCGCCGCGCCAGCTCCTCGCCACCCCCCAGTGACGTCACAGCTAGGTACGAGACCTACCAACCTGCATGAATATATCGACGAGTCTCTGCGTGCGCGGCTCCAGGGGCACGCCCAGGCGCCGCGCCAGCTCCTCGCCACCCCCCAGTGACGTCACAGCTAGGTACGAGACCTACCAACCTGCATGAATATATCGACGAGTCTCTGCGTGCGCGGCTCCAGGGGCACGCCCAGGCGCCGCGCCAGCTCCTCGCCACCCCCCAGTGACGTCACAGCTAGGTACGAGACCTACCAACCTGCATGAATATATCGACGAGTCTCTGCGTGCGCGGCTCCAGGGGCACGCCCAGGCGCCGCGCCAGCTCCTCGCCACCCCCCAGTGACGTCACAGCTAGGTACGAGACCTACCAACCTGCATGAATATATCGACGAGTCTCTGCGTGCGCGGCTCCAGGGGCACGCCCAGGCGCCGCGCCAGCTCCTCGCCACCCCCCAGTGACGTCACAGCTAGGTACGAGACCTACCAACCTGCATGAATATATCGACGAGTCTCTGCGTGCGCGGCTCCAGGGGCACGCCCAGGCGCCGCGCCAGCTCCTCGCCACCCCCCAGTGACGTCACAGCTAGGTACGAGACCTACCAACCTGCATGAATATATCGACGAGTCTCTGCGTGCGCGGCTCCAGGGGCACGCCCAGGCGCCGCGCCAGCTCCTCGCCACCCCCCAGTGACGTCACAGCTAGGTACGAGACCTACCAACCTGCATGAATATATCGACGAGTCTCTGCGTGCGCGGCTCCAGGGGCACGCCCAGGCGCCGCGCCAGCTCCTCGCCACCCCCCAGTGACGTCACAGCTAGGTACGAGACCTACCAACCTGCATGAATATATCGACGAGTCTCTGCGTGCGCGGCTCCAGGGGCACGCCCAGGCGCCGCGCCAGCTCCTCGCCACCCCCCAGTGACGTCACAGCTAGGTACGAGACCTACCAACCTGCATGAATATATCGACGAGTCTCTGCGTGCGCGGCTCCAGGGGCACGCCCAGGCGCCGCGCCAGCTCCTCGCCACCCCCCAGTGACGTCACAGCTAGGTACGAGACCTACCAACCTGCATGAATATATCGACGAGTCTCTGCGTGCGCGGCTCCAGGGGCACGCCCAGGCGCCGCGCCAGCTCCTCGCCACCCCCCAGTGACGTCACAGCTAGGTACGAGACCTACCAACCTGCATGAATATATCGACGAGTCTCTGCGTGCGCGGCTCCAGGGGCACGCCCAGGCGCCGCGCCAGCTCCTCGCCACCCCCCAGTGACGTCACAGCTAGGTACGAGACCTACCAACCTGCATGAATATATCGACGAGTCTCTGCGTGCGCGGCTCCAGGGGCACGCCCAGGCGCCGCGCCAGCTCCTCGCCACCCCCCAGTGACGTCACAGCTAGGTACGAGACCTACCAACCTGCATGAATATATCGACGAGTCTCTGCGTGCGCGGCTCCAGGGGCACGCCCAGGCGCCGCGCCAGCTCCTCGCCACCCAGCCAACGTGAGCGCTCCTGTACACCTGCAGCTGCTAAGTGCAGTTCCAGCTGAGAACGCTCCAAGCTGTAGGGGGGACATTCAGATTATTCGTCTAACTGGATTAACCGATAAAAATAAATTATACGTTCTTAGATTAAACGGAAGGTGACGCGAGTGCCGCTATTCCAATACCCTTTTACTTTTTACTTGTGTTCATCTTCGTGGATGACCTTCGACCTTAAAAAGGAGCCGACTTTAAAAAGGAGGAGGTTGGGTTTTCGGCGACTATCTTTGTTAGTATGATACTAACAAAGATAGTCGCCGAAAACCCAACCTCCTCCTTTTTAAAGTCGGCTAAAACCACAAGCTATTCTGACTAAACTTACCCAAGCTGTGCTCGTATCTCGCTGACTTCCCTAGTGGAGGCTGCGCACGGAATGCCCAGCTGTTTGGCGCGGGCGATCAACCGACAGTCGTCATAAGTGTAGTCCAGGACAGGAACGCCCAGTGCTCTGGAATTACATGAAGAATCCGTTATTTTTAATCATAATTACACATAATCTGCCTAGTCTTTTGCCAATAATGTTGGGGTCGGCTTCCAGTCTAACCGGATGCACCTGGACCAGTATTTTGCATAGACAGACTGCCTATCTGACCTCCACAACACAGTTAGCACTAAATAATACGATACCCCCTGGGAAATCCTGGTTGTCAAACTTTCAGGTCACCGACTCCTTTCACGACCGTCAGGGATAAAGAAATGACTGCCAGAACCAACGGCTTAACGTATTTTCTAAGGCACGGAGGAAACTTGGTATGACATGGGTGGTCCTGGTCGCCCATCCACATAGCAACCTATGCAAGCACGGCATAAGCACAGTTGTCTCTCAATATTGATCTGAGTGGCCTTGACCTTATATCTGAAAATGATTATCTTCAGAACTTACTTGGCCATGACATCGCGAACGTTCCTGGCGTAAAGCTTGGGGTCCCTCTTCTCCTCCTCGCTAGGGTAGTACACCGGCAAGAACTCGATCTCACACGAACTGTGCACCTGGGTCAGCGTCAGCCATAGCAGTTTCAGACTGAAATTGTTTGTAAGGAAATTGTACATATATTTTAAATATTTTATTAATTACTTAATATATGACTATACTAAACATAGCTATATATAAACTAAACCAAAAAAACTAACTATAAAAGGGCATCGAAAATATAATTTTAGGCCAATTATACTCTGCCGGGGCAGCAGGATTATTCAATTATTCGAAAGAGATACCGTGACCCCGGAACACTAAGGGCTAAGAAAGAACACGAGTCGTTTTTAGTCAGTAGAACTCTGACACTGAAGGTTCATTTAATGATAATCAACCACAGAAGAGCTAGTCAACTATACCGAAAGCAAGTACTCACGCGCCAGGTCCTTCCCAGGTCCAAGTGACGGTATCCCTCGCGTTTGGGTACCGGATGGTGACAGGCTGCACCGGCACCCCAGGGTAGAACCCTCCTGGCTTGAACGTGATCAGGCACGAACGGTTCGTGCAAGTTCCTTCGGGAAATATCAGGACCTGGAATGTAGAAACGGTCAACGGTCGAAATATAGTCTGTACTTCTTATGAGGCACTGGGCTCAATAGGTGGATTATGGCCCACTCTCTTTCAGAAAAAGGAGCCGTATGTTCCTGCGTTAGAACGTTATAGGCTTCTTCTTTTCGAATCAAGTAAGTAGTGACCTGGACTGCTCTGTCAATGGCCTCACACAGCTTGTGTTGAATTGAGACTTTTGAAGTTGAGAATTTGAGAACCTTTAAAACTTCATTTGGGCATTGAATTATGAATTTTGTATCTATACTGTTATGTAGAGTTGAAATTTGTTCTGAACATCAAACTCTGAACCTAGAATAAAATTACGTAATTTATTTGCCATACAAAATATGAAACAAACAGGCAATCGATATACTGTATCCACTATTGAAAGCGTTTGTAAACTATTGGAGTGCAGAGCGTGTATAAGAATAGCCCAGTGCATTTCTGGAAACATACGTGGCTTAACCAAGTACGCCGAGTAGGTAAACAACCGGGTGCTATAACAACGTTTCTTCGAATTGTTTTCAAAGTTCAATAAAATAAGTAAGTATGTCGATGATCTAGTAGTATGAGGTACTGACTTCGATTTCTCATTAGCGGCCACAGAGCCTGTATTATTGTTCGGTTGATTGCACTAAGCTCGCCTGCTCGTCCTGCTAGGTACATCTCTGCGTAACCCATAAGAGATTACAAGCGTATGTAAGTCGGTATGACCCGTTCCAGTAATATTTACTTATTATAAGCAAGCGCCGGAGTGTTTCTATTTGTGGATCGCCGAGCTATGACTAACAGTATGCGAATCAATATTTCTGGATTATTCATATAAACATTGATGACATGGAAAGGATATTCGTCTCTTCATTCCTGCCGAACTCATAACTGGTCGAGTGGTTTCAGCAGACCATAATAAATCTGCCCCAGCTACTTCATTCAGCATTTGTACGCTGTTATAATTAGAACTTATGCAGCCATCTTGTTTCCCATACAATATTCTGACAACGCCACTTCAGTACAAACGATTGCATGTAGTGGAGATAAGAATGTAGACATGGATGTGCTGAGTGACAAAAATGGAAAGAGTATGTTAGAGGAAGTTTGAAAGTGGAGGCTCCACTTTCAAACTTCTTTTTTTTTAATTATAAATGGGCCTGCTCTTGACTTCAATCTTACCCTGAGGGCAGAGATGATGTCGACGATGGAACGAGCTCACCCAGTAGAAGCCTGTTTACTCGCGACTTAAACAGATTAGGGTTATATGAACTCGGAAAAACCGACGCAGGCAGGGAATTCCACTCCTTGGCTGTGCGCATAATAAAGGACCCAGCAAAGCGCTTCGTTCGAATGTGTGGAATGTCGACTAGGTATCGGTGATACCCTGCAGTACGTCTAGTCTCCCGATGGAAGAAGGGAGATGGTGAGATCAGCTCGTGGAGCTCTTGCGCACACTCTCCGAAGTACAGTCTGTAGAACCGACAGACATGCGACTTTGCGACGGTGGGCCAGGCTAGCTTCTAACATACTCTTTGTTACAGAAACAATTAGAGGAAGTCGTTTCGTCGTGTCGTTGTTTAGTTGTTTTAAAAGAGGAAGGAGTAAATAATGAATAATGGAAGAAGAAAACTTGTCGTACCGCCTCAAATAGAATGAGACAAAGGCAGGAAGGTGATGTCATTTAAGTACAAAAAACCCTGCTAAACTAGCGCAGTGGACGGTCGTCATAATACTTGGAGCAGTAGGTACTAACCTGAGGCCAGTCCTCTTTAGAAGTAGCCCTCTCAATGATCTCCTTGATGGTGTTCTGCCTGGAGTTAGGGTCATCTCGCCAGACGTAGACAGGTTGCGTGTAGTTTATTAGCTCTGGAAAATATTAAATACGGCTTTAGTCTCGTCAGTATATGGTTTGATTGTTATGGGAATGTATATTTTTTAGAATAAACGGGCCTGCCTGGAGAAATTAATAATACTTTGTTGTGGCAATCGGCACGCTTAGGGAGTAAACAGGGAGCCAAATCGATTTAATTAGGCAAAACAATCAAACGTGAATACAGAATATACAAGTCCTATATTATGATACGCATGTGATCTAATAATATTTAGCAACACTTAGTACGGGTAGCGACAGCTATAGTTAACCAATACCTTAGTTTTTGGTACAAGTGTCGGACATTGCGTGTAGCATTTTCAAATTCCGGCAATGAGCCGATCGTCCAACAGGATGCCCAATTTCCCATCAAAGTTACTTCTCACTTTACTTGGAACCAAACTGTCACAAGACATTCACGTGAAGACATTATGAATATCTAACAGTATTACAAAATACAAATTAAAGCTAAAGCAGATTATGAAAACCACAGCTTTCTCAATACTTACTTAGTCCAATGAAGCATTTAGAAGAGGTAGAAATTAGTTATTAGTACGGATAGGCTACTTGACAACAGTGCGGCAGGCAAGAACAAAAGCGACTTAAGAGAAAGTTCGGGAAAATTGCGTTCATTACCAACTAGACTCAATTAGTGGACACGGTGTCTAGGCTTAGTTCGGTTTACAGCTAGATAATAAATATGTCTGTCTAGTCTAGACATTGTTGCAGTTGAGAAAAAATATACGGCTTTTGGCTTTAGTTTTTGAATTATGAATACACAGGCTAAAACAACGCTGATCATTACCGTTTTTCTTACGAAATGTTTGAACGATGGAGGTGCATGCTTGTATATATAGGTAACTTCTTCTTCTTCTTCTTTTCGTATCGATTCTACTTCATACGGTTTGGGCCCAGTAGGTAGCCACGCTTATTGCAGCGGCAGAGGCGCTGTTCAGGTCATCAAGGGTGCATGTGTGAGGACATCTAGGACACTCCAGCAGGTGGGGCATTGTTTGGTCCGGAGCGCCGCACTCGCACTCGGTGTTGGAGGAACCAATAATACCCCACTTTGCGAGATTATGTTTGCAGCGGCCCACTTGGGTTCGCAATCGATTTAGGGCTTTCCAAATAGGCCACTGAAGTTCACTACCGGGAGCCAGGTGTTCCTGGGGCTTCAAGAAGTCGTGAGGTGGTGGGCATCTCTCTTGCCATAGCTTGGTAACTTGCCTATGTATATGTGGAATAGTAAGGATTTATTTCGTTCGGCTCTAGCATTATGTGGGCAGCAGATGGATTACGTGCAATGAAAACACACTGGATGTGATACACTGTTTTTATGAAACTAACAAATTACTTGAAATCACAATACCGCCGGGTGCAATGAATCGAGTACCGTTCCGGGACGCCTCAACGCCCAATTCCGTGTGATCAGACACTGAATGTCATCCTCGCTGAGTGCTCAAATCATCACCACAGAAGTGCGCTACTGTGACTTGTAAGTCACAATCCAGTTGGTACGGGGTAATACATTACTCCATGGCAAGACTGGAAGTTAGACTTGTATATCACTGATTACCTGTTACGACTGTCAAAGATCTTTAAATGGGCCAAAGGCTTTTTTTTAATTGGGACTAACCCGCCACACTATTCCCAAACCACTGTTACTCCTGTAAGCCAACAAAAAAACCCTGTAAATCAACAGTGGCGACCACCAAAATAGCAGCGAGACAATGAAGCTCGACGAAGTCCCAGAGAAACGATTTAACTGTCTTGGATCCCGCAACGAAATTAATCACAAAAAAAGAATACCCAAGGAGTAGGAAAAGAGGGAGGCAAAGGCTTAACGTGCTTTCCGAGGTACGGAAGAAACTCAGTATAATTATAATGGGTGGCCACCGTCCACTGACCAACCTAGGCAAGACTCTGCTAAGACTATTTAAGGCACCTGATAGACTTAAACTTAATTGAGACTACGTGCCGCTAACACGGTCCTCTCTAAGGACCACGCTACGTGTTTGTTGTAAAACTAAAGGTTGGAGCTGCGGCCTCGGCACAAGGGCTAAGAAGGAACATGCGGGTGGTTTTTAGTCAGTAGAAGTCTGACACTCCCTACCGCTCTGCCCAAAGCGGGAGGAGTCATTTGATGATTTCCCAACCGCCAAAAAAAAATGTGGCAATGAAAGTTTTAAATCAGCACCACGCAGCATTTTTTTTTATTATTATTATAAATGGGCTTGTTCTTGACCTCAATCTTGCCCTAAGGGCAGAGATGATCCCGTCGGGGCTGTGGCTTGTCGAAAGGATAACGCGGCTCCGACACAAGGGTGAAGAAGGAACATGGGTTTGGTTTTTAGTCAGTAGAAGTCTGACACTCCCCTTCGCTCTGCCCAAGAGCGGGGGGGGTTATTCGATGATTTTCCACCCACCAAAAAAAAAAAAAAAAAAAAAGGGCAGAGATGATGTCGACGATGGAACGAGCTTACCCAGAAGAAGCCTGTTTACTCGCGACTTAAATAGATTAGGGTTATAGCATCATTGTTGCGAATTATACTGACAGCTCTTGAACGCGTATACATCCATTTCCTGATCGTGTTCAGTTTAGGGCTAACAAACGTCTTGATGGATGCAAACATCAACTTGTCAATTTACCTACAGCATACAAATCAAGGCCAAGCCCTGCTCAAAGGTGACATCAAATGATCCATGACTTGACGCGTTTCCGGTTTATCGAGAAACTGTCATTTGACCTCCTTTACGCGTGTTTCTCGCAGTTGTACAAATGTTTTTGAAGCTGGTTTACTTTAACACTAGGTCTGACATCCCAGTACTTGCCTACCTACCCAAGTACTTTAGACATTGAAGGTGCGGTCAGATCGGTACGCACTATTTGTCGACCGGATTACACCAAATGTTAACAGTTTTCTCATTCGATTTTGAACTTAACCAGCATTTTGAAATCAACATTTTATGGTTTATAATCATTTGGAGAAATTTGCCACCCATTTGCCACCTAGGCTTTTTTGCCACCCATGCGGCCATCGGTTTCTGGCCAGGCCATGGAGAAATATCTCTCAGGTATATAAAAAAAATTATGTGGTCAACTGGACCCGCGGGTCCAGTAGCGAATGGGTACAGTCAAAGACTCTTACGATATTTTTCTGCATTGAATTGTGCAAAGCATTGTAGCTGCATTTACGAATGACTATGGTATGGTAGTATCAACTTTGTGCATGTTAATTTAGTTTCCTATTTCCTTAAACTTTTATGGGAAGGAGAATTTGTGTACTATACAGATTATTCCAAGTCTCGTGTGACTTAGTAGTGAATACATGTGATATGTGACATTGAGCGATAAGTGTTTTAATTACAGCATCAACGATACCTGTGGTTAATACTCAGTTAATTCATAGGTGGATTGATGGCGTAATGGTGTTAGATTGTACAAAACACTTTCACGTAGCTAATCGGATGTTCATTACCAGTAGCAAAATAATAAATTCTGTTCTATTTTTGAACTGAAGAAGAAAGGAAAAAGAAGAAAGGAATGAAAAGAAAGACAGAAAATTGTCCAAGTCCTCAAAATGAGTAAGCTTAGCCGCCATTATTGGAGCTAATTTTGTTACTGCAGGCAATCAAACCAAACTAATTTAAGCGTAACTCGTTTAAATTCAAAAGTAAAACCTAGTTTTACTTCCAGTTTTTCTGTTTGAGTCTACATTCAATTGCTAGAACGAGTTTGAATCCACGAGGTTTTTGTACCCATCAGTTATCTCAAGACTATTTGAGCTTCTAACCAAAATAGCGACATATAGCATTACGCCTTTAATCCCCGAAGGGTTAGGCAGAAGTGTACACCCAAACTTTGCCAGTTACGTTTAAGTCCTAAGTAGGGAATGCAATCTCGAGACGAGATCGCTAAGTCGAGATTTCGAGGGATCAGAAATTCAATCTCGGCGAGATCTCGGCATTTTCGAGATCTCGAATGGATTTCAAATAGTATTGTTTTAATAAGATGACTGACACATGATTGAAACTGCTTAGTATTTGTGATTACGATGCGAGTAAAATACAACATGAATTATTGAAAAAAAATCATTATTTTTAACCGACTTCCCAAAAAGGAGGAGGTTCTCAATTCGATTGGTACATTTTTTTTACTTATGTTAGGTACCTATACCTAATGTTAACGAACACAAAATTTCAGACCCGTAAAATCTCTTTTATAGAAAGTACTTATTTTATATTTTACATATCTCTTGCTCTGTAAGTAAAACTTACACCCCTGAATGCCGGGGTGTATGACTATCATTACAGCATAGGTTTTGGAATTTGAAAAAAGAACTGTCATACTCATACTGCACGAAGAATATTTTTTAAAAGTAAATTTTTTTTTTCTCGGTATCGATTAATTACTCGAATCGGAATCTAGACAATTTATTTTATAAAGATTTTATTTTAAATATGGAACTATTTGTTTCCACATCGTATGTTAGATGGAATCGATTTAAAAATCAAACTGGCCAGCAAGATTTGACGCGCTTGCGTGCGTGAAAAAAAAAAGGCAGTCTACTAGTACAAACTATAAATATACCTAAAAAGAACGTGACCATATCTCTTACAAATTGTAATAATTTTACTATTAATTTTAATTAAATACACATTTTTTTCTTCTTAATAAATGTTCATTGAAACCTGCTGTCTTGTTGTTTACTTACCTCACAATCGATATGTAAAGCAGAGTATCTATCTCGGGCCGCGGGCGTAAGCATCAATTGCATACTCGGGTTAATTAGCGCCTTCGCTTCGCTCAGGCGCCAAAAACCTCGCATGCAATTGATGTCATACAGCCCTTGGTTAATAATCTACTATAAAAGATATGGATAATGAAAAACAAAAAAATCCTATTTCTAAAATCACTCCTAAACTAAGAGTAATTTTGGAAATAGCTTCTGTTCTAAATAACTGATTGTACCTAAAACAGCGTAAGCGAATGCAGTCCGACACAGTGCATCGCAGGGAAACCCCCGATTTGCGGGGAATTGAAGGTTAGCGCGTGGAGAGAGCCCGGGGAATAACATAAATCGGTGAATTTCGGGGAATCCCGACTCGCTCACGCGTAGGGAACACGCGACATGCCTCGCAACTACTGCCACTCGATCCCGTCAATCTCGGCCGAGATCTCGACATTTTATGCTTCGAGACTGATCTCGTAAAATGAGGCGAGATCTCGGGTATTCGGGATCTCGCGAGATCGAGATTGCATTCCCTAGTCCTAAGTAATAGGGGGCGAGTCTATTTTCATCAACCGAGCACAAATCCAGACTCCATGGCTGCTACTGAGAAATTCCTGATGCAAAAGACAACTTGCCCAACCCGGGGGGGACCTCATGATCAGCAGTCGGTCTTGCCACTACTAGACCAGCGTGTCAGAATACTATACTACCAATAAATTTTTAATTATTAGTTTGGCTACACGCAAGCATGCCTCATCATATCAAATTAGTATTTTTCACGAAAGACTAGCATAGGCCATGAACCCCTATTTTCCTGAAAAAGTTATGTACTGACACGCGAAGTTCGTCGGGTTAATAACACTAAACGGTCTAAAAGTTCAAACTATACCGCATTGAGGAATAAACTCAAATGACTCGGCCCGATATAGAATCTTATTGACTAAAACCCATTCGTGCTCCTTCTAATGGGCCTACTACACGCTCAAGCTTCACCACACTTTTCGTTCACACTTCACAGTACATCGCGCGTATGGTTTGTAAAACTGTATTACCATTACAAACCACACGCGTGATGTACTGTGTGCATCGTGTAATCGCGCAGGCAATACTGTGGGGAAGTGTGAGCGTGTGGTAGGCGCATTCATAATGCTCTTTGCGTTCTAGGGCCGCGGCAACTCTTTCGTACTACCACAACTGCACGACACTGGCCTTAATGGACCCCGGCTACTATGCTGACAACTCTTTGAGGCGTAGATGGAACACAACGCGCCGTCGACCCGACCCTGGTTTTGATCGGACGACGAGCCACCCTGATGATGATGATGATGATGACATTGAGCGACTGCTTATCTGACCTTCAGAACCCAGTTAGTAGTGGTTAATACCGTTCAAACTTTTGGTAGGTAAGGTTGGTTGTCAGACTTTCGGGCCACATGACTACCTATAAAGGCTGTCAATGATTTATAAATGCCGGCCGGGGCCAACAGATTAACGTGTTTTCCGAGGCACGGAGGAACTCGGTATGTTATGAATGGTTACCCATCCACGGGCCAACCTAGGCAAGGACAGCTTAACCTGAAGATTGACCTTAACGGCTGTTATAATTTAGCTACAAGTTCCTCCTCGTAACAGGATCAGTTATTAAATCTTTTAAAGATTTTTAATCTTGAACTTAACAGTAACTTGAATGCCAAGAACCTGTCTAGCTGATTTAAAACTAGTTTTAGTCTCAAAAACGACAAATTAAAATATTGGCCTTCAGACACAAAAGGTATTAAGAGTTAAGACAGTGCCGTGTCAAATCAACCTTGGTTCTAGACTTAGGTAACACGTAAGCCTAGGTTAAAGGCGTCAGGAAGCCCTAGTACGACATGCATGCCTAACGTAATTTCTAAATATACAGTGTGTTAGGTTAAACTAGGGACATTTTGAAGAAGGGTATTCAGTATTCGATTCTCGTCCCAAATATGTAAAAAAAAACTAAATCCCTAATTTGTGACGTAGTTTTGCCATGACCCTGCACGCTCACACGCTCTCCAGATCTCACTTAAGGCTCCTTCCACAAAATCATCTCATTTTGATCAATTTTGATCGCTTGGTGTGGGAAATCTATGAAGAATTTGAAGCTTCCTTTTGGCTATTATAAGAGACGAGTTCTTTTTCAGGTGGATGGGTTTGAAGAATTTTCAAAATAATGTTTATATTAATGACAATCACCCGTATTCAAAAGCCCTTTTCCGCACAAATACCGATCGAGTTACGTTTGGCTTAGCCGAACATAACACTACAAACGATTTTAAACATTAAAAAAAATATAAATAACATCACCGTATGGTCTACTAGGGGACCAGTTTGCCACATTTTCGACTTCAATACAAAATATAGCAGAAAAAAAATGTTAAAACATCGCAATTTTTACAAAATGTCTCGACAAATAAGATTTTTTTTCTATACCTTAGAATCACGTTAAAGAAAATTTAAAAACTACGTATTAATTTTAAGGTAACCTTCTAATAGAATCGTATTTTTATTTTATCAATAGACTATAATTTAATTTCGTAAATTGAATCTAAAGTTAACTATATTATCGACCGCGCAAACTCTATCTCGCCAGTACGAATCGGCCACTGCCAGAGGACGGACGTATCGCTTTGTGTCACAAACGCTCCCGTGTTTTTCGTGCATATATTTTCGAGATTGTACACCGATTACCACAATTTGATACACTTATTAATTTTGATCAAACATGTTTATTTTGCTAGTTTGTAAAGATTGCTAAAAATTTTTTCATCTTCAGATCGAAGTCGAATTTCACGATCGTTTGTTGTTGTCGATTGTACTTCGATATATATTTTTAACCGACCTCCAAAAAAGAGGAGGTTCTCTATTCGGGTTTGTATGTCCGCGAATATCTCCGTCAATTGTGGACTGATTTTCAAAATTCTTTTTGTCTTGGAAAGGGTATACTCCCTCCCCATCATCAGAAACTGACTTGGTGCAATGGGACCGCCCATTGCACCAAGTCAGTTTCTGATGATGGGAACTCTGAGAAATTGAGGGCAACCCTCGAATATCATAGGCGCACATAACGTTTTCCATACATTTTCAGAAGCTGTTCAAGTATTTGCGTCTGATAATCATAATTTCATGTGGCGGCGCTGCGCTGATGACGGAAGGTGCAACTCCTCAACGGTCAGGACTTGAAAGAAAATTCCTTCAAAATTATACGTACTTATGGATCGATAGTTGTATTCTTTCAGGCTATTAGGTTGAACTGATGATAGACGGTAAATCTCATTAACCGACTTAAAAAAAGGAGGTTCTCAATTCGTCTGCTAGAAAATTTTTAGTTCTTCCGTCATGGGTGTCGTTTTATGGTTTTCGGGGTCGCTGATTACGAAAATGAAGCCAAAATGAAAATCCATGATGGCGGCCAGGAAAATTTTTGGTTTTTCCGTCATGGGTGTCGTTTTCATGGTTATTGGGGTCGCTGATTACGAAAATGAGGTCAAAATGAAAATCCAAGATGGCGGTCAGGATTTTTTTTGGTTTTTCCGTCATGGGTGTCGTTTTCATGGTTTTTGGGGTCGCTGATTACGAAAATGAGTTCAAAATGAAAATTCAAGATGGCGGCCAGTAAAATTTTTGGTTCTTCCGTCATGGGTGTCGTTTTCATGGTTTTCGGGGTCGCTGATTACGAAAATGAAGCCAAAATGAAAATCCAAGATGGCGGCCAGGAAAATTTTTGGTTTTTCCGTCATGGGTGTCGTTTTCATGGTTTTTGGTGTCGCTGATTACGAAAATGAAGCCAAAAGGAAAATCCAAGATGGCGGCCAGGAAAATTTTTGGGTTTGCCGTCATGGGTGTTGTTTTCATGGTTTTTGGTGTCGCTGATTACGAAAATGAGGTCAAAATGAAAATCAAGATGGCGCCGACGAAAATTTTGGTTATTCCGTCATGGGTGTCGTTTTCATGGTTTTCGGGGTCGCTGATTACGAAAATGAAGCCAAAAGGAAAATCCAAGATGGCGGCCAGGAAATTTTTTGGGTTTGCCGTCATGGGTGTCGTTTTCATGGTTTTTGGGGTCGCTAATTACGAAAATGAGTTCAAAATGAAAATCCAAGATGGCAGCCAGGATTTTTTTTGGTTTTTCCGTCATGGGTGTCGTTTTCATGGTTTTTGGGGTCGCTGATTACGAAAATTAAGCCAAAATAAAAATCCAAGATGGCGCCGACGAAAATTTCTGATTTTTCCGTCATGGGTGTCGTTTTCATGGTTTTTGGGGTCGCTGATAACGAAAATGAGACCAATATGAAAATCCAAGATGGCGCCGATGAAAATTTTTGGTTTTCCGTCATGGGTGTCGTTTTCATGG
The DNA here is from genome assembly GCA_949316265.1 of Diarsia mendica. NCBI lineage: Eukaryota > Metazoa > Arthropoda > Insecta > Lepidoptera > Noctuidae > Diarsia > Diarsia mendica. Next base: position 2,550,686 of record OX438904.1, read on the forward strand.
TTTTTGGGGTCGCTGATTACGAAAATGAGACCAAAATTAAAATCCAAGGTGGTGGCTAGGAAAATTTTAGGTTCGTCCGTCATGGGTGTCGTTTTCATGGTTTTTGGGTAAACTGAGTACACACTACACCCCTGATTTCGCATTGCATATTCGCCAATTGCAAAGTGCAAAGACTAAGGTAATTTTATTTAAAACAACTGCCCGAAATAATGACACTATGACAATACTACTAAATGATGGTAATATTGAACTCGTGAAAGAAACTAAATTCCTGGGAGTACACATAGATGACCCATTAAACTGGAAAAATAATTAGCCGCCATTGATGCATATCTATATCATCCACATGTTATGCTTTAAGAACCCTTATATAGAGACGAAATTGACATTGAACACTTAAAAATCGTAAACCACGCACTAATTGAATCCAAATTAAGATACAGTATACAATTCTGGGGAAACAGCTATAATTATAACTGTAAACGAGCTTTTGTCCTTCAGAAAAGAGCTATACGTACTGTTTATAATCTACCTTCAGATTTTTGATTTTCTCCGCCTCGGTGCGACAGAGGCGAAGGGGCGGAGGTAGAGGTCGAGCGCTGGGCTCGGCGTGAATAGTAGTTCGTATTGAGACGTGCTGGGCGTCGAACGAATATTATAGTAGCCATAGACGGGTGAAAGCGCACGCGCATTGATTAAATCGACTTGTGGAGTCATTTCGCGGCACCCAATTATACTAGTTAAGCAGTACGGTTAGCGACGCTGTGAATGTCGAACGGGTTATTGATAATATCATTGGTTTGCCTTGTCACGGGAGTGCTATTGGGAAAGCACCGAGGCTTTGTGGTTAGACTAATACGGAGTGAGTGTGGTGGCTCGCGTTAACGGCGTGGCTTGCAGCGACGTGGAAGAATCGTCCGGAACTACCAGCAAACCATCGCAAGGTCATATACACTCATTATACACATACACAGTTACACAACTTGCGAGGGGTCAAGGAAGTGAGACCGGCTCGAAGAAATGAGGTAAGGGTAGCTTTAAGTTCAGAAATTGTAATATTGTTCGGAGGCGCGTATCGCGTCTATTTGATCCCGTTAGGACGGCGGCTGTTCTGAGACCTGTCTTCCATGGGCCCGAGATAAGGTTCGGCTGAGTCCTGGCGCGATCAAAATCTGGTAGCAGAGCGTGGTTATACCCACTTGTAAAAATTAGTAGGTACTTGGTACCAATTTACTTGTAAAAATTGTGTTCATGTACAAATTCAACTTGTAGGTAGTAGTACATTGACCTACATACCAGTGTACACCTCAAGTTGAGTTGGAATTATTAATAATAAGTACATAAATGGAATGTGAATATTCGTTGATAAAATAATTTGTTATTTACGTTCGGTTACGCACAAATATAACCTCATCACAAATCGTGTTATGATTGTCAACATTTGAGACATAGAGGAATAACCTCTAGAGCACGTAGAGGAATAAGTTCAAGAGTTGGCATAGCGTCGTAGATTTATTCACTCAACGAATATATTATTATTGTTGGTTCCGGATACAATAATTGTTATTTTTTTTGGTTATTGTTATTTATTATTGCATAATCGCGTATTGAAGTTGGTACTATGGCTCCGTCAGTAACGAAAACTATCGCAGCCAGAATCGAAGCTGAATTGAGATGGTTTTCATCGGTTGTTACGTTGGTAGGTCGCACCGATCGTGAAGATGCGTTATTGTCACGCGCTCGGCAAGTTGACGAACGATATGACGCCGTGTTAAAGTGTCACGCTGAGTATTTAGCATGTCTCGAATCGACGGATCTGTCGTCGGTGGACAAGGATGCTCAGGTGGTACGGGGCAATGTGGACCAGTGTGGGGAAATGTCCATGAGCATAATCCAGGCGGCGGCCGACATTGAGCGATCGCGCATGGGTGACGTCAGGGAATCATGTCGGCCAGCAGGCGTAGGAATTCAGGCGCCGTTGCCACCAGTACATGTACCCGAGTTTAGCGGCGAGTATGCCGATTGGCCGCGATTCCGCGATATTTTTAATAGTGTCGTGCATTCGCGTACGGATCTCTCGCCCGCCTACAAGATGGCTCAATTAATGGGTAGGCTTAACGGTGAGCCGCACGACATCTTGACCCACCTGGAGATTACGGACGCCAGTTATGAGACGGCATGGGGCCTATTAATCGACCGATATGATAATCGGCGATTAATAGTTGATGGCCTCATCGATAAGATTTTTGAAATCCCGAAGGTGTCTAACGTGTACGAAATAAGGGCGAAAATCCTTAATCCGGTCACGGTTGCGGTGAACACGTTAGATCGACTTAAGTTGTCGTTAGGGGACAATAAATATATCATCGTCAATAGGGTTTTACGGAAGTTGCCGATCGACGTGGTGGCGCGCTTTGAGCAGTCACATGGTGGCGAATCGACGGACCACCTCCCAAGTTACGATGACTTGAGGGTGTTTTTAGAAGGCGAGTGCCGGCGGGCGGATTGCCAAGGGGCATCCACGTCGCACCCTCCTCCGTCAACCCGACGTACGAGCGGGCCCAAGCCGGTTGAGCCCCGTCGGGGGGGGAAGAAATACCACGCCCTCCAATCGGAAGTGTGCGCCTTCTGTCGGAAGGAAGGGCACGGTCTCGCCGCATGCGCGGACTTTAAGGCGCAGCGGGTGCATAGACGAAGAGGGGTGGTCAAGCAGCGCTATTTGTGCTTCCGCTGCTTGGGGACTCACTTTGTACGTGAGTGCCACAGGACCACTAACTGTGGAACCTGCGGAGGAGCCCATCACGAGTTGCTATGCCTGGCGGAGAGTAGGGAGGTGCACGGAGCCTCGCCGGGAGGTCACCCCCCCTCTCCTAAGCCAGATTCGGGTGGTCGGTCACCCCCCCCTAGGGGGGGTGGGTCGGCCAGGAATCAGCGGTCGCCGCCCCCTCGGGGGGGTGGGCCAAGGGCTGATCCAGAGCACAACCCGATACCGTCGTCTTCCCCGCGGGGGGGGGATAGGCACCGAGACTCGGGCAGGGGCCCGGAGGTAGTACAGACGGGTTACGCGGCGTACTCGAATGCGTTGGGGGGCATGTTGCCACCCCCGAGTAGTCGCTTCTCCCCGCCTCTCGCAGAACGCCCTCGGCTGACGGCGCGCCCGCCACCGTTCGGAAGGATGCCAGTAGGCTACTTCCGACCGGCACGGATGTCACCGATGGGTCGGGAGGGTTACTACCCGGGTTGGGACCCGTATACTGGGACAGTATTTACTCCCCCTCCGGCAGGGGAGGAGGGAGGTGCCTCCTATTAGCAACTAGCAGCCTGTTCGTCAGTGGTGCCCACCCCGACAGTAACGGTATTATTACCGACGGCTAGGATTACTGTCAGGGGTACTGACGGACAGCCGGTGCACGTGCGAGCACTGTTAGATTCAGGGGCACAAGGTTGTATTGTGTCCAGCTGTTTAGTGAAAAAGCTGGGCCTTACATTAGAGCCATCACGGGATGGCGCCGTAGGTATAGGTGGCAATCGGGTGCCTCACCTCAGGGGTCAGACGACATTCCTGTTCGAGATGGGTGACACGGCATCGGTCACGCGGGTGAATGCCACGGCGATCGTTTTGGACGAAGTGGTTGGGGTCCTCCCTCAGACTCGGTTACCGTCTGCGGTAAAAGGGTTGACCAATGGATTGGAGTTAGCCGATCCCCACTTCGCGATCCCCGGACGGGTGGACGTCTTGCTTGGGTCTGACGTCCTCGGGAAGCTGCTCCGAAGCGGCAAACGGGAGCTGCAACCAAACGGGGTTGTGGCCATGCGTACCGCAGGTGGTTACGCGTTATTGGGCCCAGTACGGGAACCACAGCACTCAACGGATTATAGCTCCATATATTATGGCAGCGTGTTATCCGACGTCCTGCAACGGTTCTGGGCAACGGAAGAGCCACCCACCGCTCTTAGAAATAACCCACGTGATGAGGAGTGCGAAACATTCTATCGATGTAACACGGTGCGCCTCCCATCGGGTAGATTTATGACAAGGTTGCCATTTCTGTCAACTCGACCTCCGCTGGGGAGCTCATGGAGTCTGGCAGAAAAGCGGTTAGTGGCAATGGAAAGGCGCATGAAGCGGGACTCCAACTTCCGACAGAAGTATGTGGAGTTCATGCGCGAATACCTGACGTTGGGTCACATGTCGGTGTCCAGGGTTGACTATCGTCATGAGGAGCATTATGTGTTGCCTCATCATGCTGTTTTGAAGACACCTGACTCAAAGATTAGGGTCGTGTTCGACGGGAGCGCGGAGACGTCTAGCGGGGTGTCCCTGAATCAATGTCTCCATGCTGGTCCTAAGCTGACCAGAGACATTGCAGACATTCTCACGGACTTCAGGAGACACCAGGTTGTCTTCGTTACGGACGTACGGATGATGTTTCGTCAAACTGAGATTCATCCAGACGACCGTCGGTTCCAGCTGATATTGTGGCGAGAGAGCCCAGAAGAACCGATGGTCACGTACGAGCTCAACACAAACACGTACGGATTAAAGCCCAGCCCATATGTAGCCATGCGTACGCTACGAGAACTGGCTGATCAAGAACGGCTCCGCTTTCCCCGCGCGGCTGCTGTCATTGATAGGGACGTCTATGTAGACGACATTTGTACGGGCTCAGACAGTATTGAGCAGGCGCTCATCTTAAGGGATGAATTGGTGGCGCTCATGGCCTCCGGTGGCTATGAACTCAGGAAATGGCTGTCGAACTGCCCAGAGGTACTGGCAGGACTGCCAACTGAGTATCAACAAGACCCGCATTTGTTTGAGGATTCGGAGAATCTTCATGCGTTGGCCATTTTAGGGGTCCAGTATCGACCGAGTCAGGATGCCTTCACATACAGTTGTGAGGCCGAGTTGCTGTCGAAGACCTGGACCACGCGATCGGTCCTTTCGACTATCGCACGAACGTTCGATCCAACCGGTTGGATCGCGCCGGTCACGTTCATGGGAAAGTGCTTCATTCAGGAGCTTTGGTGGAGTTGTTGGTTAGGGACCGTCACACCAAGAATTCACACGCAGGCTGTAACACCCTTCTGGGCATTTTGCAGCGTGAATTTTGGATTTTATCGGCCCGCAGAATCATACGGAGCGTTGTGTTTCGTTGCTTGCCTTGTTACCGACTAGGGCTTTCAAAATACCGGATGTTTTCAATACCGGTATCGATCCGGTATTGGACGTCAATACCGTGATCACGGTATTAATACCGGTATTACATACCAACATTTAAAGTATGTGTTTTTATTTGTAAAAACAGTCTTTTTTGTTTTTTTTTTAATTTTAAATAACTTTTATAAATAGCGCTCTATATAACAATTTGGTATTGGTTGATTATTTAATTAGATAGGACTAAGTAGGAACATAATCAAAACTTAACTCAAGTCTTTTTGTAGGAAGGCATTCCACATAGCGTTTGAAAAGAATAAATATCAAAAAAGTCGATTTTTATTATTATTGAAAAGTATCATGTACTCAACATAGCTACCTATCAATATTTGTAGAAACGTAAGTATAGCTTAATTAGCTATTAGCCATACAATAGCCTACTGAAAAAAAAGCACGCTCTGCATCAATATTCGTAGGTATTACAAACAGTAAATATCTCTAAGCTGCCGGTAGGAATGGACGTGCCTTCATCTTCACACATCATCATTAATGATCATTTCAACCAAGACGTCCACTGCTGGGCGTATAGGCCTCCCCCAGGTGTTGCCGCAGTGGCCTGTCCTATGGGCGCATTCAGCGTGACCCCGCAACCTTCACCAGGTCATCGTTCCACCTTGTTGGACGCCTTCCAACACAACATCTTTCTGTTCGCGGTTGCCACTACAAAACTTATAGGCCCCATTGGCCATCTGTTCTGCGAGCAATGTGCCCTGCCCACCACGACGATTTCTACTCTTTCTCGAAGTTCGAACTGACTGACTGGTCGAACTGGACCTATTTTACATCATTAGATCCAGGTAGACTTCGTCCACAACTTCGAGTGTAGAGTCTCCGATTTTGATAGGTGAGGGTGTTACGTGGACAGTCAACATGACCTTGGTTTTGTCCATGTTTATTTTAAGACCCACTCTTTCGGAAGCTCTACTGCGGTCATCGAGCATTTCACTGACGTCTCTTCAATCCAGAACCTTAAAGATATCCTCCAGTGCAGGCTGAACAGTTTCGGAGATATAACGTCTCCCTGTCACACAAAAAAAGGTTCCGAGGTCTGGTCCTGAAGTTGAACTGACATGGTGGTGTTTTTGCCACCGTTGGAGACACTGCAGTACGGCCCAAGTCTCGGTCGAATTAAAGGGTTTCTCGTAGTCCACAACCGCTAATCAGAGATGCAGGTTATACTCTTCGGTCTCTTGTATGACATCCAGCCACATAATCACGCAGCGTATGTAGTTATGCTGTCTACGGTACTAAAGCCTTTTCGGAATCTGGTTCGTTCGGGACGCTGGAAATCGTCAACGCACTTCGTCTTCGAGGACCCACCAAGCAGACCCACTGGTGGGTCTCCGAATACTGATGTGTCTCCCAAGACCTACTAGTGGGTCTGATCCTACCAGTCAGTAGGTCTTGGGAGACACATCAGTATTCGGAGACCCACCGGTGGGTCTGCTTGGTGGGTCCTTGAAGACGAAGCGAAACCGCGCAGGTTTGATGATTTCCAGCCTCCCGATATCATTTCCACTGCTCGAATTCAATGAAGTAGAAGGTTCTTCTATGGTCATATCTTGTTCATTATCAGTCATTGTCTCACTGTCTCTTTATATGTTTCGTGTGAAATCGTGTGTCATTATTATATTTTAAAAATGGAATTTAATTTACGATAATACATGTAATGCTTGCAATACCGTGATCCCGGTATTGAGGGCTTCAATACCGGTATTGAAAATGGCCCATATTTGTCCGGGATCACGGTATTACGGGATCCCGTAATACCGGTATTGAAAGCCCTATTACCGACTCAAGGCAGCCACAATGCAGCCACAAATGGGAGATCTCCCGGCCGATCGAGTCACGGAGGCTCGGCCATTTGCTGGCGTAGGGACAGATTTCGCGGGGCCTTTCATGGTCAAGACATCGCACCTTCGCAACGCGAAGTCGGTTAAGGCATATCTGTGTGTCTTCGTGTGTCTGGCGACCAAGGCCGTTCATTTGGAATTGGTGGCCGATCTCTCTACGGAGGCCTTTCTGGCGGCGTTAGATCGATTTGTTTCTAGACGGGGAGTACCGTCACTGATTCGGTCGGACTGTGGTACCAACTTCAAGGGCGCCGACCGGTGCTTAAAGGAAATTGTATTGTTTTTAAGTCAGAATGAGCGAGAGATTGGCACGGGCCTCGCCAGTCGGGGCATTTCGTGGTATTTTAGTCCACCTGGATGCCCCCACTGGGGTGGAATTTTCGAGGCAGTAGTCAAGTCTTCCAAGACTCACTTGTATCGGGTCATCGGCTCAACGATTCTCACCTTTGAGGAGTTGTCAACGGTGTTTTGCAGAATTGAGGCGGTCTTAAACTCGCGACCTTTGTGCCCGTTGAGCGCTGACCCGAATGACCTTGAGGCCATGACCCCAGGTCATTTTTTGATTGGCCAACCACTTAACGCCTTGCCGGAATATCCGTATACTGATGTCAAGTTGTACCGGTTGTCACGGTATCAGATGTTACGGCAAATGAGCCAAAATTTTTGGAAGCGATGGTCGCTGGAGTATTTGCATATTCTACAGCAACGCGTTAAGTGGACGGACAGGACGACCCCACCCTGCGTTGGAGACCTCGTTCTGGTTAAGGATGCTAACCTATCACCGTTGTGTTGGCGACGGGGGCGCATTGTTAACCTGATTACGGGCAAGGATGGGTTTCCAAGGATCGCAGACGTCCAGGTGAGGGACTCGATCCTTAGACGGGCAGTTTCAACTTTATCTCGACTCCCGGGAGTTTGAGCGGACCGACAACGGGTCGGTCCGGGGGGGGTGATTGTTTATAATCTACCTTCAGATTTTTGATTTTCTCCGCCTCGGTGCGACAGAGGCGAAGGGGCGGAGGTAGAGGTCGAGCGCTGGGCTCGGCGTGAATAGTAGTTCGTATTGAGACGTGCTGGGCGTCGAACGAATATTATAGTAGCCATAGACGGGTGAAAGCGCACGCGCATTGATTAAATCGACTTGTGGAGTCATTTCGCGGCACCCAATTATACTAGTTAAGCAGTACGGTTAGCGACGCTGTGAATGTCGAACGGGTTATTGATAATATCATTGGTTTGCCTTGTCACGGGAGTGCTATTGGGAAAGCACCGAGGCTTTGTGGTTAGACTAATACGGAGTGAGTGTGGTGGCTCGCGTTAACGGCGTGGCTTGCAGCGACGTGGAAGAATCGTCCGGAACTACCAGCAAACCATCGCAAGGTCATATACACTCATTATACACATACACAGTTACACAACTTGCGAGGGGTCAAGGAAGTGAGACCGGCTCGAAGAAATGAGGTAAGGGTAGCTTTAAGTTCAGAAATTGTAATATTGTTCGGAGGCGCGTATCGCGTCTATTTGATCCCGTTAGGACGGCGGCTGTTCTGAGACCTGTCTTCCATGGGCCCGAGATAAGGTTCGGCTGAGTCCTGGCGCGATCACGTACCATTGTCCGTATCTCACAAAGAGAGAGTTGTCGTCCGCATTTCTTAGACTTTAAAATTCTTACAGTTCCCAGTCTCTACATTCTTGTACTTCTGATTAATTTAAAAAAAGTACATACATGAATATGAGACGCATGAGGAAAGACTAGTCAGGGAGAGTACACGTAGGAAAGATTTAAAAAATAAGATAAGTCCTCATTTTAACATTGTGAAACATAGTTCACAATATCAAGCAGTGCAATTTATTCAATAGGGTACCATTAGAATTAAAAAGCTTAATCTATACGTCTTCATTTAAATCAAAGCTTCAAGCATTCCTACTGGATAAATGTCTCTACTCCGTTGACGATATGTAATATTAAGGTATATAATACAACTATGATAATGCGCCAACTGATATAATTTGTCCTGTGTTTGTCAGTTTTTAATTTTAAAATGACTATTTGTATAAAGCTGACATGAATTTTACAACAATCTAATAATTTAATTGTATTTTTGATTATTTTTTGTTTCAATTATGATTTAATTTTGTATTTTATGTGTAGGTATTGTAATTTTTGTTGTTAATGTTTAATTATGACTTATGAATGTGTTTTATTATTATTTTTAATTATTATTTTTATGATTTCAAATACAATGTGAATTGTTTGTGAATAAATTGAATTGAATTATCAGTTGAGTCAAATACATTCCCAACAGAATGGAAAACATCTAAAGTTATCCCGGTTCATAAGAGTGGCCCAAAAAGTGATATAAAAAATTACAGACCCATAGCTGTTTTATCCATATTTGGAAAAGTGTTTCAAGCGGTACTTTTAAAAAAAGTATTTTCCAAACTGCAACGGTGGTTTGCGGAGGAACAGCACGGATTTCTTCCAAATCGTTCAACCACGTCTAATTTACTCAACGTTACGATATTCTTAGCCAAAAATATTGACGACAGAAAGCAGGTGGATGTCACTTATTTTGATTTTCAGAAGGCTTTTGACCGGGTTGACAATGATATACTTTTGAGTAAATTGGCTTTGGCTGGTTTCTCTGCGGCAACACTTAAATTCTTCGCAAATTACCTATACAATCGCAAACAATATGTTATTTTTGAAAATGCCAATTCGGAATGCTATTCTGTCACTTCTGGTGTAGGCCAAGGTACTAACCTAAGTCCCCTGTATTTTCTTATTGTTGTAAATGACCTGCCCAAGTGTGTAAAGCACTCCACAGTTTTAATGTATGCCGATGATGTCAAAGTTGCGCTTCCCATATCTAATCTTAGCGATACAGTCACACTTCAACAAGACATAGACAGCATCCACCATTGGAGCACTATAAACAACCTCAACTTGAATATTAGCAAAAGTGCGATCATGACCTTTTCTAAAGTCACACAACCTATCCTCAATATTTACACATTAAACAATGAGCCCTTGAAACGAGTTAATGCCGTACGCGATATTGGTACTAATTTTGACCCACACCTCACATTTAACCAACATAGTAATATAATACAAATATGCAACAAGTCCCGCAAAAACTTAGGTTTTGTTTTACGACAAGTTAATTTTTAAGCTATTGCATAGCTTCTATCGCGGGCTTTGAGCGTGGAGAGCGAATTCAGAAATTCCCTAACGAAAATATTCAAGATTCAATATTCAACCAGGTTGCTATGGTTACGGAAAAAAACAAGGTTGTCAACTGAGGTTGTCAAATTAAATAATTAATTATTTGCTGTTGTAAAAAAATATGCCATGCAATAGCTTTACCGCGGCAGTCTCCGAGTGCCACATTTAGTTTTTTTTTTTTAATAATTGTACAGCCATAACCCTCATCTACAACTCCTTCGTACGCAGTTTACTCGAAACCAATAGTGTAATCTGGAACCCTCATGAAAAAATCTATAAACTAGTCATTGAAAAGGTCCAGAAGTCTTTTATTCGCTACCTCTAACTCAAATTATTTGGCTTTTACCCCTAAAATTTACCCTACGCCATTCGTGCTAGGTATGGTGACATACCAGAGCTTAGAAGTCCGGAGAAATCTTGCTCTAGTTAAATATGTCATCTGCTTAGTTCGTGGTTCCCATTTTAATTCCCTGCTGTTACAGTACATCTCTTTTAACATCCCACTACATATCCGGCACTCTCTTCGCCCACGCCAACGTCCTCTTTTTTCGATTCCTCAAACAAGCACCGTAACTCTTAAGACTAGCCCACTATTTCTAGCCCTTACCCACATAAACATTTTAATGTATGACGAGTCATTAGATATTTTTGCAAGTACGGAACTAAGTCTCCTTAACACTGCTTCTCGATACCTGGAGTCCATTGCCACTCCCAGTACTATCTCCTCGGGTTTAACAATTTTTTTGGTCATTTTTATTTGATTTCAACTTTTGCCACTAGAATGTTTTGTTAATTTTTATTGTAATAATGTTTTTTTTTTCTTAGTTTTGTTATTATTATTTTTTATTTCTAAGTTTTTTGTTTTTTGTTCAACCTATAACTCACTGTAAACTGTCACTGTAAATATAAGTTGGTTATTAATAAATAAATAAATTATGTGCTTTAGCGTATGTTCCATCAGAACCAGTTATCAACGCTTTTGACGAACTGCTCGAATCTGTTTTATATTGTGCATTCTGGCCTCCTCCGACAAGGCATTGATTATTTTGAAGATAACTGGATCGGAAGGTTGGAAAGACGGGGCAGGCGAGCTCCTAGATTTCCTATTGATCTGTGGAATACTTTTGATGCAGTTCTTCAGGAAATTCCCCGAACGAACAACTCCGTTGAAGGCTTTCACAGGGGATTCTAGTCACTTCTATCGGCTCATCTCATCACCCATCTATATGGAAGTTTTTGGATGAACTTCGTCGGCAGCAAAGCCTGACAGAACTGAAACTGGAGCAAATTTTGTCTCGTGGATCACACACAACTAGTCGGCCAAGATATAGGCAAACATCGGCAAGATTGAAAGATTTAGTTGAATCATTTGGGGAGAGACCACTCCCAGATAACTTACGGGCCAATGCTCATAATTTTGAATTTCAACAAATATGATTAAAAAATACATAAAAAAACGAAACACAAAATGATTAAACCTAAAAAGCATACAAATTTAAAATAAATAATTATATCTATCTAGGGTCAAAGTCTACATACTGCATACGGCCAATGACCTTTTTTTTTTACAAAATAAGCCAGCATTCCTTCAGGCGTTATCGACATTCTTGAAAGCACAAAACCTAACAAAAAATCAAATGTTTTTTTTTTCCTTCATCACGTATAATACTTCATGTTATTTTACATTTTGTCTAGTATAACTTATTAATATTTATTTGGATTTCATATTTAACAAACCTATTTTATGTATTTCTAAATTTTGACCCCCGAAAACCATGAAAACGACACCCATGACGGAAAAACCTAAAATTTAGCTAGCCGCCATCTTGGATTTTAATTTTGGTCTCATTTTCGTAATCAGCGACCATAAAAACCATGAAAACGACACCCATGACAGAAAAACCAAAAATTTTCGTTGGCGCCATCTTGATTTTCATTTTGACCTCATATTCGTAATCAGCGACCCCAAAAACCATCAAAACGACACCCATGACGGAAAAACCAAAAAAAATCCAGGCTGCCATCTTGGATTTTCATTTTGACCTCATTTTCGTAATCAGCGACCCCAAAAACCATGAAAACGACACCCATGACGGAAAAACCTAAAAATTTTCTGACCGCCACCTTGGATTTTCATTTTGACCTCATTTTCGTAATCAGCGACCCCTATAGCCATGAAAACGACACCCATGACGGAAAACCCAAAAATTTTCGTTGGCGCCATCTTGATTTTCATTTTGACTTCATTTTCGTAATCAGCGACCCCAAAAACCATGAAAACGACACCCATGACGGAAAAACCTAAAATTTTCCTAGCCGACGAATTGAGAACCTCCTTTTTATTAAGTCGGTTAATGAGATTTACCGTCTATAATCAGTTCAACCTAATAGCCTGAAAGAATACAACTATCGATCCATAAGTACGTATAATTTTGAAGGAATTTTCTTTCAAGTCCTGATCGTTGAGGAGTTGCACCTTCCGTCATCAGCGCAGCGCCGCCACATGAAATTATGATTATCAGACGCAAATACTTGAACAGCTTCTGAAAATGTATGGAAAACGTTATGTGCGTTATATATTCGAGGGTTGCCCTCAATTTCTCAGAGTTCCCATCATCAGTAACTGACTTGGTGACAATGGGACCACCTTGGGAGTATACCTTTTCAAACAAAAAAATAATTTTGAAAATCGGTCCACAATAATAATTGTCGGAGATATGCGCGGACCACATAAAAAAAAAAACATACGAATAGAGAACCTACTTCCTTTTTAGGAGTCGGTTAAAAAGAGACGGAAACATTATTTATTTTTGACGTGTTGTAGTGCTTTTGCAACCAATTTACAACAAAATTTAAATCTGTGATTAAAATAGATATCATAATTTTTGATTTATTAAATGAATATTATTTCATCTAACACCAAATTGAACCATTTTTATGTTGATTGATATACTGTACCTATACACAACACACATTCCAGACTATTTTTTAAAGTGTACTTACTTACTATAAAATTATGTCACTTAAAATAATAATCGTCTAAATGATCAAATTTTTCAACCGTAGTTCAACGCTCGAAATGCCCGTGTGTGCGTTCGTCGGTGTTATCGCTGCACACAAACATAGCATCGCACCGAAATTGCCTAAAGTTCCGCAAGTCTTGTCTGTACAAGGCCTCTTAATTAGACGTTTGACGTTTCTCTTTCGCCATTGTCCTACGCCAGTTTTAAAATATGAAGGGAAAATGGAATATACGTGAAAGTTATTGAGCCGCGCACATTTTGTGTGATAAACACAAGGGTTGCGAGACTTTTCCGAAATATTTGGTAAGTATGGTTCTGTCAGTTATTTATCAGTGTTTTTTTTTGTTCATATATTTATTAGATAGATAGATAGAATACTCTTATTATGTACACCAAATTACAAAATAAATAAGAACTGCCACTCAGGTCGATCTTTAGGTAAAGCTGTGCTTGCCTAGGTCGTCTGTGGATAGGTGACCGCCCGACATACCGAGTTTCCTCCGTGCCTCGGAAAGCACGTTAAGCTGTTGGTCCCGGCTGCCATATATATAGATCTTTGGCAGTCGTTACAGGTAGTCAGTGACCTGAAATTCTGACATCCAGTCTTACCAAAGGGTATCGTATTACCTAGTATTAACTGGGTTGTGGAGGTCAGATAGGTAGTCGCTCCATGTAAAATACTGGTATTCAGCTGCATCCGGTTAGACTGGAAGCCGACCCCAATATAGTTGGGAAAAGCTAGGCAGATGATGAAATTACAAAAAAAACAATAGTAAAACAGTAGTAGTAGTGTAGTATTAGTATCATGTAAGCATTGACTCAATATGCCCCTCGTTTAAATTAACATAGGTACTGTATCCCATTTAAAGATAACGTTGAACAACATTTTATTTGACGTGAAGCCGTGTGTTATGAAAGCACCGTCAGTTACGTAACGTTTTTTTTTTTACTTTCTTTTTAAGAACAGAGGTTTATTAACCTGTATTTTCCTCCGTAGGTACACGCAACGTTATGTAATGCGTAACTGCGAGCTGCGTCAATAACTGAGTGTCATAAACAACACAGTCTACCTATTCGTTTGGTTAGCATTCTATTCGCTTTAAGGCAAACACCATGAAAATAGAAGGCGATTAGTTAGGGGGTCAAAATGGCCACTAAGGTCACTTGGTCTGCGTTAAGAGGAAATGCGAGTGCTGTCTCTCTCTACTATCGCTGTCTCTCTCCGTCCTCCTGCCCTCAAATTCGTGCGATAAGGACAACTGCAGAAAAAAGTTATAATTCGAGGTTTGGCTCTCGCCTATTTCCTCCTCCAATATTGAACCAATTTAAAAGATATTTTAGACAATGAATAGAAAGAAAGAAAGAAAAAATGTTTATTTGACGTCAGTACATCAAGCACACACACAATAATAATAATAAAAAAAGATTACAAAAATGGAAATACCTACATAGTAGGCATGTGCTGTGTGCCTCACGGCTGCGCCAAAAAGGTTCATTTCAGCATTCATGCCAGACAGGTGATGCTGTCTGACGCTGGTCTTCCAATGAACCTTATATGAATAAGGAGGTTATAAACTACGCCGCTATGTTTTTCTTTTCTCGTTAATACACTTCTGGACACATCTATAGGCCCACCTTGTATTTTCAGTTTCGTTTGGTCCTAGCTAAAATTTTATATTAGGTCGAGCAAAAAGTTTTTATGCAGTTTTGAACCTGGCACATTCACAATTTCATTCAATAGTCGTTTTTTGAATTTCGAACAGAATTTAAAGAAACAAAAGACAATTTGGAGCCTGTTTGTTGATATCAAACAATCGAATACTAAGAAAACTTGGTTTTATTGGTTTACTTGGATTTAATTCTTGAAAAAGTGATTGATATCTTTGGTTTTGCAACAAACATTACTTATTCTTAACATTAAGGTGAGGTTCTATCAATAATCTATGGATACTTCACCTGAAGTCGCTGCCCAAGCTGTGGCACTTATTCAGGCCGGACACAGCCAAAGAAACGTGAGTGCTCAACTTAATTTAAGTCGATCTGCGGTCCGAAATGTTTATCGGAGGTACCTAGAGACTGGCGGCTTTGTTCTTCGCCAAGGAAGGCCACGATCTCGGGTCACAACTGAAAGGCAGGATCGATTCATCGTGACGACCAGCTTGAAAAATCGTCACCTTACCTCCATTGAGATACAAAACCAACTTCGCGACTTCCACGGAGTATCTGTGAGCGCTCGAACTGTTCGGAGAAGGTTAAAAGAACGCGATATGGTACCACACAAGCCAGCTAATGGGCCCAAACTAACGCGAGCCCACCGAACAGCGCGCCTTCATTTCGCACGCAGTCATTTAAATTGGACACAGCAAGATTGGAGCCGTGTACTCTTTTCTGATGAGTCTAAAATTGTGTTACATGGCAATGATGGAAGGAAGAAGGTCTACCGACGTAAGGGAGAGCGTTTCGCACAATGCTGCTTTGAAGAGAGGGTTGCTTATGGCGGTGGCTCATGGACTGTCTGGGGCGGTATATCCGCGAGCGGCAAAACTCAACTTGAGGTTGTTACAGGACCACGGCTGCCAACATTAAATGCTGAAAGGTACATTCGTGAGTGCTTAGAACCTCACGTGATACCATACGCGGACTATGTGGGCCCAAATTTCCTTTTTATGCATGATAATGCAAGAGCCCATGCGGCCGGCATCGTCAGGGAATATCTTCGGGATGTGAACATCACAGTTATGGACTGGCCAGCCAGAAGCCCAGACATGAACCCCATTGAGCACATGGGGACGAGCTAAAAAGACGTGTTAGGGCTCGTCAGCCAGTTGCCCAGACGATGCAGGAGTTGAAAACTGCCATAGAAGAGGAATGGGAGATGATCCCTCAAAATTTCATAGAGCGGTTGATAAACTCTATGCCTGATCGTATGAGAGCTGTGGTAGATGCCCATGGAGGCAACACGCGTTATTAAATTAAACCTTTATTTGATAAAACATGTTTTTTATTCAAAAATCAATTGCCTTTAACAAGGCGCATATCCGACTTGTTAGGCGTAGCTCCATGTCGTATGGTATTCTGAATTCAAATTTAAAACAATACGATCGAAAAAGATGGTAAAATGTATCAGGTTTAAAACTGCATCAACAGTTTTTGTTCAATCTAGCAATCATATTTCGGTAGGGGCCATCGAAACCTAAACTCTAAGGTGGGCCAATAGATGTGTCCAGAAGTGTAGTTGTCAAAATTGTACACTAGGACTCTGTTAACAGCGATCTAAACAAGCAATTTTGAGCATTTTTTGAGGGTTCTAGTGCTTATAAAAATAATTTATCACCAAAAAGGAAAACATAGGGGCATAGAAATAGTTAATATTTATTATTCTGTAAAAAAACATTGCTCTAGGGTCATTAACCAAAAAGAAAACAGGCGAGAGCGTTTGTATGGAGAAAAGACCACTCGCATTTCCTCATAAGGAGCTTCATTATAGCTATGGAATATTACAAATGACAGTTCTAGGAGACTGTCTCATGGTCCTGGATCGATGAACGGAACTGGAACGAGTTAGTCCAGAAGAAGCCTACTCAACTCACTACTTAAGTATATTAGGGTCATAAGAACTTAGGAACACCGGAGCAGGCAAGGAATTCGATACTCCAATCTTTATGTCATGAATTCATGATTCCATGTTCATAATTATCTACCAAAACTCACGTAACGTTATATCTGACATTTACCGAAATGATTTCCGATGAAACGATGATTACATTTCTCAGACCCGCCATTAAACATTTAAAGTAACAATTCCAAGCCATCTTCGTATTGCTTATTATATAGGGAAATAACAATATAAAATGCATAACGTTCCTATGTTATCATGTTCTTACTTACAACAAGATAATATTTAAGTATCCCATTATAGTATAAATCACTTCTGTTTTACTATATTTTGACCATAAACAAACAATAAAATTTACTTTCCCGCTTTAAAATGGCGTCTATTTTGACACCTTGGAAACCTCCAAGGTGTCAAAATAGACGCCATTTTAAAGCGGGAAAGTAAAGTGCGCGTAAATCAATTATTTGTACGGTTTTTGCCATTTTCTGGTCAAGCAAGTTGGGTTCTGTGAAAAAAAAAACCGTTATTAAAAACCGATTCAAACAGAAACGTGGTGTTTTTATAATAAATTCAATGCGGACGAAGGTCGTGAGAAATCCAATCTAATCCAATTGTGTTATACCAAAACTCGACTCTGCTTTTTAACAGAGCTAGCATGACAACTAAACAAGACAATTAAAAACACATGACGGCTCAAATGACCCAGACATGTTACATGTCAATCGACAAGTTATTAGAATAATGCAATCTTTTTCTTTTTTTTAACTGGACCTCAATTATCGGAGCTTGCAGACGCTAGACAAAAAGCCATTTAACACAAAAAAAAAAAAAAAACAAAAAAAAAAAAGATGGTTGAAAGGAAACCAGACATGTTAAAAACTAACTAATATCAAAGAAATAGTAACCAGTTTGGAATGCATCTAACTGCAGTTATTATAATTATAGTCTATTTTTCTTTGCTTTCAAACTAGAACACTAGACTAACGAGTCCATTAATATAGCAAATAAAAATAAAAAAGATGGATGAAAGTGACCCAGACAAACTTAATACTAAAATAGACAACAACCAGGCCAGGCAACCAGTATTTTTATTGCATCAGAAATTCAGACTGCATTTATTGTAATCATTGAGTTTATTGAGTTTCTTTTATTTCGGACTGGACCACTAAAGACACACGAGACACTTAGTTAAAGAACAAAATATAGATATAATTTAATAAGATGGATGAAAGTGACCCAATCATGATATATACATAAAAAAAAAATAGCAACCATTATATTTTACTGCACCTGAATGCAAACTCGACCACTAGAGTCACACAAGACGTCTATTGCCACTCCCAGTAAGTACTATCTCCTCCAATTAAACAAAGTGTATTTCTTTTACACGATGATAAGAGTTTTGTTAATTTTTATTTGATTTCTTAATTTGTATGGTAATATTGTTTATTTATTTTTTTCTTAATTTTGTTATTATTATTTTTTATTTCTATTTTTTTCATTTGTGTAATTTTTTGTAATTTTTGTTCAACCTATAACTTATATGTGTGGTGTTCCTGTTAGTATAAGTTGGTTATAAATAAATAAATAAACTTAATATAAAATGTATGAAAGTAACCCAGACATGTTTGATACTAACATACACATTATAATCATTGAGCATTGATATAAAAACTAAAGATACGGTCGTCCGAACATTTTGCTCGATGCGTTACCCGTAGAGAGAACCACTAACGTCATCTATAAGAACTAATCAGGCTGCTCGTAAACGTAACCTTGTATGAGCGGCGTGGCTTGGTATTATCGAGGTATAAAGAAATTAAGGCGGGGTTGCAGTAATTTTAAGATTTTTGAACCTATAAAAATCGAACTAAATACGAGTTTTAAAATAAATAAAAATCATTACATAAAAATTGAACATACTCTCTAGTAAATCGTAAAGATAGAAACGCGATTTACAATGATCGGCTCGATACTTTTTTTTATCAAACATGACTCTAAATCACAATTTCAAACGTGTACTGCTAAGACATTTCATCATGAATTTATATGAAAGTTATATCATTAGATAGAACTTTTTATTCTGAAGTAAATGGTGAAAACAGATTGTATAATTTATTTATAGTTTTTCTCCAAGAAGCAAAAAACAGTCAAAATTTAGGCATTATATCGCTCGCGCGGCAGGGCGGGGGGCGAGGTCGTGCGTACATAAAAACAAAGTACTGCAACCTCGCCTTAAATAAAGCTTTCATTAAAATGTTAATATTTTTTTTTTAATTTTTCATTTTCATTTTTTTTTAAATCTCGGTTTAGTCAAGACCTATTTGGGACCAAATTCGAGGCGTCATTTTATCATGCGGTCCGCCCAATCCTTACGCAGTAATATATAAGTCAATGTCATTGAGTCTATTTTTCTTTTCTTTCAAACTGAGATTGGGACCACTAGAGTCACACGAGACACTTCATAATAAAATAAATAAAAATATGAAGATGAATGAAAGTGACCCAGACATGTTTAAATAGCAACCAGTATAGAATGCAGCAGACTGCAGTTTTTATATATTTTGTCTTTTTTGATTAACTTTCAAACTGTTAGTGAAAGTTCGCAGTGGCTCACATATACTTATTGCGTTTTAATAATGTTATCATCGCAAAGCAAAAACAGTGCGGTTATAAATTTATAAATCCATGATTATTATGAAAAATAATTCTTCCATATTTAAACAGGATTTTGTTCAGAATTTCAAGGGTTTATTGCAAATATGATTGCTGGGAAACGACTTTTTTTATTAAAAAAACATGTTTTATGTAGGTACTTTAAAACTCGAGAAGACAAGTTAACTTCAAATTTCGTTCTTGTGCTGAAAGATCCTTGCACAGCAGTCTAACACGCTCCTAATTTAACCTCCTTCCAAAAATAACACATACATATTTTAAGCCAGACAAGGTGATTTCAGGTGAACGGTCCTCAATCGCAGGGAATCCAGAGATTGGAAAATGGTCCTTAAGATCATTTATTGACCGGTGAGTAACGTTTAGACTACAATAATGCAGTAACATGCAAGATCACACAGGACAGATTTTGAAAGAAAGAAAAATTATATATTTATAAGTAACGCATAGGACCAAGAAAAAAGAAGTGAAATTAACAACAACATTCTTTTTCGTGTTTAACATTTTGGATGAACTCCTTGATCAAAACCGAAGACATGTAACCTGTTAAATCTACCAATTTGCGCAGAATCTGCATTTTGTATTATTACGGTCAGAAACACAGGCTTCCCCTTGTGTTTCAGTATTACTAATTAGACATAACATCACGCCTATAATCCCCGAAGGGATAAGCAGAAATGTAAAGATTAAGTATTACAACCAAATTTCACCAGTGTGTGTAAGTTCCATAAAATAGGGGGCGAACCTATTACCACCAACCAGGTATAAATCCAGACACTGTGGCTGCTACTGCCACCCTGGGATTCCAACCCAGAAACCTCATGTACAGTGCGTCAAGGCATCTTTAATGAAAGGTGTTTAATTATATTTTATCTTTATTTACTTGTCTGACAACTGTCTTCCCATATAAGATACAAACTAGTTGTTTTAGCATTTAGCACTATAATGCTATTGTAAGTAAACACTTATTGTGAAGTACCTACTATCTATAATTAGCATCGAGAAGTTTTACTTTTCGCAAACACGATAATCATTGTTAAGGAAACTGCGTACCGTAAGCGTCCATAACATAATATTATGTGTAAACAAATATGTGATTTTTGAAAAGCACTTTAAGGTTCCTTTCACACCAACCGGCTCGGAGATTAGAGCAGATCAGAGACAGGACAAGGGACTTGTTTGGGTTCGAACCCACGACTTACTGTTCGTAAGTAGGAGCCACAGCCACAGCTACTCTCTAACGCTATGGAAAAATATATAGTTGTTTTGCCTAGATTTTCTGCTATACTTGGTTGAATAACGTTTGTTTGGACATTCTCTAAGATAAGGAACTGCGATCTGTGACATGCGATATTATCACTAGGTATTATCTTATCATTTAGAATAAATTGATTCAAATAGCAATGATAAAATAAATGTATGATAGTAGTAGCTTGAACCGTAATAAAATTTACAAGTTTAAAAATCTAAAACCCGACTATGAATAAAATATTGGTTTGTTATTTACATAATACGAGTAAATAACACGCAAGAACTGCTTAACCACAATCTAAACGTATGTATTGACTAAAACTAAAATATGATATACATACTTGTAATGTGATCGCCAAGACCTTTCTTAAGATACCAAAATGATTTTCTCAATTTAATACTTACATATTTTTTGAGGTAAGTTTTTGACATTTAAATTCCGGCATAAAAAGAATTTATAATTACCTATTTATTTATTTATTTTATTTATACTTATAGCCTATGCAATGTATGGGCTATTCTTACAAATCAATTGACACCTCATTAATTAAAATCCGTTCAGTACCTAGTTTAGGCACTACGGTGGAACATACATACATACTTACATAGACTGTCAAAATCATTACCCTTTTTTTTGGTGGGTGAAAAATCAAATAATCCCCCCGCTCTTGGGCAGAGCGGAAAGGAGTGTCAGACTTGTACTGACTAAAAACCAACCCAGTTCCTTCTTCGCCCTTGTGCCGAGGCCACATCATCTCTTTCGATAATCCGCAGCCCCGGCGAGAAAATCATTACCCTTCTTTTTGGCTTTGCCATAGTAGAAAAATAGGGTAACCAGACCAGAAAAAAATCGGACTTCGAATAATGGAATGGCAGTACCTTTGTGCTCTTCTATTTGTTATGTTTTTATCCTTTTTTTGTATTTTGTGTGTGCATAAATAAATAAATAAAATAAATAAATAAATAAATAAATGGATTTGATCATTTACCTCAGCAATTTTTAAACAATAATTGTATAAAAATTGCTGCAACAATAATTCTGCATAGGAAACAAGATTTAGTTTCGCAGATGTGTTACAATTCAATCTCATTACAATAGGGGATCGGACAAAAAAAAAACTAATTAGTCCGTCAGATAGATTTCCAAAAAATATTAACAACGTATTTTTTCTTTTTTCACGTAAACAAAAAATGAAGACGATACAGTGTTTCGAAAACTCGTGTGACGTCATATGATAGTACATTTTGTACCTTCAATTGATGTTTCAAGCCCCACTCCATGATCTTTGACGCGCTTTATCTTCGTCAATTTTTATTGTTTTGATAAAACAAAAAACACGTATCCAATATTTTTCGAAAATCTAACTGACGGACTAAACAGAATCATATTTTTTGACGTGATAACGTCTTATAATTCGATGGCCGGCTGCACGCACGAAAAAAGATGACGTCATGCGTCGTTACCTCGCTCTGAGGCGTTCCATAGCAACGGCGTGTTAATTGTCGTTCCATAGCAACGGCGTGTTAATTGTTTGTTTATAGCAATGTAAGTGCTGTATTTTCTTATGACGTTGTCACGTTCAAGTATCGCCAGTAAACCGACTTTACAAACAACCGATTTTTTGGGTCAGTCCGATCCCCTATTGTGAGAAAGACTGCGATCAACGGCTTAACGTGCTTTCCGAGGCACGGAGGAGACTCTTTATGTAATAGGTGATACTGATCACCCATCCATGGACCAACTTAGGAAAGCGCGGCTCAACCTAAAGATCTTATTTTAAGAAGTTATTATTTTGCCACGAGCTCCTCAGTTGTATTTGTACTTCACAATATCATCATCATTCTCCTGGAATCCTTATCCCAATTCATTTGGGTTCGGCGCAGAATGTCTTCTTCGTCCATAATGCCCTGTCTCTCGTTATCTCGTGAAACACCTCCTTCCTTACCACATCATTCGTAACACAATCCATCCATAATTTCTTTGGTCTTCCTCTACTCTTTTAACCAATCCACATTCATATTCAAATTCATCTTTTGATTTTTCACAATAATAAGGTCAAAATGTCCAACAATGTACCTATCAAGAATTCCTAACCAATCTCTCTTTTCAAACAGTCTCTTTAATGTCAATTTCGAATGTAAACGCACAAACATGCAGCATCATTCCAGATTGAAAGGGGTCAGCTCACACAAAGGTGTATACAGATGAATGGCAATCCATTCCATCCATTGTGGGTTCGGACGTGAGAGTACACAATGCTTTGGAGAAAATAAACAACCGTGACAAAACATACCTAGTTGGTTTGAATAGTTTGAAATATATTGAAAGAAGAAGAAAAGAAAGAAAACATATTTAGCTTTTGCCAGCGGCTTCGCCCGCGTGAAAATGATGATTTTCCATACAAACTTTCATCCCCTATTTAACTACCTTAGGGGTTGAATTTCGAAAAATCGTTCCTTATTCCTTGTCTACATTATAAAGGGAACCAAACTGTGCAAAATTTCAGCTTTCTAGGTCCAAGGGTTTGGGCTGGGCGTTGATGAGTCAGTCAGTCAGTCTGACTGACTGACTCATCAACGCCCTGAGTTTATTTAAATAGATGTTTGCTGTTTGTTCGACTTTAGACATGGAAGGTAGTGATTAAAGGCTCTGCCAAAACTGTTATGTGCTTTTGCACCTACCTAGGTTTGATATTGTGCTTTTGTTATAGGTACTGCAAAGGTAGGTTTGGCATTGTTTGTTTACACTAAATAGGTTTTGGAGAGTCTTTTTTTTATATGAGTTTGGCCTCCTCTTGACCTCAATCTTGTCCAAAGGGCAGAGATGAAGACGAATGATGATGGTGATGAAATGATATTCTTTTAAATACATATGTTTAAAAATATTGTGTGAGATGCCATCATACCACCACAACTAAAAAGGTCCACCCCTTCGACATGTTCCGATGGCTTTCTCGTCTCCACTGAAGAAAACGGTCATCGGCTCTACGGCTAATTAATATGGCAGGCCCGTTGCCACTTCAGCTTACATAATATTCTGTGAGCTATTTCAACATCTCTGGGTCTCTGTTGGATTGCAGGATTACTTCGTTTTACTACGGAAGTGTTCCGTCAAAATTATTATTTTTTCTTGTCGTATCATCCTTGATTCAGTGGTGTGGTCTAAACTCTAGAGCTATACATAATTCGTGGCAAATGGGACATTAGCACTCCAAAGATATTATGAGACGGTTTTTCTTATCTGTTCAGATTATATAAATGCCTAATTAACATGCAAATAAGTAACCGGAATAACTGGAAATGTTAAAAGAAGACGATGTTTAACCACTAACGAAAGCTATGACTACATAGATAAATGCTGTAGCCTACTAAACTTAAGTATTTATAATCTTAATAAAAAGGCATAAGACACCAAATTTCTTGATTTTAGACCCTACCTCGACACTTAAAGATAACATGCACAAAAAGTTAAAAGAAAAATAACAATTAAACCATGATTAAATAAGCCAGAGCTATGCCATCAGTAAGGCTTTACTTCCTCAATCATTTAAACCCAAGACCCTCAGAATTTGAGGTCTCAATTGACCAGTGCTTTACCGGTATGGTATAGACCAAGCTTTATACTTTATTCCAAAACCAAAGAACTAAATATTAAGACATAAAAACCTAAAAATACTAACTCTAAACACCAAAACAATACCACCACCATAGACCCATCACCAGACCCAATCCACCACCGGACATAATGAGCACCTACTTCCAACATAATTGTCCATGCTCTCCTTCCTGACGATCACCGAAGACATCTTGGTGGCATACACGATACAGCTGTCTAAAAATGATGAATGAGGGGCGACCACTAGAATAGGCGCCTCCTTTCGGCTAGCCTGCCTCCCGCGAATGGTGATCGCCATACCGCCAGCCAAGTATGACATTTTCCCGATGAAGCATATTAACGGCTTCAGGGCCCTATAAAAATAAAAGAGCACGTCAAATGAGGTTCTACAAGTCTTGAGACAGCCATATTCCCTCGGAATTTACGATAGCCCCTGAACAAACGTTGCGTAACTTGTTCGCTATTCTTAGGATTCATTTTGTTTGGTCAATCTTGGGTAGGTAGGTACCCATTGGTTGGAAGAGTTTTGAGAATATTCTTTATTTTCAATAATAGTTATTTATAAATGCGTCTTTTTTAACGTCTGATTAGTGCCTACCGTGATGTCTGGCATCTCATTCACAGTCAATTTAAAAATGAAAGCTAAAATTAATTATTGCAATTACAATAATTTTAGAAGTGTCACGCTACTCACGCAATAACACTGACTGTGTTATATACCTAGTATCTATCTACTCATCTTTTCTAAATAACAATATGCTATACCTTAATAAAATAGCAGAAGATAAAATAAGATACAGAGTAGAGGCAATAAGGGAAATAATAAACCTTCAAACGTTCATAATCTGGCATAGATTTTTGTGGTTATAGGAAGTAACTCAAACGAATGAAAATGTTAGCATCTGTGTTGTACCGAATCTGTCTGGACATATCGACTTTTTGGTCCCCGTTACGACCTGGCACGACTCGGCAATGTCTAGTCAAGGCTGTTCAATTTAAAGAGATTTAAATTAGAAAAACAACTTTAGGAACTGAAAAATATATTTAATAACAAGCAAAAAGTTTGGATTTTTCTTAAATGGCTTTTTTCGGGATTTTTTCAAATGGATAATCCATTTGAAAATTTGGTACGCCTCTGTAGAAATGTTAACTACATAAACCTATGATCACAACAGTTCCGTAATACAATAAGTAACAAACGAAACTTTTGGAACAAAGATGCAGACTGTATGCCATGCCTTTGCAATGAACACAGAACACTGCATAAACTATGCATGGCAGTTCCCAAATGGCCTAAATTCTGAGAATTAGTACATTGACCGACTCAGAAGCTTTAGCGATTTACACACAGGTTCAAGTCGGCAAGACTCACCGCACCGGAAGTATAAATTCAGACCATCCTTTACTTATACCACGGTTTATATAGAAAAACTCCAATATATCATGAATATTTATTTGTGATAAGACTGAAGATTTACTACAGATATCGACTAATTTAGTCAATAAAGTAGTATGTTCATATTTATATTAACAATCTCAATCAATCTATATACAATCTTACATAAACGCAATTTTTCACTATATTTATCTCCCCCTCACACATACACACACACACACACATAGACACACACACAAATAGACACACACACACACACTCACACACACACAAAGACAAACACATTCATAGGTACCTACATAAATAGAATACATCATAGTTGCATTAGCTAGTAAACATATTGTAATTTAAAGATTATGTACTGTGCTCACCCTACAACTACTGTCGCAGGTTCAAATCATAGGCGAGGACACTGGCACTGGCACCCTAAACACAAGTTAAATCTTACATTGGGTGCCAGAGCTCATCGAAAACACCCGTTTCCTAGTTGTAAAACTCCATATTATTGTTAAATAAGTGTTTCTTGTACAATTGAAGATAATAAATATACTTTTTTTTTTTTTATTAAGGAGGATGAATTAAATATTCACCATAGTATATGTTACACGTGAATTATAATGAAAGGTAATATTATATCATTTAAATAAACTAGTTTTAGATATTTTAAAATGAGGTTGTTGCTCTTGCTGTGTTGTTGGTGGCTTGGTGCGTTCGATCCCCGCACGGAACAAATATTTGTATGGCCTACAGATAGTTGTTTCGGGTCTGGGTATTTGTGAATGTGAGTTTAAATGTTTGTGAACGCACCCACGATACAGGAGAAATTCCTAGTGTGGGGCAATGTATTTAAAAAAAAAAGTGTTCCGTTAAAGTGTTCCGTTCGTGTTCCACACGTGCCTCAAAGAGATATCAGCCACATTCAAGCAAATGCCGACGCCTGCCGGGGCTGCAGGTTGTTCGAAAGAGATACCACGGCCCCGGTTTTTAGTCAGTAGAAGTCTGACACTCCCTTCGCAGGAGTCATTTGATTTCCCACCCAACAGAAAAAAATAGGTTGAACGTTGCTCTTGAAATATTCGCCAACATAGGCAAAGATCTTGACATCATAAAACCGTTTTAAGTAAGGTCAAATTAAAGCTTTTCAAAGCACGATTTACTTACATAAGTACATATATTTTTTGTAAACCAACCAAAAAGCAAGATACCGTTGGATAATTTTCTTGCCAGTCATAAAAATAAATGGGTACGTAGTTTATTTGACGTATGTAAATGTAAAGGGTGTATTCTACAGGGCGACCTACCCTAAGCTCTAAATTATTCACTTTATTGGTTCCAGCCATGTTCAAGCTTGCAAAATTAACGTTTATTGCGCACGCAAGTACTGCATTGTTATTATAACAAGAAACGAGAATTGTTTAGAATGTTATATTTAACCGTTTTCTCATTTCCAGTGTATATAAAATATATATATATAAATAATATGCGCCGGTGATATTATTGTTACAAACGTGTTTTCTGTGAACCGCTACACAAAAGTGATGTGTCTCTGTATTCCTGTATAACCAAAAGATGTAAAGAAGAAAAATCAAGAAAGATGTAAAAAAATGTAAAATCTAAATATTTGTATGGCTGAAATGCCGAATATAGTGAAACCCATTTGTTATGGATATCAAGAACTTATGTAAAAAACTTATATATATAAATCATTCATTCATTCCTGTAAATGAGGATTGAAATAAATATTTCAATTTATATAACGTTCCTCGATCCCTTCTTTCCTTAAGTCAGTTATGGTTGATGAAATATTTGTTTTTGAAGCCGTAAAAATTAGGCCTCCAAACTTCAAAAGTCAGAGGAGGAAAATTTTAAAAAAATGTGAGTTCACGTAACGAAAATTAATTTGAATAATAATTGGAATAAACAATATTATTATTCACCGTAAAAAATGCTGTTATCAAAATTAATATTGGTGCTAAGGAATCATATTGTGTGTGCGAGTCCGACTCGCATTTGGCGTTTTAATTTTGCCATTTTCAACACAATATTTCCCTTTACTGTTTTGAGAGCAGTGTAATATATAAATGTCAAAATAATGCGCCTTTTCGGGGCTCGAAACCTTTAAGGACACGTGAGTCCTTTTTCACTGCGCTAACAGCTCAACAGAACGAACTGCAGATTTACATTACATTATTACACAAAAACAAAACTATTTCATTACAATAATGAACAGTTTTCGAGCCTCGAAACTAATAGGGAGAAAAAGTACTCATCATCTGCTAATAGTCTTTTCCCAACTATGTCGAGGTTGGCTTCCAGTCTAATCAGATGCAGCTTTATACCAGTATTTTACAAAAAGCGACTGCCTATTGAACCTCAATCCCTTATAAGATATCCCTTGGTAAGTTCGACAAAATTTTCTCTAAGTACTAAAAAAAACTAGAAATTTTTGTTTAATAAATTATTCATTGAAGAGATATCAAAGATTACACATACTACATGTTAATAAACATGCACAAATCTCTATAAACAGTTATATACTTTGTTAGATTAATCTGACAAAATTCACGTAAACGCTATGTCACACTGCAAGCGAGTGGCGATAATAACTTGAAGCGAATAAAAAGCTTTAAGGTATAATTAGGTACAATATTTGTGACGTGGAAATCTTTGGTACAGACAGTAGACACCAGTACATCAAGCTACTATAATCTATTCTGTCCAATTTCTTTATTAGATCTTCAACTGCTTAAGCAATTATGCTTAAGCATTAGGTTCAAAGTTGATTGGGGAAACTTGATGTGCTAGCGACTGTACTTTACCATAAGTTATGTTTAAAGATATGCCTTTAGAATTGCGAAATTGTTTTACACATAGGTATTTCATAGTTTTATGTTGCAAACATTTCATCATCACCAGCCTATAATGTTCCCACTGCAGGGACTCTCAGGCCTCCTCTCTACGAGAGAGACGGGCTATATATTATAATCCACCACGCGGGCCCAGTGCGGGTTGGTAGATGTCACATTTGTGACATGTCTTCGAATTGTTTGGTTCAAAGTCATGCCGGTTTCCTCACGATGTTTTCCTTCACCGTTTTGAGAACAGTGGTGACGAAATAAATTACACAAAGTAATGCGCCTGCCTGGTTTCGAACCCACGACTCACTGTTCGTCAGTCGGGGCCACCACTGCTCTTTAACATTTGCACACTTTTAAATAATGATCATAGCTTATTTGACAATAATACACCCATTACGAGCAATTTTGGTCTAAGGAGGTCGTGTTTAAAAGCTCATTGTGTTTAATTCAATTTTCAATGATGAATAATTTTCGACATTCTTTTACTGCCTGGCCATAAATTATAGCAGGATTATAATAAATCAAAAATCAATAGTAGTGTAGTCAACAAGTGCTTTTTTGATGAACTTTTTTCAACAGTCTCCGAAAATTATGATTGAGGTGTCATTCGATTTGGAATGGCATCCAGTCATCTGGATGCCATTCCAAATCAATTTATTGCTTAAAAACGCATTTGATGATTAACAAATTATTTTCTCCCACTTCTAATTAATATTAAGGAATCATTTTTTTTTAAATCACCGGTACATTTTGTTTTTTCTTTTCGATAAAAAAAATTGTTTTATTAAATTTTTCATTGTTTATGTAATAAACAATTTGTTAAAAACAAATAAATTTTTACTTTATATTATTTCTTGTTCTACTCATTGTCACAAAAACAGACATGATTCATTTTTTTTCTTTTAATTATTATTTTAACTTTTTTTTTAATTTGAAAAAAAAACAAAATCATATCTGTTTTTCTTTAATCTATTTTAAAATTTGAAAATTTTCAATTCAATTTTGAGATATTTGCAAAAAACAACCCTTTTTTTAATTTTTTAGTTAACTGTCAATAACTTTTGCAATTTTTGCAAGCGCAACTTCATTAATTTTCGAAAATCATCTGGATGCCATTCCGAATCGAATGACACCTCAATCATAATTTTCGGAGACTGCTGAAAAAAGTTGATCAAAAAGGCACTTGTTGCCTAGACTATAGCACCTAGTCATTACGGCCAATGGCCTAATAGCCAAGATACTCGATCATCACCTAGAGAAAGTGGATTTTTAAGGTTTTCTTTCTAGAGACCCAGATTGCTGAGATCGCAAATTAAGATTTAATTTAAGCTTCAGAATATTCTACGGTACATAGATCGTAAATAATATGGTCACTGGGCAATAATAATAAATGTAACTTCCGGACGGTTTCTTGTAGTCAGATAACCGTCCGGTATTTTGAAAATGACAAGGCTCGTTGGTCTAGTAGTCGATTACTAGGTCGAGCAAAATGTTATTGGTGTTTTTGATTGGGACAAGCCCGCCACACTATTCCCAAACCACTGTAACTCCTGTGAGCCAGAATCAACAGTGGCGACCACAAGAAAAGCGCCGAGACAATGAAGCTCGACGAAGTCCCAGAGAAGCGATTTAACTGTCTTGGATCCCGCAACGAAATTAATCAGAAAAGAATAGAGTAGGAAAAAACATAATTTCCATAATTAAAAACAAAATGTTATTGGTTAATGTTACCGAGTCTGGACTTGTTAATTGACAATAGGCTCGCTGCTAATAAGCAGCGAGCCTATTGTCATCAACCGGGCACAAGTCCATGGAACTTAAAACATAACTGGCAAAATCTGGCTGTAATAATCGGTACACCTAATCTATTTATAATCGGAAGTTGAAGTTGAGCGCGAATCTGAACTTCGGCGCCTACATCGAGTCGAAAGCTCAAACTGCGGCGAAAAAGCTGGGCATCCTAAACAAGGTTAAGCGGTACTTCAAGCCTGGACAGCTTTCAGTATTTATAAAGCTCAAGTCCGGTCTGGCATGGAGTATTGCTGTCACCTTTGGGATGGCTCAGCCAAATACCAGCTTGCCACACTTGACTCTGTAGAGCGCAGAGCCAGGAGGCTAATTGGTGACGATAAGCTTGTTATCAAGCTACATAGACTGGCCCACCGTCGCAAAGTCGCATGTCTGTCGGTCTTCTACAGACTGTACTTCGGAGAGTGTGCGCAAGAGCTCCACGAGCTGATCCCACCGTCTCCCTTCTTCCATCGGGAGACTAAACGTACTGCAGGGTATCACCGATACCTAGTCGACATTCCACACATTCGAACGAACCGCTTTGCTGGGTCCTTTATTATGCGCACAGCCAAGGAGTGGAATTCCCTGCCTGCGTCGGTTTTTCCGAGTTCATATAGCCCTAATCTGTTTAAGTCGCGAGTAAACAGGCTTCTACTGGGTAAGCTCGTTCCATCGTCGACATCATCTCTGCCCTTAGGGCAAGATTGAAGTCAAGAGCAAGCCCATTTATAATAAAAAATTAAAAAAAACCTCTGTGTTGGCAACAACATTAAAAAAAAAATTCTTGTAAAATTTAAGTATCATTACTTGGCAATAATGTTGTAATATTTTTGTAGTGGCAACACTGCACACCTTTTTCTCTCTTCCCTTGCCAGCTAAGAACTAACCTGCGCGGTCACGTTTTTTCCCTCTCGATTATTTAATTATTAAAGTATCTATAAAATATTGTAATAGCATCAACCGTTGTGTACCCAAAGCTGTACAAAAAATATTCCTGGTGTGGCAAGCAAGACGCGTGCCCGCCACTCTTTACAGACATGATCCTATGTTATGTTTATTTTGAACATCGTATCATGACTTGCAATATTGTAATTCTCGGCATTCATAAATAAAACAATAAACATAATAGAATCTAATTAACATAAATAAGAAGCTATAAATCATATCTTTGCCTACTTTAATGACTTTACACTGAATCTCCATTAATAACGGTAAGCGCAATTTTGTTCCGAGTTAACAAAAAACAGAAGATTTTTTTAAACAAAATTTCACTTGATAAAAGATATAACGAGCTTTTCACAAATGTAGCACAACTTGTGGGGACCGGTGTTAAACAAAATCAGGTTTAAATAGGCTTTTTATTCGGTTTAGTTGTATTATTTGTATACTTGTATCTAATTTCGATTACTTTTTTGTTTAATTTGAAACTGTAATTATCACGAAACATAATCACAATATAGAGAGAAAGAAAGAAAAAATATATATGTATTTGTCGCAGAAACAAGAACATACAAGGAGACACAAAGAGAAAACCCCCCAAACCACGTGCTTCACCCAGGTGGAGAACCTAGGACCCTAGGTAATTCACGGGGACTTAGGGTCCCGTGCTCCAATTGATGACATTATTGTACAGTGATGCAGAAAATTGTTTTCCCTGTATAATTCAAAAAATCTGTTTGTTTTGCCTCACATTTTCACGTTTAAAAACTTGTGTGAAGTCCAATATAATTTGGCTTGCATATTACAATCAACCAGACATAAATCCAGACTGATCTAATCTCCTGGATGAGGCTGACACAAGAATGTGGAGCTTGGCACAAGCAAAAAGAGGCCTATCTATACCCAGCAGTGGGCAAAGTTGGACAGTGGATGATGATGATGATCTAATTAAATGAAATCATTATTTTTCGGTAGTAGTTGAATGTAAGTGATTTGTTCCAAATATTTTTCCAAATGTCTGTCTGTCTCTGCTAACAAACGAAAGTAAAGAAAACCATTTTTTATTGCAATCGTAACTACCACTCTCAAAACGGTGAAAGAAAACATCGTGAGGATACCAGGAGCATGCATGAGAACCAAAAAATTCGAAGAAATAATGTGACATCTACCAAACCGCACTGGACCCGCGTCGTGGATCCCATTGATTCCGCAAATTCCTCTCTTAGAGAGGGGCCTGGGTCCCTAGTGGGTTAGTGGGAAGTGTGGGAACATTACAGGCTGATGATGATGAACTTGCACTGGATGATAATTTATTATGATCCGATTAAAACTCCAAAAACCCAAATAAAGTTAAGTATGTCAGTGTCAGTAATATAATGTAACTTGACGAGGTCGGTTAAATACCTTTTGTGTCAATGACATTGAACTTTACCTTACTTGACCACAGTGACTTTACTTACACAATATTATAATCTATTAGGTAGTTCAGGCCATTTCTAATCACCCTGAACTACTAAATTTAACATGAACCTAAGTAGTTTTGTCTACCTTTTGTGCGAGTGATAATCAAAAGTTAATCTTTTAAAAATGCATTAATCAGAAAAGGTTATCAAAGTACAGTCAATGACAAAGTAAATTACGTTAAATAACAATAATGTTTCCGATGTTTGACATAAAATGTTAACAAAACTAAAATGTTAACAAAACTTAAACAAACAATTTGCCCAATGCTCGAGAGCTAATCAGAAAAATAATGGTAACCGTACACTCCTTTATTTTCGTTTACTACCTAACCTAGCTGTATTAGATTCTAGTAGACTTAGCTATTCTAAAACTTGCCAAGGTCGCATTAGCAAAAACTTCACTTTTGATGAATGCAAACCTCGTGAGTTACATCAAAAAACTGACCTATCTACGTCATCAGAGACAAAAAAACAGCACAAAAACATTTGGCACAGAGAAGTTGAATAGCTAGTTGCTACGTCAAAGAATTTACTATGGCTTCTATCGACGTGAAGTAACGGTGTCAAGATGTGTACAATAGACGTACGACATTAATGTACAGTCATATATGTGTTATTGTTACTGTAAAAGGCGCATTTATTTGTAAACCTTAAGTTTTACCTTGATGAGTTGGTATCTAAACGTAAGGATTTTACAAAAGAGACCATCGAAACTTGAGATATGGTTTTACCAATGACGGTTGGTAAATATTGGGAACAAAACAATGTGTATTTCTTAAAATTAAATATTTGGCAACTAATGATGACATTGACTGTAGGTAATCCTAGACTGAGCGGCCAGATATGTAAGTTATATTAGAATATGCGAATGTCGAGATGGTCGCAGTAACCAAGCTACGACAACCAACCAAATGGGTAAGGTAGGATTACAACTTAGTGTGACCTACATCCAAATTGGATGCGTATTTTCCGTCTAAACTGTTTGTAGTCACTCACCTCACAGTCATTCGCCCACAACACAACCTTTTAAGTACCTTGTCTCTGAGGTAAAACCCAAAATTTACCGAGTGTATGGTAAAAATTCGAACTGAACGATGATCACAGAAAAGTTCAAACTTATACTGTTAAGAGTTGGTAAGTCTTAAGTTTTACGGTGGTTCAGTATTTTACAGTAACACATACACTAACCTAAATTAAAAACCGTTTTATTCGTAGAAGCACGAATGGAACTATACGATAAGATCTATTTCAAAAATTATATAAGTACTAGCTGACCCGCGCAACTTCGTCTGCGTCACATAAATATAGCTAAGTATAACCTTTCTCGATATATCGACTATCCGACATTATTTAAGCTGAATCGGAACAAACAAAAAATCTTATCTTTCCTCTTTATTACAATAGTTTATATGGTTTAGATTAGCTTAGATTAAATTAAAGTGTGAATTACTATAAAATCTATCTCTTACTGTTAAATATACTATAACACTCTGTACTTGTAAACATTATGATGCAGTGAATATTTTGAATTTGAATTTCCCGGAGGCCAGCCAGAATCCCCCGTACCTACATTGCGACGCAACCCGCGTAATTATTTTTCCGCGCGGGTATTTTTACATTGCGATATCTTCTAAGATATTTGTTTAAACTGTATAGAGTAAAAAGCACAAATATTCTATATTAAATTTCCGTTCTAACGAACACATTTATTTAGATATAGATTAATACCATATGGGTTAAATAAGCTTCGCAAAAAATAATTATTTTTAACCTAACATTTTAATAATAAAAAATGGTTACAGTGAGTCAATCTTAAAAGATAGACAGATGCTGTCGCGGACTTTTTTTTAGAACTTTTAAAGACGAATAATGACTTCATACATGATATTCTCGTAACTTAAACCGTTTTCGCAGCGCACGCAACGGAAGCTCTCAGAAAGGAATTTTCTTTTCCCGTTTTTGCAACATTTCTCATTTATGCTCTGCTCCTATTGGTAGTAGCGTGATGTTATATAGCCTATAACCTTCCTCGATAAATGAACTATCCAACACAAAAAGAATTTTTCAAATCCAACCAGTAGTTCCAGAGTTTATCGCGTTCAAACAAACAAACAAACAAACAAACAAACAAACAAACAAACAAACTCTTCAGCTTTATAATATTAGTATAGATTCGTAACTACATGAAATTGCAATCAATACAATAGGAGAAGACCATTTAAATTTTCAAGGTAGCTAGGTCATCCCGTTGGGGCTGCGAGTTGTTCGAAAGAGATACCGGGGCCTCGACACAAAGGGCGAAGAATGAACATGGGTGGTTTTTAGTCAGTAGAATTTTGACTCTCCCTACAGTTCTACCCACAGCAGGAGGAGTGACTGAATGACTTTCCAACCTCCAAAAAAAAGGGGGTTTTGACTGAAACCAGTCAAAAGTAGTTTTGACCGGTTTTGACCGGCAGTTTTGACTGTAACATATACACCATAATGGTGTTCGTAACTGTAGATAGAGCAGACGAACAAGGAGATTAGTGTACCGACAACTATGAATAATAACGAACAAAAGAGTAACGTTATTAATTACAAGTTAAATCGGTTGTTTATTGGTGTGCTGCGTTTCTGGGCCTACTTTTCTCGTGTTGAGGGCCTGTGTGATGATTAATGACATATTTTAAATATGAAAGCTTGTATTTCGATGATTTTAAATGCAGATGGATGTGTTTGTCTATGTGTGTTTATCTGTTAGAGGTTTAGTGTGTCAATAATCGAATTCAAATCGATGCAAAAATTCCCAACAAACGAAATCTTGTATCCACGCCTGGATTAACTTCACTGTTTCCATATACTTCAATGTCATTAACTTGTTTCTCTTTATAATAAGTTTGTCGTAACTGACTCACTTTTCCGGGGATGAGGCCCGCGATCTATATAATTTTATTTTGACGGATCAAGTGTAAGTTCTTATTTAGTAGACTCTACTAAGTAGAGCAGTATATTGTAGTACTAGCTGTTGCCAGCGGCTTCCCCGCTGAAACTCGAAAATTATCCCACGGGAAGATAAAATCGGGATAAAAACTATCCTATGTGTTAATCCAGGTTATAAACTATCTGTGTACCAAATATCCAAATCCGTTTAGTAGTTTTTGCGTGAAGAAGTAACAAACAATACACACTCACACACTTTCGCATTTATAATATTAGTAGGATAAGTAGTAAGTTGTTTATTAAGTAATATTGTTGCTAAGACTCAAAAAGTAAAGGAAAAATAAAATATAGTGGATACAGGAAACTAATGGTTTTTTATTTTATTTTTTCATTCAGCTTAACGAACCAGTTTTGAAGAAGACATGTAGCGCAGACCCCAAAATACATTGGGATAAGTAAGGCCAGGAGAATGATGATCAATGATTTTTTAAACAGGATGTCACTTATATGACTAAACCAACACATATAATTCCACACCCAAAGACAAGTATTATTGCATTCAATACCTATTAATAAAATTAACGTATACATTTTGATCAGCACTTAGCAGTACCGTGTTGTCACTGATATGTGTAAAACGTACTGCGGAAATCACAATGCTACTTTAATTAGCAACGATGCTAACACAAATACCTAGGAACCTAAAATGGCTAGTTTAGCAGAATCATCATTGTCTCGTCTAGACTCTAGATAAATGTATTCTAAAAACTGTTATGTCTCCATGTCACTTTAATGTCAAGGTTTCGTTAAATGTTGCAATTTTGTCAGACTAAATTAACACCTTGTATTCTTTATAGATTAACTGCCGCACTAACGCACACTAAGTAAAGGTTTTGACAGTTTTTGTATGATAAAACTGTCAAAATCTGTGATCTGTGTTCTCAGATCGGTGGGACTCCCCTCTGCTGCGTCATTGGGTAAGGATCCATGCCGTCTGACTTTTTTATGTATTTTTCCTTTTGCCATATTACTAACCCTAGTCATTAAGTTATTTTGTTACTAACACTATGGACACTTGTCTGAAATAAAGAGTTTGAATTTGAATTTGAAAACCTTTACTAAGTGATGGCCTAAGTAATCATTACAGCTCTCTGAGTGCGGCAATTAGTTGCATAATGCTAATTAGTTCTGTTAAATACACCATAAACGTATACCATAAGAAATCTATAGAGTGTTTGTTCCCACTACTGAGACACCTGGGGCTTTTCTGGTGGCAGCCACTTTTGATACTGGGCTTCAGGAGTGGTAGTGGTTTGGGAATAGTGTGGGGTTTGCTGGGACACTGACATCCTTCCTCTATGTAAGATTGAGTGTTACATGTCTTCAGAGTTTTAGTTTTAGAAATTGTCGGAGAAGGGCGAAGGCCACTTAAGGCGGGGTTGCAGTAATTTTAAGATTTTTGAACCTATAAAAATCGAACTAAATACGACTTTTTTAATGAATAAAAATCATTACATAAAAATTGAACATACTCTCTAGTAAATCGTAAAGATAGAAACGCGATTTAGAATGATCGGCTCGATACTTTTTTTTATCAAACATGACTCTAAATCACAATTTCAAACGTGTACTGCTAAGACATTTCATCATGAATTTATATAAAAGTTATATCAATAGATAGAACTTTTTATTTTGAAGTAAATGTTGAAAACATATTGTATAATTTCTTTATAGTTTTTCTCCAAGAAGCAAAAAACAGTCAAAATTTAGGCATTATATCGCTCGCGCGGCAGGGCGGGGGGCGAGTTCGTGCGTACATAAAAACAAAGTACTGCAACCTCGCCTTAACCACTCATTCTCAGGAGAATAATATGTTTTCAATAATGTCTAACGATTTATAGTAGGTAGGTACTGAGAATTATGAGTAAAGGTAAAGCTATATAGCCAAAGTCCCCAACCCAAAGGAAATACATACTAGCAACAGTTATTACCTTCTTAAAGCATATTTACTGCGGAACTATGAAGGTATAACTATGAAGGCAGCAGTGGACGTCTTTTGGCTGAAATGATGATGAAGGTATGGCACTTGCATGGCACACTGCAGTGAGAAATTATTGAAATTTTCAAGTTTTATACCACAGTTTGTACGTGACCGACCTGTTCCTGTGTGTTCATTTTGGTCCTATAATCCTATTACTGCCCACAGAACACAAAATCTTTCCAGATTAACAATCATTCCAAAATAAATTTTATTTTAAATGGAAATGGTTGATTTTAACTCAACATTCTACATTAATTTTTAGTAAATTGATATTTATTTACTATTTTTATAATAAAACAAATAAAATCGTAATTTCTGATGATATGAAAAACCTCAAGTTTTAAGATTTCTTCTCCTACTGCCATTTTTGCAGTTTAAAATGAAACAAAACGGCATTTTAATGGAAAAATAAAGTTGTCGGGAGACGAGCGACTCGAGTTCGGGCGATGTATACCACCGAGGAGCAAGTAAGCGTAAGGAGCGGGCCACACATAAAAGACGCTGGGCGCGGACATCGCTATTTTTTTCTGTTCCGTGTTACTGCTGATAGAATCTTACATTATTTAAGCAGTAATCTAATTAAACCTTGTTTCATTGAAATGGTTTTTTGGAGTACTTAACCGTCGCATACGTTTGTGTTGAAGTTCCCAGCTACCTGAACTTAGCGCCAAAAATTAATAAAGAGAACTTAGAGTCAAGCCTCAAGTCCTTGCGATTGCTCAAAAGCGATTCGGTAAAGAGGCAAATCATAGAAGTAATTATTTCTTTATAGTATGGTATAGTGCCTAAAATGGTAAAACTTTTATGCCATCCATGGCCTCTGATTTGGCTTCACATGCTGTCGAGAAATATCTCTGAAGCATGCTGTTTTCGTCTCGATGTTTTCCTCCACTGAAGCAAGTGACATTATACAATATGCACATCAATCTGAGAAGTCAGAGGTCCTGTGTCTATTACCTAGGGCTCGAACTTGAGACCTATGACTTTTTATTCCGACGATTTTTTTAAGCTATTGCATAGCTTCTATCGCGGGCCTTGAGCGTGGAGAGCGAATCCAGAAATTCCGTAACGAAAATATTGTCAACCAGGTTGCTATGGTTACGGAAAATAACAAGGTTGTCAACTGAGGTTGTCAAATTAAATAATTGATAAAAAATGCTATGCAATAGCTTTACCGCGGCAGTCTCCGAGTGCCACATTCCCTTTTTTTTATTATTGGAGGGTGGGAAAGGAAATCATCAAATGACTCCTCCCGCTCTGGGCAGAGCGGTAGGGAGTGTCAGACTTCTACTGACTAAAACCACCCATGTTCCTTCTTAGCCCTTTGTGTCGAGGCCGCGGTACCTCTTTCGAACAACCCGCAGCCCCGAGGGGGTCCGACGGTCACACTAGCACTGCTTGTTATAGTATTAGCTACAATAAATCATTTAGTTCCCTAACTCTTCATTAGGATTCAAACAGGCTCTCTAAATACTTGGGAAGGAAAAACACAATGTACACTAATTTACTATGACCGTTGCTCAATAACACCGTGAAGGCTATATTATGAGTCTGCATATTAATTCATGCTCTGAATATTTTCGACTGGTAACACTTGTGCTGAAGGAATGGTGCAAGTGTGCCAAAGTATGGCAAGGTAAAATAACAATTTTCTAAAATACTTCTGAAATAAATCGTTAAGAAGAAAAAAAAACATAAAACTTCCTCCTTTTGAAGTCAGATAAAAGGGGCAAGGAAAGGAAACTAAAAACAAAAACTAGCGGCAAGCATGCTACACACTGCAAGCCAAAAACAGCGATACAAAAAAACCACCATGCGACTATAGACCTACGTCCTATGAACGGCAACCTCGCAGTGTCCGCTTTGGCAACCACGCTAGGTGCACCGAGGCAGACGATCGCAATGGCATCGAAGAAGGACGAATGTGGCGCAATAACCACCACTGGTGCGTCCCGAGGGTTAGATGGCAGATGATGGCGCCCAAGCACCTTCACACGATGGAAGCCAGCAGCAACCACCACCAACCGCATTAGTGACAAGATTGAGAAGCGAAGTTTGCTGTGGAATAAACCTTATTGTTATGAAGAGGGAAATATGGAATTGTTAGTAGTAAAGGATTAAAAATTACCCAAACGCCCCATTTAAGCATGCAATTTGACATTGATTTAAAGTGAATAGACAGACAGAATAATTTCATTGAATGCTGTGCACCATAGTCAAGAGTATAGGAAATAAAAAAGCAGAAAAATATATGTTTCATTTTGTTTAAATATTTAAAGATGCGAACGAGGTGCTCACTGGATAGTATTTATAAGATTTCATTTTTATAAATATCATTTATATCAACAGACAGTCAGAAACTTCGCCTTTCAGTCCACTG
Organism: Diarsia mendica; assembly: GCA_949316265.1. Taxonomy (NCBI): domain Eukaryota; kingdom Metazoa; phylum Arthropoda; class Insecta; order Lepidoptera; family Noctuidae; genus Diarsia; species Diarsia mendica. Next base: position 2,590,949 of record OX438904.1, read on the forward strand.
CTGGACATAGGCCTCTCAAACGATGCACCAGAACACTAGGCACAGCACAGGTTACGCTTGTCGATTTACCGTTTGCCGCATCAACCATTGGCCATCCGGCAGACATTCCGGCCGATTGCCACTTCAACTTACTCCGCAAGCTATCTATGTTAATTTTAATAATTTGAATAAGTATATTAGAATAAGTTTGAAAGTAGCACTTGTTACAGAAAATTTTAAAGGAAGTCGTCTATCTTGGTATAAACATGTTATGAGGAGGAATTAAACGCATGTGACTAAAAAAGTGATGGATATTTATGTTGATCGTGGAGAGCAAGAGGAAGCCAAAGATGGCCGAATTGTGTAAGGAATGATATGAAAGAGAAAGGAGTTAATGATGTCAAGGCATCATTAAATCCTCGTCAGACGTGTAGACTGTAGACATCAAGATGTCTGGCAGGGGAGAACGGAAATGAAATCTGTTGCGACGGTCCCAAATAACATAGGTCAAGGGCAAGATGAATCAGACAAATAAATCAGCAATCAAAGCATAATCCGTTTTATGATCAAAAATTACAATAAAAACAAGAAAACAAAAGAGGCTAATACAATCAGTTTGTATGAGAAAGTAACGATCTCACATAAGTGAAGTAGAAAGTGTTGATTATTCATTTATCATCATTTGAAAACAGACGATGTCTGGACGTGGACGTAAAAAAATATTTTAATAAGACAAGCTTACCTACATTTAAAATTGAATTTATAAAATTGGTATGCATTATGAGAATAATGTTAAGTTAGTTAATTACAGAAGTTTTTCTTTGATGCTAAAATTGATAAAATAACGCGGAGTATAGTGCGATAAGAATCTGTGAGTGGAGTGTCCCTAGGCAGAAGGCATTCATGAGGATTTCCTCAAGCACAAAGGAGACAATCAAAGATTCAACTTGACCCAAAATCATAACTTACAATTACTAATAAGGCCCTCTATCGTTAGTAAGTAATCGTGAACCGAGTTTTAACAAATCAACCACCAGTAATTATTGTAAGTTTAGAAGACTTTATTCTTCTGGGCTTCTTATACTTCTGGGCTATTTAACTGAATTTTGATGAATAGTTTTTACCGAATAAGTAGATGAGCCTCTATAATGTTTGTACATTGCTCTAAACAATCTGAATCTTTTGGACCGACAACTCGTAACTTTTATGACACCTACTAAAACTAAATTTGCCTCATTACTAATGCAAATAATTAAGTATGCTAAATTAACATTATATAACTCTGCATAAATTGACATTAACACTTAGAAAATTTGCAAAACGTTGATGATGTAAAGTCATAACTTTTGCTTTAGGTAATTGCCATTTTTTTCTATAAGCGTCTATGCTCGTGTTTTTCTGTTTGTTCACTTTACTTCCTATTGGACCGCAGTATACAAAAACTGCGCTCAGGCACGCAACGTGTCTCGTGAACGGAATCCAAATAAAAACGAAAGTATTGTGGCAGAGACAATCTTAATTGTCGCTTGACAAGGCTCCACGACAATAGTGATTCCATTGAAAATCTGACGGTGTCCCATTGTACGGAATCTCTATTTAGAAAATAAACACTGACCTTTTGTTATTCTATGTATCTTTTTAAATAATGTTATTTTTGCGTGTTAAAATTTTGTCCGTTTCTAACGGTGTCTAGGCGGTGACAACACATGGCGTCATAACAAGCTATACAAACCCAGTATAACTGGACCTCGTCTTGTAAAATCAGCCACAAATCCAAATTCAAATTGAGTAAACAATTAAAATTCCGAAATGTTCAGCTTCTTCTGTTGCTGACCGTACATACTTACATAGACTTTCAGCATAATGAGAGGTCTGTAGGCTTTTTTTATTTTATGTAGGGTGGGAAATCATCAAATGACTCCTCTCGCTCTTCTACTGACTAAAAACCACCCATGTTCCTTCTTAGCCCTTTGTGACGTGGCCACGGTATCTCTTTCGAACAACCCGCAGCCCCGAAGGGGGCTTATAGCTTGATTGGTCGTTGTGTTTAACCTAGAGTTAAACTCTCGGTTACTTATTACCGGTAACGGCGGTAACCTAATAAACTCTTTCCTTACCGTACGAGGTCAATGTGTACAGGAAATGTATGGCTTGATAACGTGTTTTTGTATGGATGAGTAAGTTCAACCTAGACATTTATTTTTATTTAATCGGTCTGTGATTTTATGTATTACTTATGTACTTATATTGTGTAGATATGTTGCGATAAGTTTATCTCTTTAATGACTCTTGTTATCTAAAGATGATATTTTTGTAATGATTCACGATTCCAAAAAATGTAATAGTACCTAACGATGACAAATAGAATTGCAAAAAAATACTGTCTTATAAAGAACCAATTTTTTTTTCCAGACCCATATCAAGGTTTCTTTGTTACCTTTTGTTGACCTACTTTTTTTTGTTAGCCTGAACTGTCCTACTCCTATGCAAAGGCCTCCCCCCATTCCATCCATTTACTTATTCATTGCTATAAATAAACCATCAAATCATTCGTAATAGATGCGGAAATGCAATTACTTTATTACATAAGTTACTTACGTATCTAAAGGTCAACCGTTTAGATTATTTTGGCAATGACTACTTCGCGCGACCTCATCGAAGGCCCGAAGGCCTTATACGTATTACAGATATATACCGTCTTGCATTCTCGTCAAATTAAAAATTATAGATGTAATGTCAAAGTCCCCACCAATCCCGTGTGTGCTAAAAAGGTTATTCAAGGGCCAGGGTCATAAATATTCGTTTTTCGCACTTTTCTCGTAAACGGTGAGTGTTATTGCAAAAATAGCCCAGACCAAAATTGTAGATCATAAAATTGTCTACGATAATGTTTTACCACTTTTTTTTTTACGAGTTACCATTTCCATGTTATCGTTTCTGCTACAGTTGAACTTTTTGGAATATTTAGTAATTTTAATGATACCCATCATATCTTCTTAGTCGTTATCTTCATTGCTGAAGGTCGTGTCTAGCTTGAAGTGTTAATCACCCGATGCACTATGCCTCTCCACGTATTTCTGTCCTCCGCAGTCTTTATAGCCTTAGTTATTGATAGGCCAGTGAGCGACTTTACTAGGTCTGACCAGCGGGTAGGTGAGCGACCGCGTGATCTTCTTCCGTCGACCTGGCCAACTACCATCAGCTTCTCTAGGCTGTCAGGGTTCCTGCGGGCGATGTGTCCGAAATACTTTAGTATGTGCTGGTAACAGATAGTGGACAGCCTTCTGGTGATACCTAGTTCCTTAAGTATGGACACGTTGGTCCGGCGTGCAGTCCATGGAATTCTTAACAGCCGCCTCCAACACCACATCTCAAAAGCGTCGATCCTTGCTCTTTCATTCTGTGTTATTGTCACATTGTAAAAAGAAAATCGAGAAGACCAACGTGCGCACCAGCCTCACTTTGGTTTTGCAGGATATATTGCGGTCTTTCCATATCCTAGTGAGTTTAGTCATAGCTGCTTTGGACATTTGGATTCTTCTGGATATCTCTTTCTCACTGCCATCCACGTTGCTGAGAAGAGAGTCTAGGCATACAAAATGGTCAACAAATTCCAGGTCTCGGAGTTTATTAGAGCGAATTAGTGCGCCAGGTCTGTCTACCACCAACACCTTGGTCTTCGCCTAATTTATTGTGAGGTCAACCAATTCACTCCTTTTTCGGCCATTTTTGCTGCGACGTTGCGAACAGTGTGGTGTCATCTGCATATTGAGGGTTGCTAATTTTTCTGCCACTAATGGATACTTCACCTTCCCAACCATACAGAGCTCGTCTCATAATATAATATTCTCCATATAATAATATGTATGTTGAAGAGGATTGGAGACATTATACATCCTTGTCTAACACCTTTCTGCGGCTTAAAGGGCCTTGACAAAACATTGTTCACCTTATAACAATTGTGCTGCCATCCAGATACAGGTTTGCTATGAGGATGACGAGGTGCTTTGGTACTCCCATTTCTTTTGAAATGTTCCATAAACATTCCCATCTGACACAGTCAAACGCTTTTGAGTAGTCAACGAAACACATCAGCATCGGAATATTGAACTCACGGCATCCAATTCGGCCTCCATCCTTTAGGTAAGGTTAGTTATGAATGGCAACCACTGCACTGTTTCTTACGATCAACCTACTCCCGTATTCACAAATCCTACTTCGATTCGGTAGTCGTATACGGTATAGTATATCGTTTATTTTGACATAGCGAAATCGATCGATATAAACTTACGGTTTCCCGAATCGATGCGTTTGTGCACACGAAGGCTCATCTTATTATTATGGTAACTTCATTTCATTCAAGTTAAAATTGTAGGAGGCATTTGATCTCTGGTTGGTAATTTTGCTTTGCAAGACTGTACCACTAAATGACTTTTCGTAAGGAAAAAATAATATTACGTTCATTCCAACATTTCCAACCAATAATAAAAACTCCATAAAAGTTAGCCAATAGTATTCTACATCTACAAAACCACATACGTACTCCATATCGAAACACAAATAATGATTGCGTGCGACGCAATTTGAATTGTAAGTACAATTTCGTCTTATTAACTATTGCTATATTCTTAACAATGAAATTTTTGACGTTCACCTCAAATAATTGGCTGCCTGAACCAAGGTGAAAGATGATGAAAGATGTCTGGTACTTAGTTAGATATATTAAGTAGTACCGAATTCATTGCAGGTCTGCCATTTTACAACCTTATGCCCTAAGAGATAAGGTTGCAAGTTGCAAATTCCGTCAGTGAACTCGGTAGTACACACGGTAACACATCAAGCTATACATTTCCAGTAAAAACATGGCTTCGTTTTGAATCTTCGATCTTTAAATAGATTTCCCGTACAATGAGAGATCTGTACACGAATAATATAGCTTCGTAGTCGTCCAGTGAACTTGCGTACAGTCCTTTACAATTTTTATTTAATCATTTGATATTATTAATTAGGTACCCTACCCTGTATAAATAAATAAATATTCGTTAAATTATGACAAATTTAAAATTATTTTTTTAATGTTGACTGAACGTAAAAGCGTGTGACTAAAATATTGATCCCATTGACAATTTGTTACGAGTATTAACATAAGCAATTGGTAAGCCTTGACAGTCAAGTACCTAATTAACATTATTTAGCTATTGTTTTCTTTTACTTAAATAAGGTTAAATTTTGAATAAATATTGTTCGGAGATGATACAATATCTCGAACGTTGACTAGAGTTTACAAGAGGTATCAAGATTTTTGAAAAAAAATGGCAATGTTAGATGTAGGTTTTTTTTTACCGCCCAACTACCCTACCTATCTTCTATCGTAGTAGGGTCAATCAACGTACAACACTTACAAATGCAATGCGTAAATCGCCCTTATTACCACAACTTAAGGCGACGTCAAAGTCTAGTTGTTCTTGTTGCTAGTCTACTGATACAGTACAGCAGTGTATTCCACTGTAGGTAGGTAGGTACTACTAGGTACTTAGCACTTTTTTGTAAAACCAGTTAATGAATTATCACAACCACTTAGCGTTAATTACTGTCAATAGAACCCAATATAAAATCAGACCCAAACTGCCTACAAAAGAGGTCAAGATTCAAGATGATTCTGCCTCAAGAATAACCTATAGCCACTTTATCTACTTTCCCGCGCTTTCTAGCGAACGGGCATGGGCCATGGTCTAACGATACTTTGACACTTCATCGGTTCTTCAATAGGTATACTTGTAGTGATACAAGGATATTTTGGCCATCGTATTTTGTGAACCGAGAGTCACTGTTGGTACACAACCAGCACAATAAGTGAAGAGTATTCAAAAAGCAAGATGGCGGCGTTGGTTCCGATTTTGGCCACGCACCAAAAGATCCTTGTACAGCTGTTACCTAATTACCGTAAGTCCGTAAATAAAAATCCTAGGTACCTAGTACGGTTTTCCTACTTCGAGTTATTAGAACTCATGAAATATAAAGCAACGCAGGTAAGGTTTTAACTTTTACCTTACCTACCTTATTTCGGTTCTAACCTTGAACTCAAAACATCGTCGAGGTTTTGCGGCCAGTAGCCAAATACAGGCTAAAATAGACTAATGATTTATGTCATATTAGTGAAGATTTATAAATTAATTGACAATAAATTATATAATTTATGAATGTGTAAAATAAATATCTTTAATGACAACTTTCGACTTGTATATGTTCCGAAAATTAATTAACAAAATTAGAAGAAGGGTTCACAATACCTACAAATAAAATATATAATAGAGCTGTTTAACTGTGTGAACATAAAAAACCGGTTATACCGAATTTACCGGTTTAGCGTTTGCTCATAACGTCGACGTAAAAATGCATCCGCAACGTACGGGATGCTATTTATGTCTTTCACATATTTCTGATCAAGGTTTCACTTTGGTAGTGTCAATGTCGTTATTTACTTTGAATAATTTTCTAATCTGTTTCAGCTCCACAAGCAGCTATAAGGCTGTGGAAGTGTTGAGAACATTAACGTCATCAAGGTCAGGAACGTCTAGCAAAAACATGGTATAGCTATCATTTCACATTGAGAATGAGCACCGTATCTGGCATACATACCAAAGAAAGTAAAATACACAGATAAGTACATGTCCAGCGTCTTTTAATAACTCTTCTTGTGTGATATTGTCGTTTTAATAATAAAGTTTATGTTTAACGGATTGACATTGACGATTGCTAAATAAAAGAAAACCGTGAAAAATACACCGAGCAAAAACGAATCCTCTGTTGGGTCGCCAACTATTGTCAAAAATTCACCTTGTACCATTTTGCATCCGTATAACGCGATTCTGTGAGACGTGACAGAGTGTTCTAACATTCCCAAACACTTAGCTGACCTACATAAGGCACGCTCCGTTGAACACCAGACAAGTAGATAACGGTGGAATAAAAACTTGTAAATTAAACAGATTATGTTTTCCGCATCAATGGACTGTAGAAATTACCAGGTATACAAATATATTAAAGAGGAAGAGGAAGTAGATAACAGACACTAAACTTTGACCAATTAGGTTAAAATAATTAAATACGCTGAGAAAAAAATAGTTTTTGACTTTGTGGTCAGGTAAAAAACAAGCAAAGAGTTTCTAATTTTAATTACATTAAAACCCCAAAACTGACTGAATATTTTGGTTTTTTGACTAGGTAAAAACTGAATCACTAGAATAATTGGCATTTCAAGACTTGGTAATTGACTTATTTTAGTCAGAAGAAGAGAAAATAATTTACCTTCTCCATCCTGTCATAGGCGCCCGCCTGAGATCTTCTTCACTGAGGCCATAGAGGCCAATACATGCTAGGAACCATGCTGTCACGATTAGGTAACAGATGACGATGACGCGGAAAGGCAGTAATATCACAGTGAATATCGCCGTCTGCAACAAAAGATAATAAAAATGAGTTAGAGTGTGTGGCTGAATATCTTAAAGCTACAGTTACAAATCAAATGGGTCAGAAATTCTAACACAGAAATATTTTAAGATTCGCAGGTAATATTTTTGTTGGGTCTCTGAGATAAGAAATTAACTTTATAATTATTGTAATTTTGGAATAATGAAATATTAACTTTGTGGCAATTGAGGCTAAAGCGAAAATAATAGTCTGACAGGTAGTTTTTTAACTATTTGACTTACATGCTATTTTGACGATGTACAAAATAATATGTATACGTTTGGAGAGTCGAATTTATTTGCTAATTGTACGGATAGGACTCACACAGCTAGGCTTCCTTGTCAAGACGCCTCCGTAACATAATGGGACTGTTGTATTATCGTTCTTGTGTTCTATTTTTATAATAATAAAAAAGTACTTATCATGTATGTACTTGCTTATGCCCACGACTTCGCCCGCATGGTATTCGGTAATTGTCGCAAGGGATTGTACCACCAGGAGACAGAAATCCTAAGTGTTCATCCCCATTCGTTCAGTAGTTTTTACGTGACAGAGTAACCAACGATCATCCATTCTTACAAACTTTCGCTTTTTATGAGTGTAGCAAGACTAGCAAGATTCATCTCGGAAACGCTTTTCCGTTATTTGTGATTTACCCAGAATCTTTCAAAACGTATGCGATATTGCATCAATTGCCACCTTAAAAGTAAATCGTGACGAAAGATACAAAGTGTTTCCAAATGCAGCCCCGATTTGAGATATTTAGCGGTAAAGTACCTACGATAGAGTTGTATAGAGATCATGTTTACGGGCCATAAACCCTTTGTGCTATGAATATTGTTGTATGCAATGCGTATTAGAAGCACACATGTTTGAATTTCGTCGCCTGTTGATGCCAATGCATTTGGCATTGGCATCAACAGTCTTTAGTACAGGTTTGATAAATTATTTATTTACTCTCACTCGAATGACTCAGCAGTTGAGCAGTTTTATTTTTCTCTGCTGGCTCACACGCGACCATCTAATCCAGGCTAACGAAATCATGATCTTGTCAGCCCTTCACCTGCAAAGTAATTGCTACTTGGAATCAGTTTTTTTTTTTAAAGGTAGGTATACTAAGTACTACTATCTCTATGTATATTTTATGATACTAAATATTGCTTGCCACTGGACATGAATATGAAAATAACGAAGCAAGTAGATGCATACCAAGCTAAAGTTACACAACAACAATAATTATATCATCAAACTACTTTCTCTAAGCGGTGCCACTTTATGATTACAAGTCATTGCTGGTACTCTTTCATTTTCATAACCGTTTGTTTATGTGTATTACGTAAGAAAGTTCAATGAGCGACGGAAATCAGAAGAAATTTGTGTCACATTCGTCGGCCTCTTGCGTGACCATACGATGCCTATCGGTCTATCTGCGCAAAACGGTACTACAGTGCGGTGTATCATGTAAATTTGTGACTTTCCCTCACATAAATTTTATGAGTACCTAAAGGCTTTCTGCAACAGAACTCATGATAAAAATCTCTTGTTCTTCGCGTCCCAGTTACAAATTGTTACAATCGCAAAACTTCTTGCTGTTGTTCTTTTAATTTGTAGATGTAGATTCATTTCAAGTTGAATATAATTAAACGGTGATGTTTTACGAAGATTCGAGTCCCGTAATAATAATTCAGTAAGTAAGGAACAGATCTGTGTTGATGGTAAATGGACTTCATCAATTTCTTAACTAGTAAGGAAGTTCTCAGTCAGTGCATGATTGCGTAATTAATTAAGTTAGATGAAGGATTATTTTTGGTAAAAAATATACAAAACTCACATAAATTTAAAAAAAACCACTTCGATGAGATGAATGTATCCCTATTACTTAATCCCTAATATCAAAATGGAAGCGGAATAATTATTTTATCTATCAAAATTATAATCGAAACACTGCACTGTTAAATTGTAATTTCCAAAAGTTTTGGTTCATGGAATAATGAATTTTTTGTTTGTTACTTTCGTCTGATAATAAAAGTTCCCCTACCTTAATAGAAATAAACCATAACTGCGATATCGAGATAGGAAGGAAGCGAAGCCCATTTAGATATAGGCGCGAGGCAGTGCAAACATTTTTTTCTCAACGTTTTTTGCTAAGTAACGGTACGAAACATTTATTATTATTGGTGTGTTGGTTGGCTTTAATAACATCAATTTAGTCCAATCTCAATATAACAGCTGTTCTTTAAAATAGCTACCTACAATACGCTAAATAAAATTCGAATTGTATTAAAAAAAACCACGTCAGGACGAAGGTCTCGATTTATTTGTATTCAATTCATTGTCAATAAAGCATGGCACAAGGCCCTGTAGACAAACGTTTTCAATACATATTTGGCATGTAACAATTAAATTAGATCGCATCTAATTTAATTGTTCCATTCAATGTTAGAATATTTTTGAATAAATTAAAAATAATAAAGTCACACAAAATGCATTGCGTGAATGTCTCTGATAAGTTATGAATGAGATTTATGTAATATAACAATCATTCTTTTTTGCAACAATTACGCATTGTTTTTGTTAGTATATTTTTGCACCAAAACACCTTTTATCCTATGTCATTATTGGATGTAGACATGCGCAGAATGTTACATACAAGCTAGAATCTTTAAACATAACAATTTAATAAAATTATACTTTCACTTGATTGCGTTACGCAATTTAGAACCTTCTTGCTTCGTCTTCGTACCTTTATTTTGTCATATGTGTTATCTAGCTCCAATTTGTGAACGAAAGGGTTCAATATTTCGGCGCGCATGTCGTCAGATGAGAAAGCGCCGGTTTCACTATGCAGTTTGCCATTCATTTTCACGAAAGCAAAAACACAATATTCATATGATAAGCTCAAATTAGCTCACACCTTTTACACTCATTTTACGGCACACTTCATTCGTTAAAAATAAGCAAGCACTTAATATTATAAAAGATCTCCGACGTGTTTTCATTTAATAAAACGCGGCGAGTTTAGACACGCGTTTCTCCTCGCATCAAAATCAAGACTGCTGTTTTCGAGGTCACTTACCAAGGCTTGCTATTGGTGCTAAGTTTTGACAGGTGCAATCGACCACCCGTCGAATGAAACCGAACGCGACCAAATAGAAACAAAATTTATAGAGAAATCAAACAATAAAAAAAACGTTCTTAGTAAATAATTAATAAAACTGTAATCCCATAATTATATCATGTGACAAATATCGGTTTTCCTAAATTTACGGTTTGTTCTCTGTTGTCATCTAGTAGTAGTAGACTTTTATAAAGATAGCTATAGTGTTTTTGTTCAAACGCATTTTCCAAGATTCAGTAATATTGTAATAATAATACTAAGAATTGACAGTAAAAAACAGACAACAGTACAGATAAATCATACTCTAAACACAAATACATTAAAAATCTCACTCTTCATTTCTTCAACCAATGTTTTATTTTACAAAGTATTGACTGCTTACCGCGTAAACGTATTTGTTTTCAAGTTGTCATTCCCGTCTCGCATGATAATTTTTTTACTGTAAACGGCAACTGTTTTGTGAATATTGTGGAAAATAAACTATTGATATGGATTTTCTCTTGTATAATGGAAGCGAAGGTTCAAAAACAAATAATTGACTACTTTTCTTATTTTGATGAATTTCACATCTTAGTGAAAACAAGTTTGAATGATTGCCAAAAGTGCGCAGCGTCTATAAATACGCAGATAAAGCGTTGTAAGAGCATAAAGGAGTGAGTGAAATTCTAGAAATATTTATTGTTTGTATTTTACGACTGTGTATAATGGTTTTCGTCGTTGTAGGGCTGACGTGACGGGCACGCCGTTGGAGCAATTCGAAGGCTTACAAAACAAGTTGTGTGCTTCCATACATAACCTAATTTCGGAAGACGCACTAGAAATACGGAGTAAACTGTAAGTGCTATGTACTTGTCATTTAAGTACGTTGTATTTATTAGATAAGCCTTCAATATTCAGTTTGAAGGATTTAAATAGACTTGTTGTGAGTTGTAGTACCTATTGATTATACAATGACATTGGCAATGGTACTTACTTGTTGTTTACCTTTAAATATGGTGTGTAATTCAGACATTTTATTTGGTTTGTAGTGTCAAACTTTTTCAGACATGCATTTTTATTACCTATTTAAGAATTAGTGGCAAACATGATAGCTATCAGTAGTCAGTAATGATTGAATAATAAAATAATTGGTGTAATTTATCTATAATATGTATGTATTTAGAAATATATAAGTATGTTTATCAGTTGTCTAGTACCCATAACACAAGCTCTGCTTAGCTTGGGACTAGATGGCGTTGTGTGATAGTTGTGGAATATAAAAAAAAAAAAAAAAAAAAAAATTATACTTCATGTTCTTAATTTTTAAACCAAACAACACACAATTTAGACTAACAATGACCAATTTGTTAATTTCAGGTGCACTTTAGAGGAGTCATTTGAAAAGCTCTGCCACAAGAATAAAACACTAAGAGATAGCTGTAGAGAAATTAACTTTGAAGAGAACTCTGCACTTGTGAAAGGCACTCCACTTCAGCCATCACTCGACCAGCTGCTGGAGTTCGCAGATGATACAATAACATTTGGCAGCCAAGTCTATGCCCAGATAGATACAGCACTTGACGTACTTTCTTTCAAAGAATTAAACACCGAGTCCTTAGGAGACAATTTTCGATTCCCCAAAGAGTGGCAGCGCCGCATACCTGAAATACTTTCATACACTTCATTCTTGTCAGAAAACCAAATTTAAACATGGACCTACTAGACTCAATCCTTAATTCCATGCAAAAGCCACCAACGGCTAGTGAGGCACAGAAAAATGCCATGCGGAAACAAAAAGAGGCTATAGAAAATAGACAGAAGGAGGAACGAAACATGATACACAGATTCAGAAAACGAGTAGAAGAGAAAATAAGTGACTTTATTAAAGACGGTACAAAACCACACATTCATTTTGAACCCATGGAACAAATGTACAGATCGATTATCAGAGACGTATCTGAAATTGCTGGATTACAAGTATTTTCATTTGGACAAGAGGGTGTAGATCGATACTCTGTTGTATACCACAAGGACAATGGCCCTTCAGAAGATGAACTGACAGTACGTAGGGCAGGTGGAGTCTGGAACGAAGACAAAGCCGCTGAGATGGCCCTCGCCCACTTCGAAAAGCGGAAACAAGCAGCTATAGATTTAGAAGAAGAAAAGAATAGAAAACGTAAGCGTGGTCCAGAGGAATTAAGTGGCACTTTCTATAAGCAGAAGTATGCCCACCTAATTGGGCAGGAGGCTGCTATAGATGCTGCTCACAAGACAAACATGAACAAGAATTACGGAGAGGTTCCTAGTGAGAATAAAAAGGATCAGCGGTCTATTGAGCAGACTATGGCTGACATAAAAGCAAAGAAGTTGAAGAAAGCAGAGACTGAGAAACGGGATGCAGATAGTAGTGAGCAAATTTAATATTTGTTTAAATTGAAATACGTAGTTAGTCGGTTTTAGTCTGATTCTTAATGTTTGTTAACTGTGACCACTTAAAATAAGATTATAATTATTCACATTATAGTGCAAATAATTAATCATTGTGAGAGTTTAAAGTATTGGTTAAATCAAACTGGCACAGGCAAATTGTAGATATAACGACACCAGAATTGGACAGATAATGTACCTAGTACCTACTTAAGTATCTGTCAGTGGTTGGTTGTCTCACTGCTGTACTCAGAGAGCTTTAATGATTACTACTAGAGATGAAACGGATATCCGGTAACTATCCGGTATCCGGCCTTGTTTTCACTATCCGGCCGGATACCGGATAGTAATACAGTATCCGGCCGGATAACGGATAGTAAAATTTAAAAAATAATATTGCCATTTATATCAAAATATTGCCAGAATTGGCGATCAAGTTTTTGATGATGACATTTCTTGTTAATCTATCAGAATTCAAACATAAAATCACGACGACAAGTGATAAACAATGAAATAAACAACAAACGAACTGAGAAACAAACACAAACTGGCACGCGCAATAACACTCGAACGCCCCCGAGTTGACCCGATCTCCGCTTACGTGCGACCCGAATGCGCCTGAATATTTCCGATCTCGTTCACCGCGCCAATATTCAAATCAAACTGATCGCGTCAACGCAATAAAGGGCCGAATATCCGGCGCTCCGGCCTAGTAGTTTGCCGAATATCCGGTATCCAGCCAAACTACTATCCGTTTCATCACTAATGATTACTTAGGCCAACACTTAGTAAAGGTTTTGTCAGTTTTGTCATACAAAATTATGTCAAATTTTACGAACTGACGGCTTAAGTAATCATTAAATATATCTGAGTACCGCAGTCAGTTTGTACCTTAACAGAATGATAAGCAATAGTACTATAAGGGTCCCACATAATTCTTGACCTGCGTGGACAAAGGCACTTTGTGACCATTTTTCTGTCAGGTTGTGATTGCATATTCTTGTGGCTATTGGCACAATGATTAACAGAATAACGTAACTTTGCCATTCTATTTGTGTGTGATAAACTGATAATGAATGCTTCCCTTTTCCAAAATATTTACTGAATATTTTAGTAAATATTATGCAAAACATTATTATATTGGTAACAGAGTGAATACTTTTGGTTATTAGACAAAACCTGAAATAATGGTTTTACAGTGCAAGAAGAAAAATCTATCCCACCTTTATTAAAAGTTTCTTTAAGATAATGGCTGGTAAGCCTGTTATCAGCGAGTTGGTTTATCAGCTGCTCAAAATAAGTGACCAAAGGTTGTTAAAAATTATTTTCAGAGCAATAATGGTTTGTAAAGTAAATGGAAGACATTTGTGGTACTTAACCGAGGTAGATATAGTTTGACAATTTCAACAGTACAAATATCATTGAACGATGTGTAGTAAAATAAAACTGTGTAGATAAAAATGTAATGATGTACTTAGTTTACACCTCGGGAGCGTTTAAGTATTGCGTAATACAATTTTTGGAGTTATTTGACACCCCCTCCCCTCATGTAACGCGCCGTAACGTTTTTCTGTACCCCTCCCCCAAGTAAAATGTTACGTAACCACCAAGTTCAGACCACTTTTACTTAAAATTTGAAATGAGAATACGTTTTAGTAAATGCGCTCTGCACTAGCGTTCTGAAGGGTTAAAAAAAAACATTGTTATGTAACGCGTAGTTCAAGCCCCCCCCCCCCCCCCAATTATTCGTAACGTAATACTTGTACGCTCCCTTAGCCGAGATTGATTGATTATTATTGCATCTTAATTCCTACATTTCGGCAACTTGTCCATATTTGGTTTTGTCTTGATGAATTTTACGACAAAAGTAATTTCTTTCGCGTTTGATTGATTGCTGTTGCGGTCCGAGTGATAAAATATGATTGGCGTTGATAAGATTATTAATCAAATGCGCAATTACAAAAGGATTCTTAAACAACTGACGTGTCCTTTCCAATCGCCCAAGAAAACAATAAACATCAATTTTTCGGTAAGTAATCAAAACTGCGATTTACCGAAAAACAAACAAAATTAATTAAAAGTCATTAGGCAGGCATTTATGACAGTAATTGATTTTCAAGAACGTGATTAAACATCACCTTTTTTCATAACCTTTTTTACCGACTCTCAAAAAAGGAGGAGGTTATCCATTCTTACAACATTTTATTTACACCTGATGAAAGTGTGACTGATGTTTTGTTCCTCTTATACAGAAAAAAAAACACTTTCATGTTACCTATAGAGAGTGACTACACCGATACGCGGAAACGACTTCTGCTCTTTGACCGGTTCATCACCATTCCGCGTCGTTAGGCCATATACAGAAAGAAACCTGGTATCCGGCGCCGATCTACCAGCGCTTATAGGAACTTGTCGGCGACGTTCGGCGCTTGTTCATATAAATGCCGGCGCCGGTTACCTGCATGGACCGCTGGTAGATCGGCCCCGGCTACCAGCTTTCTTTCTGTATACGGCCTTAGGTCGGTTACTCACTTAGATAGGAGGGTAGTTCTTGGTTTACAATCAAGTAGCCTAACTACCTTAAAACGAATGATTACTTTACTCAATGTACACTTCTTCCGCTACTTATAGTATAAGCCAATACTGGCAGTATCTTCTCATTGAAATTATTATATTATATGTGTAGTTAAAATAATCCAAATATATTACCTCATAATATGTACCTTATGTATCCAAATTAGTATCAAGGAAAAATATTTTTTTACCCACAGTAAGAAACAAAAGACTGGGTTGATTTCGATTAGATAGCAATAAATAGTTGATAATGTTACTGAATAATATTAAATTGTATCTTTTGAAGTTGAAATAAATGTATTCAGTGCATATTTGTGTATTTTTCTTTTGATCCCACCATTTACCCTTACCAAGGTCCTGGAATAGAAAATACAAAGACATGTGACACCTAACAAAGCTACAAGGTTCCATAAAGCTCTATGTAGGTTGCTAGGGTGTCAGTGCACTGACATTTTTTTTTTCTTTTTTTTTTTTCTTTTATAAAACGTTGCCCCACACTAGGAATTTCTCCTGTATCGTGGGTGCGTTCACAAACATTTAAACTCACATACACAATTCAGACCCGAAACAACTATTTGACATTTTTATTATATTTGATTTATAGACTGATTATGCTAACATCCATAGTCCTTCGAGCCGGATAGCAAGGATATTGATCTAGTTATTTCAGGTAACTTGCAAGCAGGTACCCCTAAAACACATTTTATTGTGGAACTAGTCTGGAAAATGGATGGAGCAGCCTGCAACAGCAGCAGACTACTGAGTTCGTAGCAAGATGTACGGGAGGAGTCAAGAGGAATAGAATTTGTACCCGTGAGTATCTACCTACTAAGGTACTTTTGAAATTAACTGCTAAGCAAAGTGATCCTTACTGTCCCTTTCCTCACGTAATGTAAAGTAATTAAAGTGATAAAGATCACTTGGGTCGAACCTAAGCTTGAGTGCGGAATTTGCTAGAGCGTAAGTACTGCTGAATGCATCGCAGATTCTGCCCCATGCGATAGCAATCCTGGGGGTCTAAAAATCATACTATGAATTGCGTTAAAAAACGTAAAATTGATTTTTCGTATTAGTAACTGCGTCTATCATCTGCATCAAGGTCACAGACGCAGTTACTAAAATATTATGAAAGATCCATTTTACGCTTTTTAATGCAATTCATAATATGATCTGCTAAAGTAGGCATTTTAGACCCCCTGCTCTGTTTCTCGCTCTTGTAAATGACGAAAGGAACGACAAAAAAGAGAGGAGCATTAGCAAAATAATGTGTTTCCGTGCTGATAGATAAGGTTCCAGCAGGTCTGCCGACATCACAATGATCTTTATTCTCGTATCGGGCATGTTTCCGCTTTGAGATCTAAAATAACTAATGAAAGGACTCCCGCTAACCATAGTCTTAAACAATCTAGTTTTTTTTTAATTGGCAACTAAAATGCAAATAGGGGAATTCTGCAGTCTTTAATAGTAGATTATTGCATCGAGCACAAAGTAATTTATTATTGCACCGAGTGCCTGATTTAGAGCCTGAGCGTTAGCGAGGGCTCTAATCTAACAGGCACGAGGGCAATATAAATTACTTAAGGCGAGGTGCATAATCTACTTTTCTTTCAACTATTACATAAAGGAATAGTAGTTAAAAGAAACTCATATCAAACAGTTAAAAGATTTTCTATACTTAACACTGTCGTCTTCATTTAGAATGTTTTCCGGAGTTAATGTGTCGCTAAATGATTCCATTTTAATTCGAAGCCGAAGCACTCAAAATCAGATAGTATCACACTTTATCGTTTCCAAAAATATTGTCAAGCAAAATTAACAAAGTTCCCCAAAAGTTCCCGCCAAATTACTTTTTTAAATTTCTTTCATTTTATAGTAACTAGTTAGCAACAATCATTTTTTAAATTTGGAACAAGTAGTAGGATAGAAACGAATAATACCTATGTAAAAAAAAAAGTATTGATATCGGCTGGCTGAATAGAGCTAATCCATTGAGATTGGCATCGGTGCGATTAAAAAAAATAAACTGTGCAATAATGAAATTTCATACATTTTTATTGCTCTAGAGCACTAAAGACTCGCTTTGTGCTGAGTTTTTAGTGTGATTATGATGAAATTAAAGCATAGTTGGAAGAAAACTATTTTAAACGTTGAAATGAAATAAAACAAAACACATTTTTTAGAACGTTTATTTACCATCAACACGTTATTAGGCATATTTTTACTTACACAGAAACAACAATATTTGCGATAGGATATATTCTCATCGCAAAGCTATGACTAACCGACCTATCCGATTCTCTAACAAAATTCGCACCGATCGTACATTTTACTTATTGTCGTGCCAGTCCAAAATTAATGGACATAAAATTCAATTAATTGAATGGATGTAAAACCTCCACCACCCAACCTGATGGCCAAATCCAAAACTATAGGAATAGCTAACAATATGTACTCAAATTACTTCCCAGGATTTGGCCCTTATTTAATAGAGACATTATCGAACGGTGAATCATAATCATTTTCCTGCTCTTGAGCCCTATTTGGAAAATGATCAACTGTTTCGATCTGGCAAAGAATATTGATTTTTCAAATCTAACGATGCAGTTTTAGTTTAAAATCGTGGATGAGACTCGTTTGACTATTTTTCGCAATGTTTCATAGTTTCGAATTTGGCCATCCATACTCCATTAAAGGTCGGTGCAATTCTTTTCTACTTTTTTATAACATTGTTCTCTCTTTCTCATTTCTCAAAAGTAACAAAATATTTACTATTAATTTAATATACAAAAGTACTGTTATTGTCAAGCTAAACGGCTAGGTACAAGTGATAAGTCATTCTTAAGATATGCTATATAAATTATTTAGATATGTTTTATTTTCATTATTTAAAACATTAATAGGACTTAGGTAGTTTTTTTTATCAAATGAGGCTTAGTAAAAAAAAACACTCAAATGACTTAATTATGTCTGTTTTCACAAACACATAAAGTAGGTATTTAGGCATTTATTTAAATGTCGCCGATGTGAAAACGGAAATTCAATTCTTGCCTTAATAAGTCGCCCCGAAATCTTTTTTTATTCTTATTTTTCATGAGATAACTTAAAAATAAAAGTACAGAAAGACGTTAATAATTTCGTTGTGCGTTCCTAGTTAAATTAAATAACACTTCGATCAATATTATGCCTTTCCATTCTACGTTAGTGACCAGTCGTAGGCTTCGTACACACGGCTACACATCAAGCTATACATAACCAGTATAATCTGATCGTTCATTGTGCGAAAAGATCTAGTAAAGTGAGGCCAAGATTAACTGGTTTTGTATAGCTTGATGTGTAGCCGTGTGTACATAAACAATTCACACAGAAAAAGGTACTTTTGAATAGACACAACTAGGTACTTAAACAATTTAAAAAAAAAACTTTAACATAGTTCCTAAGTTTTTTTTTTTGGAAACTCAGACCAAGAAAAAAAGAAAGACGGCGCGCCGCGAACACCAACAGTGAAGCCACAAAACCACACGCCTATAGCAAGTAAACATACAAGCTCACGCACACACCTACACTAAAACCACACGCATTTCTCCTAGTACGTCACGACTTCACGAGACATTGTCTACACACATAGATAATAAGTTGGCTTCACTTTTGATGTTCGTGGCGCGTCGTCTTCCTTTTTTTGTTGGTCTGAGTTTGGAAAATGGATTATTTGAATGTCGAGAGAATGTTTACATTGATTAATTGACTCCAATTAAATAGCTGCCGTCTTTTTAATCAATTTCACACAGTGCATTTAATTTTAAACATCTATCAGGTTTTTAAACCTTTGAAGTGACCGCTAGATTTCGTTTATTTAAATTTTCACATTTTGGTATGGTCAGTCACAAAAGTCGATTAATACTGTTACTTTTCCATCATCTAAATAGTTTTTCTACATTTCATGTTCCAAATAAGTATCAGTATTTTTTCTGTATTTTTATACTGTCAAGGCAGATGATATTGTTTTCGCGAAAACGCAACATCGTTTGATGTTGATTGCATGAAGAACGTTGTTCAGTTTGAATCACACCCTATAAAACCACGCCTTTCGCCCCACGCACGGCGACAATCAAGCTATATCTTCTTCTTAGCGTGTCGATGACAATATTTAAACTCGAGTCAGCCCAAAATTTAGTGACATGATTGCAGGCATTTTCTGTTCCAACCATCACATCAGCTCCTGTGATGTGCAAGTAACGGGACTGGCAGAACACGATATCAAGTGGCAAGTGGCAAGCTACATGAAACTAGTTTTATGCGGTTTCCTCATTGTACCTACTGGAAAGTACATAAAGCGAGGCCAAGTTATGTACCTATAAGTTATTGCTTGATGTGTCACCATGTGTACACGCTGTATTCCCTAAACAAAGTAGAGGTGCCATACACAATTGTTAAAACAGCTTTCATTTTCAAGACAATGAACATTCCATTAAAGTTTCATATTAAGTACTACGATTATACACATTAATAAATACTTAACTAATTATAGTTTCATACTTACAGCTAACCTTAGCTATACTTTAATGGCATAACAACATCAAATTGGCGTTATTTATTTGTGCAATTTCAAGAAAATCCTAAGGTGATTTAAAATTTAATATTTAGGTACTTATAGCTAATTTCTAGATATGTACCTACAATATACATTGCACGATGTGATATTAACTGGTATTATGTAGGTCCCTACCTAGTTTTCAACTTACACTAGGTTAACAGAATGCGCTATAATATAACTGAAACAACACAGGATGGGACAGCCCTCTGCAGACTGATGGGGTGAATTCAGTATATCATACTAAGATGACCTGCATCGTTCCTTAGTTAGAGTATTTCAACATGTATTCTGGTTTTATTTTAACCGTATTTTTTGAAGTGCTGACTACCGATAATTTAATTTTAGTAATAAAACATGATTTAAAAAAACCGGAGGAAAGGTCGGTGGAATAGATTTGACTAAAAAAAAAGAAGCTGAATGCACTATGCCAGTTTGAGGAGGGCTATCCCTTACACCCTGTATTGTTGGTACGTTGGGGTAAATATGTGAAACTATTAATATTTAATTTAATAACAAACAACGTTCTACTCCATAATTATCACTTCAATATTAGGATATTTTGTTAAGTACAAACGAAATCCACCGGTGCCTAAGATGTCTGTGACATGCGCACCAATAGACAATGTCAGCAACGTCTTAAGCACCCAGATGCAAGATCGGTGTCACATTTTATACGAAATTTTTTAATGAATTTTTTTTTCTTTAAATAATATGTAAACCAAACCAAATGACCACAACATTTTCTTAGTATTTACCATCATAATGTATTTTATTATTATGTATATAGATAAACATTCTGTTGACAAGCACAATATACAGTCTGTTCATTGTCTGGTCTCTTACCTAAATGTATACTTTTTTTTAAACACTAACAACAACAATAAGTTTTCTTAGACAGCGTAAATACATTATTTACACTTGAAAGCAGCTAAAACAATATTCTTAATAATGTAGGACTTTTTATTATTGTCATAAAGTCATCTGTTTTTATTTTAAATAAATCGTTTTTAATAGACACCAAAAAATGTCTTCTTCTAATCTTTAACAAGATTTAGCTTGAAGCATAACAAATGTAAAATCAATAAAAACTATAACATAGACACGATTGTCACATTTATAGGATTATTGTCGTTTCTCTTCTAAATATTTTCATTTTAAAAATAATAAAAGATATAAAAAATACAGTCTTCAACAATAAAATATAAGAGCAATAGCAACATTTTTTTAATAAAGATTACAAGTTTTTATTGTCAAGAATTATTACTTATTATTGTCAATTACTTTCTAGAACTTATACGGCCTTTACATACAGGCTGTTTTTGAAGACGAGTATATATTTTAATTTTCTAGGACTAAAATGCTACAATAAGTTAATATAAAAATTCAACAGTAGATAGATACAAACGGCAGGATATGATTATCTAGATATTGACTAGTTATATATTTGGATATGTTTCCAATTCCTTAAGTTTCGGATATGATTAATTCTAGATCATTATTTTTTCCTGCTTCTTATTTAGGTAAATGCCTACAATCTGTTTGGTCAGCAACTAAAGTCGAAAACTGCTCTCTCTGTCTATTTCTGTTTTTGCTACTGTTATTCTGTTGTGTAAGAGCTTTTAGGCTACATTAAAATTTACCTGCTCTTTTTTTTAATAATAATCTACCTATGTCTACGTAAATTGCATATTTACGTTTAAAAAAACGAATGTTTATCTACTTTTGTTGCTGACTGTACAGTTGAAATCCTTTTAGTACCAATTTCATTATTTCTTTTAAAAGCCACATGAAGCTTATTCATAGACGCAGTGAAACTTGGAGGAAAACCCTTACACCTATAATAAATATTAATTTTCAGGGTTTTCAAAACATTTTGTAACTGTTCTAGGTACCATGAGTCCTCTTTATGAAGAATTTGTTCAGAGAATCTGGACTACCTTATTGACGGTGATTTTTTATATTGTATTTCTATTTTCCAAGTCCTATAACTTAAATTATAATTATTTCGAGAGCTTCCGTTACTGTTTCTATTTTAGGGTATTACTGCAGCATGTCATCCGATTACTAGTACCTACCTACCTTTTTTGTTTTTTTACAATGTAACTACTCACAACTAGGCACACACGCTTATTCTGTAGGTACTTATACCTCCATGCTATTAGATTGGGAATCCTGCTTGGGATTTGCAAGTGGGTAACATTGTAAGAAGCGCACCAAAGTTCAACTAGCCTGTCTCATTTTTGAGAGGGCCGCGCTACATTACGACATTCTTTCTGCCTTCATTTTATTCCATCACTCGTTCACACACAGCATGCAGGTCGCACTATGCGCCTACCTTTACAGTCCCTCACGCCCAATACAGCTGTAATAATATGCGCTTTACAATCCCTCGATACCCACACTGCAGTAACCCCTGACTATAACTCCAACCTTCGAACCCTCAACCATCCTCGAGACTACTCCTCATCGTCGGTTTCACAGCATCCCGGCCAGCAGCAGCCCTCAGTTCCATCAGACCTGGTGCAGAACAGCAGGGTTTCCATCGTGGAGACAGGTCTCGGCTCTATCCCGTGGAAGTCTCGCAACTCCTCAGCGGGGAACCAGGCGCGTTCCTCGTCATCTATGATGGGGATGCCGAAGTATCTGGAAGTTTTAGAAATGTTTTATTAGTCAGCATGAAGACCAAAGAAACGATGGATGGACTGTGTAAAAGTATGGCATTATAGGTGTCTAATGAGATGTCGAGTAATAAAGAAGTAGGTATGGATTCTTCCATACCTACTTCCATACTTCTTTTGTCCTTCTGGACATGCTCCGCCGACTCCAAATGAATTGGATTAAGGGCAAGAGAATAATGATGATTCAATTTTGAGAGGAGTATGAGCTGAGATTATGAACGAAATAACAAGGACCTGTTTTTCAAGAGCGAGGGACGGACCTACAATCCTACATGGTACTATCTATTTTCGTGAAAGCATTGAACAATTGAAATCTCCGAGCACAGAATTATGTGCTCTTGCGATTTCTGAGCTAACATGCCGAATATTTTGATATTTCTAAGAAGTAGGAGTATTAGGCCATTCAAAGTCAAAATTGATGACGAGTACGGATGAATTTTCATTATATCGACTTCAAATGTCAATACCTAGTCATTGTGTTTTAGTTGGGATTGTTGGGAAGTAATTATTAAATCACACATTTTACCGATTTATAAAACTATCTACTAACCTGCAAATAGCCAGTAAAGGTATCCACAGCACAGAAGCAAAAATCAGCACAAGAACCAACAGAATAGCCCACACCGGCCAGGGTTTCCTCTCCGTATCCCCAATAGACTTGATCCAGGCGTCGTACGCTGACCCTTCAGTGGCCAGCTCCCAGAACGAAGACACTAGGATCGCCAGCATGGCTAGCGGAGACAGATACTTCCAGCAGATCAGCCAGTATATTCCTGGACGCTGCCCAGTCATCAGTTGGATGTCGTCTGCGAATCTGGAAAGGATTGTCGTTTTGGTTTAGAAATGCAGACTTGAAAGGGGATTTCATGCAAACAAGGATATGTAGGTACGGTACATCAGGCCGAATTTTTTAGAGCGGTCCGATACACAATGACATTTAAACTGGCGCAATGAGGGTAGGTATAACTACCTAAAGGCAAACCTCTGTCCAGTTTTTCAGGAAATACAGCCGTGATGTATGATCTGTTACAACGTGATTTTTGAGAGCCATCTAATTAGATTATTTTTCAACTCCTTTTGCACATTTATTAAAAACATATTTTACTTTCGTGTTCTCGGCGGTTCATAGTTCATAGTACTCTCCAAATGTCAACTGTTTGGTGAAAACAGTGTCGTAATATAATGGCTGTGACAGACGGATGGACATAACGAATCTATAAGTGTACTGATTTTAGCCATTTGGCTAGGAAATCCTAAAAATGGGGCACAGGAAACTTTAGCGTCGTTACGATGATATATACGGTGATAAATCTCTAAGTTATCAGATCACGTACCCAAAACTTCACAGTTTTGTCTGACGTGGCAAGAAAACGTCGGAAGAAATTATTGAATGAGACTTTTATCCCTCAAGAAAGATCCCGATCCTCAAAGTTAAACTTGATAAACATTTTAAGAAGCAGAAATACTTGTGTTTTAGTTGATTTCTAATTTTATAAATTTGTTGTAGGTACTATGGTGAATCCTCCAACCAGCCCGCGAAATTCAAATTTTCTTAAGTTTTTGCAATTTGCAGGCCAGTGATAGGTGGTATGTTGATGAACATTTGATTCGCGGCTGTAAGACGTATATACAGAATTATAATCATCAAAACCATTAATACAACCCTCCGAGCTCATAAAGGTTCCGGAATGGCTTTGCTTTTTGTTCTATCTTGAAAATCTTGTTTCATACTTTTTCAGCGTCGTTTTTTTTTTGTCGTAGTCGGGTTTTAGTTTTTTATTTTTTTTTTATTAAACATTTTTGGTGTTAAATATTTTTTTTTACTCTTGACTTTTTGTCGGCTAGAGGGCGTGATTTTAAATTTGAGCAATATTTTAGAAATGTACGAGTTTTCAAATGATACCAAACACGGCGTATTTATCTCCATTTTTATTTTTAAGCCTTACTTTTTGTCCAAATCGCTTTTTGTGACACGTCACGTAGCCTATGTTCAGCGGAAAATGAAGACGGTTCTAACGATACCTCATATGTCGAGTTCCGATAAGTAGATTAGAACCTATGAGGGAACAGATGAAGATACTCACATACATACAAACATACATAGCCAGTCAAAATCATAACCCTCCTTTGGCTTTGCCGTAGTCGGGTAAAAACGCTATTGCGCCGCCTCAAATTACGTAGGTTAAAGGCAGACAGAAGCTGTCGAGCAAAGTAAAAGTGCACCGTAACACCCCCTCTGTGTATTCCCCGCCCCTTTCTTCATATCGAACTAACTAATCTCCAACGGGAAAGTGCTACTACATTCTAGTAGGTAACTATACTTTAGAAACTTGTTAGCGTTGCACTCTTGCTAAGTTTCAATCGATCGATTGAATTGAAAGTGGGCTAAAATTAAATTCCCTTCTTGGATATTATCTACCTACCTACATAGCTGCTATTTGATCTGAGCCTACATAATAATCGAAGCAAGATTGGTCTGTATGTCAGTTAGTAACCAAGAACTATATATGTCATGTTCTTGCTCTTGTCACATGTTATTTAATTTTGGGGTCGACGCAATACGTCTTTTTTAGGGTTCCGTACCTCAAAAGGAAAAAACGGAACCCTTATAGGATCACTTTGTTGTCCGTCTGTCCGTCCGTCCGTCCGTCTGTCAAGACCCTTTTTCTCAGGAACGCGTGGAGGTATGAAGCTGAAATTTATATCAATTACTCAGGTCTACTGTCCCTTGAAGCTGTGAAAAAATCAAACTTCTAAGCCAACGCAATCAAAAGATACAGCCGTTTATGCCGCAAATTTTCGACACTTGCAAGGGAATCAAAACCTACAGGGTGCTTCCCGTGAACTCAGAATCTTGAAATTTGGTACGAAGCAACGTCTTATAGCATAGATAAAGGAAAAATTACGAAAACCATAAATTTTTAGTTACATCACAAAATATATTTTTTTTACGGAACCCTCGGTGCGCGAGTCCGACTCGCACTTGGCCGGTTTTGTTCTTCTATTCTCTCCTGCGTCAACCGCCACGCAATCATCCTTGTCAACCTTTATACCTTTTTTTATATGTCAACCTTTTTCTTTCATTTCTAATACAATCCATCAATCGTTTTTATTTGCCAAGAACAATATTAGTATCACTAATAGTGGAAAGGTTCGCACTTTATGGATGAGAGTTACTTTAGCTTTCGCCCAAAATTTCTCTGGGTAAAAACGTAGCCTATACCTATAGCCACAGAACTTATTTCAGGTTTACTTAGTATAGAATGTACAGATTTTGTCGTAACATTTAGGCATCAGAGAGTCGTTAAACAATCGTGCCGGTCATTTTGGTTTAATTTATAAAACACTAGCACTTCACCACTATTACCTACTTCATCCTTCTTCTTCTTCTTATCGTGTGGGCAGTAAGGTCTAACGACCCCACACACCCTAGTGTCAGAGTTTCTAAACCGCCGCAAGGGCCTCTGACATGGTTTGACGACCACCATTTGGCGGCCGCCGGGACCACCGGCTTATACGTGCCTTCCGAAGCACGGAACCATCATTTTATCAGACAATCAGGTGATTCAAGCCTGCAATGTCCTGACCAAACTGGAAACAACTTCACAAAGTATGCTTCCCGTGGGAATCGAACTCACGACCACCGGGTCACAAGATACTTCATCCTTATAAGTTGGGATAGCTCGGCTATTACGCATTAAGTATATTTTAAAATAAACATAAATTATAGTCATGGGTGCTACCTAAGCATTGACGAATAGTTTATCTTTCTATCAGTAAGTAATAACATTTTTATAATTTTATTATTAGTTCCGAAGATTACCCTTTATATAGAAACTTAGAAAAGATTGCGTGCTATTTTATTCAGAGAAAATTTACTCCACCCTTTATTTTATTTCCAAAAACTGGCCAAGTGCAAGTCGGACTTGTTCATGAAGGGACCCGTACCATTGTAGTAGACAGTTTAGCACCATAGACTTCTCATAGATTTTCCTGTAATCTGGAACAAATTTTTTTTTTTTAATTTTAGTCTCAGTAGTTTCGGAGATAAGAGTCAACGTCAAGTCAATCTTCATCTATTTTCTTAAACATCTTTAAGAGTGTTTTACACACACACATCAATCGTTTTCTTTTTGTTCTCTTGTGCCCCTTACTCTGATCTCCGTTCACACTCAAACCCATCACGATATCTCTTATCATCTATTTACATTACTCCTAAATAAATTCCCACTACAGACAACACACGTGCCCTCAAACCTCAGACACAAAGTGGTCCCATTATGTAAACAATGGCCACCCATTGACTGATCCCCGGATTAGCCGTAGCTAGCGTAGCTTAACTCCAAGAATTAATCGACCAGCGCCATTGTTAATTAGTCAAGACTGAGAGTATCTGGGAAGGCAAACAAGATCATGAAATTGTTACTTGGTATACATTTTACAGGTTTCCTGTTTGTTCACTACAGGAACTGAATGAAAACTGAAACACTGATAGATGCTTCCGAAAGTGGGCTGCGGGTTGTTCGAAAGAGATACCGCGGCCTCGGCACAAGGGCTAAGAAGGAACATGGGTGGTTTTTAGTCAGTAGAAGTCTGACGCTCCCTTTCGCTCTGCCCAAGATCGGGTGGGGTTATTTGATGATTTTCCACCCGCCAAAAACTAAAAGAGGAGTCACTTGATGCTGACCACCAAATAAAAATCTTCCGAACGTGCCAAACTAGTAGCTCATTTGGGCCGGCAGTCTCGACAGAGTTATCGACAAAATCGCTAACTTTCGATTGCTAATTACCAACGAATAAATTCGGTTGCAATAATGATGCTTGCAAGTAAAGCAAGTCTCTACATCCAAGAAGCGTTTCTCGCAAGTATCATTATTGCAGCAACCGAATTTATTTATTCCTGGGCCAACACAATTTAGATCGACACGCTAAGAAAAGAAGTTACTTGGTTGCTGGTTATTAGACACATTCTCATCATCATCATCACACGTTATCAGATTTCTAATTACACCATGATCATCTGCCTAGCCTTTTTTCCAATGTTGGGGAGAGCTTCCAGGGTAACTGGATACTGTTGAATACCAATATTTTACATGGAATGGATGCTTATCTGACCCCTACCCTAGTTACTGGGTATTACGATAACCAACGGCTTTTTACAAAGAGACCAAGACGTGATATAGAGAAAAATACTCGCTTCCAAAGAACCTGAGTAAAACCAATTTACGACAATGTTTTATTAGGAACCTTTGCAAAGAAAAAATAAGATTTGAAATGGGCAACTAACTCGTCTTTTGTAGAAGTCTGACACTCCCCTTCGCTCTGCCCAAGAGCGGGGGGGTCATTTGATGATTTTCCACCCACCAAAAAAAAAAAAAAGTGTAATCTCCGGAAATAATGATCCAGTCACACACAGTAAATTTTATTATTTACTAGTGACCCGCCCCGGCTTCGCACGGGTACAAAAAAGGTATTAAAACCTTCCTCTTGAATCACTCTATCTATTAAAAAAAACCGCATCAAAATCCGTTGCGCAGTTTTAAAGATTTAAGCATACAGACAAACAAACAAATAAACAAACAAACAGACGCGACTTTGTTTTATACTATGTAAGGATATTATTCATATTAGCCCCGCTTTCACAATATCTTTGAAAATAATGTGTGAAAACCCAATTTATAGAATAAACATCATTTCACCGACTGGTCTGCGACAATTTAAAAAGTAAATGGTTTTCGAAATGTTTCTCTGAATATCCAAAGCAATAAACATGGCGTTTAGGTAGGTACCTAACTGGCAGTAAAAAGTATAATTATTCAGAAAAGAAAGAATCTCTTCTCAATATAAATAAAACGAGAAAAGCGTAGGTAGAAAAAACCTAAGTGTTTGTATTAGGTATGTTACGTGCCCTGCCTACACCAAATCGGCTGAATAGCGACATGGTAGCTATTTACGTAAAACGGATGTTTCCACACATAATTGCAACAGGCGGACTCTGCTGACTCGACGCCTCGTGTAGCCCTCGCGCATCGGCCACCTACTTCCAATCTGCTGACACCGCATCCGCGACTTGCAATCGTTTTAGACTCATATTTTTAAAAGAATATTTTAGGCACTTCGGAACTAGCATCGTCCAAGTCTAGATCTAAGATTTAACATAAGTAAAATATTGTAATTTTAAACTTCATTATACACTCTATAAGTTAATTTCGGTTTTATTTAAGTCCTCCGGCTGTCACCTTCATAATTGGCGCAGTCGGTAGGATATTCGAGGCAGTGCGCGGCGCGGTATAGATTTCCAAAAATCGTTAATCTGCTGACTCCGATAGTCGCTGTCGGTATTCCCAAGTACCTCGTCGAATATCCGAACTTAAGAAGACGCAGCTGAGGACGTATCCAGCCATCGATACAACGAGAAAACCATGTATATGTAAGTCCTTGAAACTTTCTTTAAGTGTTGCTTCCTTGTCCTTCCCTATACCCAAATATTATAATACTTAATCAAAATTTTTCACCCAAGGGAAACCAGGAATAAATCTGTCTCCTCCAGACAGATAAGTAGGAGCAAAGAAGTAGACTCAAATAGATTTACGGAATCCGATAATTTAGGCCTAGGTTTATTATTTGATAGTATCAGTATGTCACTGAACCCCGATACTATCTACAACGCTTTGCGTGCAGTCCCAAATTTTGATGGTAATCCGAATGTTCTAACACGATTTATTAAAATATGTGACCAGCTCGTAATACAATATGCTAGAAATGACCCCAGTTACGAGTTGACTAATTTATGTCTCTTAAACGGCATCCTAAATAAAATCACCGGACCAGCAGCTTCAACCATTAATTCTAATGGCATAGCAGACAATTGGCAAGGGATCCGTGACTCATTAGTTAATAATTTTTCCGACCAAAGAGATGAGACCGCTCTTTATAATGACATGTCTTTACTGACACAAGGAAGTACCACCCCGCAGGAGTATTACGACAAATGCCAGACCCTTTTTAGCACCATAATGACTTATGTCACATTGCACGAAAATGTAGCAACGACCATCGAAGCAAAACGCGATCTTTATAAAAAGCTAACTCTACAATCTTACGTGAGAGGTCTTAAGGAACCTCTAGGGTCCCGTATCCGGTGTATGAGACCCGAAACTATTGAAAAGGCTCTGGAATTTGTACAACAGGAAATGAATATCATTTACCTACAGCAACGCAATGAGAGTATCCCCGAGCGACGTAACCCGACACAGCAAACGCAGTCGACGAATAAAATGCCACCCGCAGTCCCTATGACCAAACCGAAAGTTTTTAGCTTTCCTAGCCCAGGCCCCAGTTGGCATAAGCCTATGCTACCGCAGCAGCAGCAGTGGAGGCCACCCTTCCAGCTAAATCAGGTACCTCAACGGGCCCCTAACATGTTTAGCCCTACTCAACAGATGTTTCGTGCACCCCTGCCGAATTACAACCCCCAAAATGACGCATTTAAATTTCCAAATAGAAACCCCCAAACGCAGAATACCGGTCCGAAGCCGATGAGCGGTGTTAGTCATTTTGTACCAAGACCACTACCAGTAAATGATTGGCGTAGGTTAGGAAACCCCCCACCTAGTAACTACTTCAAGACGCGAGAAATGAATTTTAACGAAATGACTGATTACTACGACGCTTACAATTATCCCAACTATTACTACGAATTACCTGACTATTACTATGTCTGTGAGCCCTATGACTATTCTGACTTTTATGACAATCAGCACACCAACCCCGAAAATCAATTAAATGTACCGGATCTATTTAATAATGTAAAATGCTTAGAAGCACAGCCGTCCGCTACTTCTAAAGCAGATCAGGATTTTCGCATAGACAAGGAACGAAAAGGATCAAAATAGAATTAAATGTCCAATCTAAAAGGGAATTACGTTACATACAGGTATCAGACCCACCACTTAAACTATTAGTAGATACCGGAGCTAATCAGTCTTTTATTAGCCCCGAGGCAGTCGAACAATACTTTTCACATATCCCTTTGAACTTTGATCCCTTCGAAGTAACGAACGCTTGTGTCAACTAGTACGCACGAACATTCTATTACGATTCCAAACTTTGCTGAATTCAATAATCCCGCGAATGTAAAATTTTTTGTTTATAGATTTCATAACTACTTTGATGGTCTATTAGGATTAGATTTACTTGACGGAGCCCAGATTGATCTAAAAAATAATTATCTAATTACAGAATTTACAACCATTCCCATACGTTTTTATCAATGTAAGAGATCAAATAGTCAAGAAACTATTCCCGCTAACTCGTCAAAACTAGTGAATATTCCTATCCATCGACCAGATGGCGACGTTTCGATAGGTCAGCAAATGTATTGTAATTGCATTATTCACGAGTGTATTACTCGCGTTACTGATTGTACTGGAATTGTAGAAATTGAAAACCCGACGGAAAATGACCTGACTATTGTACTTGACCTACCTTTACAAGCCGAGATATTTAATACTGAGTGCATTAGCACCGAACAAGACCCTATGCGCGTTAAAGAGGTTTTATCTCGATTGCGTACAAACCATTTAAATATTGAAGAAAAAACTAACTTAGAGACATTGTGTGCCCGTTTTGCTGACGTATTCTATGTTGAGGGAGAGCCTTTAACTTTTACAAATAAGATCAAACACCATATTAGAACGACTGACGAACTTCCCGTGTACACTAAAAGCTACCGCTACCCTTTTGTGCATCGACAAGAAGTTAGGGACCAGATAACCAAGATGCTGGACCAAGGTATTATACGACCTTCTGAATCAGCCTGGAGCTCACCTATTTGGGTAGTTCCTAAGAAAACCGATGCATCAGGCAAACAAAAGTGGCGCATTGTAGTAGACTTTCGCAAACTGAATGACAAGACTATAGACGACAAATACCCGATTCCTAACATCAATTACATACTTGACAAGCTTGGTAAATGCCAGTACTTTAGCACGCTAGACCTTGCATCAGGCTTTTATCAATGTGAGATGCATCCAGACGACATTCCCAAGACAGCGTTCAATGTAGAGCATGGACACTTTGAGTTCTTGCGTATGCCTATGGGTTTGAAAAACTCTCCATCTACTTTTCAAAGAGTAATGGACAATGTGCTCAGGGGCTTGCAAAATGAGATCTGTCTAGTATATCTTGATGACGTGATCGTATTCAGTACATCTTTGCAAGAGCATATGGTTAACCTAGAGAAAGTGTTCAAACGATTACAAGAATCCAACTTCAAAATCCAGATGGATATCTCCGAGTTTTTGAAATTAGAAACCGCGTTTTTAGGACATATAATTAGTGGCGAAGGTGTTAAACCCAATCCAGATAAAATAGCAGCGATAGAAAATTACCCTTTACCAAAGACGCCTAAGGAAATAAAACAATTCCTAGGACTACTAGGTTATTACAGGAAATTTATCCCTGACTTTGCTCGCATCACTAAGCCTATGACAAAATGCCTCAAAAAGTCTAGTAAAATTACTTTCGACTCTGAATACATTGCCTGTTTTAACAAATGTAAGAGCTTACTGACAAACGACCCTATTTTACAGTATCCCGACTTTACTAAAGAGTTTATACTAACAACCGACGCTTCAAACGTAGCAATAGGCGCCGTACTCTCGCAAGGTACCATTGGCTCAGATAAACCTATCTGTTACGCCTCGCGAACTTTGAATGACAGTGAAACCAATTACAGCACCATAGAAAAAGAGCTTTTAGCCATAGTTTGGGCTACAAGATATTTTAGACCTTACCTATTCGGTCGTAAATTCAAAATATTCACCGACTATAAGCCGTTACAGTGGATAATGAACCTGAAGGAACCCAACCAAAGATTGACTAGGTGGAGACTTAAACTAAGTGAATACGATTACACTATAGTCTATAAAAAGGGAAAGTATAACACTAATGCGGACGCATTATCCCGAGTAGAAATTAATAACGAGGAGACAGAGTCAATGTTAGCTAATCCTTCAGAACGACCACTTTCTCGAACAGGTTCTACGACAGCCACCGCCCACACTAGCACTGAAAACCCTATCTTAGAAGTTCCTATCACCGACGAACCTTTAAATAAATTCCACCGACAAATATGTATAACTATAGTCAGTAACGCCCCCTACGTTAAACGAACGACAGCCACTAAACCTTTTGACACACATACTCGCACACATATTCAGGTCTCAGAATCTAACTTAGAACAGGACGTAGTAAATGCAATAAAAGAATATGTCACACCTAAAGTTAAAACTGCTTTAAAGATAACTCCGCCCTTAGGTATGTATTCAATCATACCTATTATCCAAAATAATTTTAAAAGCTCATCTATGAACCTAGTGCTAACAAAAACTGAACTAGAAGATGTAAAAGAATATTTAAGGCAGCAACAGATCATAAAAAACTATCATGAAGGCAAAACCAATCACAGAGGGATAAACGAATGCTATCTTGCTCTTTCCCGAAAATACTATTGGCCTAAGATGAAGGATGAGATAGCTAAATACATAAATGAATGTATAATTTGCGGGCAATCCAAGTATGATAGAAACCCAATTAGGCCTCAACTTAATTTAGTGCCCCCGGCTACCAAACCTTTCGAACTAGTACATATGGACCTTTTTACAGCCCAAAATGAAAAATATCTCACAGTCGTAGACGTTTTCTCAAAATACGGACAAGCATACTATTTAAGAGATGGCACAGCAATTAGTATTCTTCAGGCAGTTTTAAAATATTGTACACATCACGGCCTTCCACTTACTATCGTAACCGATAACGGCACCGAATTTACAAATCAGTTATTTTCTGAATTTACTAGAATGCATAAAATTAGCCACCATAGAACACTAGCTCACTCCCCTAATGATAACGGAATTGTTGAACGATTTCACTCTACATTACTAGAGCATCTACGAATCCTACAACTACGTCAGAAAGATGAACCTGTGGCCAACCTCATGCCTTATGCTATATTAGCTTATAATAGCACGATTCATAGTTTCACAAAGTGCAGACCACATGACATAATTAGAGGACATTTAGACCCAAGAGACCCACTTGACATTAACATGACCGAACATCTCATGCAACAGTACATCCTAAATCACCGAGACCAGATGAAAACTGTATATGACCTTATCAACGACTTCACACTAACTGACCGAACGAATATCATACAAAATAGGAATAAGGACAGAGAGCCCGAAATAGAATACCAACCAGAACAGCAAGTTTTCATTAGAAACCCCTTAGCTAGTCGACAAAAGCTAGCCCCGCGTTTTACTCATGACGCCGTGCTTGCTGACCTTCCGATTCACATATACACATCTAAGAAGAAAGGTCCCGTAGCAAAGTCCCGACTCAAGCGTATCCCTAAGACCTCAAAATTATTACAGAATACTGCTGTAACTTAGATCAATCGGATGCCCAATCCTACAATAATGCCATTAAACTTTTAGAAAATAGTGATGAAAAGATACTATCGGAGGTAACTACAGTGAAATACCATCAAAAATTATAAGTAATCAAGAGAGAGAATCAATAGTACTTTAGGATTACTGTTAGACGAAAAACTTATGCTAATATGATCTTATAAGATACGCAAAGTTTTATCAGTTAAACTATTATTAGCGATAATACAGATGATTTATTACTAGAGATAAATAGGATAGCCTAGACCTAGGTTTTATACGTGCATCAAGCACTCATCATAGTACTTTAAGCATAGATACCTACTTTAGGTAATACAATTGTTAGAGAGCGGCAGATCTAAGAGAATATTATACAGTTTTAAAAAACTGGATATTACTTTACAGAAAAATAATAGTTATCATATTTAAAGTCCCAATAATATCCCCTGATAAGTTTGAATTATATAGATTAGTAATAGTTCCCAATAAATTTATGTATACCTTTATTCCTACCTACCCTTTCATTGCAACCAACGGAAAGGTTTCAAGCACATAGAGGCTGAATGCCCGAAGTTTGACCAGCTCCATCTCTGCGAAGATGAAGTCAACCATCAACCGACGAGAGGACATCTAGACTGCATCCAAGGACTCAGCCTCAATCAATCTCTACAGAAGTCATGCCTGCCCACTAAACTCACGCTGACCAAAGAAGCCATGGAGCAAATTGGACGACCGACGCTATACACTCACCTTTCCACAACCAACCCGAACCGAACTACATTGCGAACGTCAAGAATTTATCTCTCTACACGGAAGTTATCTCGCCACCATTCCACAAAAATGCTTACTACGCACTGAGCAGTTTACTATCATCAACACGAATGACCAAATCAAAGGACAACCGCTGAAAATCACCGAAATACCCATGAACCTGAACATTGCCAACGAATCTATTCCACATCTTAAGTTAAATTCACTACACCTGAAAAGTCTACATGAAATCGAAGATAAAATCTTAATGCAACAACCAGTACAAATCGATCGCACTAACCTGGAAAAATCGATTTACCATACGACTATCCCACTATATGTCGTAATATTCGGTGCAACTGTACTGATCATTACCCTCACCATACGTCGGTATAATGTTTGCACAAAGCTCAGAAAGCCGTATTCACCAGATGACAGCAATGAACATCATCAAGACAAAGATGCAGAATCACCCGAAATCAAGAAAACTGTACCAGCAACATTCTCGCTGAAATTGCTCAAATAGTTGCTGTTCTGAGAGGGGAGGTGTTACGTGCCCTGCCTACACCAAATCGGCTGAATAGCGACATGGTAGCTATTTACGTAAAACGGATGTTTCCACACATAATTGCAACAGGCGGACTCTGCTGACTCGACGCCTCGTGTAGCCCTCGCGCATCGGCCACCTACTTCCAATCTGCTGACACCGCATCCGCGACTTGCAATCGTTTTAGACTCATATTTTTAAAAGAATATTTTAGGCACTTCGGAACTAGCATCGTCCAAGTCTAGATCTAAGATTTAACATAAGTAAAATATTGTAATTTTAAACTTCATTATACACTCTATAAGTTAATTTCGGTTTTATTTAAGTCCTCCGGCTGTCACCTTCATAATTGGTACCTACGTTTGTTTTAACGTGAAAGGAAACCAGCGTTGGAAAACTGTGACGTAAGAGCCGGCCTGGCCTCAAAGGAAAATATTACGTAAGGTAGGTACATGAAACAAGCCCCAAGCATGTATGCATGGATGTTATACATACAGCTTAGAATTAGAAGGGTGGAGCGTTATATCTGGGTCATTCAGAAAATGTTACGTTTTGGGATTAAACTGCTTTCATTGTAGGAATATGGTTTTAGTGTTATTTGTGAAAGATTGAAAATTATCATTGCTATGACTACTTACATGTTTGTACTATATATATTAGAGTTTTAACGGTAGGTAAAACAGTTACAGTCGTTACATATATAAAAGTGTGACAACCTGTCTTACCAAGGGGTATCGTATTACCCAATACCAACCGGGTTGTGGAGGTCAGGTGCCAGTCGCTCCATGTAAAATGCTGGTATGGTATCCAGTTAGACTGGAAGCTAACCCCAACACAATTGGGAAAAGGCTAGCCTTTACCTACGTTTTTTTTCTGAATAACGCTCGCTTTTCAGTGACCACAAATTTTTAATTTTACCTTTATGTAAGCACTTTCTATTTTTAGCAAAGGCAACAGGTTTTAAGTACCCAGACAGCTATAAAACCCTTTGGTCGGGCCTTTTTGGTTACGCAAGTTTCGTTTTACAGTGCCTACCAACTCCTACCAACTTAGTCAAAATGGCGAACTTACTCGGTATATCGAAGTACTTAGTTTGTACTTACACTGAAATAACTATTAAGTATGTAAGGTAAGCTCCGTAATTTGCTCTAACATCATGTCTGTTTACCAGTCTAGAGCAATAAAGGCATTTATTATAGTCTCCATTAGAATAAATTAAGTCACTACTCAAGGCAACACGAATTTAAGATTATCTTTACCGAGGCTGACGTATAAAACGAGTCCCTTAAAATATTTAATCAAAATATTTTTGTAAGTAAGTAGGTAGGTACCTACACATTTTTAGGGTCTAACCTCCGAATACCTACGCAACGGACACTTAAATTGAAGGCGTTCATAAAAATGTAATACACCTTCACTTTATGTGATAGAGTAGAGCAAATTGCTTGTGAATATTTGCCCCTAAATTCCCTAAGGAAAAGATCATCAAATAGACTTCATTTGATTTTTAAGCTATTGCATAGCTTCTATCGCGGGCCTTGAGCGTGGAGAGCGAATCCAGAAATTCCCTAACGAAAATATTCAAGATTCAGTATTCAACCAGGTTGCTATGGTTACGGAAAATAACAAGGTTGTCAACTGAGGTTGTCAAATTAAATGATTAATTATTTGCTGTTGATAAAAAATGCTATGCAATAGCTTTACCGCGGCAGTCTTCGAGTGCCACATTTAGTTTTTTTAAAACAACTTGAATGGCTATAAAAACGATAATAAACTCCGAACCTTCTCAATAGTGGGATACGGGCCTCCTCTCCTTCCGTGAAAGAGAATGGGCTGTATTTTTTTTCCACTGTGCTTACATTACAATGTACAGAGTGATACTTTACTTACTGGGCCGGCCCGAGTCTCTACAGAGATAACGACAAAATCGCTAACTTTCGATTGCTAATTACCAACGAATAAATTCGGTTGCAATAATGATGCTTGCGAGAAACGCATCTTGGATGTAGAGACTTGCTTTACTTGCAAGCATCATTATTGCAACCGAATTTATTCGTTAGTAATTAAGGATTGAAAGTTAGCGATTTTGTCGTTATCTCTGTAGAGACTGCCGGCCCTGGTTTGGCCTGGTCTGGTTTGGCCTGGTTTGGAAAAATCTAATTCATAGTGATGTCTAACTATTTGATTGTCTTTTTCGTGTTGATTTTGCGTAACCTGCTGTCAGAGTGTTTATGCCACTTACGAGCCTAAGTCTTCGCTTTACATTCTAAAAATATCTCACAGACCACAGTCATGTTGGTTTCCTCACGATGTTTACCACCACCGCAGTAAATGATAATAATTAATTATGCAATATGCACATTAATCCGAATAATCGAAAGGCCAATCGCAGTCCGATGGTCACATACACCACTAGAATAGCACTGTTATCTATTACTCACAATAATAATGTTGTATTGGTATACCTACAATAACCCAAAGCAAAGGAATCTATTTACTACCAAAATGGCGTCGTAAGCCCTCCGTCTGTCTTTACGGTACGTTTAACTGATTGGAGACCCTTCACCCGACTGGCTGACCCCATCAGGCAATTCGGGCAAAGATTCCATCTTGTGCACTTGTGCGGTTTTGTCGTAATTCTACCAAAACGTATTGCTTTTGTCATTTACGTTGAAGCAGAGAGCAGTTTTTATATTATACTAGCTGAACCCGCGCATGCGTTGCAATGCGTTTTTCCTACCTACCTATCTACCACCCTACCTACTACCCTACCTACTACCCTACCTACTACCCTACCTACTACCCTACCTACTACCCTACCTACTATCCTACCTACTACCCTACCTACTACCCTACCTACTACCCTACCTACTACCCTACCTACTACCCTACCTACTACCCTACCTACTACCCTACCTACTACCCTACCTACTACCCTACCTACTACCCTACATACTACCCTACCTACTACCCTACCTACTACCCTACCTACTACCCTACCTACTACCCTACCTAAAAAAAAAAAAAAAAGTATCCTATGTCCTTCTCCTGGTTCGTAGCTACCTCCCTACCAATTTTCAGCTAAATCCGTCCAGCCGTTCTTGAGTTATAAATAGTGTAACTAACACGACTTTCTTTTATATATATAGATTTAGTAGTATGACTGCGAACTTCCTACGTGAGATTATTAGGAAAAAAACATATCAATACTTCTCTTTTGTTACCAATTTCAAGGGTTTTAATTTCTATGCACGGAACTCTAGTTTTTCTCAAATAGAAGAAGCTTTAGTTAGACTTTACGACTATACCATCAGCTATCTGCCAGTCAAAGTTCAGTCAAATTGGTTCGGTCATTTTGGAGATTAGCCGAACCAAATAGACAGACCGACAGACCAAAATGTGTCGTATTAATTTCATATTCATTTCTGCTGCTGCTACTGACACTAAAAATATTCCTCACGATGTATCCGTCATTCCTTTTCATCACGAGATACCTCACTCAACTAACGTTTCTAACTATTTAATTACATTCTGGGCAATAATCAAAAATCAAAAGCTACATTGAAGCCAATCTCCACTGATTCCTCCAACAGAGATTCTAAGTTATATTTACTTCCCAAGTTATATCTCAATCACAAAGTCTATCCAGTTTGCTAAGCTCATTATCTATGCAACACAGTCTCACCCTTACTCAAACTTAAGCTTAAATCTGTGGTCAAGTGTCAAGTCTTAATATAATTATTAAAATAATTGCTTGATTTTAATTGTGATCAACTAAATATAACAGTCAACATATTTTACGAGACAATACAAGACAGAGAGAAACTGAAAGTCATTTGAAAAACCGTACATAACGCAATGAGAGAATAACACCTATAAATATAATAAACAAGGTAAAATCGTTACAAAATGAAATAAATAAAATTAAAGTGTATGTTTGCTTTATCAAAATAACAGCTTTTTACTGTATTCATTCGAAAGTAGGTACGTACTGAACTTATAACAAAAAAACATTTATTTTTCACGGAACTATTAACACGCTTTATACAAAAATCTTCCAATTCCTTTGACCTTGTATTTCTGTCTGTAATTTCCTTTAGCAATTTGAGAGCAAACCTACTGAAACCTCCGTTTTATTTACCCTGTAGCATTGAATCAGTACCTGTCTAACCTAAACCAACAGTTCGGCCACGATTGCTCTCAAGTTAGCCTTACTTAGCTTAGCAATCCTGTGCCCCTATAACTTCAACGTCGTTAAGTTAGGGTCAAGTAAGGCTTGCCGTTTATAATTGGTCAATGTTTGTATTTAATTTTCTTCGTTTACTTAGTATTAGCGGTAAAAGTTTTGTTTTGTTTTTAGTATTCATAGCAACGGTTTTATTTCATGTGGAATTGTAATAAAAGAGTATTACTTTTACTTTGGTTTTATATGTATAGCTTAGATTGTGCTTGTGAAAAATATTGTAATGTTTAGAAAAAAGTATGGCTGAAATGTGTTGTCAAGTTTTTAGGAAACACTTAGGGGTCACTCAGGGAGTTTGAGTGACAAATAACACTAAGATGCAATTTAAGTGTATTGCAAATTTGCAAGCAATCTTCTGCAAAGAAGAATCAAAATCACTCTAATGATAAATCAGACCCTACCTACTACGATGGTACGGAACTCTTAATGCGTAGGTATGTCCGACTCGCACTTTAAAGATTTTTTTTAACTTGATGCGTCATAACAGCCAATTAGTATAAGTAATATGAACTCACCTTTTAACCCCATACACGTAGGCAATCCCAATGCACTCAAAGAATGCAATAATCAGCAACGGAAAGTTCCCACTGTACATATCAAACAGCAAGAAGATATAACTGCCGGATCCATGAGCGAAGCCCATAGACAAGAGACAGCAAAGGAAGCACAACCCTCCAGTCAAATACTCCTTTCTCAAGTTAGGGAACAGCTTCATATCCACGATGGAGGTTACGACTCCTTCTAGGGTTCCGAATTGGGAGTCTATGCCTAGTGTGAACAGCATCAGGAAGAAGAGGACGGACCAGAACTGGGCGCCAGGGAACTGGTTGATGGCTTCTGTGAAGATTATGAAGGCTAGGCCCGTGCCGGAGGCAGTCTGTGGAAGGAGAAATTAAAGATGTGAGGGTTTGGGGGTCTTATGTGTTGAATGAAGGATGAAATAGATGGAAATAAAAGGAAAACAGTGAAGTAAGGTTTCCACCATAGCTGATACGAGGGAAGTGCGAACACGTTCAAATTCGACTTATCACTAGAGGGACTAGAAAAGCGATGTGGATTTCAGTTAGTTTTATTGATTGACTCCCAAACTTTCTTTTCCGCTATGGTGGGCCTGATCGTGCTGTCACCACTTACATTGTCCAGCTCCTTTTGCAAGTCACACTCAGGAAGCTGTGGCATCACCAAAGACGTCAGACTCCCGTTAAGGTCCACCGTCACCATCTGCCCAGCTTCAGGCAGCACCATAGGACTGAACACAGGTCCGAACAACTCCAGTAAAGTTTCGTTCCTCACGTCCAAACATTTCTCATATACCATGGTAGCCTTGAACCCAATTATAGAAAACACTACGATGCCAGCAAACATCGACGTTAAACAGTTCGTCATAGAGACCATTATTGCATCTCTATAACAGTTGTTATCGACTGGATTGTATGATGAGAATGCAATCAAGCCGCCAAAAGCCAGGCCAAGAGAAAAGAATATTTGTGTGCCTGCTTCTAACCATACGACAGGGTCTAAAATCCTGTGCCACTTCGGCGAAAATAAATGAATCAGGCCGTCACCCATGCCTTTAAGTGTAATACCTCTAAAGAAGAAAATGACGAGAACAATGTAAGGGAATGTGGCTGTTACGTAGACCACTTTTCCTGAAGAAGCAATGCCTTTGATCATGCAAAGATAGACTAGAATCCAGGCTATAACTAAGGCTAGTGCTATCTTGTAGTTGAAGGTCTCTGGATAGTTGATGTCTTCGGATATTTGGAGGGTCGTGCGGTACCAGAAGTATTGGGTCGGACTGCTCACCTGAAACAATGCAAACATCTCATTAGTATTTTCCAAGTTTAATTAAACTTCTGCTTAGACATATAAAACCAGCATGATGAGCTCTCTTCTCACCGTCGGCGTTTCAGTTGTTTTAGAAGCCAATGGCTTACCACGCGACGATGGCAAAAGATCAGACGGCATGTCTTTGTTTCCATGGATCCAAGATAGATAGGCCTTTAGTGTGAAAAGAAACATGTATTGATTGATACTCTTGCGTGCCACTTGATGGTCATAGCAATACCATGGGACTTCTCTGCTTATTTATAGGTACCTTCGGGGATTGCAGGGGTGATATTACTCCAAGAAAAACATTTCGAACTCAAATTGAACAAGACACTAATTATTAAATAACGTCCCTTATCCAATACATTCCTTACTGAAGACATCGAGACGAATTCATTCGTCTTAATTATAGTAATAAGATAAAATGACAAAGAAAATCTGGCTCTTCAAGTAAAATCTTTTGACCCAAGTAATTGTGTGAACGAAAGATGTCGTTTGTTCTGTTCTGCGATGACTATCGTAATTAGTTGGAGATTAAGGATAAAACCTTATTAGTTCTAACATCATTTCTTTATTTACTTTTCCCATGAAAGATTATTAAGGAGCTCGTGGCTAAATAATACAGCTCGTCTTGACCTTCAGGTTAAGCCGCACTTGCCTAGGTTGGTTCGTGGATGGGTGACCACGAAAAACATACCTAGTTTCCTACTTGCCTCGGAAAGCACGTTAAGCTGACGGTATTTGCTGTCATTTTAAGAGATCTTTGATAGTCGTTACTGTGGTTCGAAATAACAACCAGTCTTATCAAGGGGTATCATAATATTATTATTAACTAGTAGTATACCACGCGGCATATAAGTTGAACATGCGCAGTAGTCGTTTTTTAGACGTCCCATACAAATCAAGCAGGGAACCTGCGCAGAACGACGCCATTTTGTTTCAAGTTATTTGACTGCAACCTTAACTGGGTTGTGGAGGTCAGTTATTTCATGTAAAATTCTGATATTCAGCTGCATCTGTTGAACTGGAAGCCGACTCACACATAGTTGGGAAAACGCTAGGCAGATGATGACTATTTCCCATGAAACTATGTAGAAATGATTAAGGATTTATAACATACGGGGTAGAACAAACCGACGCGAAAACGGTTACCTACCAGTACCTGTATTCAGTAGGTACAGTCACCTGCAAAAATGCATGAATAATTAAGAACTAAAATCGTGTGAAGCGAGAAATGACGCCACCTAACGTTAACTACAAGTTATCGACTATAAACGTTCACAGGAAAATACACGCTAAAGTATCCATGCAATTTTGCAGGTGACTGTACATCTCTCTGGCATGAACACATTGCAGTTTAAAAACAAAGTTCAAAACATGTTGCAAAAGGTGCTCCTTTGTTTCGCATCACGATGAATGACGTGGCAGAAAAAAACCGGCCAAGTGCGAGTCGGACTCGCGCACCGAGGGTTCCGTAAAAAAAATATGTTTTGTGATGTAACTAAAAATTTATGGTTTTCGTAATTTTTCCTTTATCTATGCTATAAGACGTTGCTTCGTACCAAATTTCAAGATTCTGTGTTCACGGGAAGCACCCTGTAGGTTTTGATTCCCTTGCAAGTGTCGAAAATTTGCGGCATAA
Organism: Diarsia mendica; assembly: GCA_949316265.1. Classification (NCBI taxonomy): domain Eukaryota; kingdom Metazoa; phylum Arthropoda; class Insecta; order Lepidoptera; family Noctuidae; genus Diarsia; species Diarsia mendica. Next base: position 2,634,230 of record OX438904.1, read on the forward strand.
ACGGCTGTATCTTTTGATTGCGTTGGCTTAGAAGTTTGATTTTTTCACAGCTTCAAGGGACAGTAGACCTGTGTAATTGATATAAATTTCAGCTTCATACCTCCACGCGTTCCTGAGAAAAAGGGTCTTGACAGACGGACGGACGGACGGACAGACGGACAACAAAGTGATCCTATAAGGGTTCCGTTTTTTTTCCTTTTGAGGTACGGAACCCTAAAAATCAACAACATCCAACAAAACAAAACATAACGAAGTAGGTTCGAAGTAAAGAATAACAGAAAAGCATTCGAATTTTAAAATAAAAGAGATTGCGAATGGAACAAGTTTTTCTGATTAATGCCAGCCAGATGCGAATCTGAATGAAAAAAGTCTGTTAGGAATTACTGAGCACTTTCATTAAGATTTTTGATAGATTGTCAGATTTTTATTTTGCGTCACTGTTTTTGTAGTGTTTATTCAATTATTATTTTATATTTTAAGCACACTTTAAAGCTGCACAAAGGTGATAGACATTTTAGGATGAATACGAAATACGAATAGGTCAGACCAATGTAGAATGTCAGTTATTTGGCTTATTGCTGACCTGAATTTTGATACTGCCTTGATATATTTAATAAAAAGTTTTTGTATTATATGTAGCGTTTGTGTGGTTAATTAATAACAGCCGCACACTGAGCGATCTTCAGGTAAAGCTGCGTTTGCCCAGGTCAATTCATGGATGGCTATAACTATCCATTACATTCATTTACTTCTTTTATCTTTCATATCATTCTTCACACAATCCATCCATCGTTTCCTTGGTCTTCCTCTCCCTCTCCGTCTCCCTCTGCCTCTCCCTCTCCATCCATCAACATTGTTATTCATCACTGTTTTACTTTACCTTTGTTTTACCTTTTTTTTTTACCTTTGTAATTGTTGCTGTTGTGTTGTGTCTGTTTCGAATAAATGTTTTTCTATTTCTATTTCTATTTTTTTTACATGGGATTCGTCCCTCCTCATAACATGTTCATACAAAGACAATTGATTCCCTTTCAACTTTTCTACTTCCTCTAATATTTATTTATTTATTTAAGCAGGTACTTAAATAAATAAATAATATAGGTAGGTACTCGTTCCTTACCTTATCCTTATTTAGTTTCTCAGAGACTCTTCTCTTGACTGATTAACAATGGTCGATTAATTAGCTACGGTTAATCCGGATATCAGCCAATGGGTGGCCATTGTTTACACAATGGGACCACTTTGTCTTACATTTTCTGCCCATTTATCTACTCACGATCGCGGAGTGCCGGTACTTTCGTACAAGCCTACAAGCTCGACTTGCTTTTATTATCTTCTACCTACTCTTCATGATGCTAAGGTTTCTGAACAGTTCGGACAATCCCTAAAATACATGAAATAAGCAATGAAATATTTTTGCTCGTTTTTTATTTTATCGAATTTGTTGAAAATCGACAAAGTGATAACCCGTAGTACGTCTGGACTCCTGATGGTAGAATTTACTAATATGTATTATGCATTATACAATTTACATAATTTCGAACCAGCGAAACATGGATATCGAATTAGCATTGGCGATAATTTCTGAGAGTTATTTCCGTATACTTATTAACTTGATTTTTAGAGAAGTAAAGAAAGTTAAAGATTTAACTTTTAATAGCAGAAAACTTTTATTTCGCCTAGACGTCGCGTCGCCGCCATAGCTTCGACTCTGTCGATATAAGATTTATTTCGACTTGTCAGCACTTCGATTGAAATCGGTTTCTTTTTACTGACTCCACGTTTTTGCTCTTCACTCTAAAAGACAAATTGGAAACCTAAACTTGTTCAAGTAAATCTTCAACTCACTCCTTCATTGAACAGCTGTCTAGGAGTCTCAAATGGTTCACAAAAGTTTCTTCCACAACGACACAAGCCAACGCTTTGGCGATATTTTTCCACATTTACATTCTGTAAAGAGTTGAAAGTTTGTATGAAAGCCCATTACATCTGAAGTTACAAAACCTGGATGTTGGTACCTACATAAACGATTGTTATGTAAAAGTAAGTTGTTAAGTAAAAGTCAGTTCTATTGTCTTTGGGAAGCTCGTGCCCTAAGTGTGTTGATGGGAAATCTTTTTGGGCAAACGGCCTGTGCAAATAGAAGAAGAAGATTTTTTAAGATTTATGATATGCTGATTTATGTGTTCATTGTCGTTGTTCCTCTTGTTTTTACCTTATAATTAATAACTAGACACCGGATAACACATTTCATAACGAAATATACATGACAAATACTCAAAGATAATATCAATTTTAATAGTAATATTATGATTCGTTTCTGAGGAACCTCACCACCAATCAGGTCAGTGTATGGACTTCTAGGGCGTATCCAGGCTATCACTCACATCTGGCTTGTAAAATAAATCCCTTTGTTAGTCGCCTTGCAAGGTGGACCACGGGTAAAAATAATTTCCCGTGGAACACCCAGGTGGACCACGGGCAAAAATAATTGCCCGTGGTTCACCCAGGTGGACTAAGCAGGTGGACCACGGGTAATAAACGCACTCATCCACTGTATTATTATATGCTAACAAACACGACAGACTAATAAGTAAATATTTCAAATAGAATCCCTATTAAGTACACCTTTTAGGCATCCCTTAGGTGACAGAAAACAATTTAAAGTGAATAAACGGCGGGATTAATAGACCCTTTTCCAACTTTCATTTAAAATGGCGTAAATGTAGTACTACTTAAGTTATAGAACAAATAAGTTAATCCCTGTTTAGGACCTTTTCAAAATAATAACCTTTTTGCTCAGAATAATAACCTTGACATTGAAAATGTTTTTCTAAATAAATGATTCTGGTATTTTTCTCAATTCAGTAGCGAGAATGAAAAAGCCAATTCAAGTTTTAAAAATAAGTTTTTAACTTATATTACCTAGAGCAATTTTTTTATACGAACCTATGCAATATAACTTACAAATTTAATAAGGCAATTTAGAAGATTTTTCCTCAGGTGATATCGATGGACTCTCTTCTTATCACAAGAGACTTGGACATAGCATCTCTCTACCTAACCCTTCGAGGAATAGAGACCATGACAAGACATCACTAATGATAAAATAAAGTCCTCCTCCGCGTCTGTTTGTCTATCTGTTCTTGATAAATTCAAAAACTAATGCATTGATTTACATGCTGTTTTCACTAATGGATAGAGTGGTTCTCGAGAAAGGTTTAAGTATATAATTTCCAGCTAGTACAGTATAAAGTCAACGGTCAAAACTGTCCTACTTGTGGGTAGATATAAATAAAGCGTAGTCTACATAATATTACAAGGCCGTCGGTGGTTAAAACCTTGCTGTACCACAGAAAGCGGCCCCTGCACCAATTAGACACAAAGCCACACATGTTTCCGACCTCTGTCTGAGGCCGGGATGTCCCCTATCCTTTTTGACAACAAACTGTCCAAGATTAAAATGTTATCCGTCCAGCAGTCTAAATGTGCGGTCACTAAAAACGGACTGACTGCGGATATTTGTTATTCTTTATTTCACACACAAAAACACAGTTTACATACAAATTGCAATAATATAGCTTACGTACAATGACGAAACTAGAACTCAGAATTGGGTTTTCTTACAGCAAACCTAATTTTAAGTGTAGACAAGGAATAAGGAAGGATCCCGTCGGGGCCGCGGACCCCGTCGGGGTCGCGGATTTTTGTACTAGATTACGTGGTCTCGGCGCAAGGGCGGGGAAGGAACATGGGTTCGGTTTTTAGTCAGTAGAAGTCTGACACTCCCCTTCGCTCTGCCCAAGAGCGGGAGGGGTCATTCGATGATTTTCCACCCACAAAAAAAAAAAGGAATAAGGAAGGATTTTTCGAAATTCAACCCCTAAGGGAGTTAAATAGGGGATGAAAGTTTGTATGGAAAATCGCGCGGGCGAAGCCGCTGGCAAAAGCTAGTCCTTTAATAAAATCAATTGTGCCATTTTAAAACTTTTTTAAATGGCACAATTGATTTAAACGGGAGCCCTAAAATGACGAGTTGTCTTTGGCAGAGCGCAAGAGGGACGAATGTGGGTCATCTTTGAGGCCTATGATGTAACGCGGTCCCTTTCATCTCCGTGATAGGGTCTTATTATAGGAATGAGCATTACTGATTGTAAGTAGCGAGGGAGCAGAGTCCAAAGCCAAATGAGTTCAATTTGGCCAAATGATTGCAGGGATCGGCAAATTATTGTTTATATTTTAACATTAATACCACAGACCATTGGATGTACAGTCGAACAAGCTAATAAGTATACAGCCAGCTAACTTGTTTTTACTTTTAAGATTATACAGATACATTTAGAGACTGATGTCAAACGATACAGCGTTTGACATCAGTCGTTTAATGCGAAATACTTGATAAAACAAAATTACAATAAATATGTTCAGTGTTTTAGAATTATAAAGATCTCTACCCTGTATCTGTACTAGTAGGTACACCTCTGCAACCCTTCGAGGTTTACAGGATTGAAGTTATGTTATGTGTTTGAAATAAAATAACAGTACTTCTGAAATCATTAAGACTAAATATTTACAAAAAAAGTATAATTTACATAAAAGAAAATCATGATCTGCCTAGCCTTTTCCCAACTATGTTGGGGTTGGCTTCCAGTCTAACCAGAGTCTTTAACATGGAGTGAATGCATATCTGACCTCTATAGCCCAGTTAGTACCTAACCTACGTACTGAGCAATACAACATCAATTGGTAAGACTGGTTGTCAGACTTTTGGACCACTACCAGTACCATCATCATCATCATCATCATTCTCCTGCCCTTATCCCAATTCATTTGGGGTCGGCGCAACATGTCTTCTTCTTCCATACTTCCCTATTTCTCGTCATGTCACAGTCACCTCCTTCCTTGCCATATCATCCTTCACACAGTCCATCCATCGTTTCTTTGGCCTTTCTCTCCTTTTATAGCCATCTACATTCATACTCAACATTTTCCTCACAACATTTCCTTCATTCCTTCGCATCACATGTTCTACCACGACAATCGATTACCAATCAACTTTTCATTCACCGGCGTCACTTTCAGACTTCCTCTTCCTTCCACTTCAGCAACGAGTAACGACTGTCAATATTTTAAAATGACAGCCGGGACCGCGGCTTAACGTTGTTTACGAGGCGCGGGGGATACTCGGTCGGTAAATAGTTGTTCAACCGTCCATCAAAAACCGCAAATTGACAAAACCAACAACCACAAAATGCTTTAAAAAATAGTCAACTAACTAAATTGAGTTTGTCAGTAAACTTTTTTTGTTTTTACTTCACTACTTTTATGCATGCTCAAATGAACTTTCGTTGTAACGTTCATAAGGTCGATATTTGCATGTAAATGTATGTGTCCCTATTTTTAGACCGCCTGTCTGCTCTCACAGGAGTAAACAAGCGTGAACCGGGTCAATTTGCAACCGTTTTGTAGCAGACATCCGAATAACAAGCTATATTGTTGTTCTATTTATGTTATTCTTCCGTTTCCTAACATTATTAAATAAAAATCTTAGAAGAACATAACATCACTCCTTTATTATTGGTTAGGCAGTAGTATATCTAAAAGGACATCCACATTCTACCAGTTTTATGTTTTAAGTCCCATGTAATAGGGGGCCAGCCTATTGCCATCAACCGGGCACAAATACAGACTCAATGGCTACAACTTAGAATTACCAGATGGAAAAACCCAATAACACTTTACCCAACCCGGGAATCGGACCAAGGACCTCATGCTCAGCAGTTGCGCTTTCAACCACTAGAACAACGAGACAGTCTATAAAATGTGTAGAATATAAATAGTTTACCATTATAAAAAACCTCTGTTCACTGAAAAAATAAATTATAAACAAAAAATATCCAGTTCACTCTAAATACCTCCAGTAAATATTTCTTGTAAAATGCGTTTGAACTTTATCAGTTTAAAGTTCGTCAACGCAACGCCTACGCGCTGCCCTACAAATTCAGTTTCTGCTACGGCGTAGGCGACTGTGGCTACGCCGTAGTCCCCGCTACGGCGTAGGCACCTACACCGCCCATAGTCAGAGCTGAGTTATTTAACAGTACTTGCAAAAGTGCAAAAAGATATTTACTTTTTAGTGAAACTGCAGCAGTTACTTGATTTTTTACATGCACCTCTGATTTTTCGGATTCAAGTACGTATTGTGTAATTATCGCTTGCTCGGAACACACACACACGAAAACATCGTGACAAACTAGCATGTCTGAAAGATATTTCTCGACGTCATGTAAAGCCAACTATCACGCCTGTAATCCCCGAAGGGTTAGCCAGAGGTGTACCAATTAGTAGGTACACCCACATTTCGCCAGTTATATTAAAGTATTTGCCTGTAGCACTCCTCCGCTGCGAAACAACAATAATGCGAAACCGCTGCGCGAGTTTCGCTGTACAACCGTACTACGGTCAACGGGCGGAGATGTAGACGGCTCCTGAGCAAATGAGCGAAATCGTGTTAGAAAGAGACAACATCATAGTTAGTTTTGAACGTTAGGGCAGGGAATGTCGCTCCTGTTTCGCCGCCAAAAAACTTACAACTCACAGCAGCGAAACTATTGCGGTTTCGCCCTTTGAGTTTCGCAGCTAAAGGTGTGCTACAGGCATAAATATAGAGCCTATTCCCATCAACCGGGCACAAACCCAGACAAAATGAAAGTTCATTTATTTCCTTTCTTACTTAATGTACTTAAGCAATGTTGCCCAAACATTTTGGTAGATATTTTGTAAATTATTACTAACTGTAAATTATTAGCATTGAATGATCGTTAACAAGTTTAAGCCTAATGACCCAACTTGTTAGAATTTTAAGAAGTTAGAGATTTAGGTTTGAACATTTCGAGATGAGCCAGTTTTGTTTGTTAAATGGGTTATTTTGTTATTATTTAAGGAGATGTAAGTTAGTATAGAGAGAATTTATTCATATTATTATGTTTTAGTTTTTATTCTCGCTGCCGCAGTTGTCCACCGTGAGGTGTTATTTGAATTACAACTGTGGGAGCGGATGTTTTGTACGCCTCTGTCTGCCCATTTATACCATAACAAACGTAATGTTTCGTTCGAATAGTCATTGAGGGGATTTGGGTTTATTAATTCAAAATTCAAAATATTTTAAACAGCAGATGTGGACCGGTTTATCAAACAGATTTTAATAATTTCAATTTGAAATTTATTTAATTAATTATTCATTAAATATGGAAATAGATCAAGGATTTAATTGAAATATTTCACGCTTGGAGGTTCAAAACCAGTCTTAGTCTTAGATAGTATCTCTATGTAAAACACTGTTATTCGCCATTGGAAATCGATTCTAACGTAGAAAAGACCGGCCATTGATTAAATATAACATAGACTCATACTAAAGTACCAAAAAAAAAAACAATATTGTTTTCGTAGATTTTGTATGAGCAATCGTATGCTACACCAAACTTCTTCGGGCATATTTGGCACAGCCGTAAGACACAATATAATCTTTATACTACACCTGCTTGGAAAGTATAGAATGTAATAATCCAATAAATTATCAAAATGACATTAATAATTCTTTAAATAAAATAATAAAATGGCTAAATGATAATAATCTTATAATTAATTTAAATAAAACCAAAATTATGCACTTTCGCCAACGGCTTGAGAAGCCGCTAGTTAATATTGCTTATGGTAATCACGAAATAGGAGAAGTTAGTACTGCTAAATTCTTAGGGATAACTGTGGATGATCAACTGACTTGGAAACCCCATTTGGAGGAAATTTGCAAGCGATTGAGCAAATCAGCATATTTGTTATTTCAACTTTCGAAGAAAGTAAATACTGATACACTATTAACGGCATATCATGGACTAGTTGGCTCAGTTCTGCGGTATGGTCTTATTTTTTGGGGACAATCAACAAATAGGGAGCTTGTTTTTAGGATGCAAAAAAAAACAACCGACTTCAAAAACACCAAAAAGTGAAAAATAAACTTCAGAAGAAAAATCAGCTTCTGAAGTCAGTGGCAAAAAAACCAAATAAAACAAAGAAATGTCACCGACTTCAGAAGCTGATTTTTCTTCTGAAGTTTATTTTTCACTTTTTGGTGTTTTTGAAGTCGGTTGTTTTTTTGCATCCTTTGCAAAAAGTTTTTTATTTTTTCATTTTTAGTTGTAATATCATATAGAAATACTTACTATGACACCTTACCCTTAACCTTTAAGATTCCCTGATTATTGCTTTCAACTCCTAACCATTGAAGAGTAGTACCTTCCATCATAAGCTCATCAACATGAAGTGATGACTGCTAGATGCGAATACTTGTATAGCGTCAGAAAAAGCACGAAACACGTAATATGTGCCTATGAAATTTGAGGGTTGCCCTCGATTTCTCTGGGATTCCATCATCAGGTCCTGGTTTCCATATCATGGTGGCCCTTGAAGTATCTCCGTTCCAATAAAAAAAGAATCATCAAAATTGGTTCATAAACGACGAAGTTATTCGCGATACACAAAATCAGGTAACATACCTACTTACATAAAAAAATGTGTATTGTACACATCTGCATACCCCCTCAGAGCATACAGGCGTGATGTTACGTCATGATAATGTATATTCAATAAACAACCAAGCGATTCCAACAATTACGACAGATTTGCCGTCTATTTTTGAAGAGTTCCATTGTATATCTCCGAAGATCAGCACCAGATCTTCACCAAATTAAAATGGGACCACCTCAGGAGTATACTCTTTCAAATAAAAAAAGAATTTTGAGAATCGGTCCACAAATGGGGCAGAAATCAGGTAATAATAATAATAATAGCCTTTTATTCCTAAACATAGGGTTACAAAAAGTCCCTAAGTTCGGTGTGCCTTTTGGCATAGGCCTCCTCCAATTCCTTCCAGTGAATCCTGTCCCTTGCTACTCTCAACCAGAATGGTCCCGCTGTCTGTTTCAAGTCATCTTCCCATCTCCTGCCTTGACGACCCCTACTTCTTTTGTCGCCTCTTGGTTGCCAGAGAGTGACTTTGCTTGCTCCATTTGTTAATGGGGTGGCGTAGCAGATGTCCAGTCCATCTCCATTTTTGGGTGTCAATCCGGGTAAGAATGTCAGTGAGTTTAGTTCTTGTTCTTATATCTACGTTCCTGACTCTGTCTTTGATTTTTAACCCTAGCATGCTTCTCTCCATGGCACGTTGGCATTTTGCAAGCCTTTCAGACTTCCTCTTCCTTCCACTTCAGCAACGAGTAACGACTGTCAATATTTTAAAATGACAGCCGGGACCGCGGCTTAACGTTGTTTACGAGGCGCGGGGGATACTCGGTCGGTAAATAGTTGTTCAACCGTCCATCAAAAACCGCAAATTGACAAAACCAACAACCACAAAATGCTTTAAAAAATAGTCAACTAACTAAATTGAGTTTGTCAGTAAACTTTTTTTGTTTTTACTTCACTACTTTTATGCATGCTCAAATGAACTTTCGTTGTAACGTTCATAAGGTCGATATTTGCATGTAAATGTATGTGTCCCTATTTTTAGACCGCCTGTCTGCTCTCACAGGAGTAAACAAGCGTGAACCGGGTCAATTTGCAACCGTTTTGTAGCAGACATCCGAATAACAAGCTATATTGTTGTTCTATTTATGTTATTCTTCCGTTTCCTAACATTATTAAATAAAAATCTTAGAAGAACATAACATCACTCCTTTATTATTGGTTAGGCAGTAGTATATCTAAAAGGACATCCACATTCTACCAGTTTTATGTTTTAAGTCCCATGTAATAGGGGGCCAGCCTATTGCCATCAACCGGGCACAAATACAGACTCAATGGCTACAACTTAGAATTACCAGATGGAAAAACCCAATAACACTTTACCCAACCCGGGAATCGGACCAAGGACCTCATGCTCAGCAGTTGCGCTTTCAACCACTAGAACAACGAGACAGTCTATAAAATGTGTAGAATATAAATAGTTTACCATTATAAAAAACCTCTGTTCACTGAAAAAATAAATTATAAACAAAAAATATCCAGTTCACTCTAAATACCTCCAGTAAATATTTCTTGTAAAATGCGTTTGAACTTTATCAGTTTAAAGTTCGTCAACGCAACGCCTACGCGCTGCCCTACAAATTCAGTTTCTGCTACGGCGTAGGCGACTGTGGCTACGCCGTAGTCCCCGCTACGGCGTAGGCACCTACACCGCCCATAGTCAGAGCTGAGTTATTTAACAGTACTTGCAAAAGTGCAAAAAGATATTTACTTTTTAGTGAAACTGCAGCAGTTACTTGATTTTTTACATGCACCTCTGATTTTTCGGATTCAAGTACGTATTGTGTAATTATCGCTTGCTCGGAACACACACACACGAAAACATCGTGACAAACTAGCATGTCTGAAAGATATTTCTCGACGTCATGTAAAGCCAACTATCACGCCTGTAATCCCCGAAGGGTTAGCCAGAGGTGTACCAATTAGTAGGTACACCCACATTTCGCCAGTTATATTAAAGTATTTGCCTGTAGCACTCCTCCGCTGCGAAACAACAATAATGCGAAACCGCTGCGCGAGTTTCGCTGTACAACCGTACTACGGTCAACGGGCGGAGATGTAGACGGCTCCTGAGCAAATGAGCGAAATCGTGTTAGAAAGAGACAACATCATAGTTAGTTTTGAACGTTAGGGCAGGGAATGTCGCTCCTGTTTCGCCGCCAAAAAACTTACAACTCACAGCAGCGAAACTATTGCGGTTTCGCCCTTTGAGTTTCGCAGCTAAAGGTGTGCTACAGGCATAAATATAGAGCCTATTCCCATCAACCGGGCACAAACCCAGACAAAATGAAAGTTCATTTATTTCCTTTCTTACTTAATGTACTTAAGCAATGTTGCCCAAACATTTTGGTAGATATTTTGTAAATTATTACTAACTGTAAATTATTAGCATTGAATGATCGTTAACAAGTTTAAGCCTAATGACCCAACTTGTTAGAATTTTAAGAAGTTAGAGATTTAGGTTTGAACATTTCGAGATGAGCCAGTTTTGTTTGTTAAATGGGTTATTTTGTTATTATTTAAGGAGATGTAAGTTAGTATAGAGAGAATTTATTCATATTATTATGTTTTAGTTTTTATTCTCGCTGCCGCAGTTGTCCACCGTGAGGTGTTATTTGAATTACAACTGTGGGAGCGGATGTTTTGTACGCCTCTGTCTGCCCATTTATACCATAACAAACGTAATGTTTCGTTCGAATAGTCATTGAGGGGATTTGGGTTTATTAATTCAAAATTCAAAATATTTTAAACAGCAGATGTGGACCGGTTTATCAAACAGATTTTAATAATTTCAATTTGAAATTTATTTAATTAATTATTCATTAAATATGGAAATAGATCAAGGATTTAATTGAAATATTTCACGCTTGGAGGTTCAAAACCAGTCTTAGTCTTAGATAGTATCTCTATGTAAAACACTGTTATTCGCCATTGGAAATCGATTCTAACGTAGAAAAGACCGGCCATTGATTAAATATAACATAGACTCATACTAAAGTACCAAAAACAAAAACAATATTGTTTTCGTAGATTTTGTATGAGCAATCGTATGCTACACCAAACTTCTTCGGGCATATTTGGCACAGCCGTAAGACACAATATAATCTTTATACTACACCTGCTTGGAAAGTATAGAATGTAATAATCCAATAAATTATCAAAATGACATTAATAATTCTTTAAATAAAATAATAAAATGGCTAAATGATAATAATCTTATAATTAATTTAAATAAAACCAAAATTATGCACTTTCGCCAACGGCTTGAGAAGCCGCTAGTTAATATTGCTTATGGTAATCACGAAATAGGAGAAGTTAGTACTGCTAAATTCTTAGGGATAACTGTGGATGATCAACTGACTTGGAAACCCCATTTGGAGGAAATTTGCAAGCGATTGAGCAAATCAGCATATTTGTTATTTCAACTTTCGAAGAAAGTAAATACTGATACACTATTAACGGCATATCATGGACTAGTTGGCTCAGTTCTGCGGTATGGTCTTATTTTTTGGGGACAATCAACAAATAGGGAGCTTGTTTTTAGGATGCAAAAAAAAACAACCGACTTCAAAAACACCAAAAAGTGAAAAATAAACTTCAGAAGAAAAATCAGCTTCTGAAGTCAGTGGCAAAAAAACCAAATAAAACAAAGAAATGTCACCGACTTCAGAAGCTGATTTTTCTTCTGAAGTTTATTTTTCACTTTTTGGTGTTTTTGAAGTCGGTTGTTTTTTTTGCATCCTTTGCAAAAAGTTTTTTATTTTTTCATTTTTAGTTGTAATATCATATAGAAATACTTACTATGACACCTTACCCTTAACCTTTAAGATTCCCTGATTATTGCTTTCAACTCCTAACCATTGAAGAGTAGTACCTTCCATCATAAGCTCATCAACATGAAGTGATGACTGCTAGATGCGAATACTTGTATAGCGTCAGAAAAAGCACGAAACACGTAATATGTGCCTATGAAATTTGAGGGTTGCCCTCGATTTCTCTGGGATTCCATCATCAGGTCCTGGTTTCCATATCATGGTGGCCCTTGAAGTATCTCCGTTCCAATAAAAAAAGAATCATCAAAATTGGTTCATAAACGACGAAGTTATTCGCGATACACAAAATCAGGTAACATACCTACTTACATAAAAAAATGTGTATTGTACACATCTGCATACCCCCTCAGAGCATACAGGCGTGATGTTACGTCATGATAATGTATATTCAATAAACAACCAAGCGATTCCAACAATTACGACAGATTTGCCGTCTATTTTTGAAGAGTTCCATTGTATATCTCCGAAGATCAGCACCAGATCTTCACCAAATTAAAATGGGACCACCTCAGGAGTATACTCTTTCAAATAAAAAAAGAATTTTGAGAATCGGTCCACAAATGGGGCAGAAATCAGGTAATAATAATAATAATAGCCTTTTATTCCTAAACATAGGGTTACAAAAAGTCCCTAAGTTCGGTGTGCCTTTTGGCATAGGCCTCCTCCAATTCCTTCCAGTGAATCCTGTCCCTTGCTACTCTCAACCAGAATGGTCCCGCTGTCTGTTTCAAGTCATCTTCCCATCTCCTGCCTTGACGACCCCTACTTCTTTTTCATCCCTTCAATTCGAAAAGTGTCGTTTTGTTCCTCTATAAGTGCGAGCAAAGTAGCTCTTTTCTCCATTAGACTTTTTAGCGGGCAGTAATGAGATTTGAATTTAGAACATGAATCGTTCATTGAAATCGAACGCAAATTGTATTTTACTGGCTGTAAGTGTTGGCTGTGCGGTGCGAGGAGGCGCGGTAACTAAATTTAAAAAAAAAAGCGCGCGATTTACTTCCCTGTTCTAATAATCGGTACGGACTTTAGTGTATTTTGTGCAAAAAAGATGAGTTCTACGTCAAGTTCTGAAAGTGAAAGTGCATTAACTCCTGAATTAATAAAAATAGAAGCTAATAACGTCATACAAAACTTAATCCCTACAAAATCCCGGGAGAAATATTTAAAGGCATACGACAATTTCTAGGAGTAGAAGGTTGTTTAGTAACGTGTTGTCTTAATATGGACGTAAAACTGGACACATATTCGTAATTAATATGTCTGATGGATTTAAACGTGTCGTCACTCTATTTTTATTAAATAATAATATTACAATAAAATATGAGGCGCCTTTTATTTTCTCATAGAGGGTGATGAAAAGTCGAGTGTATCACTCGGGTGCAAAATATATTTTGGGCTCGGGCGACGTACTTTGAATCCCTCGCTACGTTCAGGATTCTACTAAAGAATCCCTCACTACGTTCGGGATTCTACTCTAGAATCCCTCACTTCGCTCTGGATTCAAAAAAGCGCCCTCGCCGTAAAAATATTATTTTGCTCCCTTATGATACAATCTACTATTGTCGCCTCTTGGTTGCCAGAGAGTGACTTGCTTGCTCCATTTGTTAATGGGGTGGCGTAGCAGATGTCCAGTCCATCTCCATTTTTGGGTGTCAATCCGGGTAAGAATGTCAGTGAGTTTAGTTCTTGTTCTTATATCTACGTTCCTGACTCTGTCTTTGATTTTTAACCCTAGCATGCTTCTCTCCATGGCACGTTGGCATTTTGCAAGCCTTTCCCTGTGGTGAAGTGTTGTTGACCAAGTTTCACAGCCATAAGTGAGAACTGGTAGAATACAGGTCTCAAATGTTTTCTTTTTAATGTGGTTTCCTAGATCCTTACTTTTCACTATTTCCTTCAATGACCAGTATTTTTTCCATCCTTGGGCTATTCGCCTGTTTATTTCCTTTGTCGTTTCATCTGAAGGGGATATTATCTGTCCTAAGTAAATATATTCTTTGACGTATTCGATCTTGTTGCCATCTACCGTAACGTCTATTTCCCTTGAGTTTGACATCAATTTTGTTTTGCTGGCATTGATTTCCAGACCAACTTCTCTGCTTATATTTGCTAGGCTCTGCATCATTTGTTCTATTGCTGCTGGACTTTCTTCAAGAATCACCAAATCATCAGCAAATCTTAGGTGGTTTAGGCGAGCTCCGTTAATGTTCAGACCTAAGTGGTCCCAGTTTAACTGTCTAAAGATGTACTCGAGTACAGCATTAAACAGCGTAGGGGAGAGAGGGTCGCCTTGGCGTACGCCTTTTTTGATAGGAAATGATTCACCTGTTGATTCCAATTTAATCCTAGCTTTGCTAGATTTGTATATACTCTTAAGTATTTCTATATAGTTGCTCTGGACTCCTTGTTGTTCAAGGCTCCGCCATATGTATTGGTGCCTGAGGCTGTCGAATGCCTTTGAGTAATCTATAAACGCCAAGTAGATTTGTTTATTGTATTCGTTATACTTCTGTAACAACTGTTTTATTGTGTGAATGTGGTCAATTGTACTAAAGTCTTTTCTGAATCCTGCCTGCTCTACGGGTTGGTTTTCGTTTAGTGTTAATGATATTCTTTCCAGGATCACTTTAGCAAATACTTTATATATGTTTGATATTAGAGAAATTGGTCTATAGTTCCCAATCTCGTCTCTAGGGCCTTTTTTATGTAGTAGGATTATGTGACACTCGGTCCATTCTTCTGGGATTTGCCTTGTTTGTAGGATTTCATTGAAGAGTTTTGCCAGCACAGGACTGATTTCTTCTAAGGTTCCCTTGAGCATTTCGTTAGGTATCTTGTCCAGCCCTGGGGCTTTCTCGGGTTTTTGGGATTTTATCGCCTTGGTTACCTCTGAGGCAAGGATTTCTGGCACTTGGTCTGCTTTGTTTTCGTTTATTTCCGGAATTGTGGCCAGCTCTGAAACGAATTTATCAGAATACAATAGGCGGTAATAGTCCGTAGCTAGATTCTGAATAGAGAGTCGATTAGTTAAGTAGGATTCGCGTAGCTTTAGTTTCGGTATCCATTCTTTCCCATGTTCGTTTAGTTGTTTCATAGCCTTTTTTGTTCCTCCTGTTCTTTTTATATTTTCTTCCAAGACTCTATTTCTGTTCTCCTTACGGTCTTTCCTCATATTCTTCTTAATTTCCTTGCTAAGGCTTGCAATTTTTTGACGTCTTTCTTTAATCCCTTTATTTGATATTAGTGTTCTTCTTTCGTCTAGTAATTCTAGTGTCTCTTTGCTTAAATAGCTTTCTTTGCTTCTGGGTTTGCAGTCTAGCATCTCTTTCAATTTGTTTTGTAATTTCCGGTATTTAATCCCAGTTTCTGCGTCGGAGGTAATAATTTCCTTGAGAGATTCTGTTGTGCGAGAATTAGAGGAATGACTGTGGTCTGATATTTGATGCAGCTTATTATTGTTTGCTATGTTTTTCCTGGATCTTTTAGGTTGGTTTAGACTTAGGCAGCTTCTTACCATGCGGTGGTCTGTGTTGAAGTTGAGGTTTTTTATTATGTTGGTATCTGTGAATGCGCTTGCTTTGTTGGTTATGATAAAGTCAATTTCAGTTTTGTATTTTGCACCTGGGGAGGACCACGTCCAAATCAGGTAACATACATAAAAAAAAAAAAAAAAAATACATACACACGAACATATAACCTCCTCCTTTTTTGAAGTCGGTTAAAAAGATGCTTACGGTGCATGTGTGGTTTAAAAACAACTGATAGCTGCATTCCATATTTTAAAAAGTTAAAAATATTACCTCTACCCGCTTTATATATCCTAGAAGCTGCACTATTTGTTAAAATAAATCCAAGTTTTTTCAAAAAAAATTGTTTAGTAAAGAAAACTCCGATGCGTGCTCAATATGAAAATGAACTGTGCCTTGTAAAATGTAAAACTTCTCTAATGAAAAAAAGCTTCTTTGGTCTTGCACCACAAATATACAATAAACTACCTGATGAAATAAAATGTTTGCCATTGGAGAAGTTTAAAAAAACGCTTAACGGGTTACTGCTTGACAAATGTTATTATACCCTTGACGAATTTTTTAAAGATGAATCTCTATAACTATAATAATGCTGACATACATTTTAATACTTTACATTTATATCTTGAACTTGAATTAATTGAATTGACTATTAACTTTGACATGAAATGAAATTGATTATGAATACATAAAATTGAATTCCAATGCATGTACAATAATATAGATATGATAGCCCAAGCATGAAAGTAACTATTTTGTAAGACATTTTATTCAAAAATAGTATGTATTACCGTCCTTTTTGTAATTTGTATGCCAATTGGCAAAACATAGCGCACTACCTAATTTTTAAGAGCTTATAATATGTAATTATTACCTATGTTTACGAATAAATGATTCTGATTCTGATTCTGAAAGTACCTTGATACTTTATCAAATTTACGGTAGAAAGTACACACGGCTACACATCAAGCTATACAAAACCAGTTAATCTTGGCCTCACTTTACTAGATCTTTTCGCACAGTGAACGACCAGATTATACTGGTTTTGTATAGCTTGATGTGTAGCCGTGTGTACGTCATTGCTTATCGAACAAATAATATGCGAGGAGAAAACGCATCTGAGCGGGAAAGAATGGATTTTCATACACTTTTCTCTCCCGCTCAGATTACAATTTGAAAAAAGAACATGTGACAATTGCAGACGCCATTGGCGCCATTTTGAATTTGAATTAGAATTTTAATTTAGTTTTTTATTTTCTTCGTAGGTGTAGTATAAAGCACTATGTATCACTCGAGAGAAAGTGCGATTCCCGATCTCGGGTGTTTTAAAGCCCTTGCCTACGGCTTCGGGCTTTAAACGACACCCTCGACGGTAATCGGTCACTTTCTTCTCTCGGTGAACAATGTACTATTGTACTCCGTTTAGATTTAAGTATTTTTTTTAATAATTATATTTTTTTTCTTTCTTCCTTGTTGGTGTGCGTAGAGTTGTGGCCTAATGTTTTCTTTGTGTCTAACGAAGTTCCAGTATTGTATTGTTCTTAAAACTATGGTTTCGAAATACGAGCAAACCGACATCTCATCAAACTACACAAACAATGGGTACAAAGCATGTATTCGACATCTTGCGTTTAGGCAGGCGTCACTAGTTTAGGATTTCATTTACCCTAAAACTTATTTTACAAAGAATAAGAATAATTTATTTAAGAAAAAAGATAATACATTATGGTGTACATTTAGGCACAGTGTTGCTTCACATACAAAGTTATAATTAGTACTTATATGTAAACTACAACTAAAATATATTTAAGAGTTACAAAAAGTGGTAATTTAAACTTCAAATCTTTATATTATAGCGACCTGCCCGATCTAGGTTTATTTAAACCTGTGTTTCAGGCCATCACTTTACGTCGCATAATTTAATTAATACAATAAACTTACAAAGCTTATTTTTAACGTAATAGAAGTCTGGGCTGGAACCACAACATCACTTGTTGATATCAAAGACATTCAATATTTACGAGCGCTACGTGGAACTGGACAGTACTGGACACAAAGCAATAATGTAAGGTACAAATGTGCATCTTATTTCAAAAGAACTAAGCTTCTTCTTTTTTACGTGTCGATGAGCTCAAACGTATTCGTGCTTCTATGCAGCATAGTAGGAGGCGCATTTTCTACAGAGGGGCGCCACAGAACTAAGCTGTAGAATACACATATTTCAAAAGAAATAAGACCTTGTACCCATAAATGTTAAAATAAACAAGACGAAGAAAACGAATTTATTACTTGTATAAGAAGTCAAACGGACAGACGGACGTACAGACAGACAGATTTGACGAATCTATAAGGGTTCCGTTTTTTTGCCATTCGTCTACGAAACCCTAAAAAGAGAAAGTATCGTTATTATGCGAGGAAGCATCGGTCTCATAAGTGTGCGCGACCAATACGTGCGGGTTATTGATTTTATACCATTTGACGTCGAACAAAAGCGTTATATATTTGCACTAGTTGTCAGGACTAAAGCCAGTATACTATTCATATAAACTATACTAAAGCTATACTGTGTTGTGTTTTAATTAAAATAATAGAAAGGACTTAGACCCACTACCAAGCCAATTCTATATACCGTGAAGGAACTCTGCGAAAGCTATCTGCAGACGTCTTATCGTCTTGTGATCGTCATAACTTTGTATTTTATCATATTTACTAGCTGATGCCCCCGACTTCGCCCGTGTGGATGTCGGAACTTGACAAGTTATATAGGTACTAAAACCTTTGTCGAGAACCACTCTATCAATTGGTGAAAACAGCATGAAAATCGGTGCAGCACTTTTGGAGTTTTTCGCGAACAGACAGACATGGCTGAGGACTTTGTTTTATAAATAGTGATTTTAGTCAACAATATACATAGTATACAATATACGAGTATCTATGGGCTAAAGTTGCCTGAAAATAAATGATTATTGTTATTATCAGGAAAGCAAAAGACGGAGCGACTTATAGGGTTGTATTGATGTTCTTAATGATTATAACTCAGTAAAACCATATTTCTTACGGTCGCGAATCTTATTTTGTTCAACATACAGCCCGGAACTGACCTAAAAATTAAAAAAAATAAGAAAATATGAATTTCTCGGCCTAACCGGACGCTTCTACTATAACATACATATTTGTTTATTGCGCGCTAACTGCCAAAAGCGGTTTTTTTAATATCATAAATAAACGTTAAAATTTGAACAATATGTATATACTGGTATTTCCTACAAATCCGTTTAAAATAAAAGAGTTTGTAAAAAGATTCATCCCCTTACGTTTACCGAATTTTCATTTTCCTGCTGAACAACCGTCGAACCCTTTTATGACTTTCGTAAAAGGGTAACATTTACATACTTCTGAATACTGAGTATAAGACCTTCGGGTTCTATCGATGTTATACTAACATTATACATCAATTTGATTTGATTAACTGCCTCCATTCTTCACACTTTTATTTATTGTTTTATTTTCAATAACAAACGTCGATTGTACATCTAAGTGCATGTTTACGTACAGGCGGGGCGACGCGCGGCGCGTGCAGCGTTTTTATTTCAAACACACGGCAATGTATGAAAAAGTTAACGATTTCAAAACTTGATTTTACGAGAAGCGATTTTTCACTCGTTTGTTTAAAATGCAGCGCTTGTTGCGGTGGACTCGTCTCTCAGTAAATTAATAAAAAAGCACGAAAAGAGCATTCTGCACGCGCCGCTCAACGCCCCGCGTCTCCGTAAACGGGCCCAAATGGGGGTTAAAGTATCCTTAACGAAGGCGAAAGGCCCTGAGCTGGTTCCTCCCGCCATTGCGATCTTTTTTTGTTCGAGACCTTGCCGGGAACCTTCTAGTTACGAATATTTTGGGGGTCAAAGTTCCAACCCTTTCCAAATTAAGTTTCTAATGTTTCACTTAACTTTCTAACTCCACGACACCCGTACTATTCAATGCATCTATCAGCACTATGCTTTGAGTACGCCACATTGAGTTCTAACGTAAAACGTGATTTTACACCCCCACATTTTTTTTAAATTAAATGTCGTTTTCTAGCAATAATTGTTCGTAGAGTTACTTTGTTCAATTTGCAGAACGGTCGAATGGCGGCAAAAATCATGCCTCACCTCTTTGTAGCCTGATACTTGCTGAAGTCAAAACGATTAAATTTTCAAAATAGCCAATATGGTTCTTATTAGGTACAGTCGAACAAGCTAATAAGTATACAGGGTAGAGATCTTTATAGCTGATGGCTGTATACTTATTAGCTTGTTCGACTGTACTATAGGTAGTCATGTAATTCGGCAGAAAAACATTGGTTCGGGCACTGAGCAGACAAGACTTACTTAAAAGAGAAACAATAACAAGTTCATTCGTGTGTTCATAATTTAAAACAAGCGGTGCCAATACTGTATCCTCATTGGTAACTATCAGTTTTGAGCTGTTTGGGGTCGAAACGCTCGGGTCATGCATGGGGACCGAGTGCGCGTCTCCTATTTAAGGAAATCTCTCGCCGACTACTCGACACTCCGCGTGACCAAAGGGCTGGCTCTTTCTTTGGTCAAAGCCATTCAACGTGGCAATGCTGCCAGTCTTCTGGGCACGTTCCCGGTTGACAGCGATGCGGATGAAAAACAATAATATACAACGACCAAATAAGACACTTAGGCGTCCAAGTACTCCTAGACGCCTCAGTGTCTTATTTGTTCGTTGTATATTATTGTATATGACCCTATGTATCTACTTCAATGATTATAGTATTTATTCAAAACTAAATTCAACTAGGGATAACCATTCACGAACGCGAAAGTTATGGTTCTTTAATACAAGATACAGTTTAGCATCGAGCATCCTTGTCAAACTTCAGGAGATTGCCATGAAAGACATAAAAATCAATTTAAATTACGGTAACTGGTCGATATTAATTATTAAAATAAGCTGTTTTTATTCCCCCGAGGGCAAGAATCGGACGGGCCACGCTTTAACACGGCTGGTTCCTCTGTTACCGATTTCTGTTTATAATAATTTATTTGTAATTCGGGTCGAGAATCATTAGTACAGTTACCTCCTTGAGTTTGACAAGGGTGCAAAACGACAGCCTGTCGAATAGTCTTCGAACATTCGAAGTCAAGTTAAAATTATTGATTGATCCCTCTCCTGAATGTTCGGTGAGATTCTAGAAAATAGTAAACATTAAAATTACTCCACAAGGCTTTATTAACTTTCATCGCAATTTCAAATTCAATCAATTTCAATTCAATGGGGCGACGCCAACCTGGTCAAGTTCAATGCTGCTAAAACCCAGGCGTGTCTCTTTTCCGCAAAAAGGAGCGATTTCCAACAGTCTCCTACTTTCCGTGGTGTGACCGTGCCGTTAACCGATCACATTGAGCTTCTTGGCGTTACGTTTACGTCAACCCTCAATTTCGGTCCGTTCATCGAGGCTAAGGCTAAACTGGCTGCCAAGAAGCTGGGAATCCTAGCAAAGGTGAGACAGTATTTCACACCGAAACAGCTGCTCAACTTATATCAAGCGCAAGTCCGATCGTGTGTGGAGTACTGCTCTCATCTCTGGGATGGATCCGCTAAATACCAGCTTGATGCGCTAGAGTCAATTGAGAAACGAGCCAAGAGGCTCATCGGCAATGACGCGCTTGTCAAGTCAAAGCTCCAGAGCCTTGAACATCGTCGACGAGTAGCTAGCCTTTCGGTTTTTACCTATCGGTTACATTTCGGAGAGTGTGCGAGGGAATTGCACGATCTGATTCCGCCAAGCCCGTTCCATCATCGGACTACAAGACGTACGGCGATGCGCCACCGTTATATGGTGGACATCCCACCCATACGCACTAAACGGTTTGGGAATACTTTCATTGTGCGTACAGCTAAGGAGTGGAATTCCCTGCCAGAGTCTGTATTTCCTGATAGCTATAACCTAGGGGTCTTTAAGTCAAGAGTGAATAGGTTACTTCTAGGTAAGCGTGCTCCATCGTCGACCGCATCATCACTTTCCATCAGGTGAGATAGTGGTCAAACGCGAACCTATCAATAATAAAAAATAAAAAAAAAATCGTGTAAAATTATTTCGCGCACTGATTTATGCACCTATCCTAATTAATTTGGTGTCGAACAAGTGGTTTAATTGACTTGTCATTTCGATCAACCAAACATAACCCTCCTTTTAGGCTACCCTGCAGTCGGGTCAAAACAAACGCTTCAGTGTGATCAATACAATATTTTTTAGGTTGGTGGTTTTTGATATCAGATCACTATCACTACATATTATAAAACAAAGTTCTGCACCGCGTCTGTCTGTCTGTCTGTTCGCTATAAACTGAAAAACTACTGCACCGATTTTCATGTTGTTTTCACCGATGGATAGACTGGTTCTCGAGAAAGATTTTAGTATATCATTTGACCGACATCCACGCGGGCGAAGCCGCGGGCATCAGCTTAATATCTAAATTAGACAACCATATGGGCTTTTCGTAAAAATTACCACAATCCACTACAAAGGTTTATCATAATCTTCCTACCCTTGTCCCATGAGACTTGCTCCTTTATCATTTGTCACGTTATCATTTACTCTGTTTTCTTCTTCTTCTAATAAATAAAGAGAGAAGTCCTGACTGACTGACTGACTGACTGACTGACTCATCAACGCCCAGCCCAAACCCTTGGACCTAGAAAGCTGAAATTTTGCACAGAGGTTCCCTTTATAATGTTGACAAGGAATAAGGAAGGATTTTTCGAAATTCAACCCCTAAGGGAGCTAAATAGGGGATGAAAGTTTGTATGGAAAATCGAAATTTTCACGCGGGCGAAGCCGCTGGCAAAAGCTAGTCTTTCATATAATAATTCCTCCATCCATCGTTTCCTTGGTCTTCTCCTACTCCATCCTTCAACATTTCTATTCAACACTCTGTTAGTCGCAAAGAGTTAAGCATTGAGATATTGTTTTAAGCGAAATAGTACTTGTTTCCGTCCGGAACGTTTCGTTAAGATTTATTTTCAACGTCAACAATTTCTCTAAGCCTATTTCTTAAAGAAAATGTACCTAAAGGTTCTTAGTGTCTCTTAAAAGAAATTTTCCGCCCAGTTTACTGAAACGCTAGGGACAGCGAAATGTCCATAAAATTGCGGTAAAAAGTGTTTTCTTTTATTTAATTCAAGTAATAAACTTCTCCTCGGAATTCTGTGAAAAGTGGAAAGTATTCCGAGATATTTCACAATGGGTCTGTCGTAAAAAAATGAAATGTAGCGACACTTGACGCTTTAAGAAGTGATGTAAAATGAAATAAGTGGATTTCGTTAACGGTGTCACTTATTTTAGGTGACCATCTTTGCCTACATTTACTTGTGAATGTTTTTATTACAGTCTTTCAAAAGACCAGCAGAGGACTCACAAGGGAGAGATATTGTTATCTGCAAGTATGGCATAGCTTAATTTCACCAAACGTTAGACATACACATATTTTGTTTTACAATACAAAAGTGATGTGAAATGATGTAACTGAAATAAAGGTACCTATAAAGATTAAATTTAAGTGAAGTTTATCTATTCGGTAGAGCTTTAGTGATAGTGGTTATAAGGATATATTTAATCAATTACATATTCATTTTGTCTAAAGATTCCCGATTTCGGATAAAATTAGAAGTTTTCATAGAGTCATCTACATGCGTTTTCAAAACTCCAGCTAAAAAAGGGATGAATCATGTCTATGATATCGGTGCCCCCATTACATGGGAAAATTTAAAGTTCTTGTATGAGTATTTAAATTCTTAAACACAGCGACACATCAAGCTATACATACCCAGCAGATTTTGTACAGCTTGATTGGTTCACCTACTTACTAAAACTCTATTTTTGACAAATATTAAAATTTCTACACAGAAATTTAATAATAAAATTTAATGAGAAAACTTTTACGATTACTAAGCTTTGGAATAAGATATCAATTTATATGAAAGTAATCTTCTTTTGCAAATAAAAATAAATTCTCAATAAATGTGGTTTCATTTCGTTTCGCTCCATACTTTCATTGTGAGTTTAAGTAAATTGCTTTTTTGGTTATTGATCGAGCTTTCAAAGTAGAGCGAGAAGATTCATTTTGAACGCATGACTGAGTTATCTTAATCGTGGTTTACGGATTTAAGTGCTATTATCTATGTAGAATTCTAGACTGCTTCGAGTCTAGTGGATTCAAGCGCGACTGCTGAGCTTGAGGTCTTGGCTTCGAATCCCAGGTCGGGTAAAGTGTTATTGAGTTTTTCCTTCAGTAATTTCGCAGTGGCAGCCACGGAGTCTGGATTTGTGCCCGATTGATGGCAATAGGATTGCCTCCTTTTACAATGGACAAACAATAACTGACGAAATGTCGGTGTACTAAACCTCTGCCAAACCCTTCAGGAATTGCAGGTGTGGTGTTATGTTGTGGTCTAGTGCTCGCAAGTGGGATTGTTCAGTTTCTTATCTTCGATGCCCAGCAATGGTTTTTTGCTTTTTCTTTTGTGAAGTTCCTCAGTCGCATCAAGAAAACAGACATCAGCATAGTCTAGAAGGGGTAGAAGGAGAGACTGAGCAAGAGTAATTTTAGTTTCAAATGGCAGGAACTTCTGAAGACGCTTAAGAGACCGATACGACCAAAACATCCTCCTGCTTACTTCAGCAATGTGCTCATGCCAAGATAGGTTGCAGTCCAAGAATACACCTAAGTCCTTAACTTTTTTGGAGTAGGCTATAGCGATACCATCGTATACAACAGGAGGGAGGGACTGATGATTCAGTAAATTGACGAAGTATATATATAGTCTTTCTTGTATCTCGTATGTTCACGAATGATCTGACCAGCCTGATTCGGTTGTCGATAATAATTAATAATCTACTATACAGGGTGGAATGGACACTGACGTTAAAACGTTTTACGTTCATTAATCATTTATTCAGTACATTGTGTTGACTTTGATTTCTAGTGGAAGCCCCCCCATTCAACATAGAAATTTTACTTTCGGTTATTTGAAAAAAAGGTTTAACATGTTTACCTACAGTTTATTGTCCATTGGTCTCAAAAGAGCAACTACAGTTGTTTCACAAGTTGAATATAACGCCGTTTGACTGAGACTGTAGCTTCATCCTTTTGTTTTTGAAATTCAATAGTGCCTGTATTGGTCTACCTGAAATATGTTTTGGGTTTAAGTAAATATATATTGTTTCGAATTATATGTCAAACGAATTTGTAAATCCTCTAAATATAAGGTCCCATTTAAATAGGTGGACAAATTTTAACACAGGGCTCAGTACGTCTAACCAAAGATATCCAAGTAAAAAAAATACTGATTAAAGTGATTTTTTTTTTACATAAAATGTTGAGTAACTAACACTTTTAGTGTATTTTCTCTAGCTGTTTTATTTTTTTGTAAGTATCTAATGCGTTTTTCTTATTTTATTTTTTTACCATTGTCCTTATTTTGGTGGTCTGAATGATCTCAAAAATTTTGTCCACCTATTTTAATGGGACCTTATATATTATTCAATACCGACGCTAATTAATGAACTCTCTCTTTCTACTTTTAAAATAGGTAATAACTTACATTCTATTCTATTCATTTCATTCCTTGTCTATAACGTCGGTATGCAATAACTATTACTCCAGCATCAATACGGACCGCCTGATATCGATTCAACATACAGGACCCGTTCAGGAAAAAAACGGGTTACTGCAAATTGGTTCGTATTGTAACCATCCTGTGTTATGAAACGACACGATATGGGATTACAGTTCCGAGCTTTCTATTGTTTTTTGCTTGTAGTCAAATTAAATTGTTATTTTCCATTGTCGTTATATATTTTTTTATTATAAAAAGCTTTAAACATCAAAACTTTGGGCAAGCAAAGCACTTTATGTAATCATTGGACTTAGTTAGGTATAATGTGGCTACATAAATACACAATGAAGATTTTTGGAAACATTTTGGACACGAAATTATCGAGATAAACATTTACAAAAAAACGACTAGCGATTCAATGAGTTGCAGAATATGATGACCCAAAACATCACCATTATTATAATATATAATGAGCAACGATTGTTTCGTTGCTAATTTAAATGGTTAAGTCCGCGTAAAAGAGATTAAAACAAAATTATTACTTACTGCACACTCCGGTTCAGTGGTATACGATCCATTCGGGAAGTACTTCTTCGGGCATTCAGCCCAAGGTAGCTCTGCCTGGAAGCTCTGCGCGAAGTAGAACAGGCACCACGCGATGATGGAGTTGTAATACAGCGCCACATTAAATGACACCACCGCCGAACTGATCCCAATCCCCCCCAAGTAAGGAGACACCTGGTGCCAGACCCCTATAGCGCCCTTTCGCAGACGCTGTCCAATCGCCAGCTCCAAGTAAAATATAGGGATCCCCTCGATCGCTAACATCACGAAATACGGAATCAAGAACGCTCCTCCACCGTTCTTTTGAGCCAGGTATGGGAATCTCCAAACGTTTCCTAAGCCGACGGCATAGCCTACTGTGGCTAGGAGGAAGGTTAGCTTGCTGTCCCAAGATTCTCTTTCGACTCCGCCACCCTCGGGCTTTGCTGCAGGTTCCACTGAGCTGGCTTTACTGGTTGGTGTCTCTGAGGAGCGTCTGTTGGGACTGGTGTCTTCGAAAGCCTCATTGGTGGCTCCATACATGACGTGTGAGCGACTGGATGGGTGCCCGTTTTCCATGGTCACCAGCCGACCTCGAAGCTCCTTCATCTCCATCCGATCTATAGAACGCTGTGCGTACAGATCCCGCGAGCTCTGTCGCCTCATCAAATGAGCTGTGTTCGCCATTTCTATTGTTTTATTTTATAACTTTTCTAATTAAATATTAATTTATTATTGTCGTCTTATTGTCATTATTAGCTAACTTTTAAAACGAATCGGATTCCTTGTCGTGACACATAATGAGGAACAATAAATTACACGTGATGCTTATGAGAGCTTTTATGTGTACATTCAATTGCATGGTTATTGATTTTAGAGCGAGCATTTTTTCATGAAAATCACAAATAATTTTTTGTTAAACACAGCACTGAACTTTAGATTGTTACACAAAAATGTATGATTAACGTTTTTGGTTTTATTATTTCTTTGTGATGTCGGCGCGGGGACGCGCGGCGCTGGCGGGAAACTCGCCTGAAATGCGGGGTGTGGGAGGGTCGTCAATCCTCGTTCGCACGCATGCGCACGAATACTGCCCCCTTCATGCCTCTTACACCCAAATGGAGATTTTTCAATGAACGGCTTGGAATCTGAACGCCTACGTACAAAAAGAGCCTATTGTCATGTAGACTACATTGATTTAGCCGTTTGACAAGAGATGAATGCGGTGTTCTTAAGACTTTCGTATATACAATGGCGTGCACGTTGTACCCTTTGGATAAACATTTTCCTTCCCCCGGTTTCCTTTTTACAAGTTTTGTCATTTGTGAAAAATAAGTTACGGTACTACCTAACGTTAGACATAGTTTGGAGAAAGAAAAGTGTGTTATTATAACATTGTTGGCATACCTATACATCTGTAAAGACAAAGGGTTGATTCTAAGGATGACTTATATCTGTCTTCTTCTTCTTAGATAGAGATAGGAGGAGGAGGAAAACAATGGCTTTTAATATAAAAGCCATTATTTTCGTAGTAATCAACCCGATAGGTTCACTAGGATCAATCGGGCTAAGTAACTAATTGCAGTGTTTAATGATTGCTTTTCTCGGGACGTACAGGGCCTATATTATTTGAGTCACCTAGTTTAACAAGAATATTAGGTACTTATTACCATGATTTGAAATTAACGATAAAAAAATAAAAGAAAATTGTTTTAAACCCTCTTCGGAGTATGAAACATGTTGAGAGAAGTTTGTATCGTTAATGGAAGGGGTGGTATAGTGGGCGGACGTGACACTGATTTATGATCCAACAACGCTTGATAAATAAAAGAAAATGCTACCCGCATGTTTGCCGCACCCCCCTTGCGATTGGGGAGACGAGCTTACGAACAATGGTGAGCTTCCCTGTCCACCTCGGCTGCGAAATCGACTTCTTCTTCTTTTCGTATCGCTGTTCTCTATTACTTCCATATTACACAGGTTAGGGCGACAGTTATTGCAGCGGCAAAGGTGCTGTTAAGGTCGTCAAGAGTACAGCTTAACGCACACCTGTGACGCAAAATCGCTAAGGTCTCTCGACACACTACTCCCAGTCACTGCAATTTCTGAAACCCCGAATCAAACTAGCCGGTCATCAGAAAACTATCAATAGAGCTCAACAGAATAATCAGCCTTAAATGTTCCCACTGCTGGGACACAGACCTCCTCTCTATGAGAAGAAATAGGCTATAGGTATATCCACGCGGGCCCAGTGCGGGCTGGTAGATGTCACATGCCTTTGAATCTTTGGTTCTAAGATTGGAAGCATTTGACAGCAGTTTTGGTAGCTTGATGTGCTGGTGTACTATTGGCTTACTGAAGGTTCCTTCGATCTTGAGGCGGTACATCTTATGTTTCGGATGTTGGTAGTACCTACAGGCCAATAATGAGTGATAGACCTAAGACCACGGAACCTTAACTTTATCCGTGATAGTGCAACAAGTGCGCATCAAAATCACGACCTATCCCTCGCTAGTACCTACTTGCCCTAAACAAACACTGACTGTGGCTACTTTTAGGTGTACTTGAGTACTTGGTTCCAAAGTGAAAGTATTTGATTAGGTTTATCTTATAAGAATTTTTCAGTTGAAACCCCGAGTCTTTTCTTTCACCTTCTAGGTGAAAGAAAAGAAAGAAAAAATATTTATTTGTCGCAGAAACATGACGAGCGTAAAAGAAGACACAAAAACAAAGCAATACAGCAGGGGTAAAAAGGAAGTTAACAGTTTGAACGTCGTGACTGCGACAATCAGGTTACTCCACCGTGGTGTTATGATAATCTTGCCTGAGATGTACGAAAACCAGTTGACCCTGCGTCTGATACCTCCCCGGTAGCATCGGATTTCATTTAATTCCATGATCCATCGTACTACATTATGCAGCTGCTGAGCATTACGCCCTGGGTTCGATCCGCAGGTCGGGCAGTGTTGTTGGGTTTCTCAGTCAAAGCCACGGAGTCTTGATTTGTGCCCAGTTGATCACAACACGTGTAACTGTTTGTGAGTCGATGCCTTTTGATCCCTAACATCCTAAAATAATTTTATTATGTCCTGCGTAGGTAGGTACTTGTTCTAGCTCAGTTGTAAATAACCATTGTGTCAGAAATCCATTCAGTACCTAGTAATTATAACTTGGAGGAACTCGTGCCACTCTGTAGGTTAAGCGGCGCTTACGCGGTCTGTGGATGAGTGACCACCCGACTCCAATCACCACCACCACCACGCACTCTCACTCTTCGGAAAGCACGCCAAGCAGTTGGTCCCCAATGTCATTTGTAGATTTTTGACAGTTACTCACTAAAACACTGGTGGTATTCAGCTGCAGCTGAATAGACTGGAAGTCGACCCCAACAAAGGATAGGGATATTATACTGATACTGTTAGCCTACATAATCCCACTGCTGGGAAAATACCTCTCCATATGACTAGTTGTGATCATGCACACACCTAGCCAAAAAGTGAAAATTAAACTTCAGAAGAAAAATCTGCTTCTGAAATATGTGGCATTTTTTTTTGTGTTGAACCTATTTGGTTTAAATTCAATAAAGAATCATCCTGGCTGTATAGTGTTCCAAATACAGATCTTTTTCTAAGTATTGACTCTACTTGACTTTGACATATATTAGAAGAAACTCTTACATTAAAAACGTGTGTTTTATTCCTAAAATATTAGAAGGTTATGGCCCCTTGCTAGTGCTATGGCAGCGAGCGGAGATTCCTCGTCACCATCGACGACCACGAAGGCGTCGGCACCAAATGCAATGATTTTTGGAACCACTGCCGCTGTTCCAAATATCGAGAAACTGGAGGGAGCAAAGAACTATACTTCATGGAGTTTCGCAATGAAGAATACTCTCATTGTGTGCGACCTCTGGGACTGCGTAAACAGCCCTGCTGAATATAAAACACAGGTAGGAGACGACGATACCTTTAAACGTCTAGATGCGAAAGCTATGGCGAAAATTTGCCTCTCGTTGACACCACGAGTATATCCAACCGTGATGAGTGCCACGACAGCAGAAGGAATGTGGAAGAAGCTACAAGCTGCATATGCAGACAGCGGCTTACTGCGACGACTGAACCTCTTGCGCAGACTATTTAACTACAAGCTCTCCTCATTTAAGAGTATGGAAGCTTATGTGAGCGAGATACGAGCAACACAGCAACAGCTCATCGAAGTTAACCAACCAGTAGATGACGAGTTTGTAGGACTGATTATGCTGACAGGACTGACCGAGAAGTTTAATCCAATGGTCATGGCGATCGAAAACTCTGGAACGAAACTTACGTCGGACTCTGTAGCTGCGATCCTATTAAAAGAAGATCTACGTTATTCCCCATCGAAAGAGCCAGATGCTGCGTTGACCGTTAATTCTACTAAGAACTCAAGCCTTCGCCCACCAGTTTGCACATACTGCAAGAAGAAAGGACACCTCGTCTCAGAATGTCGTAAAAGGAAGTTCAAGAAGAATGTGACTAACTTAGTTTCTAATATTACTGATGTTACACTTTTATTATCTTTCACTACACCTCCTTTTCAGCTTCCCACATCCATCTCACCTTGGTACTTAGATTCTGGTGCAACCGCACACATGTGCAACGACATACGCATGCTCAGTGACTTTGTGCACAGCTCAAGCTATGTCATTGCAGCCAACAATGAAAAAATGGCATGTAAAGGTACGGGTACAGTTCAATTAAATGTATCTAATAGTGTTCATTCCATATCTAACGTTCTCTTTGTCCCCAAACTAGCTGCTAACTTATTATCAGTCAGTAGCCTAGTTCAAAAAGGTTTTGTAGTTATATTCTCGCCAAAAGGTGCGACTATCCTTCTCAGACAAGAATGCAAAGTTTCCGGAATAACAGTTGCTACTGCTTCAAATAAACAAGGCATGTACAAGCTAGACATTTCCGAAAATCAAGCTCAGCTGATTACTGACAGAAAGCTACCAGCTGTGTTATGGCATAGACGTCTTGGACATATCAACGTCAAAGCGATGAATATTTTAAAAAAGTATTCTACGTCAGGCATAAACTATAATGACACGTTGAATGAAACCTGCATTCCTTGTGTACAAGGAAAATTAGCAAAAAGGCCGTTTAAAAAGTCCAAAAGTAAGACAAAAAATAAACTCGAATTGATCCATACAGATCTATGCGGACCAATGAGTACGCATTCATGGGGTGGTGCCCTATATTTGCTTACATTTACGGACGATTTTACTCGAAAAACTTTTGGTTTTTTATTAAAGTCTAAAAGTGAAGTTTTTTCGAAGTTTGTCGAATTCAAACATCATGTTGAAAACCAAACTGGTCTTAAAATTAAAACTTTACGATCAGACAATGGCGGAGAATTCGTAAACGGACCGATGTCTACTTTTTTGCAGGAAAATGGAATAGTTCATCAGAAAACAGTCCCATATAATGCAGAGCAAAATGGAACTTCAGAACGAGTTAATAGAACTGTAATTGAAAAAGCAAGAACAATGCTTCATGACTCCAAGCTACCAAAAGCTTACTGGGGTGAAGCTGTGAATACAGCTATCTATTTAAAAAACGTAACACCAACTCAAGCGTTGAACAATAAAATTCCTGACGAATTATGGTATGAAAAACCGATTAATCTATCACATCTTCGTGTTTTTGGTTGCGAAGCGCATGCTTTAATTCCTAAAGAGAAGCGCACTAAGTTAGATTCTAAAACAAAAGCTTGTATCTTTGTTGGTTACTCAAGTGAGAGTAAAGGCTATCGCCTTATAGATCCTCATAATCCCAGATCGATCATTGTCGCACGTGATGTCATCTTCATCGAAGATAAAGTGGGAAACCCTGCTACAGCAGTGGAACCTACCACTACTACTGCCGACAGTACTCTCATTTACGACCAATTAAGGATAGAAAATTCACAACCAGTAACACCAGAATCGTTTACAGATAGTGAACGAATTGAAAGCCAGCCTGAAGTTTCAGAAGCAGAAAAATCACAGGAGTACTTGACTGTCGAAACTTTAAAACCAGTAACACCAGAATTATTTACAGATACTGAACGAATTGAAAGTCTGCCTGAAGTTTCTGAAGCAGAAACATCACAGGAGTATTTGACTGCAGATAACGAATCCAGTGAATCAGCACCAAGTTCTCTAGAAACAGACAGCACGATCAATGAACCCAGATATCCGCAACGACAACGACGACCACCTGACAGATACAGTCCGTCGATGTTTATGGTGTCAGACTATGAACCGGAAACCTACAAACAAGCCGTAGAAGATGTTCACAGTTCTGAATGGCAAAAAGCTATGAAAAATGAGTACGATTGTTTAATGAAACACGGGACATGGCAATTAGTAGAGAGACCCACAGACAGAAAGATTATTAAAAATAAATGGGTCTATAAAATAAAAAAAGAATACTAACGGCGAAGTTGTTAAATTTAAAGCAAGATTAGTAGCAAAAGGCTTTACCCAAGTACATGGTATCGATTACGGAGAGACTTTTTCTCCTGTAGCACGACTGTCGACAATTAGACTGCTTCTTGCGTTTTCCGTACAACTTAACGTCCAGTTAGATCACCTTGATGTAGAAACCGCTTTCTTAAATGGCGATTTAGAAGAGGAAATCTTCATGGAACAGCCGCCAGGCTTTGAAATTGACCGAAAAGGAAAAGTTTGCTTACTTAAAAAATCGCTATATGGCCTAAAGCAATCCCCTAGACAGTGGAATATAAAAATCTGCGAAGCCATGAATAGCTTATCGATGACACAAGCAGCAAACGAGCATTGCGTTTATTACAGACGAGACGGTAACAACATACTTGTAGTTTCCGTATTCGTGGACGATTTTTTCATCCTCTGTAATAATGAATGATTATGAATGTATGAAAGAGACCTTCAAGAATTCACTCAAAAAACTTTTCATCGTGAAGGATCTTGGTCTTCTGAAAGACTGCTTAGGCATGCGAGTTATTCAAAATGTTGATAACATCACACTTGACCAAACCAAGTACATCGAAAAAATCGTTGAAAAATTTGGAATGAAAGATTCAATTCCAATCTCCACTCCAATGGAAGCTGGTATGAAGCTCACCATTCCTGCCAAGGAAGATGAGAGACCTGATTTACCGTACCAACAGCTTATCGGATCTCTAATGTACATTTCAATAGGAACAAGGCCTGACATATCGCATACAGTGTCTTATCTGAGCCAGTTCAATGTACATTACGGGGAGGTTCATTGGAAAGCTGCTAAACGGGTACTCAGATACCTAAAGGCAACAAAAGACTTAAAACTTTGTTTTGATAAAAAGGAAGAAAGCTATCCTATCGGATACGTAGACGCTGACTACGGCAGTAATGTCATAGACAGACGATCATACACAGGATACGCCTTTAAAATGAGTGGTGCGTGCATATCTTGGGAATCGCGCAAGCAGCGCACACCTGCACTGTCCACCACTGAGGCTGAGTACATGGCACTTACTGAAGCATGTAAGGAAGCCATTTACATGCGATCACTCATTAAAGAAGTTTTCGACGTCATTCAGCCCATTACCATTCATTCGGATAACCAAAGTTCACTCAAACTCACTCGAAATGATACCTTTCATAGTCGCACTAAACACATAGACATAAGGCATCACTTCATTAGGGAACTTTCACAGACTGATTTCAACCTACAGTACATTTCAACAAATGACATGCTAGCTGACATACTCACTAAATCACTAACCAGAATTAAACATTCTAGATTTACAAATGCTTTAGGTTTAGTTAAGAGTAGTTAGCAATTTCAATATATTTTTTGTATTGAATGTTTTTTGTATATACGGGCTGTCATATTTTTTGAATTGTATTTTTTATATACAGGTTGATCTTATTTTTTGTTTGTACCTATGGAATATCTTTGATACAGGATGCTCCATTACGGGGAGGTGTTGAACCTATTTGGTTTAAATTCAATAAAGAATCATCCTGGCTGTATAGTGTTCCAAATACAGATCTTTTTCTAAGTATTGACTCTACTTGACTTTGACATATATTAGAAGAAACTCTTACATTAAAAACGTGTGTTTTATTCCTAAAATATTAGAATTTTGTTGGATTGGTATCGCGTTTTTTTTTCCACCGACTTCAGAAGCTGATTTTTACCATAGGTCATAAGACCACTTCAGGAGTATACTCTTTGGAATACAAAAAGAAAACTGAAAATCGGTCTACAATAGACCGAAATATTTTATCGGTGAACCTTAGAAAAATACATAGGTACACACGAATAGAGAACCTCCTCCTTTTTGGAAGTCGGTTAAAAAGGTTCAATAACCCTCAATAACAATATACCTCAGATTCTTTTCAACTCCTCTTTAGGGTGACCGGATCGTGATATTCGTAATCAATCATGGCGGCCTGCCATTGTCCTACACCGTAGCTACGTGTACGTATATTACGTATACCTATTTAGGTAGCTTTTGATCAAACGATGCCATAATTCAGCCGAATATTAAATTCGTGCGAAAATACCTTCTATGTGCGTAATGCAATCAAATACGTAGTACCTGTTAGCTAGAGGGATCAGCCAGCAGTGAACTTAGAATATCAGAAATGTCCTAAAATAAAACAGATTCTATGCTGGTGGAACTATGGGTGTTTTTGTGTACTTATGTGAGTTTCAATGTTTGTAAACGCACCCACGATACAGGAGAAATTCCTAGTGTGGAGCAACGTTTCTTTAAAAAAAAAACTCTTAACCTTCTGCTTTTTAAAAGCCGATTAGAAAGAGAAAAGTTCTAGCGCGAAGCTTCATCATCATCATCAGCCTATTGCAATCCACTGCTGGATATAGGCCTCTTTAATCTTACGCCACTCAACTGGATTTTCGGCAACTCTCATCCAGTTGTTACCAGCCACTCTGCGAAGATCATCGCTCCACCGAACCTGCGGGCGTCCCACCTTACGCTTGCCGATTCGCGGTCTCCACTCAAGAACACGTCTACTCCAACGGTCATCGGTTCTGCGACTAATATGGCCGGGTTTCTTTAAAAAAAAAACTCATAACCTTCTGCTTTTTAGAAGTCGGTTAGAAAGAGAAAAGTTCTAGCGCGAAGCTTCATCATTCCCTCAAATTATTTCTTATCGCAACCTGTCTTCTTCTTCCATACTTCTGTAATTGATCTTTATCTCAGCAGTCATCTTCTGTCTAGCCATATAATCCTTCACACAGTTTATCCATCCATCTCATCTTTGCAGTGTCTGTCCCTACATCCACATTCATACTAGCTAGCGCAACCTCCACGCAGACGAGCCATGGTGTCTCCGTTGAAGATGCGCACTCTACTCCCTCGATGTTTGTCACTTCCGTGCCGTTTTGTGGGAATAAACTACTATAGATACTCAAAATTTCCCAACTACCTTTTTCTCCGGTTAGTTCGAAGCAATGATTTTAAAACAAGATTACTGGTTGATGCGACAAGGTAGCCCGCGAAAAACTAATTTTCTTACGTTTTTTGCATTTTGCCGCTCACTGTCAGGTTAGGGCGCCTTCAAATTAGGGCGTTAGCAGCGCGGCAGTCGCACGGCTGCAGTACATTTTTATAAGAACAGCCGTAACAACCCGTTGATCGCGCGACTGCCGCGCTGCTAACGCCCTAATTTGAAGGCGCCCTTAAAGGTTAAATAAAACAGGATCCGCGGCAGTAACAAATGTCTATTTACGGAGTAATAATGATTAAAATCACCAATACAACCCTCTCAGTTCATACAGGATCCTTGAGTGACTATTTGATGAAAAAAACATTCAAGGAACTTTTATGAACTGAGAGGGTTGTATTGGTAGTTTTGCAAAAAACAAAAAGTCGAATTTCGCGGACTACCTTGTCGCATTCACCTTGAATGTAAAGCTACACAAACCCAGTGACCAAGTGACTACACCACCGAAATGGTACCTAACTCAAGCACTCAGAAAAAAACAATGACATAAGTCCCAGATTTACTTGCCCCCAATTTTAAATACTCTCTCCTTCTTAATTCCGGGAGGGACACAAATGCCTGTTTCACGAAATTAATGAGTTGCTGCCTAACGTGCTAACGCCCCGTCTACATGAGTGTTGTGTATTCATGAATATATTAGCACGTGGCCAAAATTGGAACTAATGCAGATTTTTTTGTTTTTTCAAATAAATATTTTTGTTTTGTGAATCAACCTGTCTAGTTTGAATATTTTTAAGTATTTTATATTATTAGTCACAAATACACACAAGCATGATATAATAAGCATGGGCGCACCTAGATAATTCAAAACTTCACAACAAACTGTTTTGTGTGGGACATAGGTTTTTAGTCTGCAATTATTGTAACTTTTAATTAAAATATAGGTACAAATACAAAATAATGTATTTTTTACAATTAAATGTATGTATTTATGCAATGTAATGTACGCCGTACGTGCAATTATTTTGATTTTTAGTTTTTAAACCTAATTCTTCTATGGCAATTTCGACATTGATAACTAGCTCTATCTATCAACTATCTGTGGTTCAATCAGTGATCTGTCGGATCGGATCTAATCTGTGCTGTCTGTCGCCCAGCCAGCCTGCCTGCTGTCAAAAATTAAACGCAAATCAGAATTGCAGTATTTTGTTTCTACTCTGAAAATAATAATGAAGTTATCAATCGAATCATGTCGATTCCTACACAAATGTTAATCCACGTCAGTGCTACACAATTGTGATCCAGATTGCACTCGTACTCGGCGACATGTATTGTTTGCAATGGCTAATCCCCGTGCTACTCATACCGAAGCCCGTGAACCCGGCTTTAGTCAACACTCATGTGATGTTCATGGTGTTATATTTAATAGGATTCTTCCTCGAAAGGAAGCCATGCACTGTGTGCAGTGTCGTCTTCCTCGCAGCAGTGATATTAATATGTTATAGCGGTATTGGCAACTGTTTGTTCTGGGCCAGTCAGTGTGAAGCTGACAAGTATGATACCTAGATGCGCCAGCAGTTCTTCCAGAGTTACCTTCTAAAGTGCTCAAAATGCAGTGTTCTGGCCTGTTCCACGGAGGGCCAGGAAAATCGTGACAATGTGAGGCTGAATACCAACACCATTGCCTAGTGCATTGAAAATTATTTTTCTTTGTATATTTTTGTAAATAGAATGTTTTTTTATTTATTTACATCTCTTATAATAATTATGTACTGTTATTATGAATAATTCCAATATAATGGAAGTAATGTGCCGATCTGTACTTAGTATCTGAATTGTTATGTTGATAAAATAAAAAGTGACAATGTACATACAGTTGTTATAATAATAATATGATAATGTAATAACAATTTGGGGATAACTCATTGTTTTATTGGACTAATAATAATATGTTTATTTCAGATAATGCAATCCTTATGAGAAAAGAGTAACAAAAGAGAATAGTCAGTCCGCAGATACAAAAATTAAAACAAAATACTATAACTTACCTCATTTGAATATACAGGGTAGAAGGGATATTGCCACTGTAAAACAAACCATGAACTCAGCCCGTTTAAAAAAACCAGATTATTTCTAAAAAGTTGCATACCTACATTAGATAACATCCTGTAATCCGCACCTTACATACATTACCGTACATTTAAGTATGTAATAGTAGGTGAACCAATTTTCACCAACTGGGCACACATCCATACTATGCGGTAGTTGCTGCTAATGAAACGTTACTGATTAGCTTTTGCCAGTGGCTTCGCCCGCGTGAAAATTACGATTTTCCATACAAACTTTTATCCCCTATTTAACTATCATAAGGGTTGAATTTCGAAAAATCCTTCCTTATTCCTTGTCTACATTATAAAGGGGCACAGAGGTGTCTGTGCAAAATTTCAGCTTTCTAGGTCCAAGGGTTTGTGCTGGGCGTTGATGAGTCAGTCAGTCAGGGGGCGTATTACGACCTATAAGTAAACCAGCTTGTTTCCCGGCTTCTCTTTTTATTTATATAGATAGAAAAAACTCAGTGACACTGCTTGACATGGGAATCAAACCCAGGACATCATGCTCAGCAGTCACCCTTGCAGCTACTATACCACAGGCAGTTGTGGTTGCGTTGCAATACCTACATGGTCAAAATGTATGGAACTGTTACCATTATCTACATGGGATTGACTTGCTCTATCATATTTTTACATTCAATCAATTTTCATTCTGCTATATTTTGTGAAAATATCAGATAAGTACTAAAGTTTTAATTGGCGTCCAACGCCGGAAATTATCGTGAGATTTCTTATTTACACGACTGATAATATTATTATCATTATCAGCCTCGCACGCATCGTAATAGTAGTTTAGTTATTAGACATCTCAATATCTTAAGACTTGTTGATAATGATAAGTGTGATAACACACTGAAACTTATAGGTACCATGACAACAGGTAGATAGATAACTAGTATAGTTCACATAACAGCTACAGTAGGTATATCGGTTTAAAACTGCCTTTTGACTATGGGATGGAATATATACATATATTCCATCCCATAGTCAAAAGGCAGTTTGACTGATGAACTGATGAACCGGGTTATACATGTATAACCCGGTTCATTAAAGAAAGGAATCTAAAATGGCAACACATGGCATGTCCTCTCGCTCGCTCACTATAGTGTGCGAGCGTGAGGACATGATAAAAACCGCCATTTTAGATTCCTTTCTTTAATGAACCGGGTTATACCTATATTACATCCCGCGATTGATGTTCACACTTAGACCGGGAGATGGTGACACAAAATATTATGTCATTTGTACCAGTATGAAGGTTCTTCAGGGGTCTAATTACGCAAAAGGCGGCTTTAGGCTTATAAAAAACCAGTCATCATCAGCCTAGCGGCCAAACTATGTTGGGGTCAGCTTCAGTCTAACTAGATGCAGCTGAATACCTTTTTACAGGGAGTGACTGCCTATCTGATCTTTACAACCCAGTCAGTGCTGGTTACTGGTTGGCGGTGATGGGCTAGCTCACCATCCGTCCTTCTGAAAACGATAGGCCGTGTCGACCTCACATTCGTGTTCGTGGAACATGAGTGGCTTTTAGTCAGTAGAAGTCTGACACTTCCTTCCGTTCGCCATGAGCGGGAGGAGTTTGATGATTTCCCACCCAATAAAAAAAAACAAGGTAAGTACCTATCCACAGTAATCCACACCTCTTCTAACTCTTCAGGTTTCACATCTGATAATTATTATGATATGCCCTTTATGCTATGCAATCCTGTGACAAGATTAAAGTTTTGTGTATGTTTCATAATTATTTTAGTAAGCTAAATATATCGATAAAATGGGCCTAAAAGGGGGCCTATTGCCATCAACCGGGAACAATTCCAGACTCCGAGGCTGCTACTGAGATATACCTGATGGAAAAGCCCCAACAACACCACTGCCCGAACTGGGAATCGAAACCAAGACCGTAATACTCAGCAGTCGCGCCTGCGATAACTAAACCAACTCCACATCTGGACGAAGAAGTAGGCAGTGCGGTATGTAGGTTGTGTCACGGAGGTCATTTTAAGAGTGGAAGGCCGAAAGCAGAGATGTATGCGAAGTGAAGACCTCTCTATATTTGAACGCGTCCGGCGTTTGAGAGGGTCATTGCCATCCGGATATCGTACGGTCTCTGACGAGGCGACGAGCCTCCTTGTCGGACTGACTGTCGCCATGGAATCTGGAGACGAGAGCTCTCGCGCATGTTTTACGATTTGCGCGTGGAGTCGCGGTCGGTACGCGGGGGCGAGGCTTCTCTGCCGCGGCCCAGCACGGCGGACGGAGCTCCGTTAAGGGCCTACCACACGCACAGGCTTCACCAGCCTTGCCTGCGCCATGTGCCGTCTTCCCCGTGTACGGTGAAAACGGTACATCGCGTTTGTGTTTGGTAAAACTGTATTACCATTACCAACCACGCGCGATATACTGTGTGCACCGTGTAATCGCGCAGGCAAGTGTGGTGAAGCTTGAGCGTGTGGTAGGCCCATTTTAGGATCTCATGGCGGTATGGAGACAGTGACTGTCGCAACCCAGCGCTCGCCACAAGTCTCATCTTTGAGGAGAGGCTAGAGCGGTGCGACGGCGTACTCGCCTTCCGCTTGAAGCAGGAAAGACCCATGTAGAGGGCTAACATATTGCCACCAACCAACCCACTAGATGACTAGACCAACGAGGAAGTCATCAAAATTACAGTAAACTTTTTAACAAAAAATAAAACGAGACTTAAAAAAGTGATAAATAAACTTCAGAAGAAAAATCAGCTTCTGAAGTTGGTGACTTTTGTTTGTTTGATTTCTTTTTTTGCCACCGACTTGAGAAGCTGATTTTTCTTCTGAAGTTTATTTTTGTGTTTTTAAGTCAGTTTTATTTAATACCAATCAAATTGAGAACCTCCTTCTTGGAAGTTGGTTAAAACCCAGAAAATGCAGGCTCTCTTAGAGCATCACTAAGATGCTAAGTTTTTTTCTGTCAGCTTGATCATGAAGCATTACAATTATGTGTACCAGACCAAGGAAAAAAAACAACAAAGTTTACACCAGAAAGTTGTTTATTATGTGTGAGTACAATGAGATAGTCATCTTTGACGGTTTCTTAAAGTTAACACAATATATTGGATAGATGGTACATAGCGAGCCTTAACCTAATGAACTGCTTCCATGACCTGGAACAAAAATACATTTATTTAGAGATGGTGTGTATATGAATAGAATAGAATGGTATAA
This sequence comes from Diarsia mendica, assembly GCA_949316265.1. Lineage (NCBI taxonomy): Eukaryota > Metazoa > Arthropoda > Insecta > Lepidoptera > Noctuidae > Diarsia > Diarsia mendica. The sequence continues at coordinate 2,675,120 of OX438904.1, forward strand.
GTTCTTCAGACAATAGAGGCCTCGGCTTAGTTTCGGCAAGTCTGACTAATAAATTTCTATTCATTCTTTAATTATGGAAGACAAATAAACAACCATTACTATTTGGAAGTGGCAATAGTAACTCACTTGGTTTATGGAGAATGCATCAAAACGGTACACATTAGTGCTTTCACTTATCCAATCTCTGATTTTACATGCATTGCAGTGATCTCTGGGTTGATTTTACTGACAAGTTGACCAAAATTAGTGATTTATTCTTCTGATATAATTGCTGCTAGAGATCAAATAACCGTGAAAGGATATATTATTCATATTCTATCAAATACAAGTGAGAAAAGAAAAAAAAACATGGATTGTTTTAGAATTACTAAGATGGTGACAGACTATCAGTTGTATTTCCATACTTGGTTAATTTCAGGTTATAGGGCAAAGATTTTGGAGCCCCCCGTTATTTAGCAACATAACCTACAAAACTGTTTTATGTTCCCGGTACAAAAACAACTGTCGCCATATGTATTTGATATAAATACTATATTTACCGCTTATCGCAGTCTTCTGGCTTCACGCTCAGACTCGAGGAGGGTCAGGATGTCACCATCACGCACGGGTCCCTTCACGTTCCTGATGATCTGACGGCTAGTCTCTCCAATGAACTCTACTTTGACCTGGGTACATTGTCCCTGGGAGCCGGTACGGCCCAAAACCTTGACGACGCGAGCGAGAACGTTTGGCTTATCCATTTTAGCTTAGTTATCGAGCAATTCGTGAATAATACACGTGCACCAGGAATGGCGTGTGTGGAAAAGAGATTGACAGCTTGAGTGATGTTCTTTGTTAGTCTTAGGAGATTCAGTTTAGTTAGTCGATTATGGACAAAGCCGGTTGGCATTCTCGTTGCTGGCACTGACTAAACTTCATAATTAATTTACGGTTTTCAAAATTCTAGTGATTGGTAATGTTTCTTAATTTTCATGAATTTTATTTATTATTTATTTATTGAAAGAAAGAAAAAAAATATTTTTACACAAGACAATTATCTCTTATTTTTCTGTTTGGTTTGGATGTTAGTTTTTTTTTTGTTGTGTATACACCTATCTTTCTATTTCTCTGTCATTCAAAACGATTCAAAAAAGTAATCAGTTAAATTAGTGTAAATATAATCTTCTTCTGTATTTATTTATAATTAATTATTTGAATCATTCGTAAAATAATTTTTATCGTGAAAATAATAAAATAAACATTTCGGTTTCTTCCGATGAGCGGTTTTAAAATGGGCACATCACTAGTGACATAAGATTCCACGTCAATCGAGTTGGAAAGAAAATTGGCATTTCGCCCCAAGTTTCTTGCTCCGTTGGACTGTTTGTTACAAAAGTGAATGGCCCACAATCTAGTTTGGTAGTCGCCACAGTTTATAACACTTATAAGTAATCAATTACATATTCAATCACAATGAAGTTAATATATTTAACGCTCCTGGTTCTCCCTGCGGCTCTCCTGTGTTTCCAAAGCGGTAAGTTTACTGAAAAACGTTGAAATCTATGTTATAAGCAGATATATATGTACGTGGCAACGTATATGTTACACTTTTTGAGAGAAAGTCTTCATACAAAACCTTTTTAAATCATTACAACCACTATCTATTTGGTATATCATAAAAATGTAAAACTTCGTGTTAAATTATTGAAAGTACTACTGTGTAACCTCTGTTTCTACAGATAAGCCATCCTACAGCAGATCCTCATTGTAAAACTATAGAATTTAACACAATTAAAGGGATAGAGACACTATTTCAGTATGTTTTGTACAGGGCTGCTGAAGATTTAGAAAGTGGTCATGTAATATGCATCTTTCATAACAATTTAGTAGCCTTCTAATAATGAATTGCAGGTCACTTAAACTTTCATTGAAATCACTTTCTTTATGAAGTAAATTCATTTATCAACCACTTGGTCTTATATTCTAAAGACAAATTTGAGCCCATTTACTGAGTATAAGTACCATATGTTTGTGTATCATATAATCATTGTGTTAATAGGTAGGTACATAAATAACTTGTTACTTTAAGTAAGTCCAAAAAGTAATAATGTGCAAACCTAGAACATCCCTGAATATTGAGAAATCCACATCAGTGTTATACATAGATATTACAAAACAATGCTTTAAATATATAACTTGTCCATAATTTCAGTGTTTTTATAACAAAACACTATTCTAGTGGCAAGGGTAAAATATTCTAAGGGTATTTAATTAAAACATTACTTTTTTTATACCATTCTACAGGCTATGTTCATACTAACTTCCACCACGGTTGGTGTGTCAGTCATATTATTGTCAACTAGCTTTTGCCAGCGGCTTCGACCGCATGAAAATGTTGATTTTCCATACAAACTTTAATTCCCTATCTAACTCCCGTATGGGTTGAATTTCGAAAAATCCTTCCTTATTCCTTGTCTACATTATAAAGGGAACCTCTGTGCAAAATTTTAGCTTTCTAGGTCCAAGGGTTTGGGCTGGGCGTTGATGACTCAGTCAGTCAGGACTTCTCTTTTTCTCTTTTTATTTATATAGATGACTCACAGACCAACTGCGGGAAATAAAGAAATGTTATAGACAACACCAGACTTATTCTTCAAATTACCATGTTACAGGCAACACAATCCTGGCGAGAGCAGAGGAAGACGAGCTTGATGATGTAGTGGATATTGAAGGTGAAGATAACCAGGTTGTCGGAGACGACACGCTGGGTGAAGATGATGACTCCATTGTTAAGTCCTCGCAAGACGTTGATACCACTATCCTGTTCACGAAACCTATTACTAGCTTAGGAGATGCCGTGTTTGGTAAGGATCTGAATCAAACATATGTTTTTGAGTATGTTATTTATTATATTTTTCAGCATTGTATTATTGATCATGGAAATCTCTGCTATGTTGAAGCTATGGGATGTCAGTTGAAATCAATAACTTTGTCGGAGCTTTAGAAATAGGTTACTATGAAATCTAGCTAGTGTACAAGTTACAATTACACAGCTTCTATTATAAGATCTGACCCTGGCAATAGTCCAAAAAAAATACTATAATAATAAGTGATTAAAGTATCACTATAGGCAGGGGCCATTTTCATGAAGCAAAATTTTTCGAAAGTCACCATGTCCCTGGAATGCAAAGGGCATTAGTAGTAACACGTATGGGTTTCAGTCAATAAAAGCCTAACACTTCCTTCTGCTTCTGCAACCAACCAGAGCTCCCGAGGATTAATTTGATGAATTTTCACTGTTAAATAAAAAAAAGAGATCATAGTTCTTATTATTTTTTTGCTCCTCACCCAATGTCCAAGACTTTGTTTCCCTTTAATTGCAACAGTCATACACATGGGGATGTCCTTGAATGCATTTGCAGTGGGGGATAAATAAGAAACCATTTATTTGTAAACCATTTAATTCCACTTTCCCTGGATTAAAAGTTATGTCGCAAAATGTAATAATAATAATAATTAATCCTCCCACCAGACATTCAAGCGGGCTACCCAGTAGAATTCCTGGTTGGATTCATCAACAAGGGTGCCGAAGACTATGTGGTGGATTCCATGGAAGCGTCCTTCAGATACCCCATGGACTACACGTACTACATCCAGAACTTCACGGCTCTGCCTTACAACAGAGAAGTAAAGCCCAAGCAAGAAGCCACCTTCGCGTACTCCTTCATTCCTAACGAAGCCTTCGCTGGCAGACCGTTCGGCTTGAACATCCAGCTCAACTACAGGGATGCCAGTGGGAATGCTTACCAGGTCAGTGAGGTGTCATAGAGCTTTAGTCAAGTGGCTGCTGAAATTAGAAGTCGTATCTTTTAGCCTTTTAATATAGGTGGAACTCCAAATCATACCATTACAGACATTTACAGATAACTAAACCAATCACAGAAAAAAAACAGTTACAGTTGTTTATGGATACCTTGTTTTTTTAGAAAAATTCAATATCACAAATGTTTACCAACCTTTTGAGAATTTATATTTAAAAGGACTAGCCAGCCACTGCATGTTTTTTTATTTTCGTCGTCGATAATTTTAGAAGTTGTGCTAAAAATAATATGTCTCATTGAGTCATGTGAACAGTAATTCAGGAGCCTCCTACCTCGGAGACCTTTTTCTATTTAAAATAGTACTTATATTGATCAGTGCAGTGATACTTAATGTCAAGATCAATAAAGATTTACATTTTTAGTAGTATTAGAATGTTATTTCGAAAATATGGGTATTAGAAAATAGTTGAATTAATGAACAATTAACGCTCTGCCACATTTTACCACTAGCCATGCAATTTTAAAGACTAGATCAATTTATAAACCATTACCATTACAATTATCATTTAATTGATGAATTAATAAATTGCGGCACGTTTGGCGCAGTGGCTCAAGCAATGGACTGCTGCGCTGCGTGTCGCGGGTTCGATCCCCGCACGGAACAAATATTTGTAAGACCTACAGATAGTTGTTCCGGGTCTGGGTATTTGTGTATGTGAGTTTAAATGTTTGTGAACGCACCCACGATACAGGAGAAATTCCTAGTGTGGGGCAACGTTTTTTATAAAAAATAAAAAATTATCTCTAACATTACTTTTATTAACCGACTTCAAAAAAAGGAAGAGGTTTCTCAATTCGACCTTATATTTATATATTTTTTTCCTTATATTTCAAAACTTGCATCTATTGAAATATTTAAACTAATACCTAATTAATTTTATGCTAACAGGAAGCCGTATACAACCAAACACTGAACATCGTGGAGGTGTCCGAAGGTCTGGACGGCGAGACGTTCTTCCTATACGTGTTCTTGGGTGCTGGTGTGGTGCTAGCGCTGGTGCTGGGCCAGCAGGCACTCTCCCAGCTGGCCAGGCGCCGCTCGCCGCGCGCCGCACCCAGGCCCTTGGAGACAGGCACCGCCAATGATGTAGACTACGACTGGCTGCCCAAGGAAGTCGTCAATCAACTCAGTATGTACTTTTTTATTAAGTTTTTTCAATTAAATCATTTAATTTATACTAAACGTTAACTAAATATATAAACTAAACTTTAGACAGGCCTCAAAAAACTCCTCCTCAACGCTTTCAGCTAATAATGTGCCCAAGAGACTGGCGGCGTTGCCCCGTTTTATGGCAATACTAAGCCTTTGGCGAAATAAAAGAGGGTTCAGTAGTTTCAGACAGGACTACCATAAAAACTTTCATTCCAGTCATTCAAATTAGCGTAATTATCCGAGTCGTCACTCGCGTATTTTTCGCTTCATTCGATTTTATACAAAAACTAGCTGACCCACGCAACTTCGTCTGCGTCACATAAATATAGCTATAACCTTTCTCGATATATCGACTAACCGACATAAATTAAGCTAACTCGTAACAAACAAAAAATCTTATCTTTCCTCTTTATTAAAATAGTTTAGATGGTTTAGATTATCTAAGATTATAATAAAGTGTGAATTACTATAGGTGTCTCTTGCTGTTAAATATTAATAAATATACTATAACACTCTGTACTTGTAAACATTATGATGCAGTAAATATTATGAATTTGAATTTCCCGGAGGCCAGCCAGAATCCCCCGTACCTACATTGCGACGCGCGAATTTTTCCTTTGTTCTCATATTATTACATTCGCAAAATATTATATTCACAAAATATTATATTCTCGAATTATTATATTCTCAAAATATTAGAAGTACAATCAAACACAGTGAAAAATAAAAATGAATTTATTTAAATCAAAATCTCTATATTCCAATACCTAGGCATCATGGAAACACTTTCGAACGTAATACAATATTAAAATAAAAATTAATTGCAGTATCATACAGTATTGCAAAATTATTTGCATTTATCATTAATAAAATATAATTAATAATAACTGAAACTAACAAATCCCGAGTGATCAAGTGCATACAAGTTTTCAGTTTTTTTTTTCAGTTTTTAGATAATTTATTTTACAGAAGGTAGGTAAACCTTAAAAAAGGGGTTCTAGGTTTGATTCCCATCCGAGACAAATATATGTGATGAATAACCTATGTGATGATGTCAAATATTAATTATTGTTTCCCTCAAATTAAAAACATTTTTCGCTGTGATTGTTCTTTGTGTAATATTTTGAGAATATAATAATTCGAGAATATAATATTTTGCGAATATAATATTTTGCGAATGTAATAATATGAGAACAAAGGGAATTTTTTGCCGCGCGGATATTTTTACATTGCGATATCTTCTAAGATATTTGTTTAAACTGTATAGAGTAAACGGCACAAATATTCTATATTAAATTTCCGTTCTAACAAACACATTTATTTAGATATAGATTAATACCATATGGATTAAATAAGCTTCGCAAAAAATAATTATTTTTAACCTAACAGTTTAACAGTAAAAAAAGGTTACAGTGAGTCAATTTTTAAAAGATAGATATATGCTGTCGCGGACTTTTTTTTTGAACTTTTAAAGAGGAACAATTCCTTCATACATGATATTTGCGTAACTTAAACCGTTTTCGCAGCGCACGCAGCGGAAGCTCTCAAAAAGGAAATACCTTTTACCGTTTTTGCAACATTTCTCAATTATGCTCCGCTCCTATTGGTAGTAGCGTGATGTTATATAGCCTATAACCTTTCTCGATAAATGGACTATCCAACACAAAAAGAATTTTTCAATTCCAACCAGCAGTTCCTGAGCTTACCGCGTTCAAACAAACAAACAAACAAACAAACAAACAAACAAACAAACTCTTCAGCTTTATAATATTAGTATAGATGTGTCTAATGTCGTAAGATACATACAGGTGATGGTTTTTTTTTATTACTTGTGCAAACTTTCATGTTTCTCTAGACCCAGGCTGTTAGGCTGTAGTAAGTAGATAAAATGTCACATGCTGAACCTCCCTGTTACCCTAATATTTTAGATTTAGAGCATTCTGGACAAGTTGGTCTAGTGGTCGCGCATGAGGTCCTCGGTTCAATTCCCGGGTCGGCCAAAATGCTAATGCAACAATGCAATTGGATTTTTCCGGCAGGAATTTCCAGTACAGCCATGGAGTCTGCATTTGTTCCTGGTGGCTGGGAATAGCCTCGGCTTAAACATAACTGCCGAAAATTGGGTGTAGTGCGCGCGGAACTAGTTGGCCGCGCCATATGCATGTTTTTGTTTTATATTTAAGTATTCTTTTCAATAAATTGAACAATTATTGTTCACGAAATCTCGAGATTGGTCATCACTGTCTAATTATAGTCTCCTGTGCATTGCGAGCTGTAGGCAACCCGCCCCCTCACCCCTGTCGCCACCTAAGGCGCGGCCAACTAGTTCCGCAAGCAATAATAGGTAACTGGCTAGGCTCTCTAACCCTCCAGCGATTACAGGCGAAATGTTATGTCATTCTCGACATAAGGACAGTAAACACAAATATTTTACCAAATTTTATACTAATCAACTATGCGTTTTTTACAGAAAAATCTCCAAAGTCACCCAAACAGTCGCCACGCCTGAGGAAGGCAAAGAGATCAGCCGGAGACGATTAATTTTAGTGTCAACTAGTTCTTAGAGTACACCGAGTACAGCAAGAACTCGCGGAGTACTGAGAAAACGACCGCGGAGGCTAAACTAACAATAGACCTGGCGACCATAAACAAGGCACTACGAAATCATACCAATGCTTCATTAAAAAAAAACGCCACTTCTTTCTTTTCAATAGACAATTTAGTCAGCCAGGCCTATTATTATTTTAGTCGATTTTTATGTACAGACTGTGTGTGGTTTGTAGATACTAAGTTCAGTGTGTTGTGAGAGTAACTTATGGAACAAACAGTGTGGAAGCTTTTTAACAACGTGAGCGATTAATATTAATGTGAGAATATTATTTAATAAAAATGTTAAATTTGTATTTGATTGTTTTTTTTTTATTTATGAACTAGCTGTTTACCGCGGCCTTGTTTCGCGTGAAATTATTATAAAAATATATTTACCATTTTCATCCAATAACATTTAAAATCAGATCATTTTAAATTTGATGTGAAAAAAATATGCATCAGCAACAGCCCTGGTACCTACTATTAACGGTTTAAGAGTAATTTAAAACATAATAACCCTCTTTTTGGGCTTCGCCGTAGTCGGGTAAAAATTAAGATCCTGTCCAATTTTATTAGCAACTTGTTGTACCGTATACGTTGCTATATAATCAAACTCAAATATTTTATTTCAATTAAGCCATTACAGGCACTTTTGAATGTCAGAAGGACGGAAGAAGAACGAAACTACGAGTGCAATGCGTCATTCCGAAAGCCACAATTATGTAGAATAATATGCAATTATATTTTCAAGCATGTTTTCAGTTGAATTTTGCTGATTAACCAGATAGAGAAGTATGCGAAGAAGAAGACATACTGCGCCGATCCCAAATAAATTTTAATAAGGGCGGGAGAATGATAGTACTTAGGTAATTTAGGCAGCCTATACAAGTACCTAGACAATTAGAAATGCCTCCCCTCTGAGAGAGGCACTGGTTCGTATTCCACCACGCGTGCTGTGACTGTGACGTGTGACTGTCAGTGAGTCTTGGTGGAAGCCATTTACTTCGTCGAGTAACGTACCTACCTACCCTCGTAAGTCGGGGCTAATATCATGACCGGTTCTGTGCATTTCATTTTTAGCGGATCCCCGCAACCTTCACCAGGTCATTGATCTACCTAGCGGGAGACCTTCCAACGCAACGTCTTCCTGTTCACTGTGTTAATAATATCAGAGATTCATAATCTAAAAAGAAATGTTGTCTTAATCCAGTGTGGAAAAGAGATGGCGCTAGATACCCTGCATAGTTTTGTCACGTTTCCACACTGGAATAAGATTAAGTTAGGACTGTTTTAAGACGTCATAGTAGGGCACCAGTCCGGCTAAGGGTCCATCCGGCAGACATGACCTCCCTACCCAGTCCCATTTATTCAAACATCGTGTTGTTTCTGTTAGTTCTTTGAAATGACATAACATTTTCGTGAATTTTTAACAGTAGTAAAGTAGCGAATTACAACAGACTGGAGTCTACTGGCACTTCGCCGGTTCTCATCATCATCCAGTAGGATTTTTAGTAAAGCGAAAACCAATGTTTAGAATGTCGGTAATTCCCACACGCCTTATAAAGAGCTAGTTAACATTTATCACAATCCAACTTAAATTAGTTACACTCAACGTTGACCTTGGTAGTATTATAATTATTTATTATAGATAAAACATTATAATAATTGTTCTGATATCGCTTTCAAGGTATAGTGTGTTCACACTGACTTATACTAGTACTGACTCGTTGGTGTCCTGGAACCCTAGAGCTACACAGGGTGTCTAACACCTCTTCTCCACAACAGAATAAGGATAAAACGAGACTTCATGGTAGTGCACCTGTGGGGTAACCATGACATCTTATATCAGGAACCGACAGAGCGGTTAGAAGGACTATTTACTAATTACTACTATACTACTACTATTTTATTAATTTACTATCAAATCAAACATTTAATACAGGAATATCGATACTTTTCTTGTATCATCTTCTCATATTTATCATATAGTTACTTTGTAACAAGTATTTAAGACACAAACGTTCCGAGGCGTCTTCAAGTAGTTGTTCAAATGGATTGTCAAGGGCAATACAATGCAAGTGTGATTGGCTGCTGGCTGTGTCCACATGGGATTCATATTCACTACTTGATTATTGTTTTTTTTTTTTACAATATTACTTAAGTGAGTATTTAATCATTTTACTTTACTTTCCCGTTCGTGATTTATAAGAAAAAAAAACAAAAAAAAAATGAGTAACCCAAAAAAAATATAGCTAGAAAATAGCAGCGTTTTACCTTTAAATAAAACGCTTATTAAATACTTACCTTATTTGAAGCTTACTAGTTTGAGATAGGCCCTTTCCGTTTCCGCTTATATTTGCCTTCCTTTCTATATCCGGTACATCTATCTCGCTCGCACATCCCTACCACCCCCACCCAGGTGCCTCGAGTCATCGGAGCTCGGAGGCGTTCGTCATTGTGTCGAAAACACCAGGCAGAAATTAAATGTAAGCTTCAAATAAGGTAAGTATTTAATAAGCGTTTTATTTAAAGGTAAAACGCTGCTATTAAATTCTTGACCGTTATTTGAAGCTTACTAGTTTGAGACGTGTTTGTTATCGCCTGGTGGGGTGGACGCCAATGTGAAGAGTTTAGTAGCTGTGTAACTCTATCAAAATCCCTATATACTTTAGCGGATTTTACCTAAATAGTTAGAAACCTTATGCTGTAATAATAGGCATCTAGGTAGCTAGATAAAGATGTACCTAATTACTGATTAGGTATGGATCATTTAGGAACGAATTTGAACTAGACTAGGTAGGTACTCATTGATGCAAGTAGTTACCTATGTAGTTGTGTAAGTATGGGATGTGCGAATAGAAAAATGTTACATTTCTCCCTAAGATCACATGGTGCATGGTAAGGACCTATGTACTTCGGGTTAAATGAAAAGGTAAATACCAATAAGACAAATCATTAGAGGTTGCAAAAGAGTAAGTGAGTAGGTGAGTTTTGTTAATCAAGCAAATCAAATAGTCATACAATATTGTGACAAATTAAATAGGAATGTATAGGTATATTATTATGGTACCACTTTTAATGCATACTGTACATATATGTAGAAATATGACATCCATAAAGCATAGGAATTATCATCAAAGAAAAAACATTTTCACAATGGAGTAATCAAATAATTTTATAGCACAAATCGATAATTAATCGATTTCTAAGAGTGCTACTATGGGTACTTGTCAATTAATTGAATTGAACAACCTTGTAATGCTATTGCTGACAGAAACCATATACCTCAATGACAGAAACTGGCATAACTTCGCGTTTATAAAATCGCGAAAAGGTGTTGCTAGAACGCCAATTACCTCTGGCTAAAATTTCGTCTAAAGGAAAGTTATTGTCCCAATTTTTTGAGGCTACTGCAGAACGTAAACTACCGGCCGAAGAAAAAATACCAGCTTCTGACAGGACAGCCTTGACCCATCCAGCAATTACCGTGCGTGACGCGGCCTTGTTCTGACCTATTATGTTTACAAACAAATTATTACATTTGGCCAATTTGCGTCTAGAATCTAAAACCGAAATCGTCTGCCGTATCCAGAAAACTGGGTCCAGATTCTTATTATTATTGGAAAGTAATTTCCACCCAGACTGCCTACGTAGCACTATCTGTTTTTGAACCAAACATAGGCCATAAAACAATAGAATCATTAGAGTCAGTAAAGTGGTCTGGATCTATGGCTAGTAGTGTCAAGTCATGCACTCTTCTTCCAGAACACAAGAGCAAGAGTGTTGCTGCATGACTACACGTTGCAAAACTATTATTCTTGATAACGTTTCTTTGCTCCAAGAAGGTTGACAAAACGTCTATATTCCAAATAGGAGGCTTATGAGCTACAGGGTTTTTAACGGAAATAGATTTCAATACGTTTTTAACCAGTGTATGTGAGCTTAATAATCCAGCGTTCTCAACATTACCTAGATAAGGTGGCAACTACCGACTTATGTAGTAAAACTGTGTTGTATGACAATTTGTACACTAAGTGTAAGTCTGCAAGAAACCTAGCTACTATGGAGCCGGTAGGCCTACAAGGATCAATGTTATGTTTTCGGGACCAATGGAGATACCTATTCCAAGCTACTTTGTACACCTTACGGGTAGATGGCCGCCATGCAGATCGTAACAACTCTAGCCGAGCTTCATTCCATCCAATTAAACTCTCTGACCACCCCCAATTCTCCATACTTCCAGTGTCATTTCTTGGACACGAGGTGGTGGGTGGCCCGTCGCTAGATCGATCAGATTGCGGCTCAGATTGTGGAGATTGAATGGGGCTGCTGTCGCTCGAGATTTCAGATCTGCGCGCCAGAATACGCGGTCCCATCTGGGAACTACTACAAGGTAAACTCCGATGGCACGGTTGAGGTGGGAGAGCACCTTGGGAATTAGATAAGGTGGAGGAAAAACCCATGCCAGTGGTTAGTCCCACACTCGGGAGAAGGCATTGTGATACAGAGCTTGATGGTCGTTCAGATCCAACGACACATAGTTGTGAACTACATGCGCTCTTTCTGATGCGAAGAGGTCGATCAAGGGAGTTCCGAACTTCCTGAAAACCTCTGTACACGCTGGTAGCAGGTGCCACTCTGGTGGAATGTTGTGACGCGACAGATGGTTTGCGTGGCTGTTGTATTTGCCGGGCATGTAAAAGGGAGCCAGATGTATCTGATGTCTGTACAGGAGATCGAAAATTTGGATTGTTAAATCCAGCAAAGGGAGAGACCTTGTTCCCCCCCTCGTTTCTCAGGTAAGCCACGGCCGTGCGATTGTCGCACTGTACTAATACTGTGGATTAATACATGAGATCGCCGTGAACCTGGAGAACCTTCAAGACGGCTATCATTTCTTTGGCATTGCAATGTAGGTTCTTTTCGTGATCGTCCCAAGTTCCAGACATCGACATGCCGTCTAGCTGAGCACCCCAGGCTATATCGGACGCATCCGTGGTAAGAAAATGAGTTGGTGGCGCAAAGTGGATCGGCGAGCACAGGTGACAATTTTGCTGCCACCAGCATGCCAGCTCCTCGTGGGTCTTTTTCGGAAGACAAAATTCCTTTATCGGGGGCGCATCGAAAAGAGAGTTTAGAAATAAAAGAAGATTTCGAAAATGTAGCCTGGGGTATCACAAAACTTACAAAATTCATAAGACCAACCAGACTCTGTAGTTCTTTCAGGCAGGTCTTGCCTTTCTGGGCCATTGACGTTATTTTGTCCATCAGTCGGACAAGTTTCTCGTCTGGTAAAGATTTTTCGTTTGTCCAAGAGTCTCAATAAATTCCCAAAAAAGTTATGGGCTTTTGAGGAATCACTAGAGACTTCTCGTGATTGACTTCCCAACCCAGATGTTGCAAGTAGTTGCAACCGGTCTAATAAAGAAAAAGAGTGCAGAATGCGTCGGTCCTGGTGTACAAGCAGAAAATCGTCCAGATAAACGATTATCCGCAGGCCTTGTTCCCTTAGTGTTTGTGCCACCCAATTGGTCAATGAGGCAAAGACTCTCGGTGCTGTGCTGAGGCCAAAGGGAAGACAAGTCATTTGAAGTCGTTCTCCTTCGTATACCATACGCAAAAACCGCCTGTGACCTTGAGCTATTGGCAGGTTGAAGTAAGCCTGCGATAGGCCACTTTGCCGAGCCAATAGTTTAGTTGCAAAAATTCTGGCACTCTGAACACATTTATTAGCTTGAACGGTTCGGTGATGACATATTCGTTCAGTGCTCTTAGATTGAAAATAGGCCGGTTCGAGCCATCGCTTTTGGGCACAAGGAACATTTTTGACAGAAAGTTTGGAGACCGCGGGGCATCTCCCAAGACTCCCTGCTCCTTCATTTGCGTGACTATTGCAGACATTGATGCGGATTTCTCCGTGTGAAACATGTTTGTCATCGCCAAGTTGGGGATGACAAGAGGGGGCTTTTGTCGAAAAGGTATGCGATACCCCTTTATTATTTTCAACAAAAATCTTGGATCCCCCATTTTTTTCCAGCGCAAAAGGAATTCTGCTAACCGGCCCGCTTTGAAATTCTTCGAGTCAATATTTTTGTTTTTTTATTGGAATGGTTTTCCAAGGAATTTCCTGGGCGCTTTCGGTTTCCTTTAACTTGGTCCGAGGGTCTGTTGCCCTGACGACCACCTCGGGAACGAGAAGTTCCCCTTGAATTGTGAACCGTGCGACGGTCAGAGTTGTTTTGACCGTAACCCTGCGAGGGTCGGTTATTGTGAGAGCAACCCTGCGAGGGTTGATAGTTTTGCTGACGTGAATGGTGAGGCACTTGGGCGCAACATCCGTGATTAGGACCCTGCGAGGGACCAGGATAAATAGCCGACCCCTGCGGGGGGTGGCGCGAAGTCTTGTAAGATCCTGTTTGCGAAACAGGTCCACTGTTAGACTTCAGGGGCAAAAAGGCTTTTTTGACCCCTCCTGCTTTCTCCAAAGCAGTGGTGAAAGCCTCTTGACTAAACAGATGTCTACTAGAAGGCGGCACTCTTCTTAAGGCAGATTTGACGAGAGGGTCACGCACCATGTTGGTAATACCATCCCGGCGCATTTGAATCACTTCGGCACGGTGGCCGCAGACCATTTGCAATAAATCAGACGAAACTTTTGAAAACTCACCTTCAGAAAACATTTCTAATAATTTTTCGTGCATATCTTTGACATTCAACTCGCTCTGATCACGGGCCCAAACCAGCAACTCTCGCAGACTGCTCTGGAGTGCATCCCTTTGTTTGAATACGCAAAAGGTTAGGGCAGCTTAAGCCTTGTCTGCAAAGAGAGGTGACGTAATGGCTTTGACCTCTTCGTTGACCTCTAGATCCACGAAGCCAGGTGAATGGTTGTAAGTTTTTTGAACCTCTGCGTATCGCACCTCACACCATTCGCTTTTCTCAAAGTGTTGAATATGCTGGAGGGTATTCAACATATTTTCGGGTGCCTTGGGCACTGCTGGTTCTTTGAGTTTTGTTTCTATGCCAAAATTAAAGCTAAGTTGTGCCTCAGTCACTTCATTATCCCGGCTCTCATCATTATACAAAATACCACTGACACTCATCGATAATATCACCATCTAAAGCAGGACACTGATCAATAGGGGCAGAACTAACGTTAGAGCAATGACCGATATGTGCATCAAAGTTGTCAGCGGAATTTTCATAATAAGTCATTTGTTTTCGCAAATCACTAACCTGTCGAGACAATTTATCCAATTGCTCATCATTTCGGCGGGTGCACTTGCCTTTTTTGTTGCGATGCCGCGCCGGCGTGAGCGCTTCCTCTTCTTGAACCTGGAGTCTGAAGAACTCGTGGAGGAGCTGCTGCTGGTACTAGAGCTGCTACTACTCGACGAGCTGACAGCTCGTGCCCGCCGTCGCCGAGTATTGGAGGCCGCGGGCGGTGGCGGTACGGATGCTGAGCCCGCACCGTCTTCCTCACCCACTTGTTTTTCGGTGTTAATATCCATCGGTTATTTGTAAAAATATACGTTAAGGTTTTTAAAAAAAAAAAGGAATATTTTAAAGGCAAATATTATCACACTTTTTTTTTTTAAAAAGGTGACTGTTCGCGGCGGAAAACAAGACGCCAATGACGAACGCCTCCGAGCTCCGATGACTCGAGGCACCTGGGTGGGGGTGGTAGGGATGTGCGAGCGAGATAGATGTACCGGATATAGAAAGGAAGGCAAATATAAGCGGAAACGGAAAGGGCCTATCTCAAACTAGTAAGCTTCAAATAACGGTCAAGAATTTAATAACATCCGCTTGGATGAATCTCCAGGTTAAGTCACAATTGCTTAGATTGGTCTGTGGATGGGTGACTTTACCTTATACTAGGTAGTAAAGTACAACCTATACCTATACCTTAACCAACCCAGGTAGGTTTGTTAAGGTCCCAATTCCCGTCTTCGATATCAAAAGGTTCTATTTTCTCAATCGGCATGATGGCAAACAGAATTCCACGTAAGTATATAGCGAACTTTCTAGACCGGCTGCGCCAATGTTATATATGTACACGTCAATAAAAGGCAGAGATCTGTTAGCGACTGTTTTATTGAAAACTAGAATCAACCCACATATATTTATTATCGAAGTACCGACAAAACAATAACTAGGTTGGGGAAGTCAGATACTTGATGTAAAATACACAGCTGCATCCGATTAAACTGGAAGCCGACATAGTTGGGAAAAGGCTGCATGGGCACATGATGAAGAAGAATAATATAATATTTTCTTTGAATGTGCCTCTATGTGAACTGCGCCTTACTTTAATTGTTGGTGCAGATTTATTCACCAGGGGGCAGCGGTCAACACAACGAAATCAGTAACACTTGAGCCGCCGTACCGATCAAACGATGGCTGATAAAGGTACAATAATACTCATATAAAACTTCAATATTATTTATCTAACGTCGCATTATCTATAAAATCTGTGTTTTGTTTGTGTTAAATATTCTGATTTCAGTTGTAAAACTTAGCTGCAATTCGGTAGTTAGGCGCTATGTAACGGCAGCAGCTACGGCGCCAGCTATTCCGAAATGTGATTTTACGCCGAAGCAGTATACGGTGAGTGTCTTTATTATTTTTATTGTTTATAGATTAAAGAATAAACAAAATATAACAGGAACATCACAAAAACCTCAATCCACCTTATTACAAAAGGTAGGTAAACCTGGTTTAACTTAGACTTGGTTTATCTCGCATGACGTCTCACTTCAATAATATTCAAAAGAAAGTGACAGCATGTAAGATAAACCAAGTCTAAGTTAAACCAGGTTTAACTACCTTTTGTAATAAGGCGGATAAGGTTTGTCCTGATGCTGAAAAACTTAGGCTATCATAAATTAGCTAGGAAATAATCATCATCATCTGCCTAGCTTTTTCCCAACTATGTTGGGGTCAGCTTCCAGTGTAACCGAATGCAGCAGAATATCAGTATTCTACATGGAGCGACTGGCTGTCTGAAAGTCTCATGTAATAGGTGGTGGAGCCTATTGCCATCAATCGGGCACAAACCCAGACTCTAAAGAAACCCCTATAATTTGTCCGACCCGGGAATCGAACCCAGGACCTCATGCTCAGCTGTCGCGCTTACGACCACTAGACCGACGAGGCAGTCAATTAAAGTACCAACCTATATAAAGTTAAGTGCTACAACAGCTGTACCATTAACTACTGCCAATGTTTCAGGGTCCATCGTACCAGAAGACGGAACAAGTGAAGAGCCAGCACATGCCTCCCGCAATCTTCAACATCTACAAGAAACCACTGCTGCTGCATCAGGGTCGCATGCAATGGCTTTACGACCACGAAGGAAGCCGTTACCTGGATCTCTTCGGAGGCATTGTCACAGTGTCTGTCGGACATTGTCACCCGTAAGTATAGTTGAACATGGAATTTTTTGGGGTCTTTATCGGAACCAAGAACCAATGTCACTGTTTTTTTCAAAAAGAGGCGCAATAGATGACCTAATAGGTGATCATCGTGATCTCTCCTGCCCAGTCCTATGTTATGCTACGTGTTTTAACCGACTTCTAAAAAAAGAAGGAGGTTCTCAATTCGGATGTTTTTTTAATTATTTTTTTCATTTTTTTTTAATGTTTGTTCGGGCATAACTCCGTCACTTGCTAACCGATTTGAAAAATTCTTTTTTTGTTGGAAAGGGTATACTTCCGAAATGGTCCCATATTTTTTTATCGAAATCGGACAAGCGGTTTTTGAAAAATCAACAAAACTCAAAAAAAAAAACTACATTGTCCACATTATGACTCATGAACATGTGAACTTACATACTTAAGTACTATGAACCACTAAAAAGTGAAAAATAAAAACTTTAACAAAAAATAAAACCACCTTCAAAAAAAAACACACGAAATAGTGAAAAATAAACTTTAGAAGAAAAATCAGCTTCTGAAGTCGGTGGCCAAAAAATGAAATCAAACAAACAAAAGTCACCGACTTCAGAAGCTGATTTTTCTTCTAAAGTTTATTTTTCACTATTTCGTGTGTTTTTTTTTTGAAGGTGGTTTTATTTTTTGTTAAAGTTTTTTTCTTCCATTCTTCCCTGTCAATCGTCACCCTATCATTTACTCCTTTCCCTTCATATCATTCCTCACACAGTCTACCCATCTTTTCTTTGGTCTTCCTCTCCCTCTCCATCCATCGTTTATATTCATCAGTCACTGTATGTGATTCATTCCTCCTCATGATCCAATAGATGGGTGGTATGATCTTAATTTCGAACAAAGAGTCTAACTTTGAGCACTAAAACAATAATGCTTTGATTGTTCTTGGCAACTGGAATTACCTACTATTATTTATTTTAAAGGAACAGTGTGTGTTTAAACAACAGTTGCTTTGAATAAACATTACCTACGCTTCACATAATTATACATTTAAGTTTAATCTAAAATTAAAATAACTTTGGACTGTCATTCATTTGAGGTGAATGGAAAGAATGAATTTTAAATTATTTAAATATAATATTGTCGCATCGTCAGGAGTTCACTTGTACAGTCGAACAAGCTTATAAGTATGCAGGTAGAGTTTTTTTTATAATTTTGGTACACTGAAAATATTTATTGCAATTTTGTTTTAGCGTACTGTCAAACGCTGTATCGTTTGGCATAAGTCTCTAAATGTATCTGTTTCATCTTAAAAGTAAATGCAAATTAGCTGGCTGCACAGAAAAAAAAAATTACTTGAAACAAGTGATATTATTTGAGTTAAGATCTTTTGGGTTTTCGATATAAGGAAAGTCGAAAATGTCTTCGATTGAGATATTTTATGTTTCATATTATAGTTCTTAGTCTAAAAACTACTTATTTAGATCAAAACTTATTTGTTTCTTGACTTAAAATCTAAAAACTGTTGTTTCGAAACATATTGTATCTCAATCGAAGACGTTTTCGACTTTCCTTATATCGAAAACCCAAAAGATCTTGACTCAAATAATATTCGGTACTTGTTTCAAGTAATATTTTTTTCAGTGAATACGTTTCAAATGATGTAAAGCTCTTTTTTTAAAAGCTAAATGACTTGACCCAAGAACGAAAATATCTTGTTCTAAATAGCTGAGATAATTCACCCAAAAGCGTTTTGTTCTTGTTGTAAAAGGGACCATATTCCGCTCAAAGAAGTAAAGCTCTTTTTCTAAAAGCTAAATGACTTGACCCCAAGAACGAAAATATCTTGCTCTAAATAGCTGAGATAATTCACTCAATAGCGTTTTATTCTTGTTGTAAAAGGGCCCATATTCCGCCCAAAGAGGTAAAACTCTTTTTTTAAAAGCTAAATGACTTGACCCGAGAACGAAAATATCTTGTTCAAAATAGCTGAGATAATTCACCCAAGAGCGTTTTGTTCTTGTTGTAAAACGGACCATATTCCGCTCAAAGAAGTAAAGCTCTTTTTCTAAAAGCTAAATGGCTTGACCCAAGAACGAAAATATCTTGTTCTAAATAGCTGAGATAATTCACTCAATAGCGTTTTAGTCTTGTTGTAAAAGGGCCCATATTCCGCCCAAAAAGGTAAATCTCTTTTTTTAAAAGCTAAATGACTTGACCCGAGAACGAAAATATCTTGTTCTAAATAGCTGAGATAATTCACTCAAGAGCGTTTTATTCTTGTTGTAATAGGGCCCATATTCCGCTCAAAGAAGTAAAGCTCTTTTTCTAAAAGCTAAATGGCTTGACCCAAGAACGAAAATATCTTGTTCTAAATAGCTGAGATAATTAACTCAATAGCGTTTTATTCTTGTTGTAAAAGGGCCCATATTCCGCCCAAAGAGGTAAAACTCTTTTTTTAAAAGCTAAATGACTTGACCCAAGAACGAAAATATCTTGTTCTAAATAGCTGAGATAATTCACTCAAGAGCGTTTTATTCTTGTTGTAAAATGGAACGTATTCCATTCAAATCACATACGTTTTTCTTTTAAGCGTGTTTAATTCTTCTCGTAAAAAGTTATATTCTTGTTGTAAAATGGAACCTATTCCATTCAATTTACCTAAAGCTCTTATCATAAACGAGTTAAATATGATAGCTATTTAGAACAAGATATCTTCAAATTTAAGATATCTTGTTGTTAATAGCTATGATATTTAACTATATATGATAAGAGCTTTAGGTAAATTGAATGGAATACGTTCCATTTTACAACAAGAATGTAACTCTACAAGAAGAATTAAACACGCCTAAAAGATAAACGTATTACATGTGATTTGAACGGAATACCTAAGTTCCATTGTATAACAAAAATAAAACGCTTGAATATATAAATCAAAAACATATACCTCAACAAACCTAATCTATACAAGCCAAATCATTTTCGAACCCCATTTGTACCTATTAGGAAGATGTTTGTACTAAATAATGAAATGAAAGTGAAATGTAAGTTTATCATTTATTCTGAAAATTACTTGACACTTTATGATAGCTACTATTAGCAGGATACTACATTATTGTATCCAACAGATAAACAAAGTAATAAATATTTATATACCTATATAAAATTCTAAAATCATATATTTGAATAAAGAATACAATGTATTAAGATCACTCAGGTAAATTACACTGGCGGACTGTCAAGCGGATATACATTTGTGCGCTTCTTATTTCGACGATGTTTTTGTTGTTCTCGGGCACCCGTTCCGTTCCGTTAATTGACCTGAAAAAACACTACTGCATTTATTTCAGAATTATTACTCAAGTTTTAGGGTTCGCTACCGTCCAAAGAAAATCTGAGATGAAAACTAAAATAAATAACTAATGTTGTTTTACTACCTACCCATTTTGAATGTTAGAAAAACCAGAATCCTGCATTTTTTTTATAGCTACACAATGTATAGCTATAAAAAGAAAGAAAAAAAAATTGTGTTCTTTTTAAGATTTTCCTTGGGCGGTAGCGTAGGTAGGTACCCTAAAATATAAATAAAAATTCTGAAATACCTACAGTATTGTTTTCTCAAGTGGATTAACGAAACGAACAGGCGATCCATAAGAAACAAAAAAATCGACAAAATAAGATGCACCCTAATATTATGTTATACAATTTTATCATACATATAGTTTACTAGTAAATCATAAGTTATATAAGCGGTGTATTTAATAAACAAGTGTTTGCTCCGCGTTACTTTTGCTGAAATCGCAACCCAAATTAAAATTCAAGGAAATTGTGTGAAGGTTATTGACGTTTCGGTTTTCATAATGTCATTAAATTCTAATATTATTTTCTTATATGCTAAATTACAAACGATTGTCATGGATTATTTGCTCTACTCTTCTTCCTAACAGCTTTATAATAATACTTTTTTTATGTAAAATTAAATCATATTATTTTATCAAATAAGTAAATTATTATTTATAAAATGAAACATACAAATTACCACCTACTGAGCGAAGAGGCATTGGCATGTGATCAAAACATTCAATCAAAGATGCGTATTTGTATTCATTCGTTTTGTTTACCCGATATGCCTTGAGGTGAGTACTGTAGTTAATTATTTGTAACACAGTACATGAAAAGATGACAAATTTAAAATCTTTATCCCTGATTAATATATCATTAATTAACAGAAATATTGGATGGTCATCTTTGCATTCCAACAAAACAACGGACATGTTATCATAAATATATCCATTATTTTCAAAAGTAGCACTCGAATAATAATTATCTCCATTCAAATGATCCGGAATATTTACGCATTGCTTTAACTTTCCACACTTTGTTTTATTTTCAAAGCCACCATTTGTTAAAAACCTGCTACAGTCCTTTAATTGGCACCGTATTGAAATCGAATAACATAAATCTGTCCTACTCGCTATAGAACGTGATACTCTTTTTAGTTCTTTGTGCTTAGCTTCAAATTTGAAAGCTGAGTAAAATATAGGCGGTCCTAATTTACTTATCACACTCGGGTAATGTACCAAAAAATGGTATTTTGGTTTCAACGAAGTTTTGAATAGCTCTATGTAAATTTCATGATGTTCTTTTATCAGTTGCTTCAAATTGGCTACATGTTCTGTGGATATAGTTTGTTCGGTTAACGTTTCTGTCAAGTCTAATAAAAGCAAATAATAATTCCACACTTCGTCTGTTTCGTCAACCAAGTCACCGACAAAGTAACGGAAATTTCTCACAAAGCATAACATCTCTGACGCCGAAAATATTATGATTCCATTACACAAATGTTGCTTAGTTATGGGTGGGGGGTGATTATGCTCGGATCTAGTATATGTGAAGTATTTAGTTCTGGAATTTAATTGCTCTAACGTAAACACCTTTCTGTTTATAAATGATTGTATTATTGAAGCCATACTATATCTATGAACTCCTTCACATAAATCATGCATGACATCTACACTGGTATTTTCACAAGCATGGAAGCTGTCTAGACTGTTCCATACACAGTCTTCTTTTACGCCAATATTATTGGCTAGGCAATGATCATAATCAGCTCGTGATCGTATCTTTTCTTCATTTTCTGAGATGGCAGTTTGACATTCTTGTTTATCCATAGTACAAATTCTACAATAATAATTAGCGGAAAAACTTTCCATGTAACCCAAAATAGAATTAAGTCCTAAATTATCTCCTGATAAAGCAATCAAGTAGAATTTTACTTTTAGTTTCTCATTATTAGAATGTATGTCTATACCACACCTTTCCAAAAAATTCAATTCGTTAAGTAAAGGTTGAAAAACAGCTTTATTACCAAATTTTACTCTGTGGCTTGAATAAAAAAGCAGTGCCAAGAAAATATTTTCCAGACGACTAGCAAACTGCGGTGGAATAGTTGCAATGCTACAATAAACAGCACCGATTTTATGTTTACCTGCATGACTGCCTAATGGATTGCCGTTTTCGAAATCGTCATAGTAAATATATATAGGAATTGAAATATCTGAGCTATGTTCATGTTCGGCTCTAACTTTCCATAATACTCCATTAACAACGTTTCGCAATAAATTTTCGGTGCTGCTAAGATATCTTTGATAATCTAGTATGGTCTGCAGGACGTGTGGTAATTCTAAAAACAACTTTAAACTATTTCTCAAAGGTACCAAATGAACGTATTCATCCTTTAAAGACATAATAACTTTGGAATCTACTCTTTTTGGTGCCTTAGAGACACCGATTTTTTTCTTAATTGGTTTAACGAACTTACCACTCGCATTAAAAAAGTTTATGAGTCTATGTTCGGTTTCAATTGCTTGAAAGCAGTTCTTCAATATATCCAAGCACATACTTAAATTCTTCATTGGCCATTTGTCGTTACTATCAATATTTCCAAGCACTGGAATTTGGTTTTCTATGTAAGTTACTGAATCAGCAAGAAAACTTTTAAAAATACCGATTACGTTTTGTATTTGATTTCTTGGCATGTTTAGGTTACTGTACAATTGCGATATAAGAAGTGTAACAGATAAGTGAAGGTCTTTTTGAAATTGCATTGTTACATCCTCACTGTCTTTAGTACAGTTCTCACTGTTAGATTTAAGTTTGGTAGAACTATTTAACTTTATAGGATCATGTGTTTGAGTTTCATTTATAGTTATATTATTACATATTGCAGAATCCGGATGCGATGTTCTTTCCATGGGCTTACTGTCAAGTCGGCGATTATCAAACAATTTGTGAAAAATTGTCAAATGATCTTTTAAAGGATACTTTGTACCATACATTCTCTGACAATTTTCAATAGGACAATGAAAGTTATTTTTTATTTTATGAATTAGTTCTAAATGCAAAATGTATTTTTTAAAATTACCAACATCCGCTTTGCACTCGGTACACAGCATTTTATGGATTTATTTTACTTTTTTCGTACAAAATTGACGCCACAAAGTATTCTCTAACAGTCAACCTTAGAACAAAGCAGATACATTTTAGGCGGTGCATACGCAATCAAGAAATTACATTTAGGCAGGGCTTTATACACGTCTTTAAGACCAAATGTCAGCTCTAATTTCGGTAACTCAGTACATTTTTTTACATTGACGAATTTTTATAAAACTCAACCTTACTATTAAAAACCAAATTTTACACATCTAAGTTTAAAACATCGACTATATATGGTGGTACTGTATCATACGCTGTATGGACTTGGTACACTTTTTTTTGAATGATTATGAGGAGGTGCTCAGCCACTTGGGGATACTTAGCGTGAAAGACGTGGTATATCTTGAACAATAAGTCGAACGCCTTTGCAGCTGACTGCATGTGGTATTTGACATCATCAATTACGATGTATATCTGGGAGAAGTTTTGCAGCGGTCCTTGTATGAGCACGTATGGTTGCACGGTGTCTTTCCGCGCTGCCGCCTTAGTTTTCTGGGTTTGGATTACGTTGTCGATATCTCCGGCGTCCTGCATTAAAAACACAATTTTAAAGTCATGCCATAATTCCCAGGAATATTCCCCAGCTCAACAGAGGCTCTACTATTAAAATCGAAGTTAGAAGTAGCGATGGCTCTGTTCCTTTCTCTTCATGGTAATACACGCTGTGGTTTTGAAAACGTGGTGAATTTTTAGAGGTTAGGTACTAGATTATTAAAACTAAACAAATTTAGCAAAAAAAAATTATATTTTTTTTTTTATTTAGGTAGGTATGTAAAAAAATATCCCCAACATATTTATAAGATTTAATTCAATGATAATCGAACATTGACCAGGCATCAAATTAAGTAGGTTGTGAGGTAGGTATGAATTAGGATCGCTTTTTCATTCGTAAACCTCTGCTGCTAGGTCACTGACCCGGCCTCAGCTGTTCGCTTATAGGTAAATGCATGGTAGAAGTAATGCGTGCATGATTTTAGTTACAATTAAAAAAAAATATATCAGTACCTAATTAAAAATTATTGGTGTTTATTACTGAGCATAGAATCGCACTATCTACTGCTATGACAACATGTCTGTTAAATTTACCACGTTGACAAAACCACAGCGTGTATATGTAGGGACAGAGCATTCAAAGTTATTTGTATGAAAAACCAAAAAGAATTTAATAATTTTGAGAAAGCAGATATCATTTACTATTTCGTAACCTGTGCACTAAGCAATATGTTGAATTTATCGGATACTAGCTATTCCCCGGGACTCAAACTATCTCTATACCAAATTACATCTAAATCGGTTGTCTGTCTGTTACCTCTTCATGCTTAAACCACTGAACCAATTTAGATGGCAACTCCACTAAGTGGAACGAAAACCGGCGGAACCACCCTATATCCATCCATTCAATTTTAATTGGGTACATGCAATACTTACATCTATTTGAACCAATAAGCCCCGGATTGATTCAGAAGTTGAGAACTTGACTTTTCTTGATTTTCGGCCTTTGGGTGGTATTAAAAAACCTAACAGGTAAATCTGGACAGGTATTCTTTTGTCTGAAATAAAACATTTTAAGAAATTAATATGTACAGATTTTAATACGACAACCAATTTAAAATGCATTGTTATTGATCATGTCTTAAGAAATGTAATAGGTATGTTAGTCTCGACTACTCAACCATTGATCTCACACCAAAACACATTTTATATTAAAAAGACCAAGTTTTTTTACACTACTTTTGGTGGCATATAAGAATTTGGCCTAACTATTACATGTATGTTTTGGTGGGATACCAATGTTAAATGTATTTATCCTACTCCAAAATTTAACTCAAGATAGACTTGTATTATCGCATGGCACAGATGGGTACTAGGATGATATACCAACATGGCTACTATAAATAGATAGAAAAGATCTAAAATTCTGGTACAAATATTAGTGTTTATCACAAAAATATTTGCCCTAACCGGGGATTGAACCCGGGATCGCTAGCATCATAGGCAGGGTGAATTGCATTGGTAAAGGCCCACTAGGCCAACACAGACTGGATAAATATGTAGGTACTTACCGTCGTCAATGATATTTCCTAGACCTTCAATGATTGCTTTTGCATCTTCATTAGTCACCATACTTTCTCTAAGCTTCAAAAGTTTCGAGAAAAAATGTTCCCAGTTTTTATAAAAGTTAAGTGACTTCTCTTTATATTGTTTCTCAAAATCCAAAAGAATCTGTAACAATAGGGAAATATGAAACAGAGTTGCATAATACAGAGTGAGCATTCCAAATGGGACAGTAGGGTAAATGTTGAAAATAAGACCATTTGAAAAAGTGTTCATTCAGCAATTGAAATAGAATGCCTGATTCTAAGGAATCAGGCCGTCTATTTCAATTTTTTAAATGAAATTATTTTGAGAAATGTTTTACCAGAGTATCTGCTTTGCTGTCTTTTAAAATGGGCCATGTTTCAAGAAATTCGTGTACAGTTTGAAATTTTTGTTTGTGTCTTAATTCAAAGGTGTTGTTCCACCTTTCACAAACTTGGTCCCATGGCTCATTATTATGTTTCAGCCAAATAGCGTCATCATTTGAGACCGCCTCTGAAATAAATCCAAGAAAAAATGTATCGTAAGTTTTCCATACTTTTTTGTGAAAGTGAAGTAGAATTTTGAGGTATGTACACCTTCCAATCTCAAAAAGAAGAAAATCTCTTAAAGAACATAAAATGCAGAAAACACCAATTAATAGAAGAATATTTATACTGAGACTAATCCTACAAAATACGATACCAAATGATTATTCACTACATCTTTAAGACTGAACAGATTGTCTTGTCATGTTTCCTTTATACCTGACATTTAAACACGGAGTATACTTTTGTGTAAGTAGCCCCAAACAATACAAATCAACTAGCTCAATGATTTAATAAACATATTTTAGGTACCTTGATTACTTTCCACAGATTCTGCATCTGAATCCCTAATAGAGGAAGTGGATTTAGTGCTCCTACGCTTTGCTCCTGATATGTAGAGCAGATTTCGGACCTTGTCCACTAATTTGCCTTTAGAGGGCACATATCTTCCTGAGGCAGATTTGGATGTTGGCACAGCTTTCATATAATATGTGTATATACTTTCTGTCGGGAAAAGTGAAACAATTTTTGCAGCTAGCAAATTGAATTCCTCTGGTTTGATGTTGCTGAGAAAAAAAAAATCTGATTATTTCCATATTGAAATATAAATGGCATTATGTAAACCAGACAGCAGTGTTCATTGCCTAATATAGAATGAAGTTATAGTTATAGAATCAGGATCAACGTAAATACATAAATTTGCTCCCTTGTGACACAATCTCTTACTTTTTAACATTCCTACATTTCTCTTACTGGAACCGCACTAGGAACTGCAAGTACCGAGCCTTAACTAATGCTGTCTGAACTCCTATAATTACTTGTAATATATTTTATTAGCTAGGTACTTGAGCAGTACCTATATATGTTAAGGTAAATGTGCAAAAAGGACATTTACCACCTGGCGTTGGTAAATCTTAGGATTTACCGCACTTCACACATTTACCTTAAATAAGCTTATATTATTTAATTATTCTACATTGTGAAGTAAATACTGCATGGTGATTACTGTGTGTCTAGACTATTCTACCATAGCTACTTAACCTACATACACTACTACTTAATCTAATATGTTTATTTAGTAGAAATACAAACACTACAATAGTTCTACAATGGGAAAACATAAGTGGCTCAATAATTACTTGTTAACAATGAATGTGTAGTGATGTTTCATCAAAACATCAACAACAATGTTTCTTTTTTGTGAATTCAATTGTTTGTATTTTTGATAATAATTTAAAACACTATTTCCCTGTGGAGATGATTGGAGGATAGTCTTCAAATCAAATTCTGGCAGTGAAAGCCTACTTGGTATATTTAAGTAGGAATCCAAGTCTAAAGTGATATCCGTCAGAACAATTGATTGATCTTGATCAAATTGCATCGCTTCTTGACAGTTAGCTTTAATAATCATTAAATCTTCATTTAAAGAAGATGTGGTTTCAGTATCAGCAACTGAGTATAAGTAATCCTGTAGTTTACTTTTAAGTCTAATTCGGTGCCCAATATGCGGGCAAAGTTCTTTCAAATAAATATCATTTGAAACCAAATATTTGAATTGTTCTTTGCCTATATCATTTTCTGTAAAAAAAAACTTATTTTATAATTGAATATACATGATAAATATGAGCTGTAAACATTAAAGTATTTTTTTATTTTAGCATTGCCAGTAAGTGCGACCCAAAACACAACTCCATGAAATTAGTTTTGTTTTCATTTTTATGTAGCATGGTCAAATAAGATGACAATGGAACAGTATACCTAATTTAATTATATACTTATTTATTAGGTATACTGCTAATACATTACGTTTTCGTTATACCTATTGATTTAAGCTTTCACGATTTACACACATTATTTTATCTAAACGGGATCTAATAGCGTATTAATATAACATAAAGAGTCGCTAGCACGGTCGACGCTTCATACAAACATAGTTTGGTTCTCATTTATTTTAAAACGGCATGCTGGAAAAACATGAAACTGCACATACATATGCGACGAAACACGGAGTTGCACCGCGCGCCGCTTGCCCGCAGCGGCGGCGGTTTCGAGCGGATT
The DNA here is from genome assembly GCA_949316265.1 of Diarsia mendica. Classification (NCBI taxonomy): domain Eukaryota; kingdom Metazoa; phylum Arthropoda; class Insecta; order Lepidoptera; family Noctuidae; genus Diarsia; species Diarsia mendica. The sequence goes on from OX438904.1 coordinate 2,703,288, forward strand.
GAAATTTTGTATCACGATCAAGATCTTATCTTACCTACCCACACGGAACCGCCGCCGCCATAGATCATCATAAAAATGCACAACTTACTTTTGAAGTTCTCCACGACTTCTGATGGCACATCCCAGGATACCAGGATGTTTTCTGTAGTTCCGTCCTCGTCCATTATCTTATTCAGCTAATTTTGGTAATATCCACTCACTAAATTTGCAGACAGATAATTAATATGATTTGCCGACCCGACGCGACGCAACGAACGAATACGAATTCACATACGAATTGAGTGATTGAGTGGCGGTTGGCAGCAAGCAAGCTTAAAATGTTGCCAGTACTTGATTTTAATTTTACCCAATAAATACATCACAATAGAAATTGTATGGATGGTGTAGATTAATGTAGATGGATAGAAAAACTAATTTTGAAGTGGAACTTCTTTTGTCGCAAAATATATAAGATAGGTAAGTAGAGGGGTACAGTAGGGGTAGGTACCCCTACTCACCTCACTATTAGGTTAATAGTGAGGCCTGGGCCTTTACTCTGAAATCCGAAAAACTAACATCGTATCGTGCTGTCTTATTCCCTCTCGGGTTATACACCATATGTGTAAGTAGAACGGCAGGACATGAAGTTGGATTGAATTAATTGGGAGTAGGGTAGGTAGGTAGATGTTTTTATTTTTTCTCACGGTTTAATAATTATGCTTTTTAAATGTTTGTTTTATTTAATGCCATGGGCGCCGGAAGCACTTGCACCCCCCTGTCAGGAAAGAAAATACATAGATTTTTTAAAAAAAATCGTCTAGATATCTGTCCTAATTTGTTCATCTCCTTGCCAATCAGTTCAGTATCCTTCAGTATAATACATGTATAATTATAAAATTGGCGGATTTACCAATAGGCAGAGCGGAAGCCTAGGGCGGCAGATTTTAGGGCGGCAAATCTGGGGCCATTTTTTTATGTCTTATAAAAATTAATAGATTCATTTATAGATATTTAAGTACTTACTTAGATGTTATCACTTATGTCCATACAAATAATTCAACATGTAATATTTTTCATCACTTTGGCCACAAAATGTTTCAAAACAACGATTTTTTGACATAATATGACAGATCACGTTACACGTAAAATTACCGACCGTAAACCGACTTTACTCAACCAATTTTTTTGTTTCCACAAAGTTCAATCGCCATGATTGTGAACTAGATTATCGAAATTGTACACCTATATATCGGGGGCGGCAAATTTGTTAGCCAGTGATTACTAATATCACAGTAATATTATCCATATTTTATATTTTAGTTGATAGTATAGTGTTGAGATGAAGCAAATTGTCTTTAGTCTTCCCGCGCGAGGCTCTCAGAGAATTCGTAGAATAATAATTCACAAATAATAATTTCCGAGTTGAACGGAATTTTTTCTCAATGTTTAGATGCATCTCCCTGAAAGTAATCCTGGCGGCGCGGCGCCCATGAATTATGCCTTTTATATTTCAAAAACCATATCAAAAGCGTGGTAGATTGTGTTAAGATGAGATTGCAGATGATGATTATGAGATGCAAGTCTCAGATAATCGGGTAAACAACATAATACAGCAACACTGCTCATTGTAAAAAAAAACAATCTCTTAAAACAAGATTTGGTAAATGTTGCTGCAAGAAATACCTACTATCTTGGTGCAACAATGCACAGAGAATACAATCTTGGCCCAAGATTCATGAATTTATGTGCTTCAAAGAATTTATATCTAAGAAATAATGTCTTGGTACAATATTGCTTTTACTTTCAACTTTCAATGGTCTTAAATCAAGATTCATGAACTTAGCTGCATCAGTAGATAAAAACAACATTGAACAAATACCTGTAACATCCTACTTATTAATGATTTTTAACCGACTTGGAAGTCGGTTCATTGAGGAGGTTCATGGAGGAGGTTCATTTGTATGTATTTTTTTTTTGACGTGATAACGTTTTATAACCGATTGCACTGAAATTTTGCATACAGATGTAGGTAAGCTTAGTATCATTGCAATAATCTGGTACTATTGAGCTGATCTCATGATGGAGTCAGGAGGTAGATAGTGGAACTACTCAACGGCGAACAGCAAAGACACGAAATTTTGTAAATGGATTTAACTTTAATATAGGTAGCCTGTTCTAAACTCCATCATGACTTGGCTGCTGCTCCCAGGGTTGACTTCCGGCGAGGGAACTCCTCAACAGTGAATAGTACAGACACAAAGTTTTGTAAATGGATTTAACCATAATAGCCTGTTCTAAATTCTATCATGACATGGCTGATGCACCCAGGGTTGACTTCCGGCGAGGGAACTCCTCAACAGTAAATAGGACAGACATGATTTTTTTTAAAATTTGTGATAGCCCGTTTTAAACTTCGTTATGATGTGGCTTCTAGATCATACAACTTGTTTTGCACTCAAAAACGAAAAATAAATTAATATAATTACTATAAGCGCTACCCACTCATTGAAGTCGGTGCCAGGTCAGCCAAGTCTAATAGGTAGTAAAAGATACTATGTATGTAGTAAGTAGGTAGATACTTGTAGGTACCTACCTAGTAAGGTTGGTATTACTATACTTACCAAATATTTGATTCATAGTCATAGTTATTTATTGCATTATTTATGTTGAGGTACAATGGTCCTAAGATTGATAAAGTTACACATACTTAATTACCCTGATAGGGCGTAGCAACAGAGTGAAAACGGACCGACGCTTTGAACTTGCTTTAAAATGTTTAGGTAATTCGGAATGTCCAGTAGGAATTACTATATACCTACTACTCGGTGCCAGCTAAGCCAAGTAGGTAGTAGATAGATACTTATATGTATGTAGTAAGTAGGTAGATACTTGTAGTTTGACTACATTAGATGAGACCACATTATTTAATTTTACTGTAATGATAAAATTATTCACTCATTGTCTAGATTAAAGTCAATAATAGGAATAATAATAATCTGTGTAGGTAGTAATCTGTGTATCAGTAGGTAGGTAGTAGGTCTGACTGTGGCATCGAGCTCCCAAACGGATGGACCGATTTTGCGCTTTTTTTCTGGTCGAAAGCTGATGTTTTTTTTGTTATTTAAGATGGGTCAGCTCTTGACCTCGAGGCTTGCCTGAGCAAGGATGAGGTCTACGAAGGAGCGAGCCTTCCCAGTAGCACTGGCTCTCCCGCGCACCAACGGAACACAGCGAACTGTTTGGCGCCGGACTTCGGCGGGAGGGTGGTAACTAGCCAGGCGGACCTTTGCAGGCCCTTCCACCAGTGTTGGGATCATTCAGCCGTAACCGCTAACAAAAGTCAGGGATTCCGTTGCCCGGGGTAGACCACTAGGAGGTAGATCCCATTAACCCCAAAATGCCCAAGGTACATCCTTTATAACAAAGACAGACACGCAACCTCACGACGGCGGCTCTAGGTGTCGAGGCTTGCTTTAGCAAGGTATTCCTCACCAATAAGCCTGCTAGCCCTACGTTCCACTGAGTCCAGTGCGACAATTTGGTATTTAGCTGAGTCATCTCCTAAGCGTACTCCAAATAGGATCGGACTTGTGCTTTGTAAGTATAAGGTCAAAAGCTGTCCAGGTGTGAAGTATCGCTTAACCTTATTTAGGATGCCCAGCTTCTTAGCCGCGGTTTGAAATTTAGACTCGATGGTGATGATGGTCACCAGCCGACTCGTTTCTTATTGGAATAAATAGTAGGTGGTATTTTTACTCAGAAATAGGTACCAAAAATGTCTACATACTAAAAGAAAAAGTAGGTAATAAGTTTTTGTTTAACTGAATCTTGGGTGAAACTAGTAATTTCTCTTACCGAGAAATATGTTACTTGCTTTATGAATGTCTTAATACTTGACTGTGAATTTAACTGAATCTTGGGTGAAACTAGTAATTTCTCTTACCGAGAAATATGTTACTTGCTTTATGAATGTCTTAATACTTGACTGTGAATTTAACAGAATCTTGGGTGAAACTAATAATTTCTCTTACCGAGAAATATGTTACTTGCTTTAAGAATGTCTTAATACTTGACTGTGAATTTAACTGAATCTTGGGTGAAACTAGTAATTTCTCTTACCGAGAAATATGTTACTTGCTTTAAGAATGTCTTAATACTTGACTGTGAATTTAACAGAATCTTGGGTGAAACTAATAATTTCTCTTACCGAGAAATATGTTACTTGTTTTAAGAATGTCTTAATACTTGACTGTGAATTTAACTGAATCTTGGGTGAAACTAATAATTTCTCTTACCGAGAAATATGTTACTTGTTTTAAGAATGTCTTAATACTTGACTGTGAATTTAACTGAATCTTGGGTGAAACTAGTAATTTCTCTTACCGAGAAATATATTACTTGCTTTAAGAATGTCTTAATACTTGGCTGTGAATTTAACTAAATCTTGGGTAAAACTAGTAATTTCTCTTACCGAGAAATCTGTTACTTGCTTTAAGAATGTCATAATACTTGTCTGAAAATTTAACTAATTCTTGAGTGAAATAAATAATATGTCCTACCGAGAAATATATAACTTGCTTCAAGAATGTCTTAATACTTTACTGTGAAATTTAACTGATTCTTGCGTGAAACTAGTAATATCTTCTACCAAGAAATATATTACTTGCTTGAAGATTTTTAAATTATTCATTTGAGATCAGAACTGATTCTTGAGCCAAGGTCGAATCTATATTGGTACAAAAATTATTTTTTGAGTCAAATCCGCGCAGTTGAGAAATAATCATTCTTAATGTTAGAAATAAATTGGTTTTGATTTTAGATATAAGTTTTGACTTAAATAATTTTTCTTTTGAACAAAGATTTTCAATCTTGAAATTGAAGAATTCTTCATTTTTGAAGCGTTAGTTGGATTATCTTAGTACAAGATATATATATTTGAGATCAAGAAATATTAGGTGAAACATAGTTGGTTCTTGGTTCAAAAGAACATTTTTTTCTGTGTGTATACTTATTAGTTTGTTCGACTGTACAATAATGGAACTTGAAGGCGCCTTTCACTTTTAATGGTAAAAGTTGATGGCACCTTAAGGACAACTACTTAAGTCGACGATTTCCGGTAAAATGACGGGCTAGGACCAAACCAGTAGGTCCGACCCTGAATTATAAGTATTAGCTGTGCCACCTTTAGGTCTAGAACTCATGGCTATAGACAATGACCAAAATTCATCAAAATTCTAGTTAAGCCGCGCTTGCCCAGGTTGGTCTGTCGATGGCTGACCAGTGACCACCCGTTACATTACCAAGTTTCCTCCGGGACTCGGAACGCACCTAAACCGTTGACTCCAGCTGTCACTTGTAGATCTTTGACTGTCGTAACAGTTATTCAGAGGCTCGAAAGTCTGACCACCAATCTTCATACGGGGTATCGTACTCAGTACCAACTGGGTTGTGATGTGAAGGTCAGATAGGCAGTCGCTCAATGTAAAATACTGGTGTTCAGTTGCATCTGGTTTGTTATAATAGTTGGGAAAAATCTAGGCCGATGATAATGATCATAGGGGTTAGTTAGAATTCAATAAAGAAGAGTAGGTAATACGTGTTGCACCGACCCCAAATAGAATGGGAAATCTAAGGATGATGATGATGATGATGATGAAGAGCATACAGACGTGATTTTGTAATGTCATGGCACAATAGCTTTGCTGTCTATTGTTGAAGAATTCTTTTGACTAAGCCACTTCCAAAAATAAAATCGTATAAGTACAATTTTTGAAGATTACGCTGAACATTAGGTACCTACCTACAAAAAAAAGCAGAGGAATTGATAACCTCTTCTTGAAGTCAGTTAAAAATAGGAATTCGTTTTTTGCATAATATTTAATGTTTTTTCATATCTATTTGTGGTTTATATGACGTGTACTGTAGCGTAGGTATCAATTGGTTTACACCAGATTGAACTTGACACCAGATTTGACCAGATATATCTGGCGCTTTTATATAACTTTAGATTTTGCTATCCTATCAAAACAAATGACTCCAAACAAAAGCCCGACTACCACGCAAAGCTCCTATTTCTGTCTGCCTGCATGGCTTTGAGTAACTTAGCACGAAGGCGATGGCGTGGTCTAAGTTCGTTCACTGTCTCTATAACCCGACATCCCCTTCGAACCTAACCGAGTCGGGGTGCCCCAGTCCCGCGCTCGCTTCGCTCGCTCTTGCACTCATACGTCATAACTAAAACAGCTAGAAGCATTTTAATTTTATACTTTCCCTTTTTATTAGGACCATGTTTCTTTTTTGGTGTTTAGTTTTTCTCTTTAGTATTGTTTGGACGAAAGTAATTTTTGTTGGCCATCATACTTAATCTCGTATTTTCAATTTCAACATTTTTCAAATAAGGTACTCTCAGGTACCTACTCTAAATTGTCCGTTTCTTTACTTTATTTTATTTTCAGCAAGGTTGTTGGCGCTTTACAAGATCAAATAAACACTCTATGGCATTGCACGAATATTTACCGCCATCCGAAGATTTATGAGTATGTGGAGCAGTTGGTGGCGAAGTTTCCTGGAGATCTCAAGGTAACTAATATACTACTCAGCATTAAAGTTAAGAATAAGGTACAATCAAACTGCCGGCAAGGGCTGACGGGGCTGCGGGTTGTTCGAAAGAGATACCGCGACCTCGGCACAAGGGCTAAGAAGGTACATGGGTGGTTTTTAGTCAATATAAGTCTGACACCCGCTTCCGCTCTGCACAGAGCGGTAGGGGTTATTTGATGATTAGCCACATACCCAAAAAAAAAAAAGGCATGGACCGATTGTAGACTGGGGACATCCGACTCATGTACATGCCCGATGAAGTATATGCCCGAGGCTTATGTCCGGAGCCGTACTAGAACCTGTGCTTATTGGTTTTACTGAAACTTAGCGTCTTCCATGTCTTCTCTATAATGATTTATTTGTCGACTTATCCCGATGGATCTTTGTCCTGCAACACATGGCACATACGCCACAACAAGGTTACACGACATTCGAGATAGATATCATAATAATTATTATAATAATATTGACATTATTGTTTTACGTAGTAAGGCCGTATCATGTGAAAAAGATAAGAATTTGTTTAAACATTGTTATTTTGTGTAAATATAAGTACATACTTATTATCAAGATTGCACGTATTATAGTTATGTATAGATCCTACATAGGTTTTAAATAGATACCTAATATTATTATGATGAACTATGTGTTGCCCACCCAACGACCATGTTGTGCCCACCCTTTTGTCCGCGTGCAATTATTTATAACAAAAACATTTTACCTATATCCCTATTCGATTTTTTATCGGTAGATATAACTTTATTATTTTAAATTCCTCCATAACCCCTGTAAGTCCTATTTACGTTAAGTCCTATCGTACTCCAAAACTAAATTTTACACCCCAAAAAAAAGGCGCTTCCATTCCAAGCAATATTTTTTTAAAGAAGACAGATTGTACGAGTAGTACCTACTTAGCTTGATTTGCTGGTGTCTGTACATACTTAGTGCTTGTAAATAGAATCGTAGATACTTATATTGTTTCATCTATACATTTAACCTATGCCAGGCAAGTATGTAAGGAGCATACATTTCCACGGTTGTATTGTATGTTGGTACATATCAATTATGTAGAAATAGGTAGATACGTATTAGTACCGCTACCTTGGTTAGGAGAGCTAGATAAGATTAATATCAAATTGGAAGGTGATGTTCAATGATGTAATTTCAGGTACCTACTTACCAATGTTATTAATAATGATACCTATTAATGTCGTGTGTTGTGTAGTAGGTTACTTGTTTACGGTAAAAAAATACAGCCCTGTGATCTAGACAGACTGGCAGACGGCTTAGGTTTAAAGGAGATGGCTAAATTCAGTTAGGACGAGTGAAGCAAGCATCTATAAACATGACACCTAGCAAAATGCAACGCTGAATAGCTGAATATTAGTATTTCATATAAAAAACACTTTCAGAAGTAGATCATATGTTGAAAATAGTGAAAATAAAATCGTTTAGCTCCTGCGTCAATACGTATAAAACTGCAAACAAATGTCATTGCTATGAACTTTTACTTAGGCATTTTGATGTATCTGCATTGAAATTGATATAGTTGTATTATAGACTAAACGAGCCACCCCGATTTCGCATCGTGGTACTTTAGTAAATATACACAAAGGGGTAATTGCACCTAAAAATGTAATACAACGGCCTTTCTGCAATCCGCGCAAAAATTACTCCCACCCGCGTGTTTACTCTTGTAAAACCTAACGGACTCATCCAAATAAGTAAAATAAAGACGGTTTTCGCAGACAATGTTCCTATGGTGGTGTTCTGTCTGTATCGAGTAGCGAGAGGTCCGTAAGTAGGTGAGCGAGGGTCATTGAAAATCCAAAATAAATATGCACAACGAACATGCAAACGGCAAAGCATTCAAACGACATCTGACATATATGTATATGACGTTTGATTTTTTTAGTGATGGGATTGAAATTCAAGTGTAGCAAAATCGATACAATAATAATGGGCTGAACATAAAAATATTGAAAATAAAACAACAAAAATGTGAATTATTTTATTCTATTCTGTTATTCTTAAAAGAACATTATCTAAAAATGAAGCCGGAGCGGATAGCGTGTTCTGATGTCTAGCCCATCCCAGATACCAGATCACTGTCATTACATGACAGCAACTGTCAGCCCAGAGTTCTGTTCCCCACAATACAGCTGCAGTAATATGACAGTATGTCATCCAGAGGATTATTAATTGTGGTTTGGCTTTCATATAAAATATACACGTAGTATATTTTTTGACTAATATGCCTTGATCTTATTCGGCCTCTTAAAAGTTGAGGTCTTGATCCCCCTAAATGTATTAATCTTTCAAGATCCGGGCACACTTCGATATCATAAGTACCATTGCTCTAATATGCTCTCCGTAGTATGACCGAGCTTGTTTAACCTGATATGGTCCTAATGCCATCAACAATAAAAAAATCCAAATCCTTATTTTTAGAGATGAGAAGATACAAGTGTAACAGAATCAATAAAATAATCGAATTGATTAAAAGAAACAAATAGAACTACTTTTTGCCGATCACTATTCATCAGTTCATATTTTTCGACGCAAAATATGTAGCACGATTAAACGAATAACCATAATTCGAAGCTGTCCCTTATTTTATTTGATTTTGATTTAATTAAGTGTAATTGGGTAGAATCGACTGTCACTTTAACACAACCCCATTTTCAAAACACAATAACAAGGAAATAAATAAGACACTGAATTGCACGCCATAGATTCCCACCAAGAACTCTGATTACCACTTCTTAGTTTCGGAAAAAATAAATTGTTTTGATAACTGTTATCAAAAATCGATATAATTACTGCTTCGATTTGACATTCTGAAAAACGATATGGTCCATCTTTAGCTTGCAGTTGCTATAGCAACTAACAGCTGTATTACAAGTATTTCACCATTTTATGTCAATGTAAAGAGAGAGATTTTGTGATTTAATTTTTGCTTTTTCTTAAGTTCACGCAACTTCTATGAAATTATTTAACTCTAAATAATTAATGTTTGATTGTTTAAATACTACGAGTCAGTGTGGAATTCCTATAGATGCTGGAGGCAGTCATTTAGCCATCTCCTTTAATATTAATTTGGAAATAGATGACCTTCGACTTTGTCGTACCTTTCATTTCTCTGTATTACGTAATTGGTAGTAGTTGGTACTAAGTCGAAAGAGAACCCTACACGAAAGAGTCGAAAAACAATACACGCTGTATACCTAAGCTATACAGCGTGTACAGACTGGTGCATTATTTAAATACGGTTTGGTACACCCCTTCATTCTCAAATAACTGTCAAAGTCCGCCGTCCCCAGGCAGTCCGGAGCCTGGTTCTATCAGTTCGATTACTTGTTACAGTGACCGAATTATTCTTAGACAATAAACTACCTAGATCACTACTGTTCGACCACTTTTCTACCACTTTTGACTGGCCTGTTGGTCTAGTGGTTAGTGACCCTATACTGCTATGCCGGAGGTCGTGGGTTCGATTCCCACCCAGGACAAATGTTTGTGTGATGAGCACGATCATTTGTTCTGTGTCTGGGTGTAATTTATCTATAATATGTATGTATTTAGAAATATATAAGTATGTTTATCAGTTGTCTAGTACCCATAACACAAGCTCTGCTTAGCTTGGGACTAGATGGCGTTGTGTGATAGTTGTGGAATATTATTATTACTTTTCACCCTTATGTATCAACAGCACCTTCTTCCATTTCCAATACCATGAAACATTCCACCACATTCCAGGTGGTGTACCTCGTGAACAGTGGCACCGAAGCGAACGACCTCGCGACCCTGCTGGCGAAGGCCTATACCGGCAACCTGGACGTGGTCTCCCTTCAGAGCAGCTACCATGGCTACTCCTCCGCCCTGATGGGACTTACCGCCACCCAATCTTATAGAATGAAACTACCTGTACCCCCTGGATTTTATCACGTGAGTTCGATTCGAAATGTATCATCATTACACACACCCGAGATTTACGAAGGTGTGCTTAGGGTGACTGTGTGCGAGTTTTGCTTTCAACCAAGAAATCTATTTTTTATAGGAATACTGCCAATTGTAGAAAATTTGCCATTTTGAGAATTTGCCATTCTGAGAATTAGGCTTTTTGAGAATTGTCCATTTTGAGAATTTGCCATTTTGAGAATTTGCCATTCTGAGAATTTGGTTTTTTGAGAATTGTCCATTTTGAGAATTTGTCCTTTTGCGACTCTGTTGCCATTTTGAGAATTTGGCATTTTGCGCCTAAACCAGCATAACTCCAGGCAATAGTGATTTTCAATGGTAGACCCTTTGGTCTGACTGGATTTGATTTGAAGGGTTATGCATAGTTGTACCTAATGTCACCTACACCCACATTTCTAGGCTAGTCTATTACCACAGGGTACAAAATTACAAATCCAGACTGACTGAGACTGCTACTGAGAAATTATTGATAGAAAAACCCAGTCGTTCTTTGCCCGACCCGAGAATCAAACCTAGGACTCTGCAGCTCAGCAGTCTTGCTTGCGACCACTAGACCAAAGCGAGGCGGTCACCCCAACAAAACCCTAATACTTGATTGGATGGATCAAGGGTGGGTCTTTTTCCACTTGCGTTATTTCTTCAAAGATTATCATCATAGCTTCTAGAACTTGGTGAGCTTATCAGAAGTCGCTCAATTATTTTCTTATCTTTGTTTTCAGACCATGTTACCGGACCCTTACCGTGGCATTTGGGGAGGATGTCGAGACTCGCATTCCCAGGTGCCCGGAGCGTGTAGCTGTCCCGGCGACTGTGTGACTTCAGACAAATATGTTCACCAACTCAACGAGGTAACTGTAGAAAGTGGGACACATCTTATAGCTGACACCCAAAATCGAGAATAGAGCTATCAGCTGCCAATTTTAGTTTCCATGCAAAATCTCGATATGCGGAAACCCGGTAGCCGTTTTTTCTAGGTCTATCAATGATACAATGTTATTGCGAGGAAGTCTGATTCAGCACAGCCCGACTTTGCTTTCAGGCCAATTCCATTCCAATTTTTGAGACACTAATATGAATTTATCCATGTTGGTCTGATCAATATCGACTATCGTGGAATGGTCACCATGTTCGCAATTTACTTTCTAAAATTTTCCCTATTCTATTTGACAGCTTCTAGAAAATTCGATACCCAAGGGACGTCTGGCAGCTTTGTTCGCGGAGTCGATACAAGGAGTCAACGGCACCGTACAGTTCCCCAAGGGATACCTGAAGAAAGCCCACCAGCTCGTTAAGAAATATGGCGGCTTATATGTGGCTGATGAAGTAAGTTACTTATACGTTACTTTTCTTTTTGGCCAACGAGCTTCACCGTCAACGCGTCGCGATCGCGACTGCAGAGAAAATGAAAGTGACTTTTTTTTTAACGATGGAAAATCATCAAATGACTCCTACCGCTCTGGGTGGAGCAGGAGGGAGTGTCAACTCTTACTGACTAAAAGTCATTCGTGTTCCTTTTTTCTTATGCCCTTGGCGCTCCAAGGCCGCGGTAATCTTTCAAAAAAAAACCACAATGCCACGAGTGTCTACTCACGTGAAGACACACAAGTGAGGGAACCGGCATGTCCTGGAACCAGAAATTTAAAATCATGTGAGGTCAAATGACACGTACTGTGTGTTTTTTTTTTATTTTTTTATTATAAGTGGGCTTGCTCTTGACTTCAATCTTGCCATAAGGGCAGAGGTGATGTCGACGATGGAACGAGCTTACCCAGTAGAAGCCTGTTTACTCGCGACTTAAACAGATTAGGGTTATATCAACTCGGAAAAACCGACGCAGGCAGGGAATTCCACTCTTTGGCTGTGCGCATAATAAAGGACCCAGCAAAGCGCTTCGTTCGAATGTGTGGAATGTCGACTAGGTATCGGTGATACCCTGCAGTACGTCTAGTCTCCCGATGGAAGAAGGGAGATGGTGGGATCAGCTCGTGGAGCTTTTGCTCACACTCACTCGTTTTCTACTACAGAGAGGGAGCCTGATGAAGCCTGAGCCCCAATAGAACCATATAGGCTGATGGTTTTATACCTTTTCCTGACTTGCAGTATTATAATATTTATTTCTATTTTTTAAGGTTCAAACCGGTTTTGGACGTACAGGAGATAAATTCTGGGGCTTCGAAAACCACGAGGTGGTCCCCGACATTGTGACAATGGCCAAAGGCATAGGCAATGGATTCCCAATGGCTGCTGTTGTCACCACGAAAGAGATAGCCGCTGCTCACGCTGGATCGACGTATTTCAACACGTTTGGCGGAAATCCCATGGCTGGAGCAGTGGGTAAAGCTGTTTTGGACGTAAGTTTGATAAACTAATTGATTTCACGACTCTTTTGAAATATGAATAACGTATCATCACGCATTTTCTCCAATATCATTCATCAAGAATGATGAATAGATGAATCTTAGCAACCCGCGTTATCTAAAGTGTTTCATTTTAATTGACATAACAACATGCAAAACGATTTGTAATGTTATCTATAAGTACCCTCTGCAATCAAAGTGATACGTAACAATGTATCCACGTAATAACACCATTTCAGTACCTACAAAAAGATAATAAAGTAGGTGGATAGAGGTACCTATTACATGCTATACATTACATATAACAGCACGCCTTGTATTTCCCCGAAGGCAGAGACGAACCATCGTCAGGGGTGGTACTATGCCCGTCGGGGCCGCGGATTTTTGTACTAGATTACGTGGCCTCGGCGCAAGGGCAAAAAAGGAACATGGGTTCGGTTTTTAGTCAGTAGAAGTCTGACACTCCCCTTCGCTCTGCCCAAGAGCGGGGGGGGGGGGGGGGGGGGGGGTCATTGGATGATTGTCCACCCACCAAAAAAAAAAAAAAAAAGGGGTGGTACTATTGCCATCAACCGGGACCGGGAAATTCGCGTGTAATGTAACAACACACGATTCAATTTTGTACAGAAACAAGTGTAAATTACGAATTAATGGGGAAGGTTGCGCACTGTAGAGCTCGGTTCTCCTCACTTGCTGATGTAATGCTCGAATCAATTAAGACTGTTACATTACATGCGAATGCTCCCAGTGAGGAAGCGCCGTATTGATGACTTCTTCTTACGCTCCTAACGCAATTTCAGGTGATAGAAGAGGAAGAATTACAGAAGAATTGCAAAGAAACCGGCAAATACTTCATCGAACAACTGATGCAGCTGCAAAAGATACACCCAGTGATCGGTGACGTTCGCGGGAAGGGCCTGATGCTGGGCTTTGAGTACGTCGTACCGGGCACCAAGGAACCCTTGGATGTAGCTGATGTGAACGCCATTCATGAAGATATGAAGGACATGGGAGTACTTATAGGACGTGGGGGAAGATGGAGCAATGTAAGTCATGACAATCGCTTCGTTAACTTAAGAGCGTATGGTACCTCAAACGCGAGTTTTATAATGCGTAAAAGTATATGATTCACTGCAGTAATCAACCTCAGAAAAATATATGATATTCTTCAGGATATATGCTAGTGCCATAGTGTTGTGAAAACATAATACAACTAACTTTGCTCGATAGAAAAAAATCGCGAAGATACCTCTAAAAATTTCTTTTAACGAGTAAAAACCATACTAAAATACATGTCATCGTTCTGATTTTTTTGCCAAATAATTCAACAAGCAACAAACTAAAGTCATAGTGTTTTACTTTTTTAGTCCAATCAATAGTTTTTTTGTAAATCGCAAAATACCACTAATTTCGCACTATTCGGCCGCAGCGAAAGACGTAACAACCGCTTAGTAGTGCAAGCTGATTAGAACTTTATTCTAACAGTATTTCAAGCGAAGTTTGAACCACCACAAATAGGGTTGCTAATCTGAGGTAGCATACGCTCTTAAGTCCTGCATATTTCTTTTAGCTCCTATTCGAAACTATAACGCCTAAGAAAAGAATACCTAAATAATTTTCATTTACACTTTTACAGGTAATGCGGATAAAGCCACCGATGTGCATCAACAAAGAGGACGTCGATTTTGCTGTATCTGTTATAGATAAGGCAATCAAGAATTATACAAACAATAAAAAATAAATTTCTCTAAAAATTAAAGGCGGTTTTGTTTTTGAATTATCAACAATATTTTGGAAAGTACAGACCAAAGAGTAGAATACTGTATACAAACTGCACAGACTTCCTATAAAAAAAAACAATAAATAAATTCATTCATTTATTGTTTTTTTTTTATTTCTCTTGACTTGTTTGAACATTTTGCGCTATTCCTAATCATAGTTCGAATTTTGCCATCCACATCCACTTGGAAAATGGAGTGGAGTGGTGACCCAGTGGTGGTGGCCCCGACTTACGAACAGTTAGACGTGGGTTCGAACCCAGGCAGGCGCATCACTTTGTGTAATTTATTTCATCACCACTGCTCTCAAAATGGTGAAGGAATACATCGCGAGGAAACCGGCCGGCATGTTCTAGAACTAAAATTTCTACCAATCTGAGGAGGCCTGAGTCTCTAGGCTGTAGTGGGAACATCATAGGCTGATGAACTACTGACAACCGACCGTTAGTAGTAAAGTAGCTAATGCAGTTTAGGTTTCAATCAGATAACGCGAAATAATTTTAATCCCAGGCCACATTTCTGAACTGACACTCAGTTGTCACAAATTTCAAGCAAATAAAACAGCTGATACTTCACTTGCTTGGCGCTGTCATTGTCACTCAAGTCAGCTGTGCCCGTGCCAGGCTCTCGGCTTTATTTTTCATTTGAAAACTAGCTAAAAATAGTAAAAAGTGTCATGCACCATTAATAATTATATTTCTAGACGTCAACTATACGAAATCTATAAGTCTTACATAAATATATTTCGGCTTCTAATTAGAATATAACCTATAAAGCGGCATTGCCAAACATTTCATCATAAATATAGTGTAAAGCAAGGAGTAACCATGGTGTTTAAGTGCCAGGAGGATAGCTTCATAAAACAGGTACGTCAGGCTACCAGACTATTACAGTCAGACTATCCTATTTATTTATTTTAGTAATATTATTAGGGAACTTCCGTAGATGTTAATTATAAATATTATGCAAATTGGTGTTATGATAAGGTAACATGACCTATGTAATCCTTAAAATCCAAGCGTTCCTTGAGGCTAACTACATTTAAATCCTTACCATCAGGTTAGACAGTGGCTAAGAGTTTTTCAATGTCATTTTTATAATCAACTGAATTTTGTTTTTTTTTTAATTTTAATTCTGATAAAGGCCTGCTTTTGACCTTCATCATGCCTGATGAATGAGGTCTATGGGAGAATGAGCGTTACCAGAAAATACGGGTTAATTTAAAAAAATACGGTAATAATATTACGGTACGGTTACGGTATTACGGTTTTAATATTTAAAATACGGTTTAATTTAAAATTCTAATTGATGTTAAAATCAATTAGAAATAGGTTTGAACATGATAGTTTAGTTTGCTCCTGAATTTGTTTTCAGTACTCCTCAACAGTTATAAAATGTGAACCAACAACTGAGCCAGTGGTTGAATATGGAAAAACTTCCCCATTTGAAGGATACCAAGTCACTTTGGAAGATACAATCCTGTTTCCTGCAGGCGGTGGTCAAGTAAGTTATAAACTATTTTCTTTTAAATATTAAATGGGCTTTGCCATGTTGAATAGTTATAAATTCAAGTTGCTTCCTTCAAATTAACTCGTCCTTTTATTGCTTGAGTAACCAACAATATTTTAGCCTGTATTAATGAACCTATTACAATTATACAGTTTATACTGAATTTCCTTAGCCCCATGACGTTGGCAAGTTGAACAGTACAGAAGTAGTGCAAGTACTCCGCAAGGGTGATGACGCACTGCATTTTACTAAAGAGCCCATTCCTGTGGGTACTGTTGTGGAGCAGGAGATCGACTGGGACAGACGGTTTGATCACATGCAGCAACATTCAGGTAACTATATAGCTATTACACGGTAACATTTTGTTTTATTGTACAGGTTTTTAGTACCAACCGTGTGGAATTTTGTGTAGCGGTAAATCCCCCACTTGGTTCTTTCTCCCGCTCCTAAGATTGTTAGCACATCCATATTATTTGGGGAATCCCTGAAGATACATTTCGATTGCTATCACATAGGTAGAACAGGTTATTAGCAGATAGCTGGTGTTATCAGATCTTACTAAGGCTACTTTTATCTATACTTAATATTATAAAGCTGAAGAGTTTGTTTGTTTCGTTGGTTGAACGCCAATCGCATGAAATACTGGTTGGAATAGTTTTTTTGTGTGTTTTTTAGTCCATAAATATATATCGCACTGCTAACACAAGACTGTACCTATCAACTCAAAAAAAGATTTCCAAGATAACACATTCTTCATCTGTAAAATTTAATTCTCTACGCGTTAATAAAATCGTCACTCAAATAGTGCAAGAATTTTATGACTAATTTTTATACAGTGTTCAGTTTTTTACAATTGTTAACAGGAAACCAGTAATCAGTTTTCCATCATTTCAGAAAACAGCTTCATTTTGAGTTGATAGTCTTCAAGTAGTATGATTATATTTTAACATCATCATCTCGCTAGAGTATATATTTATGTTCTGTGGTTAACATTACATCATCCTAAATTGGGACTGATGTTATTGGGGTAATGATGATAGTGACATAATATGTTTGTCTCCACAGAATATGTTACAAGTGTTAGCTATTTAAATACATTTAAAAATAGTTTTAAGATATTTACAGTATTTTTATAAATTAGAGAATTGTTTTGTATAAATAAGTTATTTTATTGAGTTGAAATGCTAAAATGGCGCCAACGGTTATTGGAATGACAGTTAACTATTGCAGTCTGTAGTACAGACGGTTATAAAAGGTCCAAGGCGCCATTTTAACGGGACATTCTTGTCTGAACTTTGAAAGGGAGAAGAGCTCTAAAATACCTGTGTAAGTACTGTGAATTTTATAAAAAACTTGTAATGTTATGCTGTAGCTATTTATTCTGTACCTACTTATTTTGATGTGTTTGATGTGCTGTAGCTATTTATTCTGTACTTATTTTGATGTGTGCTCAGTCTGACCCCCTTTGAATTAAAACATGATTGTCTGTTCAAATAGAAGATTATTATTTATTTTCCTTCTGCTCTGGCTAGTCTTACATTTCAGAAGTGGGATAGAATTAAATTAATGCCCTAACTACTTTTGTCATTTGGTTCTGAACTTTATTTTTTTTTCTTTCTTTTCTTTCTTATTTTTTTATTCCATTGTTTGTAATCTTTGATTAACCTACATAACGGTTTAAAGCCATCTAAGTGAGGGTTATTTGATATTGTGTATGATTAAACTTAGTTGTGGGTGCCCCTTTTTGTCCGTTGATTTCTTATTTCAGATAATCATGGAAAACTTGCACCAGTTTCCACCACGTGGGTGGTCTCACGGCGCGGCGGCGTAGCGTGTGACAGGATTGAGCGGCGATCGCGAGGCCGGGTGTTACCTTCAGCAAGCATACCGTGAGGACACCACGACCAAGATCAGAGAGGTGTAACCGGTGCTGTGCGAGGCGCAGCCGGTGCCGTCGTGTGAGGTGCAGCCGTTGCCGTACTACGGGCGGCCACTGCTGTGCGAGGCGCAGCCGGTGCCGTCGTGTGAGGTGCAGCCGTTGCCGTACTACGGGCGGCCACTGCTGTGCGAGGCGCAGCCGGTGCCGTCGTGTGAGGTGCAGCCGTTGCCGTACAACGGGCGGCCACTGCTGTGCGAGGCGCAGCCGGTGCCGTACAAGGGGGCGGCCGCTGCTGTGCAAGGCGCAGCCCCAGTGGTGCGGGGCGCATCCCCAGTGGTGCGAGGCGCAGCCGCAGTGGTGCGAGGCGCAGCCGCAGTGGTGCGAGGCGCAGCCGCAGTGGTGCGAGGCGCAGCCGCAGTGGAGCGTACGCAGCCGCAATGGCACGAGGCGCAGCTGCAGCGGCACGAGGAGCATCCACATCAACAGAAGGCCCTCAGGGTAACAATAACGTTACCGAACAGGTCAGTAATACAATTTTATTGGCACAAATGTGAAAGGGAGTTGTTCAGTCCATGAGAACAGATGGGAACAATGAACGTTTTCCTGTTTTTTTTTAATATGATTCCCGAATTTGACCTCATTTAATGTCTTTAAAAAAAAAAAAAACATTTATAAGATCATACATTACTTTTTAAACAAAGTTGCCCTTCTGCAGCGTTACTTTGTTGTGGCACGGTGTTCGCATTCCATCTCCGGTAAAAGTATTTGCGACTACAGTAAATTGTACTTTTTGCGGGTGGATGGAAAAAAAATAGCAAGATTTGTTTCTTGAATGTTTTAGCAGAATATAATTTTGTGTAAGTACCTACCTATGTGTTATGTCAATGTGAATCAATGATCTGTTTTGAAAGAAAATATTACTTACCTGCTTAGTTTGTATGTCAAAGTTTTATGTTATACTTACCCTATACTTAAATAAGTTCCAAAAATGTTCTCAAGTAAAAGTGATCTAAAAACAAATCACATCGTGTTTGTTTAAATTTAAAATAATCGTCTTTTGAATAAAAACACCCGTCACAAACCCAAATGTTTAAAGTTCTCTTTAATTATAAATTATTCATTTTTCTTATCTTACTGTAGCAGTTATTGTCACATAGCCTCAATCTATTACGAGGAACTATCTGAGATTTTGCCTTCTCATTAACGAATTTACTCATTTCAACAATGTATAGGGAAATTATACTTATGACAATTGTGTGACAGTGAATTTAATACAGTTGTTCAGAATTATTGATGTCATTTTTGCAGGTAATAAAAACTCTGTATAAAATAAAAATTGGATAGGGTACCTAAATGCCACTTTTGTCGTTAAAAGGACTCTAAAGATTCTCTTACTGAGTAGAAGCATTTTGGAACAATTATAGTTTTAGCCTTTTGGAATATACCTACATAAGGTATACTTTTATTGCCACAAAAATAATATCGCCTTGAGGGTGGAGCGCATAATTTCTTTTATGGCAAGTGGTTGACGTTGTGTATATCTTAAACTTTAGTGAACTTGTCGATATTTAAAAAAAAAAAAAAAAAAAAAAAAACCAAATACTTAAATGCCAAGTAGGCTAAATGTATTAACTTCTATTTGCTTATTTCTGAAGGTTGTTTAGATTGAGACGTGTTTTTTTTATATGATCTAAATTGCATAATTTTAGCTTTATCACTATTAATTTGCCATTCATTTCTGGAGCCAAGTATCTACAGTTTGGAGTAAATCTTGTATTTGGATAATTTTTACGTTTGTTTACGTTTCCACAATTAATTAATATTGAAATATCGTCTGTACCTAAATAGTACCTACTGGTAAAGCCGAGTCAATGAGCGTGCACAAACTTCTAAGTGGTCAGACAGGCAAACCAAACGCACTGCCAAAACTTGCAAGTTTCGCACAGAAATGGTACCAAGGACTTCCTAGTGTCATGTTTTCCTGGTCTGAATGGCAAAACAAACTACGTTCGTCTTTCCCAAGTGACGAGAGTTACGCCTAATTGTTGTCAGTTAAGCTTGCTTGTACTTCTACGACAAAGCAGTACTAAATAGTGTAATATTGCCGGCAAAAATGCCATAGACCGCATAGTCCGCATACTATTTGGTATTGAAGAACGTTCTATACCTAAGAACAAGCTTAGAAGCCGCCTAGTACATCTCTATAAATTATTATTAGTATATTTGAAGGGAGTTAAAATTAATTAAAGAGTTGACAAAACTGTACAGCAGGCATACGTAATTTGACAATAAACATAATAAAACCGAAACCAATACGACTGCTTCCACAGCCAAATAGAATAGAATAGAATACTTATTTATTCGCTAATGGACAGCAGCAACACAAAAGAGCAGCACATACAAAAAAAAAAAAAAATAACAACAATCAGCTTAAAATTAAACAGCTCAACTGCGCTGAGCATGCCCGTAACGAAAGGGTAACCAACTCAGCATATGCTGGGTGTAAAACACTCAGCGCTGGTTTTCAGTAGGCCCCCTCCAGTGACACACGGATGAGGGTAGTAGATAGTAAATAAATAATTTTATTCTATTAAATGGGCATTTCTAAGTGTGTAATAAATAAATAATACAAATAAATATTTTTCTCACAGAGGATAACATAGTTATATTAGTAGTAATAGAACACGAAGATACCAAAAACATGTTAGAAGTATAACCGTGGTGAAGGTCACTCGTATTATACAGGGACCGAAAGCGGTTACGGTTAAAGGTTAAGATACCTTAAAAACATGCTATACCGGTACCTTTATAAAAAAAAGGTTACGGTGAACCGTTATTTAACCCTTACACGATTTCGGCACCGAAATGCATGCGAGACGGGGCGCGGCGCGCGTGCGCGCGGTGAAAAACGTTAGTACTTGTGTATTTTGTAGTATAAAATACAATCGGCAAGTGAAGACAGACCGAGTGGCGAGGCGGTGCGTCAAAGAAAACTCCTATTTATTAAGGTTTAGGTACCGCTACCGGTACTATAATAACGGTTATAAATGGTACTTCTACCGAAATATACCGGTATGCATTACCAACCTCAAAATTTCGCCACCGAAAAATTACGATATCGAAATATTTCGGTAACCCTTATTTAACGGTATGACGTCGTACCGAAATTTAAAGGTACCGTTATTTTTGGGAAATTCAGTTCCTGTTATAAACGTAAAGAAACAGTCAAACGGTGTACTGCTTGTAACAAAGTTGCACATTTAGTAAACGACTGTCCCGATAGAAAGGATACAACTCCTTAGGTGATTTTTAGTATTTCCGCAAAACACGAAAATAACTGCGAAAATATTTTAGAAACAGCGTTAGTTAACGAAAAATTAGATTGATTTATTGACTTTGGAAATCATTGTTCCATGCCGAGAGAGTTGGTTGCCCGTAACGTAAAGGTTTTGGCGAATCTATAGTTAGTTGTTTAGGAAAATGTGACATAAACCTCTAAGTAGATTCCGTGAAGGCAATCCTTTAGTCTCTGGTAACTTATTACAAGTTCTTTTATTGATGGGTCAAACTTTTATTGAGCAGGACCACGTAATCTTTATTAAAACTAACGAATTGCTGCAAATTAAAAATAAGTCAAAGACTTTGAGAATTGTATTACGTGTTTTAGCCGATATTAATATGAGTGGTTATACCGATATCGATGTTATTTTGACACTAAATAAAGTGATGATGACCTACTAATAGAACCCAGTTGAAATAATAATAATAAAAACAAAAAAAATAAACCTAATAGTGAATACGAAGCTATTCAGAGTTTCAATAAGTTTAATGTATGGTCAAAGCCGAAAGCACTACTTACTCCAATACTATCGCTTAATTACGATATTAGATACCTATATTGCGAAGGCTTTATTAACTAAATTAGTTTTACGATGAGCTAAAATATATTATTATGTTGTTAAATATGGCTATATTGATGAAACGATGGTAGATGAAGCGTTTTAGAATAAGGTTTGTTTGATTGGGCTTTGGGCTTTTACAGATGATTTATTTATAATATGTTGTTGGATATGGCTATGTAATAAAGAATGAATTGAGGCCTGTTGCCACTGGTATTCGGGACGCATGGAGCCCGTTGCCAGGGGTACTCTCAGGTCATATTGAGGATTATTACCACTGGTATTCAGGATGTATGAATCCTGTTGCCAGGGGTTTACATGATGAATTGAGCCTGTTGCCACTGGTATTCGGGACGCATTGAGCCCGTTGCCAGGGGTACTCTCAGGACGTATTGAGGATTATTACCACTGGTATTCAGGATGTATGAAGCCTGTTGCCAGGGGTTTACATGATGAATTGAGCCTGTTGCCACTGGTATTCGGGACGTATGGAGCCCGTTGCCAGGGGTATTCAGGACATGTTGACGATTATTACCACTGGTATTCAGGATGTATGAAGCCTGTTGCCAGGGGTTTACATGATGAATTGAGCCTGTTGCCACTGGTATTCGGGACGTATGGAGCCCGTTGCCAGGGGTATTCAGGACATGTTGACGATTATTACCACTGGTATTCAGGATGTATGAAGCCTGTTGCCAGGGGTTTACAGGATGAATTGGAGCCTGGGGTATTCAAGACATATCCAGACGGCGCCATGAGCGCGATGCAGACCGATGAGCGCGATGCAGACCGCGCCATGAGCGCGATGCAGACCGCGCCATGAGCGCGATGCAGTCGGCGCCATGAGCGCGATGCAGTCGGCGCCATGAGCGCGATGCAGTCGGCGCCATGAGCGCGATGCAGTCGGCGCCATGAGCGCGATGCAGTCGGCGCCATGAGCGCGATGCAGTCGGCGCCATGAGCGCGATGCAGTCGGCGCCATGAGCGCGATGCAGTCGGTGCCATGAGCGCGATGCAGTCGGCGCCATGAGCGCGATGCAGACCGCGCCATGAGCGCGATGCAGTCGGCGCCATGAGCGCGATGCAGTCGGCGCCATGAGCGCGATGCAGTCGGCGCCATGAGCGCGATGCAGTCGGCGCCATGAGCGCGATGCAGTCGGCGCCATGAGCGCGATGCAGTCGGCGCCATGAGCGCGATGCAGACCGCGCCATGAGCGCGATGCAGACCGCGCCATGAGCGCGATGCAGACCAAGCGAGTGCTAGTATCGTGCAAGTGAAAGTGAAGTGCTATTAACATGGTTTTAAGTTACTTATACTACCCGTAACACAAATGTTATAAGTTATAATATTGTAATGTTTACCTCTAAAATAACTTGTGTAAAATGTAATGTTTAAAGATGAACTAAAACTTAGTCTTTTATAACGAATATTCTAATGTTGGTATTTAACTATATATTGGTAATCTAATCATACTTGTGTACCGTACGAGGACGCACGAGGTTCAGGACGGCCGAATGTTAGCTATTTAAATACATTTAAAAATAGTTTTAAGATATTTACAGTATTTTTATAAATTAGAGAATTGTTTTGTATAAATAAGTTATTTTATTGAGTTGAAATGCTAAAATGGCGCCAACGGTTATTGGAATGACAGTTAACTATTGCAGTCTGTAGTACAGACGGTTATAAAAGGTCCAAGGCGCCATTTTAACGGGACATTCTTGTCTGAACTTTGAAAGGGAGAAGAGCTCTAAAATACCTGTGTAAGTACTGTGAATTTTATAAAAAACTTGTAATGTTATGCTGTAGCTATTTATTCTGTACCTACTTATTTTGATGTGTTTGATGTGCTGTAGCTATTTATTCTGTACTTATTTTGATGTGTGCTCAGTCTGACCCCCTTTGAATTAAAACATGATTGTCTGTTCAAATAGAAGATTATTATTTATTTTCCTTCTGCTCTGGCTAGTCTTACACAAGCTTGCATAATTTTTCAGGCCAGCATTTACTGTCAGCAATATTGGAGAAAGAACACAATCTACCCACGACAAGCTGGTGGTTAGGTTCTGATGAGAGCTACGTAGAACTGGACTCGGTCAAAGTGAGCAGTGACGTCATAGCCGCCACGGAGAACAGATGCAACCAACTGATCCAAGAAGCGGTGCCAGTCAATGTGAAGATTTGTAAAATTAACGATCCTGAGTTGGATGAGGTGAAGAAGTTTTTTTTAAAGTGTAAGATCTATATACGCGCCTAGGCCTTTTAAATTCGAGTCGTATGCCGTGACGGAAGATGGCATGACGCTGTCATGGCATGATGATTCTTTTGCCAGGGCTGCGGGTTGTTCGAAAGAGATACCGCGGCCACGGACACAAAACGCTAAGAAGGGACATGGGCGCTTTTTAGTCAGTAGAGGCCTGACAGTCCCTTCCGGCCCATAATCAGCATAATGTCCCGCAGCTGGGACACAGGCCACCTCTCTATGAGGTAATGGGTTATAATCCACTACGCGGGCTAGTGCGGGTTGGTAGATGTCACATGTATACGAATACTTGGTTCTTGGACATGCCGAATATACCGAGATGTTTGTCTACAAAAGATTCTTAATTTATTTATTGTAAATTCTTGTTTTTAGGCACACACAAGAGGGCTACCTAAAGACTGCATAGAAACGATCAGAATTATAGCTATCGGGACTATTGACGAAAATATGTGTTGCGGTACCCACGTCACCAATCTGAGGTAATAACTACGTTTGCTTGTAGAGGGCTTTTTCAATTGTTTATTAGTAACTGAGTTGTGGAGGTCAGATACGCAGTTGCTCCATGTAAAATACTGGTATTCAGCGACATCCGGTTAGACTGGAAGCCGACCCCATACAGTTGGGAAAAGGCTAGGCAGATGATGATGGGGAAACCCCATTCCTGCTAGATACCCACCGGTATCTATACTCCATTTGAAAGATTTAAAATTTAAGTTAACAGTTTTTACAGTCCGTTCAACCGATTTTGACTTCTATACCGTAGGCATAAGGATGGCATTAAAAGCAAAAAGAATGTTACAATACCGACTGCTTACTGCAGCTGCATTTTGTCTTGCTGTCAACGTAACAGAGTTCACAATCGGTTGAACGGACTGTAAAAACGGTTAACTTAAAGGGGATAGAACCGCTGTGGCATATCAACCTTTCCGCCATTTTGTTTTTTTTTCGAAATCGCGGCCAAGAATGAAAGTAGTATGAATGGATAGAGGACATAGACGAACAAAAAATGTCCAGTAACACGGTACCTAAAGTGTCACGTTACCGAGATATTTGAAGTTAAAGATCGACAAATGAGTACAATGACAATCATTAAATATTTAAAAAAATAGCCTTTTTACGTGTATAGGCGTTAAATTGTATACAAATAATAGTTCCCAGGTTGATTATTATTATACGCACAATAAAATAGCTTCACATCGCAATGAATCACAAAGTATTGTCAAAAAATTGGTTTCTCGTGCTCCTAGTAGTATGTAATGTACCTACTCTCTTTCAATAACCAGTAATAATAATAATCAACGCCTATATACACGTAAAAGGTCAAATTTTTATGTGGTCATTGTACTCATATGTTCATCTTTGCCTTCAAATATCTCGATAACGTGACACTTTAGGTACCGTGTTACTGGACATTTTTTGTTCGTCTATATGTCCTCTATCCATTCATACTACTTTCATTGTTGGCCGCGATTTCGAAAAAAAAAACAAAATGGCGGAGGGTCGATATGCCAGCTCCCATACAAAAAAGTTCAAACCCCTTTCTAGTCTTATTTCAAATGGAGTATAGCAGGAATATAAAACAAATGCATATTGTGGATCAATACTGAGAGCCCATACAGTGCTCCTAGTTTCCATCGTCCCCTTTACTACCAGCAGGGCTGCTTCGGCGTTTGACGGGGAGGATGACATGGTGTGGTGGTGTCTCATTTACCCTGATCTTTATATCTTTTGTAACAGATTAATTTGACTGCCTCATTGTCCTAGCGATCGCAAGGGACTGCTGAGCATGAGGTCACGAGTTCGATTCCCGGGTTGGGCAAAGTGTTATAGGGTTTATCCATCAGGAATCTATCAGTAACAGCCACGGAGTCTGTATTTGTGCCCGGTTGATGGCAATAAGCTCGCCCCCTATGGCCCCTATGCACCTTATGCCCGACGATTAAATTACACATTTGAATTATACAAGTATTTTGTTTTGTTCCTAACCGATAACTTCCAGAACCTAAACCAACAGGTTTTATAAGTTCACTAACGCAACGATATAAAGATCCGATGCAATTTTACACGTAGTACCGGATTAACGATTAACGTTAACTTGCGTTAATTCTTCCGAAACGAAGCTAACTTTTTTTGTAGCGGATTAACGATTAACGAAGTTAACTAAGTATTTGTTTTTTTTTTTTTTCAAAACGTTGCCCCACAGTGCCCCACACTAGGAATTTCTCCTGTATCGTGGGTGCGTTCACAAACATTTAAACTCACATACACAAATACCCAGACCCGAAACAACTATCTGTAGGTCATACAAATATTTGTTCCGTGCGGGGATCGAACCCGCGACACGCAGCGCAGCAGTCCAATCGCTCAGCCACTGTGCCAACCGTGCCGTGATTAACGGTGCCCAGTTATGCCTATTAAATGGGACCTTTGATGATTTTCCACCCACCAAAAAAAAAGGGCAATGGATGCGAAACGCGTGGTACCGGTCAATCTGGCGACACCTGGGAGGTGGGAGAGGCCTATGTCCAGCAGTGGACGTTTGGCTGAAATGATGATGATGATGAACAATTGAACATATAAATTTAAGATTTGGATGTAATTTTATTTCCTATTTTTCCATGTTTCAGTCAACTGCAAATAATAAAGCTGACAGGAGTAGAGCCTGGCAAGAAAGGCAAAAGTATCCTCAAGTTTCTGGTCGGCAACAGAGTCACTAAAACCTTCCAACTAATGACTGACCGGGAGAGGGCGCTCACTGCGCTACTCAAGTAAGTTATCTCTACTTTTATTTTTTCTGAATTTGTATCAGCGTTTTCTTCTCAGAGTAGTCAGATACGAAACACCGGCCCCATCTAGTTTTAAAGAAGTCCTTGTAAAAGTTTTTCTAAAAAACCATTTTTAAAATAAACATCATTTATCTACTTTTTTCATCGGCGATCTTCAAATCTTACTTTTTTCGGTCGAAGATCGCGTTATAAGGAGTATAATAATTTAGAATTAACAAAAATTTAGATGAAGGTCGAGGTCAAGAGCTAGTTAAAATACATATTAGTATAACTGACATCGAGCCCTGAAGCTAAAAATAATGTTCATGTTCATGAAATTCAGTTCATGAACATGAACATTCAAGTTAAAAGTTTTTAGCCCTTCATAATCTTAATAAAAAAATCTATTACAGAAATGAACCATCAAGACACGAAGAACTAATACAAAAACTGCAAAAGAACTTAAAAATAACGAACAAGAACCTTCAAAATGTTCTGCAAGAGCTAGCCCAGTATGAAGTAGCCAAAATAAAGAGTACTTATCCGAAGCCTCCACACGTGATAATGTTCAAGAAGGAGGCTACTCCTGAATTTAACCGGGCAGTCCTCAAAGGGTTGGAGGGAGAAGGCTTGTTCATTTTCTTGGTTTCCGAAGAACCGGATAAACCTAAAGAGGGACAGATTATTATACAGGGTCCTGAAGAGCACTGTAATGCTTTGGGCACTCAGTAAGTAACTTTTTTTGAGTATGACAGTCATCATAATCATCACAGCCGAAAGACATTCACTGCTGGACATACATAGGCCTCTCCGAAGTGTCGCCACATTGACCGGTCTCGTACGTTTTGCATCCAGCGAATTCCCGAATCCTTCACCAGAATGGCCTGGTTACAGGGATCCGCTGGACCAATGGCGGTTCAGTTTGGCAATGGAGTTTTAAGGATAAAAACTCTTTGAAATCTCTCAGCTAAGGGCGAAATTCACAGAATGCACTTTTAGTTTACTTCGAGCGTGACTTGAGTGCTTAGCTTGTTCACATTTGCTTATAAGAATTTGAACATTAACCGCATTAGAATAAGCTTTATATTCGGTGAATCTGCCGTTAGTCACTCACTTTTTGCAGATACTTTGGTGGGACCCTCAAAAACTTAGTTATTTTATTTGCTTAGATATACTAGACTTTAGCGTTAAAAAATATGGTGAGATTAGCAGAGAATGCGTGTTGTATATTATTATAACCGTCTTGTACTTTTACAGAATAACGGAACTACTAAAGGGCAAAGGTGTGTTCAAAAACGCAAAATTCCAAGGCAAAGCTGGCGATTTAAGCGGGATGGGTAAATGCAAGAAATTGATCGAAGAATACTTCGATGGGCTTTAAAAATAAATAAACACGAACTGGTCATAATAGTTGATATTTTATTAAAATAAATATTACCTACACAATCTTTTGTAATAACATAAAATGCTTTGACTTATCATAGACGCAGTTCATCGCATCAAACTACCAGAAACGATCAAATATTTCCAATCAACCTTGAATCTTGATCCTAATGCATCAGCGATAAAGTTGAAAATTGAAATATGGCAGATTGTAGTAGATTGGCGTCTGTACATACTCCAAACAATAAGGGAGTGTGTAGAACACAATATGCGTGCTTGCTATATAGTAATACAGCCCGGCCGCGTCTTAACCAAAGTGATCGTCACATCCATTATTCGGAAAACTGGAAGGCGCCCTCTGTCGACGCGACCACGCGTTTTCACAATGATCATTCTGTTTAGGACGCGGGGTACGTCAAATGATAAAGTCAGCTTATTAAAAAGTCACTTAAACTAAGGAATGAATTTAAATAACTGAATAACAATAACACATCAAAGCTTTAAAGTTCAAACACATCTCGATATCAGAAGCATAGTGTCGGATGTACAAAACTCTCTGTATTTGTACATTTTGTACATCCGAGTTTATGCTTCTGACGCGAGATATATGCGTCCATAATAATAATAACAAATCAGCTTGATTTTCCTGTATAAAGCTTCCAGCTACACTGAAACGATCCTGCGTGGGATACGAAATACGCTCGCACCGTTTGGGGCAAGTAACTGTACAAAAGTGTTCAAACTTATCAAAGTGGACCGAGGAGTCTCGTAACTTCTTAATCTTTAAAAGGCAAGCTACTACGGTAGTCGCGACCCGCGCGGTTACCACCTCAGTTTGGCCAGAGCTTTATTATATACAGAGTAAATAGGTTAACAGTAACTTAAAATAAATTATGCAAATGAAACTGAATTTTAAAACCATTAATACTTTTGGCCACTTATGTCAGTTTCATTTCAATTTAACTTTTATTTCTACACTACAGAGTAGTATGACACAATTACTAAAACATCGAAATGCACTGATATTATGAAGGGATAGTATCAAGAATTGGAACAATAAATGCAAGACTACAAAAATGTAAATGCATCCTCTAACAATCCATAACTTATGTTTAACATAAAATTCATATACATATAATATTATACAATTGAAGTAACATAAATTACCTAATAAATTACTCTAACACCACAAGGTAAGCTAAACCATTACATACACTATCAAACTCCAAAACCACCTCCACCGTATGATACAGGGTGGGCCAAAAATTTTTGCAAATAGAAACACTAGATTTTTTTGGGAAACGTTCGAGGGAGGGGCGCGCAGGTGGCGGGAAACTGTGCGCCACTTCATGCAGTTTTAGTTACGATGGAGCGCTTCACGGGACAACAGCGTTCTTTTTTGTGTAAAAACAAATTTTCATTATAGCTTACATTGTGTGTAATACTCACAGATATAGATAGACCTAGATAACGCAAGAGCAACTACTTCGCGTGCCTCTTTTCGTGTCTAGCTTACGTACAAAAATCGTAAGTGGCCACTTTCGCGCTCAGTTTGCATCGGTGTTAGAGATGGGCTTAAACGTTAAAAAATAATAACACTGCTAAATGCTAATGCTAAAAATAATTAACACTTAAAATTAGCAGTCATTTTTAGCAACTGTTAAATTTAGTCACAGACAGATTTTTAACATAATTAATTCTCATTTCCTTCATATTTTTCACAGGCTTAGGACTGTTAACTTTTTCTGTTGGCGTATTTGTAGTGAGAATCAATTTATTTACAACGATTTCTTTTTTTTCATGTCTGTTTTTTTTTTGTATTTGTAATTTTCTTCTAATCTTTTTTTTATCTTATCCCGCGTAAACCTTCATAACGAAGATCAGTCTTTATTTAACTCTCGTTAAATGTAATATTTCCGAATTCAGCAGTTTAGCACTTAGCAGTGAGTTAACAACTCGCTCGCTAGCTGCTAAATAACTCGTTAAGTTGAAACCAATTCAATAGAGACGGAACTTGTCACTGTCAGTTGTGACTGCTATATTTAACAGCTATATCAGAACTTATTTAACAGGTGTTGACACTATTAGCAGTGAGTTAAATCAACTCGCTCGCTAGTTGCTAAATATCTCGTTATGTTGAAACCAATTCAATAGAGACGGAACTTGTCACTGTCAGTTGTGACTGCTATATTTAGCAGCTATATCAGAAATTATTTAACAGGTGTTGACACTAAAAAAATTTAGCAGTGTTAATTTAGCAGCTTATTAATTTAAGACCCATCCCTAATCGGTGTATAGCGCTAGTCGGACGTCGGCGCTTGTGCAAAAGGCAGGGGTTGGGGCGAAGGAGGCGCAGTACGCGGATTTTCCTATTTATAGTGCTGGTGACGTCATAATACTTAGTCAAAAAATGCCACGCTTGAGTTTCATACAGATCGTGATACTTGCGATATCTAGGTCTATCTATATCTGTGGTAAAAGAAATAACCCCATAAAATTATCGGAAGAGTTTCTCGTCCTCCTTACAGTCGATCGAGTTCGAAGCGTTGATGCTAGCAATCAGCTTCTCAATGCCTAGGTTGGTCCAGTCTTGGGAGAGGTCATCCAAGTAGTTGTCGAAGTCTACCAGATCTTTTTGAACGCCACGCTGCAGCAAGTGCGATGCGGTTTCCAAGACATACGGAGATTCTGTAAAAATAATACAAAATGTCAATAAAAGGTGCTCAAGCCTCACAAATCTTACAATGTTCACACATTTACAAAAAAGTTTTATTCTTTCATTCACTGTTGCCTGTTGGGACTCATAGTCCTCCCTTTACAGCAACATCTAATCTGTGTAGATTTTTAGTTCAAGGGTATCTTTACCCTAGTGCTTTCACCTGAATTTGCTGTTTCACTGACTAAACTTGTATCTGCCTCGTATATAGAGTAGTTGATAAAAAAAAAATATTAGTCTGTCAGATAAGTATCTAAAAAATAATGGACACGTATTTTTTCTTTTTTCGCGTAAACAAAAAATTTAGACGATATAGTGCTTCGAAAACTCGTGTAATGTCACAGCGTGCTACATTTTTTACCAGAAAGTGACGTCACAGCCCCCACTCATGATCAACACGTTTTATTTTCGTAAATTTTTATTCATTTGATAAAACAAAAATCACGTATCCAATATTTTTCGATAATCTAACTAACGTGACGGACTAAACAGAATCATATTTCTTTAGATCAGGGCCCCGAGTCTGCTATTCAATAGTGTCAGAATGGTCGATCATTGATTGATCTCATAATTGTTGATTGACGACAAGCCAAAAAGTATCTTATGCCTGTCGACTTAAGGTACTTTTTGGCTTGTCGTAAATCAACCATTATGAGATCAATGATCGACCATTCTGACACTATTGAATAGCAGACTCGGGGCCCTGGACACATCCCTATTCACCTACAGAAACCAAACATGTAAAACATTCAAGGAAAAATGGTACTTACGGAACATAACTTTGTTGGCATCCATAGGCTTCCACTTTCCATCAGAGTGCTTGTGCAACTTGATAGCAGGTGTGTCCAGATGCTGCATCAACCGCTTATTGTCCACCTGCAAAGAGCAGGAAATTCAAATGTCAGTTTTGTGGTTTCTAGGATGATACTTTTGGTAATAGTTTGACATTTACAGCAGGATCCTGAGAATTATGTGTTGAACATTCGAAGCAGACATTCATATTTTTGTCTTTTTTGAGTCGACATCTACTTAGGTTGCCAATATTAAAAAACTGGCCAAGTGCAAGTTGAACTTGCACAGGAAAGGTTCCATACCATCGTAGTAGGAAAGCCCCCTTTAATTTGTACTATTTCTTATTTTAGCGGCGACAGGACCGGTTATAAAATAAATATTTATGCTATATCTCAAAAACTACTAACTAGGTATACCTCGTTCAAACCATTTTGGTTGAAAGTTTTTATTGCAATCTATAGCATAGGTATATCTTTTTTTGATTTTTCACTCTCTTAGTTTATTAACTGTCTGTGTATGTTTATTGACTTTGAGAAAATATGGTTTTAGGAAACTCAATGTCATTTTGTTGGTTTTTTGTTTTTTAAAAAAACATTGCCCCACACTAGGAATTTCTCCTGTGGCCTGTGTAGTTGTATGGTATGTTTCTTTTTTTTTGATAGGTTTGAAGAAAAAAGTTCCATGTATAGGGGAGCCTCCCTTAATCTAATTGGAAAGCGGTTCACAGAATAGATCTACCAAGTTTGAACTGTGTAGTCTTTGGAATAAAGTGGCTGTGAATTATGAATGGACAGACAGACAGACATGGCAAATCTATAAGGGTACTGTTTCTAGCCATTCAGCTACAGAACCCTAAAAAGTGAAGTGTGAAACCAGGTGGGCAGCAGAGATAATCTTGACAAACATTGATGAAGTTTTATAACAGATCAGGTATTTATATTTGATTTTAGAAATAGTTCTTACCACAACAAAGACAGCAGAAGGAAAGTTCTCTGCAACTTTCTCAGCAATCTTCAGGCCAGGGCACTTCTCAATGGTGTTATCTTTGAAGTTCTCGCAGGCAGCATAGTAGCCGGCTATCACACGGTTGGATGCCAGAGCCACGGTCTCGATCTTTGGAAACAATTCAAAATCAAAATATCAAGATTGAGGTCAAGAGTAAGCCCATTTCCATAAAAAAAAAAACATTGGCCTACATGGAAACTCGTAAATAGTTGAGTCGCCATATGGAGAAGAACTGGCAAGAAATTTCATGGTTACTACATTTTGGTTGGTTGGTTTTAATTATTTAATAATAAAAACCAACCTTTCTAATTGATACATTCAGAAGCTAACTTCAGCAGTGTTATCTAAGAAATAATGGATTGCCATTAAACATAAGAAACCATACATTTCTTTACAGTCTAATCACATCAGCCTTAGAATAAATAGAAATATTTAAAAATTGATCTAAACATTTTTTTTTTACTATTAATATCATAAACGGGATATTTACCATGTTATTATATTTTTTTTTTTTAACTCATCTCAACAACAAAAATGATATCTTCAAAGTTTACAAACAAATTCTTATAACAAGAGACACTGACATAATACATGTAAGACTTGTATGAGTAAGAATGATACAATAAGAGATTTGGTAATCTTGAGGACAGACTCATGTTCTAGTTAGCATGTTGATGACAATTCAAATTGAGTTGGCCAAAAAATTTGGCGACGAGTTTGGCACTTTCAGAGTTTCAGTAGCCGCCATCAGAACAGAACACTAACACTGCACCGAACAATCATAAGTATCAATAAATTTGTCATACAGAATCATCTATGAACCTAGTACATCTAGTTTTGCTTGGTATATTTACCTGCGTAAGAGCTATTTCAGCCATTGGTGACAAGTAATGGCTGTGGTGGAACAGCGGAGCTGTGTCCACAATATCCAAATCCTGATTCTTAAGCCCATCTCGGAGTTTTGTGGCATCCGCTAGAAGAACGCCATTTACAGCACAGTGTGGGTATTTAGCAGCGTGTAAGATGATTTTAGCGTAAGCCGAAGTTTCCAGCGACACTTCCGCCATTATTTTAATCAATGTTTATTCAAATAATTAAAGTAAAAACTGATTTAATTATGTAGCTCGCGGTACCTCGCAGCCAGCAGGAAAGGAAATTGTCAAATAAAAAAATGTCGTTTGTCGGTGTCTGTCATTGCTTTTTTTTTTTTTTTTTTTTTTTTACGTTTACCCCGAAGGGAAGGCTAAAGTCTTTCGACCATATTGCCTAGTCTTACGTCCAAGTATTTTCTTACGTGATAAGTTTTAAACAATAATGTCTTTCGTATTTCATTTTTCAGTTTTCATAAACTGTGTAATATTAAGTCCATCCATTTTTCTTCATATTATTATAGTTGTAGTGTTTGTAGATTATATAGTTCTGTCGTCTCACACGCCGCGCGCTATAGTATGGTGGGGGAGCGGGGCATACAGCCAGTCCCTCACTCACTCTGTTTGGAACCACGAAGCGGGACGGACGCGCGTGCGGCGAGTTGGGCAGTGAGCCGATATAAAGTTAAGTGCACGAACAGTACATTTTGGCGACGAGTGTTGTAAGTACTGTGTTTTTTTTTCTGATTGAAAAAATGCGAAATTGTCGGCGTTTATTTTTTTGGTAAGGAAAGGTTAGAAGGAAAGCTTAATATTGGTGTGCAAGTTTATAATAATTTAACGTGGGTTATTTACTGCAACAAAACTTTGCTTTTTCGTTGTGGACTTTTGCGGGAGGAAGGACATGAGTTAATAACTTATAATATACGTTGATGATAATGCTTAGCTTGATCATTTTGTTTATGTAAACGTGGGTCATATAGTTTTAAACATTTTTATTTTATCATGTGATAAGATCATGTTAAAACGTAAAAGGAAGTTGTTACGTAACTATGCAAACAATACCCTCTAACGTCTATATTATGTAGCATATATAAGCATTAATCGAATTTCATTTTAACAAATATAGTGCTAAATGGACACAAACACCAACAAAATGGTAGTTGTGTATAATGAGGTATACCAATAATAAACATACAGTTAATTAGGATATTATAAATCTGTAGTTATTCTACCTACCCTCTATTCTATCGGGTTCGAGCCCCGATTTAATCTGCTGATTTCTGGTCATCATAACAATTAGTATTTATTATTTGAAATATGTTTTTATCGTAATTAGTTAAATACAGAGTATCTGTTGCTTAAAACTTGAAAAGATGATTGTTTTATTGTAGAACAAAACGGTTGATGCCGTATTGTTTACATATTTTGAGCGATAAGGTGTTGATTAATGGGTTGAATTATCCTATTAATTACGGTTACATTGCGTACATAGGGAAGTTAGTCAGAACGGATGATGCCCGTTCATGAATAGAAGTGTTATGATCAGTAATGATTGAAGCTTTCGTGAAGGTTGGTCAGAACGGATGATGCCCGTTCATGACTAGGAAGAAGTATTATGATGAATTATGTTGGTCAGAACGGATGATGCCGGTTCATGACTAGAAGTATTAGGATGTGATGATGGAAGCTTTCTTAAAAGTTGATTAGAACGGATGATGCCCTTTCATGACTAAAAGTATTATAATGATTGTAGACTGCTATTAATATGTTGAACGTAGTCGTTACTTCAAAACGGAACTGATTTAGTTACATTGATTGGTACCTAAACATTCGTGTACTAATACAACAAACGTCAATGACGAATGCTTTGATTATTGGCAGAAACAAATTGGAGTGTTGTTAGCATTGATTTATATATTACTGCGTAGTTGTTAGTAATACTAAGTTATGCATTTTGCACATTATAACGATATTTTGGGTTCAAATTGAAGGCGGCTGTTATTTAATTATGATTGTAACGAAGTTAGACCATGATTATTATTATAAGGTGAGGCTCTTTATGGTTGACAATTATATTTGCGGTCTTGAGTAATCTTGGATACCAGTGATAGACATGCTGTTTATCCAAATTAACACTTTTAATCTGTCAATAATCAAAGTTAACATTGTCGTTAGAGGTAGTTGCTTATGCAGACGGTACCTAAAGATCTCGTAGGTATAAAATTCGGTCCAAATGGACTGGGATGAAATACAATCAGATCAAGAGGTAGTTTCATTAATTTGGAACGGTACCTAAATGGTCTGGATTCATTAATTTGGAACAGTACCAAAATCAGTCCAAAAGTCCAAATGGATTGGGATGAAATACAATAAAATTAATAGGTAGTTTCATAACTAACATTCCAAATGGATTGAGATGAAATACAATACCTACCTAAAATTAAACGGTAGTTTCAGTAATTTGGAACGGTACCTAAATGATCTTGTATAAATAACAGTCCAAATGGATTGGATGAAATACAATAAAATTAAAAGGTAGTTTCATTAATTTGGAAAGTTACCTAAAGAGGTAGTTCCATTAATTTGGAACGGTACCTAAAGAAGTAGTTCCATTAATTTGGAACGATACCTAAAGACTTAGTTCTATTAATTTGGAACGGTACCTAAAGACGAAAGTTACATCGTCAGAGGTAGTTTGTTATCAAACGGTACCTAAATGAGCTTGTATAAATACTGGGATAAAATACAATAAGATCAAGAGTTATTTCGATTAACTCGAAACGGTACCTAAAGAAGGAAATTACCCCTTCCATCCAGGTAGACCACAAGTATGTCGCACATACGACCTCAACAGTCGTTGGACTGTGTCGGTGACCTAGTTTCAGTTGGTTTACGTTGGGAAAAAACGTGCACCAGAGTCAGACTTGACGGCTACCAAGTTACCACACTCAGGTGGCCTTAGGGCAATAGAGCTTTACTCTTACTCATGGGTCGGTTAACCCTTCCAGAAATATAATATTCCCGATGCACATGTAGAAACTACTAAGAGGACCTTGTGGCTTAATAATATCTGCCACTCAGGTCGATCTTTAGGTTAAGCCACGCTTGCCTTGATTGGTCTGTGAATGGGTTGATCGCCCATTACATATCGTTTCCTCCGTGCCTCGGAAAGCACGTTAAGCTGTTGGCTCCGACTGCCATTTAGATCTTTGGCAGTCGTTACGGGTGGTCAGTGACCTGAAAGTCTGACAACCAGTCTTACCGGAGGGCACCGTATTACCTAGTATTAGCTGTCTTGTGGAGATCAAATAAGCAGTCGTTCTATGTAAAATACTGGTATTCAGCTGCATCCGGTTAGACTGGAAGCCGACCCCAACATAGTTGGGAAAAGGCTAGGCAGATGATGACTGGTAGAAACTACTAGTGGTAACAATTATGTATTTACTGTTGCTATCAACAAGCTCGATGAATATTTGCCCCCTAAACAAAGTCGTGTTTATAAGCGTCACTTGTTGAGGCTCATCAAATAATAAAGTGTGGGAAAATTTACAAGTTTCTGGTCAGACTTGGACATCTGAGCTTAAAAGTAAATTCATGTGTGCGTTGTGGTGGCAGTCATTCAACTGATACTAAAGTTGTCCGGCCCGAGATAAGAATTGTCTCAAGTGTGGGATTTTTGAATATTTTCAAAACAGTGTAAGACTAAGGCGCTGTGTTGAAATTGAGATGTAACGTCATTCTCAAAGACAATGGTGTCCTTGTTGAAAATCAAGTAATATCTAAAAAAAGGAGATTTATGGCCTACGTTAGTCTTAATACCTTAACCGTTCTAGGGTCTATTGACTCTAAACAATTGGTAACAGTTTTTGTAGAGCCAAAGCCAAATTTTATATTGTAAAAATGGGACTAGAAATTTGCTAGGGAAAGACATCGCCAAGTGCCAATGCAGTCTATGGTGTGTTCCCTAAAATTAAAGATGATCTAATTCATATTCTTATAGATAAATTAATTCAACCAGTTGCTCAGCTTTATCGAAGAGTATACCCTAACGGGACAGCGTTAGAGTATAAAATTAATAAAAATAAAAAGACCAAGAGTTTGTTGAGTTTGACACTATATATACCCAGTTTAGGCCCATCTGACTGGATCCCTCCATTGGTACCTGTTAAAAAAGCAGATTTACCATTATGAAGGTACAAATAGCAAATGTGAAAAGATAACAATGTTCTACTAAATGATGCAAAATGTGCATTAGAGTTCATCAAATTGGTTTCTCGGTCATCAGTTCATCACTTATCTTTGTATCTTTGTTTAAGGACAATTTACTGTTGCGCGAAAATAAAATAGGATCATAAAGCGAGGTCAAATATTTTAGCAGCTGCTCAGAAGGTCACTCGAGCATAGTAGTCATGGAAATAATAATAATAAATTTATTTTTTCTCATTTATACACAATAATCATACAATGTCAAATATCTACATAGAGACTGGTGTCTGTTTTAGGTAGAACCTGTATTACAGATCACCAGGCTAACCCTCCGTCGGACATTTCTCATAAGACATAATAATTATAATTAAATGAGTATAAACAATTCAAATAAGTAAATACAAATGAATTAAATTAGAGATAAATTAAATTACAAATAAATCAAATTAGAACATTAATGCCGGTAAGGACTTCGTAATGTAAAATGTTACCAGTTGATGCCTGGTAGTCCGGAAACAGGTAACGCCTGTAAGGACTTCGTAATGTAAAATGTTACCAGTTGATGCCTGGTAGTCCGGAAACAGGTAGCGCCTGTAAGGACTTCGTAATGTAAAATGTTACCAGATGATGCCTGGTAGTCCGGAAACAGGTAGCGCCTGTAAGGACTTCGTAATGTATAATGTTACCAGTTGATGCCTGGTAGTCCGGAAACAGGTAACGCCTGTAAGGACTTCGTAATGTAAAATGTTACCAGTTGATGCCTGGTAGTCCGGAAACAGGTAGCGCATGTAAGGACTTCGTAATGTAAAATGTTACCAGATGATGCCTGGTAGTCCGGAAACAGGTAACGCCTGTAAGGACTTCGTAATGTTAAATGTTACCAGATGATGCCTGGTAGTCCGGAAACAGGTAACGCCTGTAAGGACTTCGTAATGTAAAATGTTACCAGTTGATGCCTGGTAGTCCGGAAACAGGTAGCGCATGTAAGGACTTCGTAATGTAAAATGTTACCAGATGATGCCTGGTAGTCCGGAAAAAGGTAGCGCCTGTAAGGACTTCGTAATGTAAAATGTTGCCAGATGATGCCTGGTAGTCCGGAAACAGGTAACGCCTGTAAGGACTTCGTAATGTAATTTGGTACAGGTGATGCCTGTAAGTACATGATGCGATGCGACGTAGTTATGTCAGTGTTTGATACATGGAGGTTTTATATGGGTGATGCCCGTAATTTGAAGTTTTGTGTACGGATAACTCCCGTTTACTGAAGTTTAAAGAAAATTGAAACAATATTGTTAGTCTAATATGGACTATGGTTTAAATGTATACTGTATGAAATAAATAATGAATGTGTCAGGTTGTTAAAAGGATGATGCCCATTTGGTGACCTAAATTAGCCACTCTTTATTTGTTTCATTGTCCACAAATTAAAATATGATGTCTAAGGACCGACCGAAGGTTCGGTTTC
This sequence comes from Diarsia mendica, assembly GCA_949316265.1. Taxonomy (NCBI): domain Eukaryota; kingdom Metazoa; phylum Arthropoda; class Insecta; order Lepidoptera; family Noctuidae; genus Diarsia; species Diarsia mendica. Next base: position 2,742,738 of record OX438904.1, read on the forward strand.
GGTTTCGGTTTCGGCTAGTTTCGGCCAAAAAATCTAGGTTCGGCCATAGTTTCGGTTTCGGCCAATTATTGGCCGAACCTTTCGGCCCCGCCGAAACAAGGTATACGTGAATTGTCGTGCATCATTCAGCTAACTTCGAGTGCCAGTTGAGTTCGGTAGCCGGCGCGATCGTGATGATTTGAGGTTGTGAGATTTTTCTCGCTCAAACATTAGGTATTTGTTTTTACTTATGATTAATGATGATGTATTTTTATGGCATTCATTAGGGTCTTGTGCTACAGTGTAAAATAAATAGTTTGTAAGGTAAGTAGGTGTGTATTGAAAAGAATTCAATAGATATCTTACTTGGTTCTGTTGAGTTATTCCCTAGAACTTATAAAATATGAATTTATGTAGAAATTAATTTAACACTTAACAGATGTGTGAAGCTACGTGTGATGTTTGATTCAAACATTACTACTTATATTTGTTTGTAATTGTTGATGAATTAAATTTTGTACCCGTATTATAACCACCCCGTAGTTCCGATACACAATTATCTCCAGTGATTTAGGCGCTTTGCACATGGAGCAACTTAAGTTGAGGCAACTTAAGCAACTTTAAAAGTTTCCCGTAACTAGTTGATAGTTGCTACAACGTTTACGGTTGCAGCAGTTTTATGGCAATCTGTGAGCAACTTTCATGACCGAGTTGCTCAATTTACGCAGCGAACAGCGTTCAGTGTGACGATGAATATCGAAGAAGCAGCAATTGTTCTAATTTTATTACGTCGTCGCCGTCTACGTTAACTTTAAAAATCGGTATAATATTTAACAGTTGCTAGTTGCGGCAATTAGCAACTAACTCGGTCATCGATTGCAGCAACTGAAAACTGTTGACGATTGCCGGAACTCGAAACTCGAGATGCTATGTGTGCGCAATCCAATTGAAATATATGTAAACAGCTTGTTGCCAGTTGCTGCAATAGTTGCCCCATGTGCAAAGCGCCTAAAACCTTAACTAATTAATATAATTTAAAAAGTTCGTAATGAAAATTATTTCTTAAAACACCATCTTTGAAAATGATATGAGTACTTTTTTTTTTAAATAATTAGAAAAAAAGTTATATCGACCAATAGAATTTTTTTACTAAAAAGTTTCATATATTTTGAATATTTTCTATTAGCGTGAATGGCCTGCAGTGCTATTAGTCATGTTGCATTTTTCCCTTTAGTATGCGAGGTGCTTAGTTTTGTTTTTATTTTTTGGAAATTATTAAAAAATATAGTAATATTAAAAATGTAGTGCTATTTTTTTTTAAATTTGACAAATAATGTTGATTGTATTTTTTTTTTAAATATTAATTTTACAAATAAAGACCTATTTTTGTTACCTGATTACCTACTTTAATTGTTGCATTTTTTAACACGTGTTAACTGTGTATTTAAGCGTAAAAATAAAATAGATTTTACATTCCATAAATATTTAATAAGTTTCGGTTTCGGTTACGGTTTCGGCCGAAACTGGGACCAAAGCCGAAGGTTCGGTTACGGTTTCGGTTTCGGCTGAAAATCGTGTTTCGGTCGGACACTAATGATGTCAAGCCTTACCTTAGAACAATTTGAGTGCGATGGTGAAGCAGGATCTGTTGGAGGATTAGAACGGAAGCGAAGTGTTATAAGGTTAAATGTTAATAACAAAAGATTAATTGGGAAGTGAAGGAAGTATTAAATTAGTTAGTTATTTCAAAGTGTTTGTTAAAACCAGAATATTGGAAAGATTATTGATGCTATTAATGTTATGCTGAATCGTAACCTTTAGTTGATTATGATATTTGAAAAGTCAATGGAAAAGGAATAAAGAAAAAAATAATAAAGAATATCTGACCCAATTGGCGAAAAGTGGCGGACATTGATCAAAATAGTTTTAAACTAAAGAGTACATTACCTTTGTGATGGCAATTAAAATGTAGAAGGTTGTTATGATGCTCTAATAAAGATGCTACTAAATATAATAAAAGTTATTATTGTATCTAAAACTTTCATTAAAATAAGGAAGAGATGTAGTGTTTGTAGATTATATAGTTCTGTCGTCTCACACGCCGCGCGCTATAGTATGGTGGGGGAGCGGGGCATACCTACAGCCAGTCCCTCACTCACTCTGTTTGGAACCACGAAGCGGGACGGACGCGCGTGCGGCGAGTTGGGCAGTGAGCCGATATAAAGTTAAGTGCACGAACAGTACAATAGTCATAACCATTTTTGTCAAATCAGTAATTAAACGTCATTATAATGTCAAGTCAAATTGGTTTGACGTTTATATGTCAAATTTTAGCTAAATTTTTGGAAAAATAAACATAACCTAAAAATACGTTTTATACATCATTAAATCTAGAGGTAAAAATATATTATACAATAAAATTAAAATAGGTAGATAGAAAAAACACTACTTAAATGTAACCTAGATATCATTTACAGTCTCTGTTATAAATTTGTACAAATATATATACGTTGAGGCATTCATAAGTAGCTCCTGAATGCATTGCGGGACCTTATCAGGTTTTCCATAAACTTTTAGAAGCTCATCCGACAACACAAGGCGCTGAATGTTGAAAGACGAACACTCAAAGAAGATATGATGCAAAGATTGAACTTTTTGCGATTGACAGTACTCACAATAAGGAGACTTGACCATTTTAAGACGATGAAGATGATAATTTAAACGACAATGACCAAAACGCATACGACAAATAAATGAATAAAACTTTCTGTTTATAAAATTACTATTTCTGCAAAACCAAGGTATGGTGTTTATTTGTTTATCTAGATAGGCATACCAAGTGCCTTTATTTTCGATTTGTGTGGTCTGGTATGAATGTTTCCCCCACGATTGACACATACGCTGTCTTAAGAGACTAACAGCGTCTGTATGCGGTATAGAAACACTCATATCAGCTTCGACATTTGGAATTAATTCACCCAGATCAACTATTTTTTTAGCCAGATAATCAGCCTTTTCATTTCCTGCAACACCAATGTGCGAAGGCACCCAAACAAAACTAACTTCAATATTAGAATGAGACAATTCAATCCATAGCTCTTTTATCACATAAATTATGTGGTTGGTGTTAGCATGTAATTTATTATTAGCTAGACTTTTTAAAACACTCATGCTATCACTTACCACAACCCACTTGCTGTGACCTGAATTGCAATTTTTTATATGTTTCAAAGCACTCAGAATAGCAACAGCTTCAGCTGTAAAAACACTAGCATTTTTATCAATTTTTCGACCAAGGCCTATATTTGAGGTTGGCTCATAAATGGCAAAAGATACTGCACTATCATTTTTGGAACCATCACTATACACAAATTTATGATTTGACCACTCTGACAACATTGCATTTACTTCCTCTTTTGAGGACAGGTCCTTTTTATTTTTTATAATTATATTTATGTCTGGAAATTTTGCAATAAAAGCTCCGTGGTAACAAGGCAGAATATGAGATGATTGATGAATATTTATATTTTTAATAAAATGTATGAAACTATGAATATCCTGTAACATGTAAAATGACTTTTTATCTAATCTAGCATTGAAATGCAACAGATTGGCCAAGAGACTATTGTTAGAAACACTAAAAAGTTTTAATATAAATCTTTCTTTCAAATAGTCAAACCGGATTCTTAAAGGTGGAATGTTACATTCAATCTGCATTGCATTTATAGGAGTACTTCTGAATGCCCCAGTTATAACACGTAAGCATTTGTTTTGCAGAACATCTAAACTATTTACAATTCTGGTATCAGCAGCAAAACAGTAAAAACCATATTCAAAATGGCTACGAACCAAAGACTTATACAGCAATAGCAAAATTTTGGGATCTGCACCCCAGTATGAACCAGCCAAAGATTTCAATATATTGTAACTTTTATTTGCTTTGCTAATTATATGTTTGGTATAATTGTTCCAGGTTAAATTATATGAAAAAAGAACCCCTAAAAATTTGACTTCCTGTGAATTGGGCAATGCAATATTGTTATATTGCACGGGAGGCATATTATGACACTGTTTACCAAACACAACCACTTTAGACTTTGATGGATTGACATTAAGATCAAGGTAAGAGAAATATTTACACAAATTTGACAAGGCATCATTGACTATTTGAACAACCTGTGATAAGTTGGCTCCAGAAGCATAAACAACTAAGTCATCTGCAAATTGTAAATTTTTTACTTGAGACCCTAAAATTAAAGAAGGTCGGCCAAATCGTACCTGACGATGAAACGATGGGGTCCCAATATGGCATATATATGAAAAATACCCTTATTTTTTAAGGTCTTAAAAAACGCAAGAAATAACTCTCTAAGTAGCCACAAAAAAAAGTTATCCATTTATTTGTGTTCTTGTAACTGTTTCAAAATAATTAAAATAATAGTTTCAGAACGCACTGGAACGCACCTAATTACGATTCATTTTGCGGATGAAAGGACTTGGTATTCAAAGACTAATTATTCACGTTTTTCTGAATAGTTGTTCATCCAAATTCAATTCAATTAGTACGCAGGCATCAATTTCAACTACTATGCTTATTTATTATGTACTGGATTCTTGTCATAAAAATAATTATGTAGGTTCATAGTAAGCTTAGCGACTCAAACGGCAACGTTTTTCACTTAGCGTTTTGTTCACGTACAACGGAACGTCATTTGTGATCGACAAGTTACATAATCTGTGGTCATCGATACGCGGCTTTTTTGAAGTCGTTCATAAAAGACTTCACGTGTGATGATAATTATTATGCCATCCTTGTTTTTTACACTATACGCTGTGAAAGTTAGAGCAATAGGTGTAGTTTTCATTGAATTGTCGGTCAAAATCTGCCGTCGAAGCGGACCAGACTCCACGAGACGGCTTGACAGAAGGCTCTTTTTGTGACAACTCTAGGAGACTCATGGACAGACAAGAAGTGCGTTTTGAGATATGTTCCATTTTTTGGGTAATTATCTGAGAGAAATCGAAATAAATGGGAACGAGATCGATAATAAGCCTCTTCGCTTATCGCTAACTACACTTTTAGGCTACTTCTCAGTCGGGTTAAAGGTATTTGTTGATTCTAACCTCAAAAGTATTGTTGACGTTATTACAAAAAATCGTGGCTATTTAGGTGCGATTTTTCAACAGGATGGTGTTTACAACATAAAAACAAACCAATTAAACTATAGCTTGTTTTGGGACATGAAAAATAAAAGTCGGGTCCAGCTCCTATAGAAATTTGGCCATTGTTCTTTAAACTACGTATATACAATATAAATAATAAAGGTGATAAAATACCTCCTTGACAAACTCCTTTTGAAGCAAGTCTAGGACCATAAAGATGTCTATTAAATTTAGCAAATACTTTTCTATTACTCAGAAAATTTCTGACCCATATTATAATTTTTCCAGGGATACCTATTTGTAATAGTTCATGGCATAGAATATCTATATTTACACTATTAAAAGCCCCAGCCACATCAAAGAAAACTCCAACCAAATTATTATTGGCCAATAGAGAGGAATGTATATCAAGCTGCAATTGACAAACACTTTCCCTAGCAGATCGATTTCTACGAAAACCAAATTGATTAGAAGGTAGAATATGATATTTTTCGACATAAAATTCTAAACGCTGCTTCAACAATTGCTCGAATAGTTTACCAACACAAGAAGTAAGTGCTATGGGACGATAGGAATCTGGACATAATTTGGATTTTTCTGGTTTTAAAATTGGTACAAGACAATCCACTTTCCACTCTTCAGGTATAATATTATTTTCCCATAACATATTCAGGACTTTAAGGAATGTTTTTAAACCAGTAATGCTAAGTTTTTTAAATAATATGTATGGCATTCCATCAAGACCATAAGTAGTGTCTCTTCGAGAGGAGATGGCAGATATTAATTCACTGGTTGTAAAAGGATTAAGTAGAAAACTATGACTGGAATTAGTATTATTATTAAACAAAGAACTTGGGGCTTGTATAACAAAATCCGGAGAATATTTCTTCAAAAAATCTAAAATCCATGCGTCGTTTTCATGACTATTAAAATTATATGTTTTGTTATATTTACGCATGAATTTCCATATGACGGATATTGGCGTGCATCTGTTGAAAGTTTCACATAAAGACATCCAACTTTTTTGACGTTCTGTTTTTATAATTAATTTTTTTAATGCTCGAAGTCTTTTGAATTGGATATATGTTTCTTCTGATGGGTTATTTTTGAAGTTTATGTAAGACGTTTTGAAATTTGATACAGCCTCTGTACACTTCTGATTCCACCAAGGAAGGGAAGTTCTTCTAATCCTATTTGTAGGACATGAATGATTGCTGGTATTTTTATTGACCTTACAATTTGGTATGGAATTAGCAGCAGCTGTACGTAAAATTGTACAAAAATGATGATATGAATCAAGAGGATGTATATTAACTGTTTCGAAATCAACTAATAATTCATCCACATTATTACTATACATTTGCCAATCTACCATTTTGTAATTTGAGTAGGTGGGCAAATGTTCAGTACCTGAACAACTTCCACAAAAATCATTATTTTGACTATTACTAATCACTACTTTTATAATTACAGGGATGTGATAACTACTACCCAGAGGACTATCATGTACTTGCCATTCACAATTAAGTGCCAATGATGAAGAAACCAAAGACAAATCCAGTGCATTAGGACGCCATGTTAGAGAGCCAATAGTTGTTGCCTGACCATTATTAAGCAAAATTAAATTGTGTTCTTCAATGACTTCCAAGACAATTCGACCACGTGGAGAGTCAGAACCACAACCCCAAGATGTGTGATGAGCATTAAAGTCCCCAGCAAATATAAAAGGACCAGGGATAGACTTAACCAATGTATCAAATTTATCCATAGTAAAAGCTGGATTAGAATTTAAAGGACTATAGAAACTGACAATACTCATCTCCTTATTATTAACTGTGATTTTTACACAAATATTTTGTAAAGAATTGTCAAAATAAGTGTTAATTTTATTATAAATAATACTTTTATGAATTATTATGGCAACTCCGTTGTGTTTGTTACCACAATCATTCCGTTCAATATCGTAATTTTTAATTTTAAAAATTTGATCAGATTTGAACCATGTTTCACTAATTATTGCAATGTGAATATTGTGTGTATAGAGGAAATTGGTAAATATATGTTTGTTGCTATTAAGACTTTGTGCATTCCATTGCATTATGTTTAAATTTGATATATTATCCATTAAGAAGGTGAAGAAATTTTAGTACTTAAAGTTTTTTTTAAAACCTCTTTAATTGATGATGTGTTTATAGGGACATCTTTATTGCTAACTATTTTGGTAATTGTCTCTACTAAAATATTTATAAATTTATCGGATTTCATTAAATTATTAATCTGTACATCTAAAGTTTTTGCTGTTAAAGCTGGAAAAGCGTTAATATTAAAAAGATCAGAGTATGTGGTACTTCTTGACTTTATTTTGTTTTCTTCTATTTTTTGCTTTTTTAAAGGACAAGATGAGGAGATAGCTATGTGGTCGCCCTTGCAGTTTGCACACTTAGCATCCTTTGGGTCGACCTGACAATTCTTAAAATTATGATTTAATGTACAAATTGAGCAAACCTCGGTGTTGCGACAAAATTTAGCGATATGTCCATATCGAAGGCACTTTAAACATTGTTTAACAGGTGGAATATATTTGCTTACCTCGTGGCGCCATGAGTCTAAATATATATAAGGAGGAAGAATGGTGGAGGCGAAGGTAACAGCAACTGCCTGTGTTGGGACAAATTCAACACCAGCGAAACCCTTTACCCTGCGCATGAAGCGCCTGACCTGTATTACGTTTTTGGAGCTGCCGATCAATGAAAATATTTCCTTATTGGCCATGTCGACAGGGACTGCAGTGAGGACCCCAGTTACCTCTGTGTCTGTGGCAGGGATGGATGCTTTTAGTGTTAATTGATCTAATAATTTTTTATTTTTAATAAACATATTTGCGTTGTTTGGCAAATCAAACGTGATGCCGACCTTGTATTTATTTATTGAACGCAAATGCATGACTCCTGATACTCCATGCTCACGTATTCCTTTAGATAAAGCCATACGGTCCCTATCACTAAATGGTTTATTTTCTTCTACGTGATTTAAGAATACAACCAACTCTTTTTGGTTAGTATCTTCAGGGTAGCTGCGTGTGTATCCCTTTACCTTAAAAATTTTATACTTTTCTTTCGGGTCCTTGTCTGAAATAGTTTCCCTAAAAGAAAAACAAGTTACCGCCGATTCCGCTGAGTCAGAATCAGTGGATAATACCTGCTGGGGATCCGGAGGCGGATCCCCCTCCTTCCTTTTTCTCTTCTTAACCATTATTTATACCTATATCTTACACTAAAAACTAAGTATTCATAAATATTTACAAAGATATTGTGAAAAAAGCCAAATAAAAGAATTTTAAAATCAAAAAGCGCGCCTTCACCCTATAACGTTTTCCCGCCTTTTTTCTCGGTGTCATTGCATTGTCATTTGTCAAAAATATTTTATGGTTTAGCTATTTGCATTTTGAGACACCGATGCATGCCAGAAGCAGAACCACTAAAACTATTTAGCATCTTCATCTGCTTAATTTTTCTCCATGTTAAAGTTGGCTTCAAGTCTAACCTGAATCCTGATAGATAAAACTAGCAATTACAGTTATTTCTTCGTCGTCCATGACAAAATTGGGAAGCCGGAATTGACTGCCAACTTGATTGGTTCGACTTTGGACGTACGTTTCCACTTCCAGCCATGAAGTTTCCAGCAAGCGTGCGGAAGCATATCTAAGCATATATTCTACTCTTTGGTCATGGATAGAGGATAGAGGTATAGTTGGGTTGGATCCATGAAGTTATAGATAAATATGGAGACCACACTTCGAATACCTACTTGAAGCAAAACTTATGCATCGCTATCTCGCTCTCTGTGGGCTGACCCTCTCTTTCTAAGTAGGGTAACCTTTATTTTATTTTACCTAGGACATTACGTAGTTCCTTTTCATAACTTGTTTGATTAAATTTTTAAATTAATATATCCACATCTCTGTTCACTTCTAGATTGATGAAAGATGCCAATGATAAATTACGAAAGAAGCTGTTTGCTTACAGTGTGAAAGTTCCTGATTTTTTTTGGCAGTTTGTCATTTTCAATCACGCAAAAAAGTCTTACGTAATTTCGCACAGAAATAGAATATAGACCATGGCCAGTATAAAACTTTAGTTCCTGTAGCAATACGAAATTAATGATCTTTAGTGTCCGACCGAAACACGATTTTCAGCCGAAACCGAAACCGTAACCGAACCTTCGGCTTTGGTCCCAGTTTCGGCCGAAACCGTAACCGAAACCGAAACTTATTAAATATTTATGGAATGTAAAATCTATTTTATTTTTACGCTTAAATACACAGTTAACACGTGTTAAAAAATGCAACAATTAAAGTAGGTAATCAGGTAACAAAAATAGGTCTTTATTTGTAAAATTAATATTTAAAAAAAAAATACAATCAACATTATTTGTCAAATTTAAAAAAAAATAGCACTACATTTTTAATATTACTATATTTTTTAATAATTTCCAAAAAATAAAAACAAAACTAAGCACCTCGCATACTAAAGGGAAAAATGCAACATGACTAATAGCACTGCAGGCCATTCACGCTAATAGAAAATATTCAAAATATATGAAACTTTTTAGTAAAAAAATTCTATTGGTCGATATAACTTTTTTTCTAATTATTTAAAAAAAAAAGTACTCATATCATTTTCAAAGATGGTGTTTTAAGAAATAATTTTCATTACGAACTTTTTAAATTATATTAATTAGTTAAGGTTTTAGGCGCTTTGCACATGGGGCAACTATTGCAGCAACTGGCAACAAGCTGTTTACATATATTTCAATTGGATTGCGCACACATAGCATCTCGAGTTTCGAGTTCCGGCAATCGTCAACAGTTTTCAGTTGCTGCAATCGATGACCGAGTTAGTTGCTAATTGCCGCAACTAGCAACTGTTAAATATTATACCGATTTTTAAAGTTAACGTAGACGGCGACGACGTAATAAAATTAGAACAATTGCTGCTTCTTCGATATTCATCGTCACACTGAACGCTGTTCGCTGCGTAAATTGAGCAACTCGGTCATGAAAGTTGCTCACAGATTGCCATAAAACTGCTGCAACCGTAAACGTTGTAGCAACTATCAACTAGTTACGGGAAACTTTTAAAGTTGCTTAAGTTGCCTCAACTTAAGTTGCTCCATGTGCAAAGCGCCTAAATCACTGGAGATAATTGTGTATCGGAACTACGGGGTGGTTATAATACGGGTACAAAATTTAATTCATCAACAATTACAAACAAATATAAGTAGTAATGTTTGAATCAAACATCACACGTAGCTTCACACATCTGTTAAGTGTTAAATTAATTTCTACATAAATTCATATTTTATAAGTTCTAGGGAATAACTCAACAGAACCAAGTAAGATATCTATTGAATTCTTTTCAATACACACCTACTTACCTTACAAACTATTTATTTTACACTGTAGCACAAGACCCTAATGAATGCCATAAAAATACATCATCATTAATCATAAGTAAAAACAAATACCTAATGTTTGAGCGAGAAAAATCTCACAACCTCAAATCATCACGATCGCGCCGGCTACCGAACTCAACTGGCACTCGAAGTTAGCTGAATGATGCACGACAATTCACGTATACCTTGTTTCGGCGGGGCCGAAAGGTTCGGCCAATAATTGGCCGAAACCGAAACTATGGCCGAACCTAGATTTTTTGGCCGAAACTAGCCGAAACCGAACCTTCGGTCGGTCCTTAATGATCTTCTATCTATCTATATAAATAAAATAAAAAGAGAAGTCCTGACAGACTGACTCATCAACGCAAACCCTTGGACCTAGAAAGCTGAAATTTTGCACAGACGTTCCCTTTATAATCTAGACAAGGAATAAGGAAGGATTTTTTGAAATTCAACCCCTAAGGGAGTTAAATAGGGGATGAAAGTTTGTATGGAAAATCGCCATTTTCACGTGGGCGAAGCCGCTGGCAAAAGCTAGTAAATCATAATGACAGAAGAGGTGGTGACACGACCACGGTGGTTGCCTACCGCAAGGGCTGGTGGGGTGGCTCAAGATAATGAATCTGGAAGGATTTGGGAGAGATTTTTGTCCAGTACAACTCTTACTATAAAATCATGAAATCACAAAAAAGAAATTAGATGTTTCTTTTATTTTGTAGACTAATGAAAATGATACATATAAGATGATTTTTTTTTAAAGATTTCTGGGTAAATCAGTGTTAAGGTTTTTTACCACTGTGGAATTTTTAATATTATGTATTTTCATCTAAATACGAGGCTATAATAGGAACGGTAATACATATTATTATGTATAAAACCTCAAAAAGAAACAAAAACACTTTCTAAATTAAAATCATTTTATTATATTACGAAGACATGTCCTGATTTTTTTAGTCTGTCGTAAAACTCTTTACTTAAGAATCTTAGATTTCTTCTGCAGTATTTTTTCTTCAGTTGATTTTATTTACACCTGCACGCCCCTATCAATCTTCGTAGAGACCTGGGCTTCGCTGTTGACCTAAAACCAGAAGAGTGTGAAATCAGAACATAATTTTTTATTATTCATTACATTTACTGTATTATTTAAATAGTAATTGGTAAAAATTTCCATTAAGACCCAAATTTTAGAAGGGAGAGGGGGTGGGGGTTTGGAGGGGGGGAGGGGGGCTACCCCCCAGTACAACTCCCATTCCTCGGAGCCCCGTGGTTTCCGAGATATCCATGGTCAAAGTTTTGAGGTTAGAATAGCGCTAAAACGCGAAACGGGTACAAATTTTGTGTCGTTTGACAGGGGAAGGGTGAGGGGGTGGTGCCCACTGTGCCCTGGCACCACTCCCATGTAAAGGCGACGCACCATTCTTGAGAAAAATTCATTTTTTGGAACCCAGTCGACGGAGCCCCGCTTCGCGGGGCTCCTACTTCTGGGTGGTTTTTAAAAAAAATAACCACGAAGGGGATGGCGGGGTCTATTCGCTCGCTTCGCTCGCTCATTCGACCCCGCCATCCCCTTCTAACCTAACCTGTCCGTGTCGGGGTGCCCCAAGTCCCGAGCTCGCTTCGCTCGCTCTTGCATCCAAGTTTTCCTAGTTACGTGTTCGGTACCCTACAAACCTAACCACCCCGCTGTTTTTGGTATTATAATACAGCAACAATTATTATGCACACTCTTAATACATCCAAAAATACAACAAAAAAAAATTAAAAAAAAAAAAATAATAACTGTTACTTGACAATTTGCAAAAAGCTTTCTAATAATGAGTACTATCTACAAAAAAAATATGAACTTCCTGGGTCTTAATGGAAATTCTATCCTAGTAATTGGCTATTTGACTACTGTTAAAAAATCACGAAAATGTTATGTTATTTCAAAGAACTAACAGAAATAACACGGTGTGTGAAAAAAGTAATAAAATGTAATAAAGCGAGTATGATAATGACTATATAATTAATGAAGGTCCCACGGAAAGTCCCAGATATATCCCCAATATGGTCATACTACTTCAGTATGACTCCTTAAAAACCAAAACAAATAAAATTGCAGAAAGTCCATGAAATTCAATGTAAAACTGTTTGGTCTTTACATAGTTATCTAAGTTATCATTGACTAAATCATAGGTCAAGCTTTTATGAAGTAATTAATTGAAAATACAAAGAAATATGCAGAAATATGTTTACAATTAATTAGTGTCAAAAATCCCGATTTAAACACTTACGCGTGAAATCTTATATCACCTCCTGGACACCACGTACTACCACAACCACGCACTGACGCACTACACAAGTTTGCACCATTTTCTCAATTATAACTTTGATTACAGGCAAATATCTCAAACGAAACTGAACCGCAAAGTAAACAACCGCCATATTGGTACGATTTATGTTGACATGTGGGGCCAATGTTGCCACATTACCACATCCTTAGGAAATGGGAAAATAATTCACTGATTCGCCAACCTTGTCAAGCATTCGTGACATACTATTTTGGAATTTTAATTTCAGTAATCTTAGTTTAGCTTTTTATTTAATAGCACATTATTTGACAGTATTTAACTTCTGATTACATTTGTGTGGTGACTCTTTTTAAAAATGAATAAGGAGATTTTAATAACGAGATAGCAATACTATCGTCCACCTTAGAAAGAGAGGTAAGCCCACAGAGAGTGAGATAGAGAATCGTAGGTATTTGACTCAAAGTTTTGTTCTAAGTGTGGCCTCCATATTTATCTATTTCTTCATGGTTGGATCTCAATGGGTTGGAAGCGCAGCTCTAGGCATCAGCTGATGGAACCCTATGGGATGAAGCGTATGTCAATGTCATTGTTTTGTCAGCTATTGTAGGCTATTGTTGACATGTTGTTGACACTTAAAAACTACAAAGCATAAAAATACTTCATTATTTTCAATGTTTGTTACTAAATATTTAACAGCAATCTCCTGATTATGGATAAATATGATACATCTCAAATTACAGAATTCCCTCGATACGAGGCAGAGTCCGCTCAGAGCGGTGTCTCGACGTTCTTTAATAAATTATGGAAGTTTCCAATTTTTTCGCCAAGTGAAGGCGCAGACAGTTTGCAAAATAGTGCGATGAGCGACGGTAACGACGCCCCTCGTACTGGCGATGAGAAGCAGGATTATGATGATGGGAAACCGGAGACTGCGTCCTATGCTATTGAGTTAGAGGGACGAAGTTTGCCTAATGTCCTTAGAAGAATAAGCAGTCTCATTGCTATGGGGTCAGGCGTAAGTAGACCATAACTATAACTTATCCTAGTAATTCAGACTTCTGTATGTTAATTGTTTTTTTTTTTAATTCAGAATAAAAATAAAAAGCAACCATATAAAACACTAGAATCCAATAGATTATATTATGCTTAATATTTCGTATTTGGCTACCTATCTAATCTTATCTATGTTGCATTTAGCAAATTGACCTTGAATTAGGTAATTAATTGTTTATATATCTGCACTTAGTATAATTTCATATTTCAGTCAAGGACCACATTATTCAAGTTTTCATCAAAATTAGTTTACTTTATGTATTTATTCATATCTATTGTTTTAAAAGTCACCATAAAGTTAAAGGTGTGTTACTAATCTTAGTAGTTCTTAATCCTCTTGTGACTTAAACTGTCTGACCAGTGCAAAGTGACTCTAGAAGTCTAGACATATATTTTGTTGTTTGCCTCATATAAGTCTCACCACAATGACTGTTCAAAATGCTTAGACGAGGACTTGGATCTTTTGACACCCAGTATTTTATGAAATCAATGTACTAATGTGTTATTAATACAAGAGTATTTATGTAAATTATAGATTTTCTTACAGGGTGGTACAAAGTACGCAGATACGGAACTGGCCCGCTACTGGATGCCTGATGACATATCTCGCGAGTGCTATGAATGTGCCACAAGGTTCAGTACGCTGAGAAGAAGACACCACTGCCGTGTTTGTGGGCAGATATTCTGTTCTAGATGTTGTAGCCAACGTGTACCAGGTAAATAAAATTAATTACACTAGTTTTTTTCCTTTTGGTTCAATAAGTGGCCATGTAATTTCAGCCTCAGTGGTGTTATTCAGTTGGCCAAGGGTGCAGGTAAAAACACCTATGATACAGGTTAATGACACCTGGGACAATCCAGCAGGTGGAGCATAGTCTAAGCCACTAAGACCATGGTTTGAAAGATCCCGAAGTCATGGAGAGAGGCCTTTCTTGGCAGGGGAATGATGCAGGGTAACAATAAATAGAAACTAAGAGCCTAGTTTCTGAAACAATAATCAACAGAATATGACAATAGGCTGGTGAACTATTAGGTAACCTCTACAGGCATGATGTTATGTAATTTTATCTGTTGATTACATTCAAATCAACAGAGAAAATTTAACAGAAACCATCCATTAAATTAATGTAACATTATTGGTAATTTTTATGTCAGTTAGCCAACAAGAACAGCTAATGTATTAGCTGTCCACATTGGCTGTGTATTACATTAGTTTGTTAGCCTTTTAGGTACACAGAGCAGAAGAATATTTCTTTTCTTTTATTTCGTCTATTAACTTATTAATACTTGAAGCATAACATAATAGCCTATGTATAGTCAATTATTCCTCACAAATAGCAATATAACACCATATATCCTTGCTTCAGGACACATATTCGGTTGCGCCGGCGGACTACGAGTATGTACTTATTGTTGCAATGTAGTGCTGAGTTATCTAAAAGAGAATGATATGACCGGTGAGATTCCACCAGATCTGAGAACCTTACAGGAAAACTTACAGGTTTGTGAAACCCTTAATACCACCTTTTATGGGCTCTACAAGCACACAGCTAGGGTACCTTACTCGCACTCATTACTCGTACCTTACAGCTTTTAGAGCCCACTAGGAAATTCTATCAGCAAAAATTACAAACTTTCAAAGCAACTTTAAAAAAAAAAATTGTATGGCCTACAGCTGATAGTTGTTCCGGGTCTGGGTGTTTGTGTATGTTTGTAAACGCGGAGATTTTTGTAAAAAGGAGAAACTCCTACTAAGAGGCAACAATTAAAAAAAAAACTATTAACCCCTGTTTTTTCAGGTGAAGTTCCCTGAGAACAAGTCCTCTCAATCGAGCAAGTTACGCGATAACTTCATGTTCGCGCGCGAACAGGAGGAGCGTTGTGAAACGCGCACGTCGCAGAAGGAGGTGCTGCACGATGTGTTCCGACAGCTGACCTTCACGCTGCCCACGCAGCAGCACAGGTAACATACACACACAACACAGGTATCACGCGGTAAGGCAGGTAACATGCGAACAGGAGGAGCGTTGTGAAACGCGCACGTCGCAGAAGGTGCTGCACGACGTGTTCCGACAGCTGACCTTCACACTACCCACGCAGCAGCACAGGTAACATACACACACAACACAGGTATCACGCGGTAAGGCAGGTAACATGCGAACAGGAGGAGCGTTGTGAAACGCGCACGTCGCAGAAGGTGCTGCACGACGTGTTCCGACAGCTGACCTTCACACTACCCACGCAGCAGCACAGGTAACATACACTTTTTTTCCTACTCCTCCGCTATTCTTTTCTGATTAATTTCTTTGCGGGATCCAGATAGTTCATTTCTCTGGGACTTCTCGAGTTTCGTTGTCTCAACGCTTTGCTAGTGGTCGCCGATGTTGATTCTGGCTTTCAGGAGTTTTTTGGGAATACTGGGGCGGTCTAGTCCCAAAAAAATATTGTTTTATCGTATTCAGCTATATCGATATTAAACCTTGTATAATTTCTTATTATTTTCAGGTATCGTCTTGTACGCTACAATGGCGTTTGGCGTGGCTGTGACATTCTGCAATGGGTCATCGATAACACCAACAATAAGACGAGGTGAATAACCTTTACATACACACTGACAGCTCTTGAACGCGGTTTAATAGTGCTGATCGATTTAAATTTTAGTCGTGAATTTTGCTCTAAAAACCAGCTTGGTTTTCTTTTCCAGAGCGCAAGCAACAATGGTATGCCAGAACCTCCTAAGCGCCGGCTACATGGACTGTATGACGGAACTGCCTCAGTTCGCCGACTACGCGCTGTACAAGCCCATCGTGCTGCCGCCGCGGGCCACCGATGAGGTTGAACCACGTAAGTACCTACACACACTGAAGTGTACAGGTAGATTATCATCGAGAATGAACTTCAACTACGTAAAAGAGGAAGTTCTTCTAATTCAGCTTGCAAGATTTGATTTATAATAAATTATAAACTAACAATCATTACAATTTTTTTTTTTTTGCTTTTTTTTGTATTTCTACCCGACTGCCACGAAGCCCAAAAAGAGGGTTATTGTATGTTTGTAACGAATAAACTTAAAAACACAGGACCGATTTTAAAAATTATTTCATCATTAGAATGCTACATTATCCCTGAGTAACTAACAGTAACATAGGCTATATTTATTACAAGTTTAAAAAATAAACGTCCACCCGTGCAAAGCCGGAACGGGCCGCTAGTCATTTATAAAATAAATAGCGTTAAAATGAAGATATTTTTCAGAAAGCCAAGGTCAAGTAAACTATCTTCAAAATGCGCATTCGTCCACAGCAGAGGATTCAACGAGATTAGTTGAGAGCGTCTCATCTTACTGCCTCGATCTCAACCTTGGAGAGAACTCCGCGAGGCTCATCAGAACGTCTAAAGCAGGTATTCATGCGATAATATATCTTAATGCATATTATGTAGAGCTGAATCAAGTTCAGAATTAATTTTATGAATTGTTTTAGAGAAGAAATCTTCGTCTAGTGAAGAAGAGGCGCCTGCTATAGAACAAAATGAAGGTGAATATTTATTTATTTTTAAACAAACATTCGTTTTAATAATTCTAGAGCTATGTTGATTTCTTTCTATTTTACCGTTATCTTCGATGGTTCAATCGGACAAAAAAAGCTAATAATTAGTCCGTCAGATAGATTTCCAAAAATTATTGGACACGTATTTTTCTTTTTTCACGTAAACTTAAAATGAAGACGATACAGTGCTTCGAAAACTCGTGTGACGTCATATGATAGTACATTTTGACGACACAAGTGACGTTTCAAGCCCCACTCCAAGATCTTTGATGCGTTTTATCTTCGTCATTTTTTATTGATTTGATAAAACAAAAAACACGTATTCAGTATTTTTCGATAATCTAACTTACGGACTAAACAGAATCATATTATTTTGACCCAGTCCGATCCCCTATTGCTATTTCCTTCATTATCTTCCTGTCCTTATCCCATTCTATTCGGGGTCGACCCAACACGTTTTCTTCTTCCATTCTTTCCTGTCAGACGCCACAGCATCATTTACTCATTTCTCATAACATTCCTCACACAATTCATCCATCTTGTCTTTGGCCTCCCTCTCTTTCCATAAACAATAATGTATTTTACTTTTTTAATTGTTATTAAAATCGTGGTTTTCTCAGTATCGACAGAAGCACGCAACATATGCAAGGCGATCGTCGTTTCGGGCGAAGACCACCTTCGTCTACTGATGCGACAGTGTCTGGCTCGACACGCCCTCCCGGCTGCCTGGCTAAGTGTGCTCTATCCTCTGTGTGTACACGCCGCTGAAACCATCGTGCTAGGTACGTACATGTCTTGAGCAGTGGTGTGAGCGGCTCCAACTGCCGCAATATCCACTGCGAAGCCTGGCTGAAAAGACGGGAAAGCATCTTCTACAGGCTCACTCAGGTCAAACTCAAACCATTTATTTCAATCAGACTGTTACAGAAATTTTTGAAGGACAGCAAAACAAATAAAGCGAAGTTACAGTCCAAAACAAACCGGTCGTCTTTTGGTTTCCCTCGACACCAAAAAAAGGGTACGCACAGTCAGTGCCCTGTATAATTTTTAAACTAATATCGATGTAAACAGTGCATAATACAATGTCTTGAGTTGGAATGGCTTACCCTGTTACAGTGTTACAGGGTGTTGAAAGGGTAACCCGTTCGTAACAGGGTTTACTATACCCGTTCGGAGCTGTAACATGTATAATAGGGTTTCTTTTTGAAGCGCTTAAAAAAAGCCCTTCAAAAACCCTTTCAACGAGTATCCGGACGGTCCCTGATTACCTGCCCCTTTTTACAAGGACAGTGGGGTCAGGTAAAGAATGGTGGGGAAGGGTGCTGACCGTACGTGCATGTGCTCTATCGATTGTGTATACTATATAATTATAC
Source organism: Diarsia mendica (assembly GCA_949316265.1). Taxonomy (NCBI): domain Eukaryota; kingdom Metazoa; phylum Arthropoda; class Insecta; order Lepidoptera; family Noctuidae; genus Diarsia; species Diarsia mendica. Next base: position 2,761,599 of record OX438904.1, read on the forward strand.
TAATCATCATCATAATTTCATCCAAAAGACGTCCACTGCTGGACATAGATCTCCATAAATTCTAATAGTGAGATATTTCCGTACAGACGTGAACAGTAATGACATAGACGTACGGAACTACGTGCAAGTGAAGAAGGTGCCCGGCGGTACTATGAGGGACAGCTGCGTCGTGCAGGGAGTTGTACTTACTAAGAATGTAGCTCACAGGTGAGATTACTGTTTTTTTTCTGTTCATGTGTGTAGAAGTAATTGCGCAAGGGAATTCAGTCGCGTTAAGTGGCTATGTTGTGGAAAATCGTTGTACATAGAACGTAATCTTCTTAACAATTTAATTGTTGATTACAATCAACAATTAAATTGATAAGAAGATTACGTGATTACGTGTGAAGTTGACTCCCATAAAATATCAAATCATTTTGATTTTGAACTTCCTTTATCAAGTTTGGAGCTAATTTGATCCATATTTATTTTAACGCAGAGGCATGCCGCAGCAGATATCGAATCCTACGATATTACTTCTAGACTGTTCTATCGCGTATCAGCGAGTTGAGGGGAAACTTACTTCGCTGGAACCAGTCTTGATGCAGGTCAGTTGAAAATTTATTTTCATGCCTGTAATTCCTGATGGGTTTTATAATAATAATAATTTCTTTATTGGGAACAACATAGGAACCATTTTTGTTAGTACACAACTTAAACACTAGGATTAGTAACAAATTGGAATAAAATACAGTTTAACTAACTAATGAGTCATATACTTACGAGGCATTTCATGAGGACAATGATTCCGCATGAGATGCCTCAGCACAGGAGCTCTCGGGTCCTCAGCCACGACTTTCAGGATGCTGTTGTCACTCCCCCGAATCCTCCTCACAAGCGATGCCACCTTTTTCCTTATGATAGCGTGGAAACCATCTGTACCCGATTGGGCAAACATCCCCGAGGCACTACAGAAACGAGGGAGTTTCAACATCATCCTGAAAACATTGTTATATTGGACGCGCAAGGCATTTAGCGTCCCCCGAGAACAATTGAACCACAGACTTCCCGTGTACAGGCCTTGACAGTACGCTTTAAATAATGTTATTTTGACATCAGGTCAAAAAAGGTACAACGAAAAAATCTGCGCGCCAACATGTTCCCGCGGACCGCCAACGCCCTGCGCTCCCTCTCCACGTCATCATCGTCTTTAAGGTCGTCGACAAGTATATGACCCAGATACTTGAACTTAGTTACCTGCTTAATATTATCGCCGTTCAATTCAAAGTAATTGAAGTCATGGTGTCTGTACACTTGCCGGCGGCCTTGAAGACCATGAACTCGGTTTTCCTCACATTATACATCAGACCATGTGATGCGGCGAATTTCTCACACACCTTCAGCATTTCCCTGATTGACCTCCCAGTCGGGCCCAGCACCACCATATCGTCCGCGTAGCTGATGTTGTTCACACAAACACCCCCCACTCGGCAACCGACACGCATGCCGCTGAGCTCGACCAAGAGGTCATTCACATACAAATTGAACAATTTTGGCGAGGACAACCCCCCCTGTCTCACCCCGCATTCCAACTTGTATGACTTAGAAAGGCAGTTTGACCACCTAACACAATTAGCCTGATTCGAGTACCAGTACTGAAATATTTTCAGAATCTCTGCCGGTATACCCCTGTCTTCCATCTTTCTCCAAAGCACTTCATACGAAACGAGATCGAAGGCCTTGGAGAGATCCAAAAAACAGGCGTACACCGGAGTCCTCCGTTCTGTGTAGTACTGGACAGTGTGCTTGAGAGCCAGAATCGCGCTTTCAGTTGACAGTCCAGGTCTAAACCCGAACTGAGCGTCGTGTATGTGTATGTACTTATCCAAACAAGACTCAAGCACACTATCCAACACCTTGGCTACAGTTGTCGCAAGACAGATCGGACGATAGTTCTCTTTGTCCGATATGTCCCCTGTCCTATTCTTCACTATGGGCACCACAGTAGTTTTCATCAAGTCATCCGGTAAGTATGTATGAGTAATGCACATATTGAAGAACATGGACAGGACCCTCGGCACGTGTACACCAGCATATTTTAGATGCTCAATACTGAGCCCATCGTGGCCAGGAGATTTACCTCTACGCATACTGTCTATAACTTTTTTAAGTTGCTTCACTGTAAATTTAAGTAAAGGTTCCTCGCCCGCCACGATGAGCTCACCATCTTGCTTAATAGTCGAGGGACCCAGAGGAGAGCGCACTTTAAAGTGCTCCATGAACAAATTAGCTATATCCTCTGGGTCACTTCGCCCATCCACATTCGCAGGGAGGCCAGGCTTAACATCAAGCCTACTTGTGGACTTCCAAAATTTGGTGAAATCTTTTTCGGCTTTTTGCTTAGCTATTACGTCCATTCTAAGTTGCTCCTGGTGCTTCTGGCACCATTTTAGTCGTCCTTTAAAAACTTTTCGCGACTCGACCATCAAGTCGTAAGCGGAACCAGTACTTGGTCTACCCAGAACCACCCAACCTTGGTAGCGTAGCCTAGCCTCCCGATGCGCTATCCTCACATTTTCGTTCCAGCCGCACACCCGTTTATTATGCCGTTTATGTCTGACACTGGTTGTTGATTGAACAGCCGCATCACTCAATATATCCACAAATGCCTTATACATTTTATCTAAGACTAGCCTATGATCAGACAAAGTACAAAGCCCGAAGCTACACGCCTCAAATTCAGCGGGGAAGTCAATGTCTCGCAAACCCTTATTACACAAATCTCGATATTCTCTAACCTGAGCCTCATCTCTCTCCCCCCAGATTACAGCACTGCGCGATGTACTTTGAATTGCGGCGATCGGACTAATTGACCCCAAATTGCACTCTATAAATATAGGCAGATGGTCAGAAACAAAAATATCTTCTATTATTCCGACGTTAACTGTCGATTGCCAGGCAGCTTGTGAGACAATACAATGGTCCAACCAACTACCCTTACGATGAAACGTGTCGTAATAGGTACACGTGTTAGAATCAATACCTAAAAAATCTATGTCGGCGCACACCCAAGATCTATCCGTGCAAAAACTACTGAGCTCAGTAAAGAATAATTGGCCAGGTTGCGCATTTAAATCCCCTAAAATAATAACAGTTTGCGCATCATTACCTTCTTCAATTGAGCTGATTTCACTCAGAATATCCGTGAAAATAGGTAAATTCTCTCTCGCTTTCACTGGCATGTACACACAAAAAATTAATATGGAGCGACCATTTATAGTAGCCTTGATAGCTAGCAGTCTGTCACTGAGACAATTTACAACAGAAACACTATCAAAAATGCCCTTTTGCCATAATATGGCCACACCACCATATGGTCTACCGACCAGTAATTCACCGCAATCTACTGAACTCTTACCTATGTACTCAAAGTCGGGTGACACAGTACCCAACAGCGGAAGATCGTGATTGAGTAACCACGTCTCCTGAAGACAGAGTGTCTCCTGAAGATAGTGTGTGTTTTGCAGAGGTGTACCTAATAGTACACTTACATTTCGCCAGTTTTATTGAAGACCCGTGTCGACTGTGTCGTGTCGTGTGACTGTGTCGCGGGTTCGATGCCCGCAGCCCGCACGGAACAACTCCGTGGTTAGTACTGAGAAATTTCTAATGAAACACCTCAATAACACTGCTTGATCCGAGAATCGTACCCAGAATTTCATGCTCAGTCGCACTATCAATCACTCTCGGCAAAGAGGGTATTTGTTTTCTTATCTCAGACAACTGTACGAAATTCAGTTACCTTTTTTTTAAAATTACCTTTCTTATTTGGTTTGCACGACGACGCCGACCGTCGACGATAATTGTGTACTGATGTCCAGGAGCGCGAGTACCTAGTACGTTGCGCAGCCCGCATCAGCGCGCTGTCGCCGCGCGTGGTGCTGGTGCGCGGTGCGGCGGCGCGCGGCGTGCAGGACGCGCAGCTGCGTGCGGGCGTGGCGCTGGCCGCGCACGTGCCCCAGCACGCACTCGCACGCGCCGCACGCGCCACGCGTGCTACGGCGCTGGCCTCTATTGATGCGCGTGTCGGCATGCCGAGACTGGGGACTTGTGCTAACTTCTATGTTAAGAATTGTAAGTATTCTTTGTTAACCTACATGTGCACTTATGAATCTCAACCTCAAACCATTTATTTCAATTAGGCCATTACAGGCACTTTTGAACGCCAGAAAAGTAAAGAGAGCTAATTACAATTCTTTCATAAGTCTTAATAACTTATGAAAGTACTGTAGTTCATCAATAAATCAAACGTCAAAAGATAGGTGCATTATTTGAATTAGTTCCTTCTTGTGAGGAACCTGGAGTCTCTCTTGAGAAACTTCAGTCTGTAATTTGACTTCATTCAAAAATGGCAGACATTTGGGGAAACTTTCATAATTAAAATCATATGTAATTTTTGACATTCAAAATGCTTTTCTCAGCCTAGTTTTTACAAATGAAAGTCATGTTTCAGCTTTTTTTGTGATAAAATTTTAATTTACTGTACTTTGAAACGATTTGATACGCAGTCAGATAGAATGGCAGCAAATATGAAACACTATTAAATAACTTAAGGGCGCGTTTACAAATCAGGCAAAATTATGCTGTTTTTTCGGTACATTTTATGTCATAACTCAACAAAATCGAATATAACTAATAACTACCTCGTATAGATTGGTTCTTCATCTTCAAATAATGGGAACTATAATATTGAAAATTGTAGTCTTTGATAATGTAAAATCGATCTTACGTTGCCATTTTCCACAAAATTAACGACACCGGGTTGAGTTTAGGTACATTTTTTGTGCTATTATTAACATATTTTACTATTTCTAAAAATACTGTATGTAGGCAAATATACTCAATTTTTAATAATGGGAATCTTTTTTCTTTTCTTTTTTTTTTTCTATTTTTTTTTTACTGTTTATTAAGCGTTATATTGTTTTATTTTCTATTTGTTTCTCCTTGTATGTTCTTGTTAAGCTGCGACGAATAAATATTTTTTCTTTCTTTCTTTTTAAGCTAAATGCTATGAATAGTCGCAGAAAAAATGAAAACCGAAGCTTATTTTTTCTTATTTTTTGCTATTCCGGATGAATCTTAAACGATTGCAATAAGGTTCATTTTAGCGGTCACTGTCATGATAAATTACGCAAAAATTTTAAATGTAAAACTTAATCTGCGCTCTGCCACCGTTGTGGGTGGACCCTGTGTCGTTTTTTAGCTGCACTTCGTGTTGAAAATCATAGCTCTACGAACACAAAAAACAAGTTACCGCGAGAATCCGTAAACGCGTCCTTATGGTGACAAAAACTTACCCTTTCACAGATTCCAGCAAAACACTAATGGTCCTCGAAGGATGTGCGGAACCAAACCTAGCCTGCTGCATACTGCTACGTGGAGCATCCTTACAGGAACTAATCAAAGTGAAAAAAGTGGTCAAATTCATGTTATTAGCGTGCTACAACTGGAAGCTAGAAAAAGCATTCCTAGGAGACATCGAAGCAATCCTACCCGAACCAGGAATGACATTTGATGATGATCTCAATGAAACTGACACAACAAAAGATGAAACTATCAAAAATGATATTACAAATAAGGATACTCAAAATAATGAATCTGAAAAAGAAATTGTTACTCGTAAAGATTCGTTAAACGAGGAATCTAGAAAGAGTAACGAAACGGATAGCAATGAATCTTCTAGATCTGATAATATATTTACGAATTCAAGTATTAAAGAGACTTTGAAAGGTGAAGATAAAAATACTTCCTCAAAAAATGCAAATGATGAAAAGAAAAATGAATTAAATCATAAGAAGGCGTTTGAAGAGGATCCTTTACAGAGTTCAAAGCAGTTTATGCGTAAGACAGATAGTGATAAAACGCTTAGTTGTGGGGTTCCGATCAGGGACTTCAGTGATCCCTTGCGAGCCACCTTGTCTGTTGATGACGATGTTTTCTTACCGAAGGAGGAAGCTAAGCTGAAGGCAGATCCGCATACTGATCGGTAAGTTGGTTTTAGAAGACGTTGGAAGATTGTGTGAAGCGTGGGCTGCTTATTTTCCGCCATTTTTTTTTTTTTCAAAATAACAGCCATGAATGAAACCTGTATTGACCCCCGACGCAAAAACGATGGGGTGTTATAAGTTTGACGTGTCTGTCTGTGGAATCGTAGCTCCCGAACGCATGCATCGATTATGATTTTGTTTTTATTTGAAAGGTGAATTTCTCGAGAGTGTTCTTATCTACACTGGACAGCAAATAAACCGAGCCACCCGCTACCTAGGCACTCTAATTCGATTTTCTCAAAAACTAAAAAACCTGTGTTTACAATCTACCTTCAGATTATTTATTTTCTCCGCCTCGGTGCGACAGACGCGAGGGGGAGAGGTAGGTCGAGCGCCGGGCTCGGCGTGCATAGTAGTACGTATTGAGACGCGCTGGGCGTCGAACGAGTCTTAATTACGGAACGGGTGAGAGCGTACGCGCATTGATTAAATCGACTAGGAGTCATTTCGCGGCACCCAGTATTATACTAGTTAAGCGGTACGGGTTGCCTTGTAACGATAGTGCTAACGGAGCACCAAGGCTTTTGTATTTAGACTAATTCGGAGTGAGTGTAGTGGGCTAGCGTTAACGACGTGGTTGCTGCACCTGGCGACGTGGACGGAACATCGTGGAGGGGTCCGGATCTACCAGCAAACCATCGCAAGGTCATATACACTCATTATACACATAAACATTTACACAACTTGCGAGCGGACAACGGATAAACCGGCTCGAAGAAATCAGGTGAGTTCTAATTGGAATATTGTTCGGAGGCGCGTATCGCGTCTATTTGATCCCGTTAGGACGGCAGCTGTTCGGAGACCTGTCTTCCATGGGCCCGAGATAAGGTTCAGCTGGTCCTGGCGCGATCAAAAACTGGTAGCAGAGCGTGGTTTCCCACTTTGTAAAAATTAGTAGGTACTTGGTACCAAATAATTTACTTTGTAAAAATTGTGTTCATGTTTACAAATTCAACTTGTAGGTAGAAGAACATTGACCTACATACCAGTGTACACTTCAAGTCGAGTTTGGCATTATTAATAATAAGTACATGGAATGTGAATATTCGTTGAGTGAATAATTTGTTATTTACGTTCGGTTACGCAGAAATAGAACTTCATCACAAATAGTGTTATGGTTGTCAAATTTTGAAACATAGAGGAATAAGCTCTAGAGTTGGCATAGCGTCGTAAATTTATTCACTCAACGAATAAATTATTATTGTTTAGTTTCGGATACAATAATTGTTATTTTTTTTGTTATTGTTATTTATTATTGCATAATCGCGTATTGAAGTTGGTACTATGGCTCCGTCAGTAACTAAAACTATCGCAGCCAGAATCGAAGCTGAATTGAGATGGTTTTCATCGGTTGTTACTTTGGTAGGTCGCACAGATCGTGAAGATGCGTTATTGTCACGCGCTCGGCAAGTTGACGAACGATATGACGCTGTGTTAAAGTGTCACGCTGAGTATTTAGCATGTCTCGAATCGACGGATCTGTCGTCGGTGGACAAGGATGCTCAGGTGGTACGGGGCAATGTGGACCAGTGTGGGGAAATGTCCATGAGCATAATCCAGGCGGCGGCCGACATTGAGCGATCGCGCAAGGGTGACGTTAGGGATTCATGTCGGCCAGCAGGCGTAGGGATTCAGGCGCCGTTGCCACCAGTTCATGTACCAGAGTTTAGCGGTGAGTATGCCGATTGGCCGCGATTCCGCGATATATTTAATAGTGTCGTGCATTCGCGTACAGATCTCTCGCCCGCGTACAAGATGGCTCAATTAATGGGTAGGCTTAACGGTGAGCCGCACGACATCTTGACCCACCTGGAGATTACGGACGCCAGTTATGAGACGGCATGGGGCCTATTAATCGACCGATATGATAATCGGCGATTAATAGTTGATGGCCTCATCGATAAGATTTTTGAAATCCCGAAGGTGTCTAACGTGTACGAAATAAGGTCGAAAATCCTTAATCCGGTCACGGTTGCGGTGAACACGTTAGATCGACTTAAGTTGTCGTTAGGGGACAATAAATATATCATCGTCAATAGGGTTTTACGGAAGTTGCCGATCGACGTGGTGGCGCGCTTTGAGCAGTCACATGGTGGCGAATCGACGGAACACCTCCCAAGTTACGATGACTTGAGAGTGTTTTTAGAAGGCGAGAGCAGGCGGGCGGATTGCCAAGGGGCATCCACGTCGCACCCTCCTCCGTAAACCCGACGTATGAGCGGGCCCAAGCCGGTTGAGCCCCGTCGGGGGGGGGTGGGAAGAAATACCACGCCCTCCAATCGGAAGTGTGCGCCTTCTGTCGGAATGAAGGGCACGGTCTCGCCGCATGCGCGGACTTTAAGGCGCAGCGGGTGCATAGACGAAGAGGGGTGGTCAAGCAGCGCTATTTGTGCTTCCGCTGCTTGGGGACTCACTTTGTACGTGAGTGCCACAGGACCACTAACTGTGGGACCTGCGGAGGAGCCCATCACGAACTGCTATGCCTGGCGGAGAGTAGGGAGGTGCACGGAGCCTCGCCGGGAGGTCACCCCCCCTCTCCTAAGCCAGCTTCGGGTGGTCGGTCACCCCCCCCTAGGGGGGATGGGTCGGCCAGGAATCAGCGGTCGCCGCCCCCTCGGGGGGGTGGGCCAAGGGCTGATCCAGAGCACAACCCGATACCGCCGTCTTCCCCGCGGGGGGGGGGATAGGCACCGAGACTCGGGCAGGGGCCCGGAGGTAGTACAGACGGGTTACGCGGCGTACTCGAGTGCGTTGGGGGGCATGTTGCCACCCCCGAGTAGTCGCTTCTCCCCGCCTCTCGCAGAGCGCCCTCGGCTGACGGCGCGCCCGCCACCGTTCGGAAGGATGCCAGTAGGCTACTTCCGACCGGCACGGATGTCACCGATGGGTCGGGAGGGTTACTACCCGGGTTGGGACCCGTATACTGGGACAGTAGTTGCTCCCCCTCCGGCAGGGGAGGAGGGAGGTGCCTCCTATTAGCAACTAGCAGCCTGTTCGTCAGTGGTGCCCACCCCGACAGTAACGGTATTATTACCGACGGCTAGGATTACTGTCAGGGGTACTGACGGACAGCCGGTGCACGTGCGAGCACTGTTAGATTCAGGGGCACAAGGTTGTATTGTGTCCAGCCGTTTAGTGAAAAAGCTGGGCCTTACATTAGAGCCATCACAGGATGGCGCCGTAGGTATAGGTGGCAATCGGGTGCCTCACCTCAGGGGTCAGACGACATTCCTGTTCGAGATGGGTGACACGGCATCGGTCACGCGGGTGAATGCCACAGCGATCGTTTTGGACGAAGTGGTTGGGGTCCTCCCTCAGACTCGGTTACCGCCTGCGGTAAAAGGGTTGACCAATGGATTGGAGTTAGCCGATCCCCACTTTGCGATCCCCGGACGGGTGGACGTTTTACTTGGGTCTGACGTCCTCGGGAAGCTGCTCCGAAGCGGCAAACGGGAGCTGCAACCAAACGGGGTTGTGGCCATGCGTACCGCAGGTGGTTACGCGTTATTGGGCCCAGTACGGGAACCACAGCACTCAACGGATTATAGCTCCATATATTATGGCAGCGTGTTATCCGACGTCCTGCAACGGTTCTGGGCAACGGAAGAGCCACCCACCGCTCTTAGGAATAACCCACGTGATGAGGAGTGCGAAACATTCTATCGATGTAACACGGTGCGCCTCCCATCGGGTAGATTTATGACAAGGTTGCCATTTCTGTCAACTCGACCTCCGCTGGGGAGCTCATGGAGTCTGGCAGAAAAGCGGTTAGTGGCAATGGAAAGGCGCATGAAGCGGGACTCCAACTTCCGACAGAAGTATGTGGAGTTCATGCGCGAATACCTGACGTTGGGTCACATGTCGGTGTCCAGGGTTGACTATCGTCATGAGGAGCATTATGTGTTGCCTCATCATGCTGTTTTGAAGACACCTGACTCAAAGATTAGGGTCGTGTTCGACGGGAGCGCGGAGACATCTAACGGGGTGTCCCTGAATCAATGTCTCCATGCTGGTCCTAAGCTGACCAGAGACATTGCAGACATTCTCACGGACTTCAGGAGACACCAGGTTGTCTTCGTTACGGACGTACGGATGATGTTTCGCCAAACGGAGATTCATCCAGACGACCGTCGGTTCCAGCTGATATTGTGGCGAGAGAGCCCAGAAGAACCGATGGTCACGTACGAGCTCAACACAAACACGTACGGATTAAAGCCCAGCCCATATAATATAATAATAATATTCCACAACTATCACACAACGTCATCTAGTCCCAAGCTAAGCAGAGCTTGTGTTATGGGTACTAGACAACTGATAAACATACTTATATATTTCTAAATACAAACATATTATAGATAAATTACACCCAGACACAGAACAAATGATCGTGCTCATCACACAAACATTTGTCCTGGGTGGGAATCGAACCCACGACCTCCGGCATAGCAGTTAGGGTCACTAACCACTAGACCAACAGGCCAGTCTAAATATATATCCATGCGTACGCTACGAGAACTGGCTGATCAAGAACGGCTCCGCTTTCCCCGCGCGGCTGCTGTCATTGATAGGGACGTCTATGTAGACGACATTTGTACGGGCTCAGACAGTATTGAGCAGGCGCTCATCTTAAGGGATGAATTGGTGGCGCTCATGGCCTCCGGTGGCTATGAACTCAGGAAGTGGCTGTCGAACTGCCCAGAGGTACTGGCAGGACTGCCAACTGAGTATCAACAAGACCCGCATTTGTTTGAGGATTCGGAGAATCTTCATGCGTTGGCCATTTTAGGGGTCCAGTATCGACCGAGTCAGGATGCCTTCACATACAGTTGTGAGGCCGAGTTGCTGTCGAAGACCTGGACCAAGCGATCGGTCCTTTCGACTATCGCACGAACGTTCGATCCAACCGGTTGGATCGCGCCGGTCACGTTCATGGGAAAGTGCTTCATTCAGAAGCTTTGGTTGGCTCAACTAGGTTGGGATGATCAGCTCACGGAGGAGCTGGCTCGGGAGTGGTCGGCATTCGTCACCACCTTACCACAGATCTCAGAGATTGAGATCCCGCGTAAATTGCTCCCGCAGGCAGGAGTCAAGGTCACCCTGCACGGGTTTTGTGATGCGTCGGAGAAGGGGTACGCGGCCGCAGTCTACCTGAGAACAGGTGAGACCGCTGGTAGGGGAACGGTACGCTTGGTACTGGCCAAGAGCAAGGTTGCACCTGTTCGGACTCGTTGGACGATTCCGAAGATGGAATTGGCAGGTGCAGCCCTTCTGACGCGGCTCTTGAACCATGTGGTGCGGGATTTGCGTGGTACGGTGGCTCTGAACGAGACGGTCTATGCATGGACTGACAGCCGAATCGTGTTATGCTGGTTGCAGACTTCGGTCCACACGCTCGAGGTATTTGTGGCCAACCGAGTCTCACAAATAAATAGCTCAGAGACTCCTCTGGTCTGGAGACATGTTCCAGGTGAGATTAATCCGGCTGACTGCGCTTCACGCGGCTGTCCGGCGCCTGCTTTGGTTGAACATTCTCTTTGGTGGGGGCCACAATGGCTGGAACAGCCACATGCGGAGTGGCCATTTAATGAGTGCGGTCGGCATTCATTACCCCCAGACCAAGGCTTGAGGCTGAATGTGACTACAGTGGAACCCGCCACCGTAGACCACACCCTCTTGGAACGATATAGTTCGTTAGGGAAGTTACTTAGAGTAACGGGATGGATAATGAGATTTTGTCAAAATTGTCGTTGTCCTGTCGCGCAGCGAAACATGTCGCCTATAATGGGACCTGAAGAACAGCGAAAGGCCCTCTCACTCTGGGTGAGAGTCGTTCAGGGGAATGAGTTCCAGGACGAAATTAGGGTCTTGAAGACTGGCGCAGGTCGATTGAAAAAGGGTCTTGTCCGCCTCAACCCGTTCATTGATGAGCATGGAATGCTCCGGGTGGGAGGACGATTACGGAATGCCGACTTGCCCTATGCAGCGCGACATCCTCTAATTCTCCCCAAGAAGGGAGCTTTGGTGGAGTTGTTGGTTAGGGACCGTCACACCAAGAATTCACATGCAGGCTGTAACACCCTTCTGGGCATTTTGCAGCGTGAATTTTGGATTTTATCGGCCCGCAGAATCATACGGAGCGTTGTGTTTCGTTGCTTGCCTTGTTACCGACTCAAGGCAGCCACAATGCAGCCACAAATGGGAGATCTCCCGGCCGACCGAGTCACGGAGGCTCGGCCATTTGCTGGCGTAGGGACAGATTTCGCGGGGCCTTTCATGGTCAAGACATCGCACCTTCGCAACGCGAAGTCGGTTAAGGCATATTTGTGTGTCTTCGTGTGTCTGGCGACCAAGGCCGTTCATTTGGAATTGGTGGCCGATCTCTCTACGGAGGCCTTTCTGGCGGCGTTAGATCGATTTGTTTCTAGAAGGGGAGTACCGTCACTGATTCGGTCGGACTGTGGTACCAACTTCAAGGGCGCCGACCGGTGCTTAAAGGAAATTGTATTGTTGTTAAGTCAGAATGAGCGAGAGATTGGCACGGGCCTCGCCAGTCGGGGCATTTCGTGGTATTTTAGTCCACCTGGATGCCCCCACTGGGGTGGAATCTTCGAGGCAGTAGTCAAGTCTTCCAAGACTCACTTGTATCGGGTCATCGGCTCAACGATTCTCACCTTCGAGGAGTTGTCAACGGTGTTTTGCAGAATTGAGGCGGTCTTAAACTCGCGACCTTTGTGCCCGTTGAGCGCTGACCCGAATGACCTTGAGGCCATGACCCCAGGTCATTTTTTGATTGGCCAACCACTTAACGCCTTGCCGGAATATCCGTATACTGATGTCAAGTTGTACCGGTTGTCGCGGTATCAGATGTTACGGCAAATGAGCCAAAATTTTTGGAAGCGATGGTCGCTGGAGTATTTGCATATTCTACAGCAACGCGTTAAGTGGACGGACAGGACGACCCCACCCTGCGTTGGAGACCTCGTTCTGGTTAAGAATGCTAACCTATCACCGTTGTGTTGGCGACGGGGGCGCATTGTTAACCTGATTACGGGCAAGGATGGGTTTCCAAGGATCGCAGACGTCCAGATGAGGGACTCGATCCTTAGACGGGCGGTTTCAACTTTATCCCGACTCCCGGGAGTTTGAGCGGACCGACAACGGGTCGGTCCGGGGGGGGTGATTGTTTACAATCTACCTTCAGATTATTTATTTTCTCCGCCTCGGTGCGACAGACGCGAGAAGGAGAGGTAGGTCGAGCGCCGGGCTCGGCGTGCATAGTAGTACGTATTGAGACGCGCTGGGCGTCGAACGAGTCTTAATTACGGAACGGGTGAGAGCGTACGCGCATTGATTAAATCGACTAGGAGTCATTTCGCGGCACCCAGTATTATACTAGTTAAGCGGTACGGGTTGCCTTGTAACGATAGTGCTAACGGAGCACCAAGGCTTTTGTATTTAGACTAATTCGGAGTGAGTGTAGTGGGCTAGCGTTAACGACGTGGTTGCTGCACCTGGCGACGTGGACGGAACATCGTGGAGGGGTCCGGATCTACCAGCAAACCATCGCAAGGTCATATACACTCATTATACACATAAACATTAACACAACTTGCGAGCGGACAACGGATAAACCGGCTCGAAGAAATCAGGTGAGTTCAAATTGGAATATTGTTCGGAGGCGCGTATCGCGTCTATTTGATCCCGTTAGGACGGCAGCTGTTCGGAGACCTGTCTTCCATGGGCCCGAGATAAGGTTCAGCTGGTCCTGGCGCGATCAACCTGCAATTATCAAAGTTGTACCTACAGAAAGTGCGTTTCATGGTGATTAAAATGAAAGGAAACTCATTGGGTTTAATCAATATTTCAGTGTTTATTAAGGATTTTACAAAGAAGAGTCGTTTTCCAGTCGTGACAATCGTTAGTAATGATAAAGTAAAAAAAAAAAATTAAATCCAAAAACAAAGATAAAATCAAAAAAAAGTTTTTGATCAATATTCCGTATTCCCTCCCCTTGCTCGGATAACTGCCAGCATCCTTGTATTCATCGACCTTACGAGCCTGACGATAAAATCTTGAGGAATTGTATTCCACTCCTCTTCAATTGCGATTCGCAGCTCTGGAAGCCTTGTTGGAGCAGGTACCCGGGCTCGAACACGACGTTTCAGCTCATTATGGGATGAGCTGAAACGTCGTGTTGTATCGGATTCAAGTCCGGGCTTCGAGCTGGCCAGTCCATCGTACGAATGCTGACGTCGCGTAGATACTGGGTCACCACATGAGCAACATGAGGCCGTGCATTATCATGCATCAATTGCATATCCTGTCCGATATATCCTGCGTAAGGTACCACATGGTCTGCGAGGATTTCAGTAATGTAGCGATGAGAAGTCAGCCCACGTGTACGGCCCGTCGGTTCGATGAAAACTAACGCTGTATGTGCTGTTAACGAGATGCCGCCCCAGACCATTACAGATCCTCCTCCATAAGCAACAGTTTCCTCGATGCAACACTGAGAATAACGTTCTCCAGGGCGACGATATACTCTCTGACGTCGATCACTTCCATGTAGACTCACCCTGGTCTCATCAGTGAAGAGTACATTACTCCACTGCTCTAATGTCCAATCCCTATGCTCTCGAGCAAATTCAAGTCGTGCTCGACGGTGTGCTACCGTTAATGCTGGGCCTGTTGCAGCTCTTTTTGGGGTCAGGTTCCGTTCAGCAAGTCTCCTTCTGACGGTATCTGAACTTATGACCACTTGGCGTTCGTCACGCAGACTTTGTTGGACTTGAACTGCGTTGAGGTGGCGATTTCGCAGAACAGTAAGGTGGATATAACGATCATCTGCTGCTGATGTAGCCCTAGGTCTGCCCGTACCTGGACGGCGATCGAATGCTGACTGGCCTGTTGGTCTAGTGGTTAGTGACCCTAACTGCTATGCCGGAGGTCGTGGGTTCGATTCCCACCCAGGACAAATGTTTGTGTGATGAGCACGATCATTTGTTCTGTGTCTGGGTGTAATTTATCTATAATATGTATGTATTTAGAAATATATAAGTATGTTTATCAGTTGTCTAGTACCCATAACACAAGCTCTGCTTAGCTTGGGACTAGATGGCGTTGTGTGATAGTTGTGGAATATTATTATAATATTATTATTAATGCTCCAGTCTCTAGGTATCGTCTGTAAACTCGTTGCACCGAAGATCTGCTGATTCGAAGCCTTCGAGCGACTTCACGTTGCGCAATGCCTGCTTGAAGTAATGCTACAGCTTGAGCTGCTTCCTGAGGTGTTGTATCCATTATTAATCGAAAAAAGTAGCAAAAACACACGCGTCTGAGCAAACGATGGACAAAAACTAAAGAAATGATAAGAAATATCCGACTACCCTCATTGTAGGGAAAAAGAACGCTAATTTCAAACTCTGGTGAAAACAGAGCAAATCGTTAGCATTGTGTTTGTTGCTTGATTACAATGTGAGTTGACGGTACTTTCGAATTAATTTTTAGTCATTTTAATCACCATGAAACGCACTTTTTGTAGGTATAACTTTGATAGTTGTAAGTTTTATACTTTTTGAGAAAATCGAATCAGAGTTCCTACGTAGCGGGTGGCTCGGTTTATTTGCTGACCAGTGTATGTTTGAAGAAAATCGGTTCAAGATGGCCGCCGCCAAAAAAAATGGTTGGTTACATTTTAATAAACCAGTTATTGATCAATACAATCAGTAATCATCTCGTTAGGGAAATCTATGCGACCAAGCATCCTACAGGATTGTTTTCGATCAAAACATAAGATTTTTGTTTGTTAATCTATCAGATATAATTATTTTGTTTGATTCAGATGATTTTTACTAAGTCCCACAGTCCTTAATTTTAAGTTGTCACAAACTGTGTAACTTAGTGTCCTTCCAGGGTCACTCAGTGTGCCTCCTCTGTATGAAGAGTGGGATGTGGCCCAGCAGTGTAAACATTACCAGCTGATTATGTAACAAATGCTACTACTTTCCTCCGTAGCTGGTCAACAGACGACGTAGTGCTATCCATGTCACCGAACATGATAATACCAGCGCCGTACCTGGAGACAGAGGCGGGGCGGCGCTGTGCGCTGCGGGCACAGTTCCCCGCCCCGCTGCTGGCCACGCCCCATGCCGCGCCGCACACGCCCCGCGCACCCAGACACTCCACGCGTACTGCACACACGCAGCAAGAGCTCAAGGTACCCAACATGATAATCCCAGCGCCGTACCTGGAGACAGAGGCGGGGCGGCGCTGTGCGCTGCGGGCACAGTTCCCCGCCCCGCTGCTGGCCACGCCCCATGCCGCGCCGCACACGCCCCGCGCACCCAGACACTCCACGCGTACTGCACACACGCAGCAAGAGCTCAAGGTACCCAACATGATAATCCCAGCGCCGTACCTGGAGACAGAGGCGGGGCGGCGCTGTGCGCTGCGGGCACAGTTCCCCGCCCCGCTGCTGGCCACGCCCCATGCCGCGCCGCACACGCCCCGCGCACCCAGACACTCCACGCGTACTGCACACACGCAGCAAGAGCTCAAGGTACCCAACATGATAATCCCAGCGCCGTACCTGGAGACAGAGGCGGGGCGGCGCTGTGCGCTGCGGGCACAGTTCCCCGCCCCGCTGCTGGCCACGCCCCATGCCGCGCCGCACACGCCCCGCGCACCCAGACACTCCACGCGTACTGCACACACGCAGCAAGAGCTCAAGGTACCCAACATGATAATCCCAGCGCCGTACCTGGAGACAGAGGCGGGGCGGCGCTGTGCGCTGCGGGCACAGTTCCCCGCCCCGCTGCTGGCCACGCCCCATGCCGCGCCGCACACGCCCCGCGCACCCAGACACTCCACGCGTACTGCACACACGCAGCAAGAGCTCAAGGTACCCAACATGATAATCCCAGCGCCGTACCTGGAGACAGAGGCGGGGCGGCGCTGTGCGCTGCGGGCACAGTTCCCCGCCCCGCTGCTGGCCACGCCCCATGCCGCGCCGCACACGCCCCGCGCACCCAGACACTCCACGCGTACTGCACACACGCAGCAAGAGCTCAAGGTACCCAACATGATAATCCCAGCGCCGTACCTGGAGACAGAGGCGGGGCGGCGCTGTGCGCTGCGGGCACAGTTCCCCGCCCCGCTGCTGGCCACGCCCCATGCCGCGCCGCACACGCCCCGCGCACCCAGACACTCCACGCGTACTGCACACACGCAGCAAGAGCTCAAGGTACCCAACATGATAATCCCAGCGCCGTACCTGGAGACAGAGGCGGGGCGGCGCTGTGCGCTGCGGGCACAGTTCCCCGCCCCGCTGCTGGCCACGCCCCATGCCGCGCCGCACACGCCCCGCGCACCCAGACACTCCACGCGTACTGCACACACGCAGCAAGAGCTCAAGGTACCCAACATGATAATCCCAGCGCCGTACCTGGAGACAGAGGCGGGGCGGCGCTGTGCGCTGCGGGCACAGTTCCCCGCCCCGCTGCTGGCCACGCCCCATGCCGCGCCGCACACGCCCCGCGCACCCAGACACTCCACGCGTACTGCACACACGCAGCAAGAGCTCAAGGTACCCAACATGATAATCCCAGCGCCGTACCTGGAGACAGAGGCGGGGCGGCGCTGTGCGCTGCGGGCACAGTTCCCCGCCCCGCTGCTGGCCACGCCCCATGCCGCGCCGCACACGCCCCGCGCACCCAGACACTCCACGCGTACTGCACACACGCAGCAAGAGCTCAAGGTACCCAACATGATAATCCCAGCGCCGTACCTGGAGACAGAGGCGGGGCGGCGCTGTGCGCTGCGGGCACAGTTCCCCGCCCCGCTGCTGGCCACGCCCCATGCCGCGCCGCACACGCCCCGCGCACCCAGACACTCCACGCGTACTGCACACACGCAGCAAGAGCTCAAGGTACCCAACATGATAATCCCAGCGCCGTACCTGGAGACAGAGGCGGGGCGGCGCTGTGCGCTGCGGGCACAGTTCCCCGCCCCGCTGCTGGCCACGCCCCATGCCGCGCCGCACACGCCCCGCGCACCCAGACACTCCACGCGTACTGCACACACGCAGCAAGAGCTCAAGGTACCCAACATGATAATCCCAGCGCCGTACCTGGAGACAGAGGCGGGGCGGCGCTGTGCGCTGCGGGCACAGTTCCCCGCCCCGCTGCTGGCCACGCCCCATGCCGCGCCGCACACGCCCCGCGCACCCAGACACTCCACGCGTACTGCACACACGCAGCAAGAGCTCAAGGTACCCAACATGATAATCCCAGCGCCGTACCTGGAGACAGAGGCGGGGCGGCGCTGTGCGCTGCGGGCACAGTTCCCCGCCCCGCTGCTGGCCACGCCCCATGCCGCGCCGCACACGCCCCGCGCACCCAGACACTCCACGCGTACTGCACACACGCAGCAAGAGCTCAAGGTACCCAACATGATAATACCAGCGCCGTACCTGGAGACAGAGGCGGGGCGGCGCTGTGCGCTGCGGGCACAGTTCCCCGCCCCGCTGCTGGCCACGCCCCATGCCGCGCCGCACACGCCCCGCGCACCCAGACACTCCACGCGTATCCATACGCGTTGTCCATCGTACCAAACTATGACGTTGACACGACTTTTCAAAGCACTGTATCATCTTCATTTTTTTATGTGTAAAAAGAAAAATATGAGTCCAATATTTTTTGGAAATCAATCTGACGGACTATTTAGATTTTTTTAGTCAATTATCCTATTGGCTACACCTCTCCATAAGAATCCCTGAAAGGTTATCCCTTCAGGGATTCTTATGGAGAGGTGTAGCCAATAGGACGTGCCAGACGTGATGTTATGTTATGTCTCTTTATAAAAATATTTGAAACTTAAATACTTTTTCAAACTAAATACAAAGAAATAGATAACACATTAAATTTTCATGCAAAACCGTCTGTTGTAGGAGCTCCACCCGTTCGCAACGATGGCTATATCCGCGCCGGCCGATGACCCGGCGGTGAAGGCGGCGCTCGCGCACTACAGGGCTACCGGTTGTCGGCTCGTCAACGATAAGCATAAACGTGAGTTACTTTGTACTATCATGGGTTATTGTATCAAGGTGGAAGCCTTTTGCGTGGGATGGTTTCGGTCCCGGTGCAAACATTTTGGTCCTTCGAGCCGGATGAGGCGAAGATCTCAGTAGACCGTATCATGGCGCTGACAGGGTACTGGTGTTACCGGCACTTGGAATGAATGTATGCCGCTCTTAACGCTGATGCTAGAATGCTGTTCGGCGCGTGTAACTACTGCTTGTTCACGGTTGATTTGTGTTATTTCGTTTACAAATGTACAGTTCAAATTAAATTGCCAAGTGAACCTTGACAGATGTAATAAGTATCGATATGAAACACAATAAAAAAATCATTCATAAAGGAGCTCTCTCAAGGGTTACCCTTGACTCAAAAAAACCCTACGTTAATTTTTAATTTGTAATAATTTAGATATAGATACACACTGTGTGATGTGTTTTTTTTAACCTAAATCCGTAAATCGGCAAGCGCATCTAAAAGTTTACGAAAAGTTTAATAACAAGTCCTCCTATTCCAGCTCAATGTCCAATGTACAAGCCATCCGTGGTGAAAAAGCCGAAGGAGCCCGAACTGGACCCGAACGAGAAGCCGAACGACAACGAGCCGCTCGACCCTCTCGCGCCGGAGAACCATCAACAGCTCAGTCTGTTGCTGTACAGCTTTAGTAACAAGTCTGCTAACGTGCCTGACTTCTGTGTCAACCCGTGGTAAGTATAGTCAGCATATACAGTTCCTGCTGCTCACTAGGCCTACGCTCTAAACTAAAGTACCACTTTTGTACATGAAGTTTAAATAAATAAATTAATTTTTATTTTTATTTTAAGGGAAAACATCAAGGTCATTGTTATAGTAATCACTAGCTGATGCCCGCGGCTTCGCCCTCGTGGATGTCGGTCAAATTATATACTACATAATACAACCTTCCTCTAGATCCACAACTCAAATCTACTGAGTTTATCGCAGACAGACAGACAGACGCGGTGGAGGACTTTGTTTTATAATATTTAGTGATTGTGATAGTTATCAAGGTGTAACTGATCCCTGACTAGAAGGTTTCAAAAACTTTTACAATTTGATCATGATCATCAATAATAGGGGACCGGACTGACTCAAAAAAATATGATTCTGTTTAGTCCGTCAGTGAGATTATCGAAAAATATTGGATACGTGTTTTTTGTTTTATCAATTCAATTAAAATTGACGAAACTATAGCGCGTCAAAGATCATGGAGTGGGGCTTGAAACGTAGGTACAAAATGTACTATCATATGACGTCACACGAGTTTTCGAAGCACGGTGTCGTCTTCATTTTTTGTTTACGTGAAAAAAGAAAAAAATATGTGGTCAATATTTTTTGGAAATCTATCTAACGGACTAATTAGTTTTTTTTGTCCGATCTAAAAACTAAATCACCAATTAAATACAAACTTTGTGTACACAGGTATTGACAATATCCATGTTGCAACTGCATTTTATTTGAAATACAAGCATGAATAAAAAAAACTTTTTCCTTTGCTACACAGGATAGTAACCATGGAAATGTATGGCCGCCACGACATATCTCTGGGCGCATTCCTCGAGAAGTACTGCTTCAACGGAGACTACAAGTGCACCTCGCCCAACTGTAATGTACCCATGAACCAGCATGTACGGAGGTACGTACTGCCGTCATTAGAAAAAAGGCCGTAACTACGTCAATGTTGATTCCGAGATAATTAAAGTTTTATCTAAAATGAAGGCCCGCGATTTACTTAATGGTTTTATTAAGTGGTTATTGTTTTATAAATCGTCAATAAATACAGGCTTTATTATGAACCATAATTTATTTAAATTTATACACGCGTATTAATTTTATTTAATTTTTTCCCTTTTATTTTAGCAAAAATATAACAATAAATTGTGAAATACTTATCTGAAAGGGCGTAATTGCAAATAATGTAATTACGGCTTTTCATATAAAGAACTCGATCTTCTTAAAGCCGAAATCCTTGCATCTTAAGCCTCAAATGTGCAGTTGCGCCTTTTTTTAACCGACTTCTAAAAAAAGAAGGAGGTTCTCAATTCGGATGTTTGTTTTTTTTTTTTTTTTTATGTTTGTTCGGCCATAACTCCGTCACTTGCTAACCGATTTGAAAAATTCTTTTTTTGTTGGAAAGGGTATACTTCCCAAATGGTCCCATAATAAATAAAAAAACTTTTTAACAAAAAATAAAACCGACTTCAAAAAAGAAGTCAAAAATAAATCAGTTTCTGAAGTCGGTGGCAAAAAATGAAATCAAACAAACAAAAGTCACCGACTTCAGAAACTGATTTATTTTTGACTTCTTTTTTGAAGTCGGTTTTATTTTTTGTTAAAAAGTTTTTTTATAGTAAACGTAAGTTACGAATCGATTGTGTCGATTGTAAAAAAGACTTATTAAAATGAAACCAAGAATATTTACTTAATAAAATTGGTACTTTATTAATTCAATCAGTCTCATAAGTTGAAGTATTCAGTCAAACTTACAAACAAAGGAACATCTACATTAATCACATTTTTCTCATTATCTATCTAAACAAAATCAACAAAACATATTATTTATACTCATTAAAAAAACTCTTCTGACAATAAAATAACAAACAAAACAATTAATAATCATCTTAAACAGTTTAGTTATAGGAACTTTTACAGACACTGAGAAACATATCTTATATATCTAAAAAAAAAACAAGATCTTCTGACACAATTTCAATAGATAAAATCACTCACAAAACAACCAATAATATAATTTTAAACATCAGTCTAAATCGTTTCAGGAACTCCTAAGCACTCAGAATCATATACTTTAATTAACAAACTGAAATAAAAACATTTCTTGCATAAAAAATAATCTCCTAACGCAAGTAACCATTAAGTTTCGTACCTAGTCAATCTTCCCGGTCTACCGTCAGATCTGCAGCAGCGTTGTTCGTATATAAACTTTGCCAGAACAACATTCTATTTGCTGGCATTAATGGTCCTAATCTTTGTACTATATTATTTTTTCGTTCACTCGTTATTCCTCTGGGTTCTGTTTTTTGCACATGCCCTGTAAAACCTTTTTTCGGGACAGTTTTTTTTAAACATTCTAATGGAATGTAGTCGGTAGTGCTGAAATCAGTTTTGTATAACAAACACAAGTTTCTATAATCTCCCCGCGCCCACTCCCGCGCGCTTGTCCCTTTAAAATACTTATATGCAAAGCCCTTATTGTGAAGTTAGGGCTTTTTTTTGTAGTAAATTTAAAGTTTTGCTTAGTTAAAAAGCCCTAATTGGTAATTGCGGCCTTCCTGACTAGCAATACGAAAATATTAACAAAAAAGGCCGTTATTTTGTAATTGCGGCTTTTCAGATTCAAAAACCAGAATTTGTGTCGTAGTTACGGCTAAAATCCTTATGATATCTCTGGTCTAATACGAGTTACAGCTTTGTGTGTAAGACCATAAGATAGCATTTTCTTTGCTGATTCAGAATATGTTTATAACTCATTTTTGACAAAAATGTCAGTTACGGCCTTCTTTATTATGACGGCAGCGTACTTGATAACTGACAAACTAAGATATTGCTCGAATGATTCACTTAATTGTGCCCTGGAGTTCTTTTTACTCAAGTAAACATCATTTTGTATTTAAATCTATGATTTTGTTTTTACTAACTGACCCTGGCAGTATAAATTAAATTTATTTTAAAATGCCTACCTACCTACTATTAAAAAGCAAACTCTGGTCTTACTGTTGTATGTTGGTTGGAAAGTTAGTTGTCCAAGAACAGTTTAAAAGCTACGAGGGCGGATCAATAAGTCCGTGACTTTTTTAATTTCTTGTGTTTTAACTGAAAGGGCAACACTGCTGCTGTCAACAGGCTACTATCAGGTGACTTCTGTCAAAATTTGAACAAGCAGCGTCTTTAAGTTTGTCTTTGACAGCCATTGATAGCAGACTGCCGCGTACTTTGAGAAGAAAATGGAAAACAGTGAATTTCGTGTGCTCATTGAGCATTATTTTTTGAGGAAAAAAACCATTACTCAAACCAAGGCTAGGCTTGATAAACACTATGGGGACTCTGCACCACCAATTTCAATGGTAAAGAAGTGGTTCCCAGAACTTCGTTGTGGCCGTACAAGCACGGAAGATGCCGAACGTTCTGGACACCCAGTTGAAGTCTCTACACCCGAAACAATTAAAAAAAATCACGATTTGGTGTTGGCCGACCGCAGATTGAAAGTGAGAGAGATTGTGGAAGCCATAAGCATCTCACATGGCTCAGTGGTTACAATTTTAAATGATCACTTGGGTATGAAAAAGCTTTCCGCAAGATGGGTGCCGCGGTTCTTTTCCACCAGGACAATGCAAGGGTGCACACATGTGCAGTTTCCATGTCAAAAATTCATCAATTGGGCTACGAATTGCTCCCTCATCCGCCCTATTCTCCGGATTTAGCCCCGACCGACTATTTCCTGTTCCCAAACTTGAAGAAATGGCTTGGTGGAATGAGATTTGACTCCAATGATGAAATCATCTCACAAACAAATACCCATTTTGAGGACTTCGACAAATCTTATTTTTTGGAAGGGATAAAAAAATTGGAGAAACGTTGGACAAAGTGTATAGAGCTCAAAGGAGAGTACGTTGAAAAATAAAAATAGAACGTATCCGAAAACCTGTGTTTCATTCGAAAAGTCACGGACTTATTGACCCGCCCTCGTAAATTGCAAATGCAGTTGTTTATCTTTAATTTCTTACTTCAACTTCTTTATTAATACACAATCTTTATTTTTACACTGTTTATTGTTATATACTTTTGTTTAATAATGATTGTGTCTGTAGTAAATCTTAAATTTAACTGACACCTTGCTATTGTATCGAGTCTGGTTCTTCTAACCAACCTAACAGACAGATGTGTGCTGGGGAGTTTGTTCCGCCACTTCTTCTTTCCAGCTAAACACTAGGAAGTGCCGATGGGTGGGCGTTTTTGGGGGATTGTCTTATAAAAATGTAAATACAGTGAAACCTGGTTAAATGTGTCTCAGATGTCCAAATCTGTCTCATGTCTCAGTATGAGTTCCAGTAAAGTTATAGAAGTTTCTCACTTATCCAAGTCCCAGTTAGCCAAATTTCACTGTAGTAAAGTAAAGTAAAGTAAATTTTGACCTTCGAAAAGTGCTGATTATCAGCCTAGTTTGAATAAATGAATTTTGACTTGACTTGACTTGAATGAAAAAGATCTAGAATCATTTAATTTTACTGAAGACCTTCTTCATCAGCAAAGTAAAATCAGTTATTTTATGACATACAGGGTCAAAAGTTGTGGAGCACCAAATTAGTTATTAAATAAAACAAAAATAAATGTACGGTTTTTTGTTTATAATCATATACCAAATACAACATCAGCATCATCGATATTCAAAATTTTACAATTTTGAGCGTCGATGGCCCTAAAACTGTATTTATTGATAATCAGGTTCGTGCACGGGGACGTGTGTATCACTATAACGTGCAACACCATCGGACACAGCAACGTCGACAAAGTCAAGGAGGAACAGAGCAAACAGGTAAGCATCCGGTTTGCGAAATACATCCCAGGAAATAAAAAAATAAAAAAAGTCTCGAAATATCGGGAGGTCCAAAGAAAATTATCATGTTTACTTTTTCTTTGGAGCTCCCGATATTTCGAGACTTTTTTTTATTTTAAACGACATGGACATGGTTTTAAATAAATCTTTTTCAATAGATCTGATCGAATGACAAATAACTATAAGCGTCAGCTGACGGATCCGTGGTGGGTGTAGGATTGGGCGGTTACGTTAAAAGCTGGGTTCCCACAGTGCGTGATTCTGCGGATCATCACGTACAGCCGACAACCACGGACGGCAACGCACACAGACAGGGTGTCCTTCAACGGTGCGTGTCGGTCTGTGTACATCTTTTGCATTCGGCCTTTGACTATGGGATGTTTACGCTGTAAGATATATATTATAGCACAGTGAGAACGGACATGTACAAAATGTATGACGAGCGTAATATAGTACATTATGGTACAAGTGTTGGTAAAAGTTTATAAAAAAATATCAAATAAACAAGATTGTATTGATTTCCAGCAAGATCTGGACCGTTTCTCTGACTATTGTTCCTCTAACAAGCTTTATCTCAGTCTTCCAAAATGTCACGTTATAACATTTACCAAAAAGAAAAATAAAACTGAATTTAACTACTGCCTCGCTAGCACTTTAATAGATAAAGTTACTTCCCTCCGCGATCTTGGGGTTCAGCTGGATTCGAAGCTCCATCTAGATGTTCATATAGATACAATAGTTAGTAAGGCTTACCAAATGTTTGGTTTTGTAATGAGAGCGTCTAGGGAATTTCGTCGCCCCGCCACCTTTTTACATTTATACAAATCGTTAATTAGACCACAGTTAGAGTTTGCGGTTCCTATATGGAACCCTCTATATAAAAAATATAATGAAGCTTTGGAACTAGTACAGCGAAAGTACCTTCGTGCTGTAAACTATAGATGTTTCCGGAAAAAAGTCTCATATAGCTTACTACTTAGAAAATATGATCTCCTAACTTTGCAATCAAGACGAATGCTCCTCGATGCTATGACCCTGTTCAATGTATGCCGCAATAAATTCGATTGTCCTGAATTAATAAAGAATCTATGTTATCTTGTTCCTCGAACAGTACATGTACGTGAGGTGCGCACACGGCGCTTGTTTGCTACTAGCTGTTGTAAATCTAACGCTGGCTCGCGCTCACCTCTTCATCGCTTGGTTGAGAATTACAACAACGAGTTTAGTTTAATCGACATACTTTACCTCAGTAAAAACGTATTCAGGAAGCTAATCCATGCAACTCTTAAGGAACGACAGTAGACCATTGAGATTAATGGTAGGTATACATAAATAATATGTGAAGGGTGTAGGTAGGTGTGCCCTTGGCCTGAGTGCCCATGTCCTCCCCGTCACTGCGTTGATTTTTTCCCCGTCACTGGCTACGGTGATGTTGGGGGTCAAAGTTCCAAACTTTTCACAGCTGTTTGTTTTTTTTTTTATTTTTTTTTTATTAAGTAGGTACCTAATACTAGTCTTTCAGGTAACTACTTTATTTAAATTACCTCCATGACCCGTTTACTGTTCAAATACCTAAATTAAGAGTACCTATTACATTGAGTTTCGACATAAAATATTATTTTTCAAAAATAAAAGTCGTTTCCCAGCAATAATTTTGGCGTGGGGATAGGTACCTACTTGGTTGGATGTGCATAATGCTTGGTTGACTATGTGTGTATATGTATTGTGTGGCCAATCATGTAACTTTTTGTAAGTATTTATAGTATCTTGTTTGACATAGGTATTAAATTTCTTTCTCTTGGAAAAAAATTGTGACATAAGATGGACATAAGAAATATTTTAACTAGATTAAAAACAATGCTTATCTTACTTACGTTTTTGTAACAACGAAATATACCTACACCATACAAAACAAAACAATCACTCTGTGAGGGTAATCGGTTTTTAATTTGGAACAACTAAAATGTAAATACACGGAACGCGCGCAACTAGATGTGGTAGGTAGGTATGTGATGTACTAAGACTACATTTCAACTGTTTCTTGAATATTGTAAAGGATTTCAAGTTTTTGCTGTTATCTGGAGTTATTACACAATGCAGCACATTCTTCTTTTTCTTTTTGTAAAATGTATTTGTGTGAATGTTTTCATTATGCATTTTTCTTATTAAGATGCAAGTATTGGTTTCCTTGTACACCTACTGTAATCATATTTAAAGAGTGTCTTTATTAACTTATTTTATAATGCTATTTGTATCGTCTCAATATAACTCAGTTTAGATTAAACCTTCTCCATAATTATGTCGCTTCTAGTTAAGGTGGTTATCGATCAATCCCAGGTTCTTTTCTTGATCAGCTTTTATTGACTGGTTCGTTATGTATTGTTAATTTGTGTGTTTTTAAGTTCAACTTCATGAATACTACTGATACAGATCAGGAATAGTAAGGGTCACAATATTTTGTACTTATCACTTATTTTGTTACTGTTAGGTACTTTAGTTTATATCTGTTATTTTAGTTTCTAAAACTGTTATTTTAGTTTTTTTTTTTTTTTAGAATGATTATTTTAGTTCATACGAATAAAACTGTTGTTTTAGTTTTAAGTAATCCTATACAAATGTCTCTCTAGCTATAAGTTTTTTTTTTAAAGTAATCTGTGGAAAACGTAGTGGGTAGCATATTTATCATATTTTAGTACTTAAGCCTTGTCATTAACCTGTAATATGTTACTGTTTGTTTTTCCTTAAGAAATAAATAAATAAATAAATAAGTGTGGTACGTTGGTGATTACCGCTGAGGCGCCATTGAGACCCGAGCCATCAGGTCTTAAGAAAGCCGAGGACGGTAATCATCAATACACACGTGTATAATACGACGTTTTTCAACACTCTTGTGAAGAAAATAATACTCAAAAGTCATCTAAACAGTTAAAACGAGTTCTGATTATTTGTCACAATAGCGGGAAATATTAATCGGTTTTCCTATGCGCGCGCATCTACAGTTCTACCAACTTATCTGTGCATGCGGGAAAACACGGAACTAAAATAAATGTACTAAGTTTGAGGTAACGATGCATTTTTTCTTAACCAGTGGCGCCACCATGAAGTTCACACTTAAAATGGTCATACTGTAACAATATGGCGATCGACCATAGACTAAATGAATGACGCGATAGAGTTTTAGCCACGTATAAAATGAGGAAAAAGTTTTCTTTATTACAGAAAAAATCAAAGTTATATTATTTGATTGAGAGTTTCATATAATAAAAACGTACAAGTTGAAATTATCTATTTAAATTCAAATTTGCATCAAATGAGCAAGCATATATATAAGCATATGTATATTAATTTATTTTTACTATTGAACACGATCTTTTTTACATCGAAACTTTTTTATGAACGTAGCAACTCAACCAATAAAATTTAAAAAAAAACCCTATAACTCACTAGTGAATAATAGTAATGAAAAAGTCACAGTTTGATTATAGGTGTCATTATGTGCCTAATTGCGGTGAAATTATAGCCACTTTATGAGCAAGTGTGTTGAAAAATATTATATCTCAATACCTCACTTTACACCGCACCTTTGTGCGACGGATATCGGGGCACCGCCACAGACGTCCTGTGCCTCCACGGACGAGACCCTTCCCACGGTGTGTCGTGCGAGCTGGTCCGCGTCCGTCCACGATATCACGGACTGTTGCATGCTAGCTGAAGGTGTCGCTACAAGTTCCTCTCCCGTGTGCAGGTGATGTTCTGGTCGCGCTGCGAGACGTGCGGCGCTAGTGGAGCAGCGCGGCGTGTGTCTCGTGCGGCACTCAGCATGTCGCTCGGTACCTACGTGCGTGCCCGCGCCGCCGCGCCGCGCTACGTGCGCACGTGTCCGCACGCGCTGCACGCGCACGCGCACGCCTTCGTGCACCACCTCACTACCGCCTGCTTCAGGTAACTGTGACGTCACGCGCACTCAGCATGTCGCTCGGTACCTACGTGCGTGCCCGCGCCGCCGCGCCGCGCTACGTGCGCACGTGTCCGCACGCGCTGCACGCGCACGCGCACGCCTTCGTGCACCACCTCACTACCGCCTGCTTCAGGTAACTGTGACGTCACGCGCACTCAGCATGTCGCTCGGTACCTACGTGCGTGCCCGCGCCGCCGCGCCGCGCTACGTGCGCACGTGTCCGCACGCGCTGCACGCGCACGCGCACGCCTTCGTGCACCACCTCACTACCGCCTGCTTCAGGTAACTGTGACGTCACGCGCACTCAGCATGTCGCTCGGTACCTACGTGCGTGCCCGCGCCGCCGCGCCGCGCTACGTGCGCACGTGTCCGCACGCGCTGCACGCGCACGCGCACGCCTTCGTGCACCACCTCACTACCGCCTGCTTCAGGTAACTGTGACGTCACGCGCACTCAGCATGTCGCTCGGTACCTACGTGCGTGCCCGCGCCGCCGCGCCGCGCTACGTGCGCACGTGTCCGCACGCGCTGCACGCGCACGCGCACGCCTTCGTGCACCACCTCACTACCGCCTGCTTCAGGTAACTGTGACGTCACGCGCACTCAGCATGTCGCTCGGTACCTACGTGCGTGCCCACGTCATATATGGATAGAAATAGTATCCCAATGAAAAAAAGCAAGAGCGAGCGAAGCGAGCTCGAAAATTTGAGCATTCCAGATATTTCAATCAATGTAGTGTCGCCAGAATCAAAGGTATAGCAACCTTTCAGCTCAATCGGATGAAGGGAACTAGTTTGAAGTTTTTTTTTAACCAAAACTTGACTTGCAAAAATTTGTTTCCTCCCAAAGATTAATCACAAATGAAGTTAGAGTAAAACAAAATCCACTCATAAGAGCCATAAATCCCACAGGTACAGCAAGATAACGCCGTACGAGATCCAGCTGCCTCCCGACATGATATCTATAAAGTACGACACCAAGCAGATGCGGGACACCCTCATCTCACAACTCAACGAACTCGTACAAAAAGGTGCATATTTTTCCTCTAATAATTAATCAATTTTACCTGGTGAAGACCTGGTGGTGGATGCGAGACGCACGGAACTGGTCAATGTGGCGACACTTGTGAGAGGCATATGTCCAACAGTGGACATCTTTCGGCTGAAACGATGAATGGTGATGATGAACTAATCAATAGATTTAACGAACATCCAAATGGAGAGGGTTGTCAATTCGTCTGATTGTTTTATTGTGTGTATGTTCAGCGATATCTTCGCCAGCTGTGAATCGATTTCGATGATTCTGTCTTCATTTGCAAGAATATCGATCATTATGATTAAGATTGAGGTCAAGAGCAAGCCCATTTACAATAATAAAATAATAATAAATGTGGTAGCCCCGTTAAAATGTGTTTCTTTCATTTTTCGTACAGCCAAGGAGTGGAACACCCTGCCTGCGTCGGTTTTCCCGAGTTCATATAACCCCAATCTATTTAAGTCGCGAGTAAATAGGCTTCTTCTGGGTAAGCTCGTTCCATCGTCGACCTCATCTCTGACCTTAGGGCTAGATTGAGGTCAAGAGCAAGCCCATATTAAATAAAAAAAAATAAAAAAACCCCCTTTCTGAAGAACCTCACCAATAAAGTCAGCCTAATTATACTTAAATATTAATATATTTCTCAGGGCACGAGATATTCAGCGGTCTTTCGGACGGCGACGCCGAGAAGGACTACTCGGCGTTCAAACAGCACATGGAGCAGATACACCTCGCGCTCACATCGGCTAGTCTACATGAGAATAACACGACGGCTGGTGAGGGAATATAAACCTTATTGGTTTTTGGATAGAGTTCGGAGTTCCTTTTGAAGTCTACTTAGCTCTCAACTTCATTCATTTCCACGGATACTTAGGGTTTAGAAAGTAAATAAATAAAATCCATTTATTTCAGGTTCCCTCGGATTAAAATTACACTTTACGAAACACGAGATAAACCCAAATCCATTGAATAACCATTTTAAAATAAAAACAACAGTAAAAATAAAATGATTAATACAATTTCAATAAAATCAAATCTAATGTTTTGGGGGACTGTCTTATAAAAATGTAAATAGTAAAGTAAATTAAATTTTGACCTTCGAAAAGTGCTGATTATCAGCCTAGTTTGAATAAATGAGTTTTGATTTTGATTTTTATGTCAATGTCACATAAATTCATTATCTTTGCTCATTTCCGAATGATAATTAAAGTTACATTGGTTGTATAGAACAAGATTCAAATCAGAATTGATTATACCATCTTTGCCCGCAGTGTTAACTCGACTGGAACTTCTGGAAGTTACATAGTAGTACAGTCGAACAAGCTAATAAGTATACAGGGTAGAGATCTTTATAATTCTAGAACACTGAAAATATTGATTGTAATTTCATTTTATCAAATGTTTCACATTAAGCAACTGATGTCAAACGCAGTATCGTTTGAGTTTGACATCAGTCTCTAAATGTATCTGTATAATCTTAAAAGTAAATACAAGTTAGCTGGCTGTATACTTATTAGCTTGTTCGACTGTACATGACATATTAAACTACTACTAATATAAAAATTATCTTTTAAACAGAAACATTAATACGACGCTCTTCAAAACGGAACGTTTATAAATATTCGATGTGCTATATTAACTTGCGCATAACATGATGATGATTGTTGCAGCCGTAGTGCGTAGTTTGTGGAGCGTCTCGGATCGCATCATCTCAGGAGAGAAGATGTTGCGAGACGCACAGGACAAGTGGTCCAGTCCTCCCGTTAAGACCAAGTCACAGCCTGATAATGCAGGTATGTTATGAGTTTTTTTGGTACAGTCTACTAGAGCCTGTAGAGGAAATATCTTAATCAAAACCCATGAATTCAGTACACGTTTTATTCCCCACAACGTTGAAATACTTCGTTGGTTTAAACCAAAACAGCTTTCCGTACAAAAGTATGAGTTAAAAATGATTTTTCAACACGTGTAACTACAGGCAATACTTATAAATAGGGATGTGTCCTGGGTAAAAAAATAGGATTCCGTTTAGTCCGTCAGTTAGATTATCAAAAAATATTGGATACGTGTTTTTTGTTTTATCAAATTAATAAAAAATGACGAAGATAAAACGCGTCAAGGATCAGGATTCAGGAGTGTGGGGGCTTTTGACGGCACTACGTGGTAAAAAATGTAGTGCGATGTGACGTCACACGAGTTTTCGAAGCACTGTATCGTCTTCATTTTTGGTTTACGTGCAAAAAGAAAAAATACGTGTCCAATATTTTTTGGTAATCTATGTGACGGACTAATTCGTTTTTTTTTTTGTCAACTACCCTATTGTATCTTTTTTACAGTTGAAGAGAAATCAGATTTGGAAGATTCTTCTGGCGATGATGGCAGTAAAGAAAGCCCGGGTATGTTTTTAATTGTTTAGAACTTATAGTTTTTTTTCTTAACCTGCAGCAAAATTAGTCCATTATTAGACCATACATGCCGTGGACTGGATGGAAGATGGGGGAAGTAGGTGCTAGAGTGGAATGTGGGAAGATAACCAACTATGTTGACAGACGATCTCATGAAAGTAGCCGGAAGTTGATAACCAAGATACAAAACCGCCAAATTGGAGAGTTTTGGAAGAGAGAGAATAAAACACCCACCATTGGATGACCAAAGGTTGAAGAAGAGAACAGTGAGACAAAATATACATTCGATCAATTTAAATAAAAATTATTCACTTTTGCCACCTGGCCAGGGTCTCATCAGACCGACTTATATATTAACTTTTAGTTTACGTTTCAGGTACAACTTACGTGTTCACCGCGGATAATAACAAGGATCCGGAGAAGGAACATACAGGTACTGAATACTATACATCGCGTCGTAAAAAAAAACAAAAAGAAAAAAAAAATGTTTGCTCCTTTTTAGGGTTCCGTACCTCAAAAGGAAAAAACGGAACCCTTATAGGATCACTTTGTTGTCCGTCTGTCCGTCCGTCCGTCCGTCTGTCAAGACCCTTTTTCTCAGGAACGCGTGGAGGTATGAAGCTGCAATTTATATCAATTACTCAGGTCTACTGTCCCTTGAAGCTGTGAAAAAATCAAACTTCTAAGCCAACGCAATCAAAAGATACAGCCGTTTATGCCGCAAATTTTCGACACTTGCAAGGGAATCAAAACCTACAGGGTGCTTCCCGTGAACTCAGAATCTTGAAATTTGGTACGAAGCAACGTCTTATAGCATAGATAAAGGAAAAATTACGAAAACCATAAATTTTTAGTTACATCACATAATATATTTTTTTTACGGAACCCTCGGTGCGCGAGTCCGACTCGCACTTGGCCGGTTTTTTTATTTTTACTCTAAATCTGCCCGGATATTCAAGATTCCGGCAGGTACAGCAAGTTTGTCAAAGGAATAGTTTACCCACATTTCGCCAGTTATGTTAGTCCCATGTAATAGGGGGCTAGGCTATTGCCATCAACCGCGCACAAATCCAGATTCCGTGACTCATCATCATCATCATCATCATCAGCGTATAATGTTCCCACTGCAGGGACTCAGGCCTCCTCTCTTAGAGAACGAATGGGCTATAATCCACCACGCGGGCCCAGTGCGGGTTGGTAGATGTCACATGTCTTCGAATTGTTGGTTCTAAGACATGCTGATGGTTTCTTCACGATGTTTTCCTTCACCGTTTTGAGCGCTACTGAGAAATTCCTGATGGAAAAATCCAAAACCACTTTGATCGACCTGGAAATAAACCCAGAACCTCAGGCATAGACGAATGAGGCAGTCATATAAAACTTGCTTTTGCCAGCGGCTTCGCCCGCGTGAAAATGACGATTTTCCATACAAACTTTCATCCCCTATTTAACTCCCTTAGGGGTTGAATTTCGAAAAATCCTTCCTTATTCCTTGTCTACATTATAAAGGGAACCTCTGTGCAAAATGTCAGCTTTCTAGGTGCAAGGGCTTGGGCTGGGCGTTGATGAGTCAGTCAGGACTTCTCTTTTTATTTATATAGATTTAATTTATTTATTAATCCAGACTACAAGTTTACGATGTACTCTTTCAATTCTCTAGGTACAGAAGAGGATGAAGAGAAAGGGGACAAGAAGACAGTTCGCCAGATATTATCGCAGCTGCTCTCGAACAACCAGCCAGCCAATCAGGTAATAATACTTTTTTCCTGTAAAATGAATGTATTGTTCGGAATCAGAAGTGAAATACGTTAAAACAATAAACAATGTTTAATATCTTTAAATTACACAATTACAAAAATTATCACGAGGAACATTTTAAACAATAATCAAGTAGAAAAAACACTAGCAAAATGGAATAATCAGTACACGAGCAAAAACATAAACCAGAGCAAAAACATAAACCAGCTTTACGCACATAGGGGTATTAGGCATCAAAAGTTAATCAAAACTCTTTTTATATTAATATATTAGTAAAACCGTTATCTAAGCTCTTTTTAGTGTAAAAAACTAAAAACTGGATGTTTATTATAAATAATATTATGCTACAATAAAAACATAATCTGATTCATCACGTCTCGCTCTCTTCATTTGGTTCATCCTCTTCATTTTCGCTTTCTGAACTTTCTTGCCTTGAAGTTGTTGTAGATTTGGATGGTAGAAGAAGATCGATCATTTCTTTCGAAAAATAGCCCCGTTGGTTTTCTTGGTAGTGGACGTATACTTGTTAATTTGTTGTACCTCACTTTTTGTGATACCTCTAAAAAAAATCATAGTAAATAAAACGCCAAACTTCCGCTACTTTTTTGTTTTCAAATTACTTCCTTAGATAGCCTATATTCATAATTATTCTATTTTAATTTTTACTCGGACGGACTCGGAAACATATCGAATTTACTAATTTGTACCAAAAATATTTAAAAAAAATAAAAAAATATCATTAATTTTCATAGATCACAAAAGCCTAAATATAATGTTTTAAATTAACGTTAATGGCTAAAAATAGACTACATACCTTTATTTTCAATATCCATATTAAAATCTTCCATTCAATCAAAGTAGCACTGGCTTATAGGTGGACTAAAAGAACATGTTTTTCAAAGTGCCGAAAACTGCAACGTGCAACGAAACAATGACCTGATTCCGACCAACTCTGTCAATTTATCGCCAAAAAAAACGTCTCAAAGTAACTGCCGTTTGATGCGTCATTATTTATACTACTCCCAAAAGGCATTGCAACGGTATCGGGTATGATTTGAGTTTCGAGCAGCTTTCTTCATACTAATACCCCAATGTCCAAGCAAAAAGTGACCGTTGCAACGCCGCTCGCCTCATTTTATAAACTTCTGTCGGTTGCCGCACGTCGTCCGCACGCTGACCGTACGGCTACTGGCTGATGGCGTGACTTTGAGCCAACAGTATTATATTATAGAACAAATAAATTTAAAAAAAAGACAAGTGTTTATTAAATGAAAAGAAGAAAATTATTTTTATCTATAACGTTTCATGTCCGCGCTATTAACCGCTCGTTCGCTCGTGAGGAGACTATCCTGGCTGCAGGGTCAAGTAATGTCTTAGTTAGTTTAACGGGGCTTTAATCCGCACTTAGCCTGCCGTGAGTGATGTTTTAAGAATACCTACTCCAACCAACATAGGTCGTCCCAGAATCGCAGGAGCCTTCCCAGACTGCTGCAGGCTTCCGGGAGGGTTAATGGGGATCGTAGAGATTGTGCCCGGTGATCTGCTACGCTCCTGCACTCTAGGAGTACGTGCCGTGGCGTTTCTTCCGCTTCCATGCATCCTCTGCACAGTGGGCTGTCTGTTACACCTATGTTATGTAGATGTTTGTTTAGGGAACAGTGACCCGTTAAAATTCCTATGATTTTACGGAGTTTGTCCCTTTTAAGTTTGATGAGATTGCGAGTAAACTTCATTGATGCCTCCGGAACCGCATCTTTTGTTTGCCTGCATCCTTCACTGTTTCTCCATTCGGTGAGGTGTTTTTCTGTGGTTCTTGAACGCAGCCATGTTTTTATTTGGGCCTGAAGTATGGGCAGTAGTGGTTCCGGTCCAAATACTGTATCGCTTGAGCCTCTCTTGGCCAGCTCATCTGCTGCGTCGTTACCCAGCGAGTTGCTGTGTCCTTTTATCCATTGCAGGGTTACACTATTCGTGGTTGCAATGGATTGGAGTGCATTGTGGCATTCCAAGTTGTCTGTCATAAAAATCTATTGTCACCAGTGTGCTTACTCTCGAATATAATTCCGATAGATCGACATTGGAATTGTCAGTCAAACGTCAGGCATTGGCTGGACTCACTGAGTCTAGCCAATCCCTGACGTTTAACTCAACCAACTGACGTTTGACCAATGTCGATCTATCAGAATTATATTCCAGAGTAAGCACCCTGATCCAAAAGTGTGCAAAATTTAAGTTTAATGACCGTGGGAATTTACCGTTTGGCTACGGAAGCCTAAAAACAAACTGATTGTCGTTTTTTAACGTGGATTAGGGTTGCTGACCACGTT
Source organism: Diarsia mendica (assembly GCA_949316265.1). Taxonomy (NCBI): domain Eukaryota; kingdom Metazoa; phylum Arthropoda; class Insecta; order Lepidoptera; family Noctuidae; genus Diarsia; species Diarsia mendica. The sequence continues at coordinate 2,797,833 of OX438904.1, forward strand.
CAGACCGTCGTCGCCTTTATTCTAAGGGTACATAATAGAACAGCAGATTCTTCATTTTAAATGTTGTGTCCAAGTAACATAACACAAGAACAAGGAAATCATGAATATTGATGGAATGTTGCGTACGTTTTACAGAGCGGCATCATCCTATGTGGCGGCGTGGTGCCGGTTGTGGTGTTAGCGGGTGAGCTGGGTTCCGTCATCGCCGCTACGCTCGCGTCTGTCACCTACCGTCGTACGCGCACACATATGCGACACAGGTATGTATGGTATAGTAGGCACACATAAACTCGTTTCAGCTTTGTCTACAGGATGCCTAAGAAAGCTTCTGTTATAATCCAGTGTTTTTTATATATTCATAAGATTGTCGAAGCGAATACTTTTTCTGGTATAGTTATACCAGAAAACGTATGCGCTTCGACAATCGAAAGAGACTTTTTTTTCCTCCCCAACGATAAAGTTTTTTTGAATTCAAGTTTTTAATTAAATAAAGTATGAACCCTGTGTTATTCAGTGCATCAATCAGCACACCTTTGAGTGCGTTACATCGATTCCAACGTAAACCATGATTTTTCGACCCAACAATAAAGTCATTTTCCAGGAGTAATTTTTGTGTAAAGTTACTTAAGGGGTTTGGCTAACTTTGTATGGGCTATAAGTGGCGTCATTTTTTTTTTGAGCGGCCACTTTTAATTTTCATGTTATTTTGTTGTGCTGTGTCAAATACACATACATGTTAAATTATTTTTGTCCTAAGTCATTTCTAAACTGAGATATTTGAGTTTGAATATTATAAAAATGTCTTCTTCAATTACTGTTCTGCGTAAAGAAATCTTAGTTATGTGTTTAGAAGGTTGATATTAGAGCTGGCTTAATAATAACTGCTACTTGGGTCGATCTTTAGGTTAGGCCACGGTTGCCTAGGTGGGTCTGTGGATGGGTGGGTGTGGATTATATACCGAGTTTCCTCCGTGCCTTGGAAAGCACGTTAAGCTGTTGGTCCCGGCTGCCATATATAGATCTTTTGCAGTCGTTACTGGTTGTCAGTGACCTGACTCTGTCTGACAACCAGTCTTACCAAAGGGTATCGTATTACCCAGTATTAACTGGGACGTGGAGGTCAGATAGGCAGTCGCTCCATGTAAAATACTGATATTCTGCTGCCTCCGGTTAGACTGGAAGCCGACCCCAACATAGTTGGGAAAAGGAATAAATAATACAAGAGCAATATTGCATCCAGCCCTTGTGTAGCAGTTTCTACGAGAATGTACACGTAAATGTCTGTCTAGATGAATGTGTAATACGAGTCCCGCCGACACGATTCAGACTTCGCTGGCTACAAATGCAAAATGCACTGTTAATTACATCCATGGTGTTATACATCCAAATCTTAAACATATAAGAGTCTAAAGAGGTATGCTGGGTCTGTCACAATACACAAACGATCACAATGCCAAGTCTTTATAATGCATCAGCCCATAGATAACAGACATCGAGCCATGCAATCTACGTACGTATTTAATTTATTTTGATTATTTTTTCATCGTTGGCCAGCACTAGGAACTTCAGTCTGCTGTATCGTGGGTGCATTCACAAACATTTAAACTCAAACACACAAATACCCAGACCCGAAACAACTATCTGCAAGTCATACAAATATTTGCCCTGTGTGGGAATCGAACCCGCGACACGTAGCGCAGCAGTCAACTGCTTGAGCCACTGCGCCTACCGTGTGGTCTGAATTCTGAAAAAAATACGACTGGAACCTTAAACAGTGCAATAGACTGTAATAACTTCTTCGATTTTAATGAGCAATTCAAAACCAAATATCTCCGTTCCGATTAGATTTAGAGAAATGCATCCATAATATTTTTGGATCGCTTTAATCTGTTCTTTCAAAATATCCAAGTTTCATTACTGGCCGCGCAACTTCAAAACGACGCCAAAATCAAAAAATCAAAATCAAAATCAAAATTCATTTATTCAAACTAGGCTGATAATCAGCACTTTTCGAAGGTCAAAATTTACTTTACTTTTACTACAGTGAAATTTGGCTAACTGGGACATGGATAAGTGAGAAATCTCTATAACTGGAACTCATACTGGGGTCCCATGAAACAAATTGAATATCTGAGACACATTTAACCAGGTTTCACTGTATTTACATTTTTTATAAGACAGTCCCCCAAAAACGCCCACCCATCGGCACTTCCTAGTGTTTAGCTGGAAAGAAGAAGTGGCGGAACAAACTCCCCAGCACACATCTGTCTGTTTGGTTGGTTAGAAGAACCAGACTCGATACAATAGCAAGGTGTCAGTTAAATTTAAGATTTACTACAGACACAATCAGTAATAAACAAAAGTATATACAAATTACAAAGTAAGTGTAAACAATGTAAAAATAAAATAATAAATACATAACATAACAGTAAACTAATTTTGGTGAAAGAACACAAATAACAAACATTGTCTTGTGTTCAACTCAGCGACCAACTATTCTTATCATCTAAGTAGTCGTTAATAGAATAGTAAGCTTTTAAACAAAGATTAGATTTAACTTTGGCTTTAAACTCATTAAATGGCAAGTCTAGAAAAGAAGATGGCAGTTTATTATAAAATGTAATCCCGAGCCCTACGAATGAATTGTGAACTTTGTGAAGCCGGTGAAAAGGAGCACGTAGTTTATGCTTATTTCTAGTGTTAAAGTTGTGGATATCACTATTTTTAGTGTACAGATGGATATTTTGTCTAATATATAAAATGTTGGCAAAGATGTACTGAGAAGCAACCGTGAGAATACCAATCTCCTTAAAAAAATCTCTAAGGGAAACTCGGGCACCCAGCTGATAAATTGCACGAACCGCTCGCTTCTGCAGAACAAATATATTTTGAATATCAGCAGCTTTGCCCCACAGCAGAATACCGTAGGACATAACGCTGTGAAAGTAACTAAAGTAGACTAACCGTGCTGTATCAACGTCAGTGAATTGTCTTACTTTTCTGACGGCGTATGCGGCTGAACTTAGCCTTCCCGCTAGGCTTGATATGTGTGAACCCCATTGTAATTTTGAATCTACTGTTATAATAATAATAATCATTTATTTCAGATTCATCATGAGATTACATCCATATTTGTTAGTAGAATTGCAAGCTTACAAACTAGTGTTAGTAATAATTAATTAATTAATAAATAATAACAGATTGTTTATACATAAAATATCAATAATAATAATAAATACATCCTAAATGACAGGTCCGGGTGGACTACCCGATGATGGTGGCGAATCACTATACGACTGCGTGCAGCCGTATCCAACGAGCCAGCATCGGAGAGTCCCACCGGTCCGCCAGCGCGCGTAGAATGGTGTTGGGACTGTCACGCGAGCGGCGCATGATAGATGCGCACCGTTTGCGCATGATGGCCGTGAAGCCGTCTGTGTCAGCCGCCGCGAACATCGCGGAGGCGCTGCAGTAGCGCGGCAGTCCCATCAGCACCCGAAACGCGTTATTGTATTGAACGCGCAGATCGCTGTATGTCCGCTGTGTATAGTTAACCCACAGGCTGCAGGCGTAAAAGGACTGACAGTACGCTTTAAAAAGCGCAACCTTGACAGTCCTCGTGCACCGTGCAAACCTGCGGGCCAACATGTTGCATCGGACAGACAGCGCTCTGCGCTCCCTTTCGATATCCACACAGTCCTTAAGGTCCTCGGTGACCCAGTGGCCCAAATACTTAAATTGCTCGACTTTATTTAACGCAGTACCACTAAGAGTGAAATTCGGCACGAATGTGTATCTCTTGTTGTCCGGCCTGAAAATCATGATTTCACTTTTTTTCGCGTTGTATTTGAGCCCATGGGCCACCGCGTAGGACTCACACATTTTCAGGAGCCTCCGTAAGGCACCAATTGATGGGCTCAGCAACACCATATCGTCTGCGTAGCTGATGTTGTTTACGCACACTCCATCTATATGACAACCTACGCCGGTGTTGCTGAGCTCATCGATCAGTCGGTTGATGTACAGGTTGAAAAGCGTGGGGGAGGTCAGCCCCCCCTGCCTCACCCCGCATTCCAGCCCATACTCCCCCGAGAGAGAGCCTGCCCATCTTACACAATTCTTTTGTTTATTGTACCAATGCATAAACAATAGTACAATTTCCCCAGGTACACAAGTTTCATCCCGTAATTTATCCCACAGGATATCGTATGATACAAGATCGAACGCTTTCGATAAATCCAGGTAGCACGCATATACTGGGGTCCTTCTACTCGTGTAATACTGTACGGTCTGCTTGAGGCACAGGATAGCACTCTCGGTGGAAAGTCCAGGCCTGAAACCGTACTGCGCGTCGTTTAGCGAGACGTGTTTATCCAGGTGCTGACCAAGCAGACCGTCCAGCACTTTGGCGACCACTGTGGCAAGAGAGATCGGCCTATAGTTGTTTACATCTGATGTATCACCAGTTTTATTTTTGATGATTGGTACAACTACAGTCCGCATAAGATTGTCAGGCAGGTGGGAGTGGCCTAAACACAAAGTAAAAAACATAGAAAGCACTCTGGGTAGGTGTACACCTGCGTTCTGCAGGTGCTCGATGCTAAGGCTGTCGTGACCCGGAGATTTACCCCTCACCATGCCTTTGATCACCGCACGCACTTCCTTCGTAGTAAAATAAATACTACGGTCACCACCTTCCTGAGCATCGGGCACCTGCTGGGCTGGCCCCAGAGGCGAATCCACTCTGAAATGGCGGGAGAACATAGCGGCGATCTGACTAGGCTCATGCACTCCCGCCACGCTAACGGGGAGGCCCGGCTTATGATTTAATTTATTTGTGTTTTTCCAGAACTGACCGAATTTCTTGTTTGAGTGAAATTCAGCAATAATATCCATTTTTATTTGTTGTTCATTGTTCTGACACCATTTTAATTTCGATTTAAAAACGCGTCTAGTTTCACACATATCATTATAAAGACGGCCCGCCCCGGGCTTACCCCCATACAACCAAGCCTGAAAACATAGCCGAGCCCTCCCATGAGCGCCGCGGACGTGTCTATTCCACCCGGTAATATATTTACGTCTACACTTCTCGGTAACATTATAACTACATACAGCGGCTTCTGACAGTATACAAACAATCTCGTCATACAGGTTATCTAACAGGATTTTATGACTTTTGTTACAACACATTTTATCTGAGCAGTCTCTTAGTTCAGAGGGAAAATCAATTTCACGAAGTTTAGAGTGACATACATTTTTAAATTTTGATATTTGAGTCGAGTCTCGTTCACCCCAGACTATTCTATTTATACAAACAATAGGCATACAAATCTTAGGCTTAATCAAGTTAAAATTACATTGTATAGACACAGGGTAATGATCAGACCAATAAGTATTATATAACACAGAGACCGCGGACACTGAGAGCCGCGCGGCACTTGTTACAAGACAGTGGTCGAGCCAGCGCCGGCAGCCATGCGCATCACTGACAAACGTGTGACTGTCCGACGGCAATAGTTGCAGGTCTACACAGGACCACGATTGTTCCGCACAAAAAGTTAACAGTTCCGTAGCAAATGATTCACTGGGGTGCGCATTGTAGTCCCCTAACATAAATACCGACTCCACATTGTGACTGTCAATAATGGCTGACATTTCACTAAGACACTCTGTGAATTCCACTAAGTTTTCATTGGATTGGGTAGGCATATACACAGAAAATATCAAGATGGAACGATCACTGAGCTCGATTTTTATCGCTGCGAGACGCACACTATTACACTTCACTATGGTTACCGTCGGAAAAGCAACCTTTCTCCACAGCAGGGCAACTCCGCCGTAAGGCCTGCCGCGTAAGACACCTGCCGCGGTGTCCACAGCCGAGGTACCCGTGCAGGCGAAGTCGTCGTCTATCGCGGCCAGGTACCCGAGGTCGTGTGGCAACAGCCACGTCTCCTGCAGCGCCACAACATCAGCCGAGCGACAAAGCTGCCGCACACATTCCACTGATCTCACCACGTTCTTGCAGTTAAAGCTTATCAAGTTGATGTTATTCATAGATTAGATTTCCTGCTAATATTCCCGCTAGTCACACGGACATTTTCCTTATCACGTCTAATAAAATTTATAAATCGACGGTAGGCTACCCCCTATGGCCAGAAGTCATCACTCAGGAGATTCATTAACGAACGTTTAGGTACGAATATTTTGTATGATTCGTAATCCTTCACAAACTTCATTTCCATTCTTTCAATTTTAACATCGATGTTAGTTTTCTTGACTATGTAGGTATGGATGTCACTCACGGACACCCCCTTCGCCACATTATAAATGTACATGGGTACCTTAGTTTCTGCTGCAATAAAACTACTTCCAGGCTCAGGGATAGCTTTTCCCCGCTTACCAACGAAACGGTTACGCAGTCTTTTGTTTTGGACTCGAATCCACTGGTCACTCGGGGCTTGTGTCTTCCATTCCCCTTCTCGAACAAGTTCCGCCAACGATTTCTGCTTAGGTGCTACAAGGCCGAGTTCATTTTTCTCGAGTTGTGGAGGTAGCGGCGCAGAACAGGCGGCCGGACTAGATAGTAGCGGCAGCGGAGCGGGGGGCAGAGGAGCGCGGCCGCCGCTCACCGCGGGGGACGGCGGCGGCGGCGCGCGCGGCGATGGTCCGTCTACCGCGACGTGCACCGGCAGGGGAACGGGCGCGGACTGCGCGTGAGGAGCCGCAACCGACTCGATCAGCTGACCCGCGCCGTGCGTCATCGTCGCCTTTTCTTGTAATTCGACGGTCGGAACGTATTGCTTACTTTGCAGCAATGCTTCACTACCCTCAGATATTCGATTATTGAGAATACCGGATTTTAGTGTACATTCTAACGTATTTTGATGTTGATAACATTCACTAACGCCTTCATTATACTCAAGCGGCAATCCCATGGGACCGCTATCGCACTCATAACTAGCTAGCCTTGCAGGATATGCACCCCTTCTGGTATTTACATTGCGCCACCCTGATGAAACATGCTGCACCTCACTCCTCAACTGGTCCATCTGCTCAACTGTAGCATAGTCTTCTTTCATCATGTCGAGATCTTGCCGTAGCTTAACAATGTCTTTCAAAAGCCTCGTCACGTCGACATGATCGAACAAAACCGGGGGTAACTTCTCAAGGTCGCGAGCCACGAAGACTGGGATATCCTCGGAGTCGGTATCGCGAATAAGACAGATGATATCGTCTATGTCTCGAGCATTCTTTCCCGCCTTCCTCCGCGTTATCTTGCGTTTCGTTGTCGGCAAGGATTCAAACAATAACTTCTTCGCCGCTGCAATTTCACTTTCAGAGAAAGCGCTCGCACAGATTCTGCTTATACTTTCATCGTCCATTACAGATATTTTATTATGGACGAACGCCAGAACTTCGTTAATCACTACATTGCAATTTGCACATTTCACCACAGAGGACATTTTAAATTCCCGAATACCCACCGTCACGCACACTAACCGGTCATAACATTGTGACGCGGTCAATAATAATTTATAGATGAACGGATAGCTGTCAGTGGGGCGCAAAGTGACATACGTCCGTCTGGCACCGCGCCTAAGCGCTCACTCGTTATGCCCAGAAATACAGCAGAGTCGGCAGTTTCCAGCTCCTGATTGGCGAGGATAATATTGGGACCTAGATTTCTAACATTGGGTAAAGCGAACTTAATTATTTTAGTTTTCTTGGCATTAAGAACAAGGTTGTTTGTTGTGAACCAATCCGTGACCATTGATAGCGCGCTGTTTACGTCGTCAAAATCGTGTCTATTCCTATCTACTTTAAAGATAAGAGAGGTATCATCTGCAAATAGTACGACGTCACAAAAACCCTTTAAATAATATGGCAGATCATTAATATAAACCAAGAATAAAAACGGACCCAGTATTGAACCTTGAGGTATACCTAGCCGAACCGGTAGCCCGGAAGATTTCGCGCCATTTACGTCTACACATTGGAATCTATTTTGTAAATACGAATCTATCACATTTAGGGCCTCATTTTGAACACCGTAATGACGCAGTTTCCGTAAAAGCGTGTCGTGATGTACGCAATCAAAAGCTTTAGAAAGATCGCAGAAAACACCGATTGCATTTTGCGCTTTCTCCCATGCGTTAAATATGTGTTTTAGCAAAGCAACACCTGCATCCGTAGTCGAACGACCCTTTGTAAAGCCATATTGATCATTATGAAGGAGTTTATTTAAATTAAAATGTACTAACAACTGTTTGAGAATTAATTTTTCAAAAATTTTGCTAAAAGCAGGTAAAATAGAAATTGGTCTAAAGTTCCCAATATCATTTTTACTGCCTGATTTAAATAGAGGGATGACTTTACTGCTCTTCATAAGGTCAGGGAAAGTACCCAAATCAACGCATTTATTGAAAGTAACAGCAAGACAGGGGGCCACGATGTCGATAATGTTACTTAAAAGTTTAATAGAAATGCCCCAGTAATCACCTGTGTTTTTAGACTTAAGTGAATTAAAAACGTTAACTACATCACGAGGTGTTACATGTTCGAAACTAAATACGTTACCACATTTAGACACGCTGCTATGCAAAAGATCTTCGGCTTTAGACGGCGACGAACTCAGGGAACGAGTCGTCGCTATAGGTATGCTGGCAAAATACTCATTAAAAGCCTCGGCTACGTCGGCTGCTTTATTAACTAATTTGTTACCCACCATGATCTCAAGGTGATTATCTTGTTTAACAGATTTACCTGTTTCATTGTTAATGATTTTCCAAGTGGCTTTAACTTTATTATTAGAATTTTTAATGGTTTCGCTTAAGAATTTAGATTTTGCAATAATACAAATCTTTTTAAATAATTTGGAATAATTCTTAACATACTCTAGAAAAGTTGTATCAAACCTGTGTTGTTTAAGACCATACAACTCGTATAATCGGGCTCGACTTTTGTAAATACCTGGTGTAGCCCATTGGTTGAAGCCAACAGAAGGTCCCTTAATGTTAATAGTTTTAGACTTAAAAATAGATTGGTATTCATTTTGCACAACATCAAAAAGGGCTTTATAAATTTCATTAGGAGTCTCGTGCTCAACTATTGACGGTGTTACTTTAAGTGCTACATTATTTTTAAATTTATTGCAGCGACTAGCTGTATGAGGCCTGCATTCTATTTTGCGCGGCTTTTTTTTTAATGGCATAGGAAAGCTAGCTATTAAACCACAGTGATCAGACGATAAGTCACTTAACACTAATTTGTCCTCGGCAACACAATCACTAAACATATTATCAAGGCAAGTTGATGAAGAAGCCGTGATCCTTGTTGGTTCAAAAAACAGGTTAACTAAATTGAATGATCTAAACAGATTGAGAAATCTGATACTTAATGGAGTAACATCTAAAATATTAACATTAAAATCTCCACATAAAATTATAGACTTATTACTTGATTTTAACTTATTAAGTGTATCCTCCATTACAGATTCGAAACGAGTAAAGTCCCCAGATGGGGGTCTATAAACACAAATTACTAAGTATCGCTCGAGTTCAACGCAAGACAACTCAATAGTGCGCTCAATTGAAAGATTAACTAAATCTAAACGTTGTTTACATTTTAATTTGTTTGAAACAAGAATTAAAGATCCACCGCGAATAGCTGATTTTCTCACAAATGCGCTCTGTACGGTATAAAAATCATCATTGATAAATGCTACTTCATGTTCCTTCAACCAATGTTCAGTTAAACATAAAACCTGAACATCATAATTCTCCATAAACAAACTTAACTCTAATTCTTTGCCAGATAACCCCTGCATATTTTGATGAACAACATTCAACATATGCAGCGTACCTGTTGTCGCACCTAACAGTTTAAACTACAAGGTGTATCAATAAAAGTGTTAGTATCTGTATATGTGTTAGTAATAAAAGCAGTATTAGTATCACTACTAACCGAAAACGTTGGTAAACACATACCAGTGTCGCTGTGTATATTGTATGCTAAAAGGTTAGCAATACGTCGCTTAGAGCTAGGTGGTAAAAACATTGAGAAGTTAGTGAGTCTGTAATCAGAAATAAATTGATTACAGTCAAAATACAAAATAGCGTCACTGTGACGACATGTCCTATTATAAATTAACAAATTTAAATCATGAATGTATCTATTTTGCTCAATGGACAAATATTGAGAATAAGGGAAGGCACAAAAAATGAATTTACAATTAATGGTCTCATTGAGATGTAACATCAAATGGACACATTCAACTATGTCATTTTTCCATACATTTAAACTGTTCCCATATAATAAAATAACAGTAGAATTGGGATTTATTTTAGTCAGTTTAATCTTACTAATTATTTGGCTAACACTGGCACCGGGTAAACAATGATTTATTACATAGTGTTGGGAACATTGATTAAATAAGGTACCAAAACCTTGACCAAGCTTATCAGAAAATAAGTAAGTAGTAACCAACTTTAGCCAAACCCCTTTGATGTAGAGAATGATTGGTTGACGGCTTGTGAACAGTTGTATACACCTTGTACATTGCATCTCATACGCATTACAAAAAAATATTGTTTATTAAAATGATTGTATTATCATTTCTCTAGCACCCAAACAGAGCAGGAAGAAAACGAGAACACAAGCTCAACGGGAAAGGATAAGCTGGATGGAGACAAGTCCAAGCTGGCTAAGTCCAATGATCACGTGGAAGTTCTGCTCAAGGTATGTTCATAACAGACGTATGTGGGAGAACTACATTTTAATAGTACATTATGATATAAGTGCGGTAAGTTGAAAATTACAGCCGAGGCGATATTGCTAGCCCGAGCCGTAGGCGAGGGCTACAAGAGAGCAGAGGCTGTAATTATCAAAGCGCACGTATGTCATACGACGTTTTATAACACATTTGCGAGGAAATAAATAAAACTCGGACTTTCTTAAACGAATAAATCTTTTATTTGTTCACAAATTAGCGATGCGCGGGCATCAGTGCTTTTTTTTTAAGGCAACGGTACAAAAACAGCCAGTATTACTAATAAAGTAAATTAATATTTTTTTGTTTCTGTTACAGATGTAATTTACTGTCAAAATGAATTAAATTAAAGAATTAAATGTTTATTTTTTATATTTTATCTCCCAAAGTTAATTTTATTCATAAAATATTGACCACTTTTCTGACATAAAAACTTTTTGATTTGCTTTCTTTGCTTTTTTTTTCTTAAGATTTAAAAAAGTACCGTTGGTTTTAGACGGAGCATGATAAACCGTACGTGTTACCTTATTAGAAAGAAACTCGTGCGTTTTACTTTACGATTACGCACAAGTACGTAATGACATACATTACGATATTGAAATTGGTGAAATAAGAGGCCCTTTACGAGCAAATGTGTTATAAAACTTAATTTACGACTGTTAGTTTATGTCTGAGGAAATAATATTAATAGTGGTCCAATAAAACGAATTACGGCCATGGACAAAAATTCCAGAGACAAGATCCTTCGCAAATACAATTTCTACTTTATCACAAACTAGCACTACGTCCGTAAAAAATGTGATAGCTTGGTTAATATGCATGGTACACATATAATTTTTAGCCTATATCATCCACGAATAATATACACACATCAACACGGTCTAGGGATATTTTTAGAAAAGCGAATTACTATCAATGTGTTAATTATTTATATGACATGTATATATTTAAAATATACGTTATTTAATATTCTACCATTTTTTAATAATGGTTAAGGTACTGATTAAAATTTCAGGATTATATGGAAAAAAAATGAAGCATAGACGGAAACCGTATATGAATTAACTTTTAATTTGTGAGTAAAAACTGAAAAAAATAGAAAAATCATTTAATTTGTGTTTATAAACTTGAAGTTAGTAGTCTGAGAAAGCGCCCATGATGTTCATAACACATCGGCAACGATTCGGTTGAAGGAACAAGGTTGTCAATGTCTTGCTGCGGAATATTGTCCCATGTCCTTCTGAGGTGCGCAAAAAGTTGATCTTCTGTAGCCAAATTTTCAGGAACTTCCTTCAGAGCTCTTCTTTGCAGCATATCCCACGCATGCTCAATGGGATTTAGATCTGGCGATTGAGCAGGCCAGTCTAAGGCCCTAACATTATGTGTATGTAACCAAGCTGCTACCGTTCTCGCCGTGTGTGCCCGGGCATTGTCGTGCATGAGCAGGAAATATTGCCCCATTTGTGTTCTGTGGAGCAAGATTACGGGCCCCAGCACCTGTTGGACATATCGTTCTGCCGTCATATTGCCCCGCACCCAAACGTGATCCGTCCGTCCTCCAAGACGAATTCCTGCCCAAACCATAATTGTTCCTCCTTGGTATGGGTGAACTTTCTGAGGGTTCTGGAGACGGCTCCATCGTCCAGGAACTCGCCAAACACGCGTCCTTCGTGAATCTGGATGGAAGCCGAACCTGGATTCATCCGTGAACAGCACATTGGACCATTGCTCACGGCGCTAGTCCACGTGGTTCCGAACCCATTCTAATCGTCGTCCACGATTGCCTCTCCGTAAAGGTGGGACCCGGAGTGGTCTACGAGAGCGTAGATTGCTTTCATGCAGTCGCCTTCTTACAGTTTGGTCACTCACAAGCACTTGGTGTTCCACTCGCAGCCTTTGGACCAATTGAGTCGCCGTTGCATTTGGTTGAGCTCGCGCAGTAATTTGCAAAAATCGGTCTTGTCTGGGGGTAGTGATGCGACTTGGCCCCCGGTGCCTCTCCGCTACTTCACCTGTGGCACGATAGCGTGTCCACAATCTTGAAATTACATTTTGATGGGTCCCTATGGCCTCAGCAACATTACGCTGAACAGATCCAGCTTCCAGCATTCCCACAGCTCGTAACATCTCCGCCCTCGTCAAATGTCGGCGTTGCATGGCTACAATACCTCAATTTTAACTTTATCTTACGTTTAAAAATGAAAAAAAACTGTAACTAAACGTAATTCGTATTGTTTTTTAAATTTCGCACAAATGAAAATTCCCTCTCCTATACACATTGATGTATTATAACCCTAGATGCACAGCCACGAACAAAACAAACAGTCGAAGCTGTCGCCAAACACTCACCAATACACGCACTACTACATAAGTAGTTATAGTTACACTATAAACATATTTTTTTGCAAATTCAACCTTACGCACATTCCTCAAAGTTGTTTTTACAATGCAGTTATAAAAAGCAATAATAATTTTACGACCGAAGTAAGCCGGTAGGACAAGGTATGGAGTGGAGACGAATAGGTACTTTTTATGTTTTTTTAATACTTAATTATCGAAACTAAGTAGTTATTAAGTTTAAGGTGTCAAAAACGAAGTCAAATTGACGACCTCTTCTTCTTTTGAAATCCAATTAAAAACTAATATAATATGCAACGTATACATAATTGTTAAAAACATAAAACAAAAAACTTATTGATTAAAAAAACACAAATAAACACAATAAAAAAAAATCGACTCCATTCGATACGAACAGGGTCATTTGTATAATGCGACTAAAAGAAAAGACTTGTAATACATCGTTCTTACGCTAACAAAGCGACCATTGAAATATGCCGTATTAAACTCGGACCGTTTAGTAAAGTTCTGAGAGAAATTAAATCAATATCACATATTGCTTTCGATATTATGCCATAAATACAACAAAAATAAATCAATAAACATTTTTACTTACCGAAAATACGATATCCCATCCTTTTTTGTTGTCTTTGACGCTGTATTTTTACAATTTCTCAGTGAACACTTCGGCATTTTGTACGACCGTGCAGAGACGCGAGCGACGCGAGACTATTTGAAATGAGTTCACGATTTGTAATGTTGCACTCATTCTAAGCGGACGGTTTTGAGACGCGCAGTGTGTATCTTGGGTTTTTATTAATCAATGCCTATACATCAAGACATTTTTATGCCACCGAAACAAAAGAATTTTCAAAAATTTGAATTTGGAATTAGTCTGAGATAAATTACAAACAAATCGGTGTATTAAAGATTCCAATGCGGCCAGTACTTTTCGAGTTATTTAATTGAGTATGAAATATCCCTAGACCGTGTTGATGTGTGTATCTTTCCATCTGTATTTTTTTACAATTGGATCATTAGTTTCGGAGATTACGTCCAACTTACAATTTTTTTTTTATATTAGTATACATCAATAAATGTCACTGTCATTTCCAATTTGTATATTACACGTCATATAACTTAGCAACATGTACCTCCCACCAGGACGGTCTAGTATGCCGCGTATACTACGCGTCACAGTTCCAACGTCTGCGTCACCTGCTGCTGTCTCCGCTCAGTGCGCCCGACCAGTGTGGATGCTACGACGAGAAGGACTGGACTGATGGTACGACAGCTTTTATATTATTAGCCTATACATATTGTCCCACTGAAGGCCTCCCTTCCATCCTTCTTTTCGCGATTGTAGGATTGGCCTACAATCGCACTAGATCGCGACTTTGCCATACAGACACCTTTCTTATAATGGGTGTAAAATGGGTTCTCTATTGTGTCACCTAACTTTTTTATCCATAATTTAAAATGCCATAACTTTTTTTGTCCTAATCATCATTTGTCCGAATGATAACTTACCCGATCTTAAATATCACATAATATCACATGCTATAAAATTGAAATCCCTAAATATAATATGTCCTAAATCCATTTGTCATAAATATTACAATCAATAATATACGAAAGACATAAAATCGTTTTCCATAAAAGTTTTAAGTCCTAAATTAAAATAACATAATGTTTATTTATCATAATAATATTATTAGAACAAAGTATAACAAAGCTTTTGGTCACGTCACTCATACATGCAACGCATGTTGTACTCCATGACGCGCGCTCGCTTCGCTCGCATATTACATAACACTATTGTCTTCTGTCCCCGAAGTGCCGGGCCTCCGCCGGCCTCCTTCGTCGGCCTACGGCCCGGTGCCCATGCCGCCCATAAAGGATACTGTCGCGAGACGGTGATTCATCCACTTAGCGGACGACTAGCAACAGCCTATAATTTTGGTTATTCATCCGGCTAATCGGACGACTAATTAATTTTATTCATCCGCTAATCGGACGACTAGACACTTCGAATTTTTTTTAGGACTATAAAATTTATTATAAACGAACATTCGGATTAATACACATTAGGTAAAGCAATAGTTAGGACATATTAATTTAGGTCATGTAAAATTAGGAGATTCAATTATTATAGTAATCGATATTATGACAGAATACTTTTAGAACTAAAGATAATTATGTTAAACAAAATTTCGGCAATTTGAACATTATGGTTAATGAAGTTTATGGCAAACGTGTTATGGATAATGATTTTCGGACAAACAATTTTAGGAGAAGTAAGGGAGTACCTGTAAAATGATTTAAAAATTAACGGATATCCGTAACCATCAGCAGACCAGATCATTCCATTTTGTGTGGGGCCTCCTATCATTCATTTATAAAACGATGGCTCATAATAAAACCTCAATAGATTCGTCCTGTCCGTCTGTGTATCCGAATCATTCGTTGTGGATCTACAAGAGTTCCATTTTTTTCCATTGGGAACAGAATCCTAAAAACGGCTCTATTCGAAAATTACGATTACAAATAAATGTTTGTTCCAGCAGGTCTGTGCGAGATAGAGGAAGGCTTCATCCGCTCGTTGGCGCACTGTGTGCCGTGGGCGGCGCGTGGTGGGAAGTCGGGATCTACCTTCTGCAAGACTAAAGGTACTTTATTTGTTTTGCTTTCTTCTCGTCTTCAAATAATAAAGTCAAGGTCAAAACGATGTATTAAAAATCGTAGTTAAATCACAGTTCACGAACACAAGACAAAACTTCATAAACGACTTTTTCCGAAAAAATTTCATCACGCACTAAATGTAATGCGTGACTGAGTTGAAAATGTTCATACTCTCGGTATTAAACCGAGCATTGAAATTCTGACAGAACAATTACCAATGCAGTACGTTGAAAATATCGTGCGTGATAAAAAAAACGTCCGTGGAACGAGAACTGATTCAGTGACTTCATCAAAATAAATAATTAATTTGTAACCAGATGACAGATACGTGCTCAAAGAGATGACGAAGCCTGAGTGGCAGCAGTTTCTGGACTTCGCGCCGCACTACTTCGGATACGTCACGAACTGCAGGCAGAACAAACTACCCAGCTTGTTGGGTAAGTACTATACATGACCATCTAATCCACGGGGCACGTGGCCAGGGCCTCACGATGTAAGGCCCAAGTTAGCGTCGGGGCTGTGGATAAAGGATAAGGCCCGTAATCCACCAAAGCGGAGACGAGCAGAGCGGAGAGGAGATGTACCAAATTCGACTAATCACAGAAAGAGCGAAAGACCAGATGTACATTTTAACTAATGTGATTGGCCGATTTCCGCACATCTCCTCTCGTCTCCGCTTTGGTGGATTACGGGCCTTACGCGGCTCCGACACAAGGGCGATGAAGGAACATGGGTTTGGTTTTTAGTCAGTAGAAGTCTGACACTCCCCTTCGCTCTGCCCAAGAGCGGGGGGGGGGGGGGGGTTATTCAATGATTTTCCACCCACCAAAAAAAAGGGGGCCCCAAGTTCCTGTAACTGTCAAAACTACAGCTAGAAGCTGTTAAATAAACTTGAGTTATCCCAGGCAGGATACTAAAACTTTGGCTACTTTTTTGTATGAACTGACACAAGAAAACTTGACCTATCTGAGAAGAGGTGCAAATGAAATCAAGCTCGCTTCGCTCGCTCTTGCATCTTACGAGAACCCAATCATTCTCAACTCAACAAGAAACTGCTGTCTTACAAAAACGCAATACCAATCAAAATGTATGATGTTCCATACATTTTGATTGGTATTGCCATTACTTAACCCTTAAACCCTACCCGGGGGTCCAGCAAACCCCAGAGGTTGAATTTTTGTTGATATTTTTGAAATAACGAAACGCACTATTATGCTATTCTAGCTAATCCTTAATTACCTCGTGGGCCATCTTTTCACCAGACTTGCATCAACGCTTATACAGTATTTACGGATTTATAGCTATTTAAGGGACTGTCAGACCCCAGGGTAGTAATAACGTAGTATTTTTTGTTATTTCTTTTTGTCAATATATTGGTGAATACTATTATTTTTTATTTAGACATTAAAAAATAAGTTTGATATTTTGATGTAGTTGTTATAATAACAGTGGTGTTTCTTTCTTTAGGGATATACATGGATAAATCAAGCAATTTTGTTGTTTTGTTTTATCAGTTGAATAAAAGTTTTGTTTTATGTCTGGAGATCGAAAAGATACCCAACGGTATTTTTTAAGGGCTCCTGTTTATAGTAGGTATTAATTCATAAATCCTCTTTAAAATTTCCACAAAACAAGATACAAAAAAAAAGTATTTTCTTGAAAAAAAAAAAACGTGCCATAGTTAAGATCATCGCGCAAATGGAAGAACGATTTACATGGCCCTCTTTGTTCATGAATTTTCAAGTTCCCCTAGGTGGAATCTTGTAAAAGAAGTGGCCATTGCTAGGACCAACTCCTGCTCCCACTGCTAAAAAAAGATATGCTATGCGACCAATGGGTAAGGACTGAAAAACCAAGGTCACCTGTGGCAAGTACCAAAAACCTCTCTGCGATGAACATACTATGGATATGTGTGAAGAACGTAAACCAAAAACAATTGATTATTTTTATTATATTGCCAAATAAGCAGTTTATATCAATAAATAATAATTGTAATTAAATTCTTGTTTGTTTCATATGTATGAATTTATGTATATTGGGGTCCATCAAACCCCTGGGTAGTAATAGTGTTTCTCCTGGAATGGGTAGGGTTTAAGGGTTAATATACAGCATGTAAAATACCAAGTCATTTACGCCTTCTTAAAAGTCAACTTGGTAACTACTAACGTCCTCTAAATCGTCGCGCATGCGGCCACTAGACCAACGAACATAATCATCATTAACCAATTTAATATAACATGTCCCATTTCATCCCCAGCACGTATCCTGGGCGTGTACAGTGTAGGCGGCGCAGGTAACGGAGTGCTCGTGATGGAGAACGTGTGGTACGAGTGTTCCTCGCGCGCCAAGCGGTTCGACCTGAAGGGCTCCTCGCGACATCGCCTCACGCCTGATACCACGCCGCTCGCTGTGCTTATGGATGAGAACCTGCTTAATTGTAAGTATTTAGTTTGTTTGTATTTTATTATAATTTCGATGTTGAACTGCACACGGCCAGCGTGCTGTTCGCGTGTGTGGAGCGCGACACTAACTTCCTCACGTCGCACACTAGATGTAATGTTACATAGTAAACACTCATGTAACACATTCCCCAGTGCGCTGGGAGAGCCCGCTGTACATACAGTCGTCACACGGCCAGCGTGCTGTTCGCGTGTGTGGAGCGCGACACTAACTTCCTCACGTCGCACACCTAGATGTAATGTTACATAGTAACACTCATGTAACACATTCCCCAGTGCGCTGGGAGAGCCCGCTGTACATACAGTCGCACACGGCCAGCGTGATGTTCGCGTGTGTGGAGCGCGACACTAACTTCCTCACGTCGCACACCTAGATGTAATGTTACATAGTAACACTCATGTAACACATTCCCCAGTGCGCTGGGAGAGCCCGCTGTACATACAGTCGCACACGGCCAGCGTGCTGTTCGCGTGTGTGGAGCGCGACACTAACTTCCTCACGTCGCACACCTAGATGTAATGTTACATAGTAACACTCATGTAACACATTCCCCAGTGCGCTGGGAGAGCCCGCTGTACATACAGTCGCACACGGCCAGCGTGCTGTTCGCGTGTGTGGAGCGCGACACTAACTTCCTCACGTCGCACACCTAGATGTAATGTTACATAGTAACACTCATGTAACACATTCCCCAGTGCGCTGGGAGAGCCCGCTGTACATACAGTCGCACACGGCCAGCGTGCTGTTCGCGTGTGTGGAGCGCGACACTAACTTCCTCACGTCGCACACCTAGATGTAATGTTACATAGTAACACTCATGTAACACATTCCCCAGTGCGCTGGGAGAGCCCGCTGTACATACAGTCGCACACGGCCAGCGTGCTGTTCGCGTGTGTGGAGCGCGACACTAACTTCCTCACGTCGCACACCTAGATGTAATGTTACATAGTAACACTCATGTAACACATTCCCCAGTGCGCTGGGAGAGCCCGCTGTACATACAGTCGCACACGGCCAGCGTGCTGTTCGCGTGTGTGGAGCGCGACACTAACTTCCTCACGTCGCACACCTAGATGTAATGTTACATAGTAACACTCATGTAACACATTCCCCAGTGCGCTGGGAGAGCCCGCTGTACATACAGTCGCACACGGCCAGCGTGCTGTTCGCGTGTGTGGAGCGCGACACTAACTTCCTCACGTCGCACACCTAGATGTAATGTTACATAGTAACACTCATGTAACACATTCCCCAGTGCGCTGGGAGAGCCCGCTGTACATACAGTCGCACACGGCCAGCGTGCTGTTCGCGTGTGTGGAGCGCGACACTAACTTCCTCACGTCGCACACCTAGATGTAATGTTACATAGTAACACTCATGTAACACATTCCCCAGTGCGCTGGGAGAGCCCGCTGTACATACAGTCGCACACGGCCAGCGTGCTGTTCGCGTGTGTGGAGCGCGACACTAACTTCCTCACGTCGCACACCTAGATGTAATGTTACATAGTAACACTCATGTAACACATTCCCCAGTGCGCTGGGAGAGCCCGCTGTACATACAGTCGCACACGGCCAGCGTGCTGTTCGCGTGTGTGGAGCGCGACACTAACTTCCTCACGTCGCACACCTAGATGTAATGTTACATAGTAACACTCATGTAACACATTCCCCAGTGCGCTGGGAGAGCCCGCTGTACATACAGTCGCACACGGCCAGCGTGCTGTTCGCGTGTGTGGAGCGCGACACTAACTTCCTCACGTCGCACACCTAGATGTAATGTTACATAGTAACACTCATGTAACACATTCCCCAGTGCGCTGGGAGAGCCCGCTGTACATACAGTCGCACACGGCCAGCGTGCTGTTCGCGTGTGTGGAGCGCGACACTAACTTCCTCACGTCGCACACCTAGATGTAATGTTACATAGTAACACTCATGTAACACATTCCCCAGTGCGCTGGGAGAGCCCGCTGTACATACAGTCGCACACGGCCAGCGTGCTGTTCGCGTGTGTGGAGCGCGACACTAACTTCCTCACGTCGCACACCTAGATGTAATGTTACATAGTAACACTCATGTAACACATTCCCCAGTGCGCTGGGAGAGCCCGCTGTACATACAGTCGCACACGGCCAGCGTGCTGTTCGCGTGTGTGGAGCGCGACACTAACTTCCTCACGTCGCACACCTAGATGTAATGTTACATAGTAACACTCATGTAACACATTCCCCAGTGCGCTGGGAGAGCCCGCTGTACATACAGTCGCACACGGCCAGCGTGCTGTTCGCGTGTGTGGAGCGCGACACTAACTTCCTCACGTCGCACACCTAGATGTAATGTTACATAGTAACACTCATGTAACACATTCCCCAGTGCGCTGGGAGAGCCCGCTGTACATACAGTCGCACACGGCCAGCGTGCTGTTCGCGTGTGTGGAGCGCGACACTAACTTCCTCACGTCGCACACCTAGATGTAATGTTACATAGTAACACTCATGTAACACATTCCCCAGTGCGCTGGGAGAGCCCGCTGTACATACAGTCGCACACGGCCAGCGTGCTGTTCGCGTGTGTGGAGCGCGACACTAACTTCCTCACGTCGCACACCTAGATGTAATGTTACATAGTAACACTCATGTAACACATTCCCCAGTGCGCTGGGAGAGCCCGCTGTACATACAGTCGCACACGGCCAGCGTGCTGTTCGCGTGTGTGGAGCGCGACACTAACTTCCTCACGTCGCACACCTAGATGTAATGTTACATAGTAACACTCATGTAACACATTCCCCAGTGCGCTGGGAGAGCCCGCTGTACATACAGTCGCACACGGCCAGCGTGCTGTTCGCGTGTGTGGAGCGCGACACTAACTTCCTCACGTCGCACACCTAGATGTAATGTTACATAGTAACACTCATGTAACACATTCCCCAGTGCGCTGGGAGAGCCCGCTGTACATACAGTCGCACACGGCCAGCGTGCTGTTCGCGTGTGTGGAGCGCGACACTAACTTCCTCACGTCGCACACCTAGATGTAATGTTACATAGTAACACTCATGTAACACATTCCCCAGTGCGCTGGGAGAGCCCGCTGTACATACAGTCGCACACGGCCAGCGTGCTGTTCGCGTGTGTGGAGCGCGACACTAACTTCCTCACGTCGCACACCTAGATGTAATGTTACATAGTAACACTCATGTAACACATTCCCCAGTGCGCTGGGAGAGCCCGCTGTACATACAGTCGCACACGGCCAGCGTGCTGTTCGCGTGTGTGGAGCGCGACACTAACTTCCTCACGTCGCACACCTAGATGTAATGTTACATAGTAACACTCATGTAACACATTCCCCAGTGCGCTGGGAGAGCCCGCTGTACATACAGTCGCACACGGCCAGCGTGCTGTTCGCGTGTGTGGAGCGCGACACTAACTTCCTCACGTCGCACACCTAGATGTAATGTTACATAGTAACACTCATGTAACACATTCCCCAGTGCGCTGGGAGAGCCCGCTGTACATACAGTCGCACACGGCCAGCGTGCTGTTCGCGTGTGTGGAGCGCGACACTAACTTCCTCACGTCGCACACCTAGATGTAATGTTACATAGTAACACTCATGTAACACATTCCCCAGTGCGCTGGGAGAGCCCGCTGTACATACAGTCGCACACGGCCAGCGTGCTGTTCGCGTGTGTGGAGCGCGACACTAACTTCCTCACGTCGCACACCTAGATGTAATGTTACATAGTAACACTCATGTAACACATTCCCCAGTGCGCTGGGAGAGCCCGCTGTACATACAGTCGCACACGGCCAGCGTGCTGTTCGCGTGTGTGGAGCGCGACACTAACTTCCTCACGTCGCACACCTAGATGTAATGTTACATAGTAACACTCATGTAACACATTCCCCAGTGCGCTGGGAGAGCCCGCTGTACATACAGTCGCACACGGCCAGCGTGCTGTTCGCGTGTGTGGAGCGCGACACTAACTTCCTCACGTCGCACACCTAGATGTAATGTTACATAGTAACACTCATGTAACACATTCCCCAGTGCGCTGGGAGAGCCCGCTGTACATACAGTCGCACACGGCCAGCGTGCTGTTCGCGTGTGTGGAGCGCGACACTAACTTCCTCACGTCGCACACCTAGATGTAATGTTACATAGTAACACTCATGTAACACATTCCCCAGTGCGCTGGGAGAGCCCGCTGTACATACAGTCGCACACGGCCAGCGTGCTGTTCGCGTGTGTGGAGCGCGACACTAACTTCCTCACGTCGCACACCTAGATGTAATGTTACATAGTAACACTCATGTAACACATTCCCCAGTGCGCTGGGAGAGCCCGCTGTACATACAGTCGCACACGGCCAGCGTGCTGTTCGCGTGTGTGGAGCGCGACACTAACTTCCTCACGTCGCACACCTAGATGTAATGTTACATAGTAACACTCATGTAACACATTCCCCAGTGCGCTGGGAGAGCCCGCTGTACATACAGTCGCACACGGCCAGCGTGCTGTTCGCGTGTGTGGAGCGCGACACTAACTTCCTCACGTCGCACACCTAGATGTAATGTTACATAGTAACACTCATGTAACACATTCCCCAGTGCGCTGGGAGAGCCCGCTGTACATACAGTCGCACACGGCCAGCGTGCTGTTCGCGTGTGTGGAGCGCGACACTAACTTCCTCACGTCGCACACCTAGATGTAATGTTACATAGTAACACTCATGTAACACATTCCCCAGTGCGCTGGGAGAGCCCGCTGTACATACAGTCGCACACGGCCAGCGTGCTGTTCGCGTGTGTGGAGCGCGACACTAACTTCCTCACGTCGCACACCTAGATGTAATGTTACATAGTAACACTCATGTAACACATTCCCCAGTGCGCTGGGAGAGCCCGCTGTACATACAGTCGCACACGGCCAGCGTGCTGTTCGCGTGTGTGGAGCGCGACACTAACTTCCTCACGTCGCACACCTAGATGTAATGTTACATAGTAACACTCATGTAACACATTCCCCAGTGCGCTGGGAGAGCCCGCTGTACATACAGTCGCACACGGCCAGCGTGCTGTTCGCGTGTGTGGAGCGCGACACTAACTTCCTCACGTCGCACACCTAGATGTAATGTTACATAGTAACACTCATGTAACACATTCCCCAGTGCGCTGGGAGAGCCCGCTGTACATACAGTCGCACACGGCCAGCGTGCTGTTCGCGTGTGTGGAGCGCGACACTAACTTCCTCACGTCGCACACCTAGATGTAATGTTACATAGTAACACTCATGTAACACATTCCCCAGTGCGCTGGGAGAGCCCGCTGTACATACAGTCGCACACGGCCAGCGTGCTGTTCGCGTGTGTGGAGCGCGACACTAACTTCCTCACGTCGCACACCTAGATGTAATGTTACATAGTAACACTCATGTAACACATTCCCCAGTGCGCTGGGAGAGCCCGCTGTACATACAGTCGCACACGGCCAGCGTGCTGTTCGCGTGTGTGGAGCGCGACACTAACTTCCTCACGTCGCACACCTAGATGTAATGTTACATAGTAACACTCATGTAACACATTCCCCAGTGCGCTGGGAGAGCCCGCTGTACATACAGTCGCACACGGCCAGCGTGCTGTTCGCGTGTGTGGAGCGCGACACTAACTTCCTCACGTCGCACACCTAGATGTAATGTTACATAGTAACACTCATGTAACACATTCCCCAGTGCGCTGGGAGAGCCCGCTGTACATACAGTCGCACACGGCCAGCGTGCTGTTCGCGTGTGTGGAGCGCGACACTAACTTCCTCACGTCGCACACCTAGATGTAATGTTACATAGTAACACTCATGTAACACATTCCCCAGTGCGCTGGGAGAGCCCGCTGTACATACAGTCGCACACGGCCAGCGTGCTGTTCGCGTGTGTGGAGCGCGACACTAACTTCCTCACGTCGCACACCTAGATGTAATGTTACATAGTAACACTCATGTAACACATTCCCCAGTGCGCTGGGAGAGCCCGCTGTACATACAGTCGCACACGGCCAGCGTGCTGTTCGCGTGTGTGGAGCGCGACACTAACTTCCTCACGTCGCACACCTAGATGTAATGTTACATAGTAACACTCATGTAACACATTCCCCAGTGCGCTGGGAGAGCCCGCTGTACATACAGTCGCACACGGCCAGCGTGCTGTTCGCGTGTGTGGAGCGCGACACTAACTTCCTCACGTCGCACACCTAGATGTAATGTTACATAGTAACACTCATGTAACACATTCCCCAGTGCGCTGGGAGAGCCCGCTGTACATACAGTCGCACACGGCCAGCGTGCTGTTCGCGTGTGTGGAGCGCGACACTAACTTCCTCACGTCGCACACCTAGATGTAATGTTACATAGTAACACTCATGTAACACATTCCCCAGTGCGCTGGGAGAGCCCGCTGTACATACAGTCGCACACGGCCAGCGTGCTGTTCGCGTGTGTGGAGCGCGACACTAACTTCCTCACGTCGCACACCTAGATGTAATGTTACATAGTAACACTCATGTAACACATTCCCCAGTGCGCTGGGAGAGCCCGCTGTACATACAGTCGCACACGGCCAGCGTGCTGTTCGCGTGTGTGGAGCGCGACACTAACTTCCTCACGTCGCACACCTAGATGTAATGTTACATAGTAACACTCATGTAACACATTCCCCAGTGCGCTGGGAGAGCCCGCTGTACATACAGTCGCACACGGCCAGCGTGCTGTTCGCGTGTGTGGAGCGCGACACTAACTTCCTCACGTCGCACACCTAGATGTAATGTTACATAGTAACACTCATGTAACACATTCCCCAGTGCGCTGGGAGAGCCCGCTGTACATACAGTCGCACACGGCCAGCGTGCTGTTCGCGTGTGTGGAGCGCGACACTAACTTCCTCACGTCGCACACCTAGATGTAATGTTACATAGTAACACTCATGTAACACATTCCCCAGTGCGCTGGGAGAGCCCGCTGTACATACAGTCGCACACGGCCAGCGTGCTGTTCGCGTGTGTGGAGCGCGACACTAACTTCCTCACGTCGCACACCTAGATGTAATGTTACATAGTAACACTCATGTAACACATTCCCCAGTGCGCTGGGAGAGCCCGCTGTACATACAGTCGCACACGGCCAGCGTGCTGTTCGCGTGTGTGGAGCGCGACACTAACTTCCTCACGTCGCACACCTAGATGTAATGTTACATAGTAACACTCATGTAACACATTCCCCAGTGCGCTGGGAGAGCCCGCTGTACATACAGTCGCACACGGCCAGCGTGCTGTTCGCGTGTGTGGAGCGCGACACTAACTTCCTCACGTCGCACACCTAGATGTAATGTTACATAGTAACACTCATGTAACACATTCCCCAGTGCGCTGGGAGAGCCCGCTGTACATACAGTCGCACACGGCCAGCGTGCTGTTCGCGTGTGTGGAGCGCGACACTAACTTCCTCACGTCGCACACCTAGATGTAATGTTACATAGTAACACTCATGTAACACATTCCCCAGTGCGCTGGGAGAGCCCGCTGTACATACAGTCGCACACGGCCAGCGTGCTGTTCGCGTGTGTGGAGCGCGACACTAACTTCCTCACGTCGCACACCTAGATGTAATGTTACATAGTAACACTCATGTAACACATTCCCCAGTGCGCTGGGAGAGCCCGCTGTACATACAGTCGCACACGGCCAGCGTGCTGTTCGCGTGTGTGGAGCGCGACACTAACTTCCTCACGTCGCACACCTAGATGTAATGTTACATAGTAACACTCATGTAACACATTCCCCAGTGCGCTGGGAGAGCCCGCTGTACATACAGTCGCACACGGCCAGCGTGCTGTTCGCGTGTGTGGAGCGCGACACTAACTTCCTCACGTCGCACACCTAGATGTAATGTTACATAGTAACACTCATGTAACACATTCCCCAGTGCGCTGGGAGAGCCCGCTGTACATACAGTCGCACACGGCCAGCGTGCTGTTCGCGTGTGTGGAGCGCGACACTAACTTCCTCACGTCGCACACCTAGATGTAATGTTACATAGTAACACTCATGTAACACATTCCCCAGTGCGCTGGGAGAGCCCGCTGTACATACAGTCGCACACGGCCAGCGTGCTGTTCGCGTGTGTGGAGCGCGACACTAACTTCCTCACGTCGCACACCTAGATGTAATGTTACATAGTAACACTCATGTAACACATTCCCCAGTGCGCTGGGAGAGCCCGCTGTACATACAGTCGCACACGGCCAGCGTGCTGTTCGCGTGTGTGGAGCGCGACACTAACTTCCTCACGTCGCACACCTAGATGTAATGTTACATAGTAACACTCATGTAACACATTCCCCAGTGCGCTGGGAGAGCCCGCTGTACATACAGTCGCACACGGCCAGCGTGCTGTTCGCGTGTGTGGAGCGCGACACTAACTTCCTCACGTCGCACACCTAGATGTAATGTTACATAGTAACACTCATGTAACACATTCCCCAGTGCGCTGGGAGAGCCCGCTGTACATACAGTCGCACACGGCCAGCGTGCTGTTCGCGTGTGTGGAGCGCGACACTAACTTCCTCACGTCGCACACCTAGATGTAATGTTACATAGTAACACTCATGTAACACATTCCCCAGTGCGCTGGGAGAGCCCGCTGTACATACAGTCGCACACGGCCAGCGTGCTGTTCGCGTGTGTGGAGCGCGACACTAACTTCCTCACGTCGCACACCTAGATGTAATGTTACATAGTAACACTCATGTAACACATTCCCCAGTGCGCTGGGAGAGCCCGCTGTACATACAGTCGCACACGGCCAGCGTGCTGTTCGCGTGTGTGGAGCGCGACACTAACTTCCTCACGTCGCACACCTAGATGTAATGTTACATAGTAACACTCATGTAACACATTCCCCAGTGCGCTGGGAGAGCCCGCTGTACATACAGTCGCACACGGCCAGCGTGCTGTTCGCGTGTGTGGAGCGCGACACTAACTTCCTCACGTCGCACACCTAGATGTAATGTTACATAGTAACACTCATGTAACACATTCCCCAGTGCGCTGGGAGAGCCCGCTGTACATACAGTCGCACACGGCCAGCGTGCTGTTCGCGTGTGTGGAGCGCGACACTAACTTCCTCACGTCGCACACCTAGATGTAATGTTACATAGTAACACTCATGTAACACATTCCCCAGTGCGCTGGGAGAGCCCGCTGTACATACAGTCGCACACGGCCAGCGTGCTGTTCGCGTGTGTGGAGCGCGACACTAACTTCCTCACGTCGCACACCTAGATGTAATGTTACATAGTAACACTCATGTAACACATTCCCCAGTGCGCTGGGAGAGCCCGCTGTACATACAGTCGCACACGGCCAGCGTGCTGTTCGCGTGTGTGGAGCGCGACACTAACTTCCTCACGTCGCACACCTAGATGTAATGTTACATAGTAACACTCATGTAACACATTCCCCAGTGCGCTGGGAGAGCCCGCTGTACATACAGTCGCACACGGCCAGCGTGCTGTTCGCGTGTGTGGAGCGCGACACTAACTTCCTCACGTCGCACACCTAGATGTAATGTTACATAGTAACACTCATGTAACACATTCCCCAGTGCGCTGGGAGAGCCCGCTGTACATACAGTCGCACACGGCCAGCGTGCTGTTCGCGTGTGTGGAGCGCGACACTAACTTCCTCACGTCGCACACCTAGATGTAATGTTACATAGTAACACTCATGTAACACATTCCCCAGTGCGCTGGGAGAGCCCGCTGTACATACAGTCGCACACGGCCAGCGTGCTGTTCGCGTGTGTGGAGCGCGACACTAACTTCCTCACGTCGCACACCTAGATGTAATGTTACATAGTAACACTCATGTAACACATTCCCCAGTGCGCTGGGAGAGCCCGCTGTACATACAGTCGCACACGGCCAGCGTGCTGTTCGCGTGTGTGGAGCGCGACACTAACTTCCTCACGTCGCACACCTAGATGTAATGTTACATAGTAACACTCATGTAACACATTCCCCAGTGCGCTGGGAGAGCCCGCTGTACATACAGTCGCACACGGCCAGCGTGCTGTTCGCGTGTGTGGAGCGCGACACTAACTTCCTCACGTCGCACACCTAGATGTAATGTTACATAGTAACACTCATGTAACACATTCCCCAGTGCGCTGGGAGAGCCCGCTGTACATACAGTCGCACACGGCCAGCGTGCTGTTCGCGTGTGTGGAGCGCGACACTAACTTCCTCACGTCGCACACCTAGATGTAATGTTACATAGTAACACTCATGTAACACATTCCCCAGTGCGCTGGGAGAGCCCGCTGTACATACAGTCGCACACGGCCAGCGTGCTGTTCGCGTGTGTGGAGCGCGACACTAACTTCCTCACGTCGCACACCTAGATGTAATGTTACATAGTAACACTCATGTAACACATTCCCCAGTGCGCTGGGAGAGCCCGCTGTACATACAGTCGCACACGGCCAGCGTGCTGTTCGCGTGTGTGGAGCGCGACACTAACTTCCTCACGTCGCACACCTAGATGTAATGTTACATAGTAACACTCATGTAACACATTCCCCAGTGCGCTGGGAGAGCCCGCTGTACATACAGTCGCACACGGCCAGCGTGCTGTTCGCGTGTGTGGAGCGCGACACTAACTTCCTCACGTCGCACACCTAGATGTAATGTTACATAGTAACACTCATGTAACACATTCCCCAGTGCGCTGGGAGAGCCCGCTGTACATACAGTCGCACACGGCCAGCGTGCTGTTCGCGTGTGTGGAGCGCGACACTAACTTCCTCACGTCGCACACCTAGATGTAATGTTACATAGTAACACTCATGTAACACATTCCCCAGTGCGCTGGGAGAGCCCGCTGTACATACAGTCGCACACGGCCAGCGTGCTGTTCGCGTGTGTGGAGCGCGACACTAACTTCCTCACGTCGCACACCTAGATGTAATGTTACATAGTAACACTCATGTAACACATTCCCCAGTGCGCTGGGAGAGCCCGCTGTACATACAGTCGCACACGGCCAGCGTGCTGTTCGCGTGTGTGGAGCGCGACACTAACTTCCTCACGTCGCACACCTAGATGTAATGTTACATAGTAACACTCATGTAACACATTCCCCAGTGCGCTGGGAGAGCCCGCTGTACATACAGTCGCACACGGCCAGCGTGCTGTTCGCGTGTGTGGAGCGCGACACTAACTTCCTCACGTCGCACACCTAGATGTAATGTTACATAGTAACACTCATGTAACACATTCCCCAGTGCGCTGGGAGAGCCCGCTGTACATACAGTCGCACACGGCCAGCGTGCTGTTCGCGTGTGTGGAGCGCGACACTAACTTCCTCACGTCGCACACCTAGATGTAATGTTACATAGTAACACTCATGTAACACATTCCCCAGTGCGCTGGGAGAGCCCGCTGTACATACAGTCGCACACGGCCAGCGTGCTGTTCGCGTGTGTGGAGCGCGACACTAACTTCCTCACGTCGCACACCTAGATGTAATGTTACATAGTAACACTCATGTAACACATTCCCCAGTACGCTGGGAGAGCCCGCTGTACATACAGTCGCACACGGCCAGCGTGCTGTTCGCGTGTGTGGAGCGCGACACTAACTTCCTCACGTCGCACACCGTGATGGACTACTCGCTGCTGCTCGGTGTAGAAGACAACACGCTCGTGCTTGGCATTATTGGTAAGAACAACATTTTACTTGTATCCTCCTTTAGGTGAAACCTTCAAGGTAGCCCGCTTAATTCGATTTTTTTTACGTTTTTTGCAATTAGCCAATCAGTGTCAGGTTGTATGTTAAATAAAATAGAATTCGGGACCTTAACAAATTTTAATGTGGCTTAAAATCACCAATACAACCCTTTCAGTTCATATTATGTACTTTCTTGAGTGACTATTTGATGAAAAAGGCTACCCTGGAGGTTCAGCCTTAAGACTGCCTTTCTGTGAGCTAGATTATCTATGGTTATAGTTTGACCATTTTATTGTGACAGGCCCTGACATCAGGCTATAACTAATTGCTACCGGACAAAGGCCTCCCGCCCAGCCTTCTACTCTTATCTCTATCCAATTTGTCGCAAACACTTTTAAGCCGTCACAGCCGTCAAGGTGTGATGTAGTAGTTAAGTACATTAT
Source organism: Diarsia mendica (assembly GCA_949316265.1). Lineage (NCBI taxonomy): Eukaryota > Metazoa > Arthropoda > Insecta > Lepidoptera > Noctuidae > Diarsia > Diarsia mendica. The sequence goes on from OX438904.1 coordinate 2,828,309, forward strand.
ATTCTACTAATGTCTCTCTCAGTGTCTACTCAGCTTCCAAGATGCTGAGTAGACACTGAGTATCTTTGGTGTAATCATAGGTCTTATATGTACTCACAGACACACACATTAGTAGAATATAATGTACTTAACTACTACATCACAAGGGAAGCTTCTAAAACGCTGGCGTTTATAGGCGGCTACGCCCGACTTGTAGCATCTTCTAGCAATGCGTGATGGCTTTTAGTTACATTTGGTATTCGTATTCCAAACATTTGTTTCTTTTTGCATTTTAATAAAAAATCCCAACTTTCAACAGATTACATCCGCACCTTCACTTGGGACAAGAAACTGGAACACCTCGTGAAGAAGAACCTCGGGTCTGGTCAGCCTACAGTGGTATCTCCGGAACAGTACAAGTCCCGGTTCTGTAGCGCGACCAAAAAGTATTTCCTACAGTGTCCCGCGCACTGGGACCACCTGTACAACACTATACATGGATAGCATCGCGCCAGTACTGTCAGAAGGGATAGGCAGAGATGACACACCGCCACATTTTGCTGAAAAAGCCTTTACTAGGCTATATTGCCCAATAACGCTGCCCCTTAGATCGGGCAGTGATTGAACTTTGGATCATTGCATCCGGCGTTACGTGGATAGTAATGTAAAGGTGGGTTTAGACCTCATCATCTGCCTAAGCTGTTCCCAAAAATGTTGGGGCCGGCTTCCAGCCTAATCGTATGCAACTGAATGCCAGTATTTTACATGGAGCGACTGCATAACTGAGCTCCAAAACCCAGTTAGTATTGGGTACTTATTATTATTAGAAAGGTTCAGACCAAACGATCTAATGTACATTCTATTTCCGCTCTATAAAAATTATTCCCTGCTTATATTGAACTAAAAAGTGTACTGTCTCTGGTTCGATGTTCGCTCGGTCAAAACCTAACAATTTTTACCTAGGTAAATCCTAGTGAAGTGGACGTTTTAAGACGCGTTACTTACTAGCTTATAGCTTCGGGCGAAAGATAAGGCCACAAATGTTAAAAGTGTTTGTTACGATTGAAGAGTTGTCCAAAACGTCGATATGAAAATGTCACTGCCTTTTAAAATAAGGTAATTTAGAAGCATTCTAGATTCGGCTTTAGATAGCCACAAGCAATAAAAATTAACTAAGCAAAATTCAAACTAATTTTCAAAGCAACGTAACAAATTAAGCAACATAATTATTCAAAGAACATCTCTTGTATTAAGTTGGTACACACGGCTACACATCAAGCTATACAAAACCAGTATAATCTGATCGTTAATTGTGCGAAAAGATCTAGTAAAGTGAGGCCAAGATTAACTGGTTTTGTATAGCTTGATGTGTAGCCGTGTGTACATCCAAGTTATTCGTGATTGTACTCGATCAAATAGTTGCTCGTAGCAGAATAGAAGCAGGAGACACATTTCATACACGCACACGATCCGGTCGATATGCGAGTAATACGCCTGTCTGGACAAATCTTGTATATAGGCCCTTAGCGACGCGTATTTTTCCCTTTATATAGGACACAATTGAGTGACATCATCACTCTGTTATAGCACGGCAAATCGCCAAAACTGTGGTGATCTTCTTAATTTTATTATGAAAATCTCTCTTTCATTAACTAGGACGTCTAAGTTTCATATTTTTATGAGTCTAGTATCTCACTGCGGGGCAAAGGCCTCCCTTCTCTCTTTTCATATATCTCTCTGTCTCTTTGAGGCCAATCGTTCTTGATGAGAGTCCATCACGTGACTAGTTCACTTAAATTTGGAAAAAAAACTTTAAAGGGGATTTCAAAATAGGTGTCCTAAATTGAATAAGGAAAGGAAAATACGCATTAGAAACGTAATCACACTAACTTCAGATATTATTCATTGTTATTTTCTTTTCTTGATCTGATTTACTTTAATTAATGTGCAATCAAAGTGCAAACTCACAATCAAAGATATTATTTAGCTAAATTTTACTTTAGTTTAAGCCTGTGCTTATTAAAATTATGTAGGAGTTTAATAATGTTATATTTATACACCACACATTCCTGTTGAAGATTTATAATAAATTAGTTTTGATCAAAAGTTTTTAGTTTTATTGGATTCCTCCTCACACTCTCCAAAGTACATCATGTAGAAGCCGAGACATCTCGGCTCAACCGTTTCCACTTGCAGTGGAGACGAGAAGCGTGCATAACAAGATTCCCGTTGATGGTTTGCAACAGAAGAACGATCAGATTATACTGGTTTTGTATAGCTTGATGTGTAGCCGTGTGTACTAATTATTTAGATTTTTTTGTCAACTACCTTGCAATACATCTAATCTCTTGTGTCATCTACGTTTCAAAGGCGTCTCTGCTCCTGCCGTCGAAGAGGAAGCAACTAGCTATCGAAAATTTCCTCGCTCATTTTCGATTCATCGTCTTGGGAGCAGAATAGGGGATCGGACTGGGTCAAAATAATATGATTCTGTTTAGTCCGTAAGTTAGATTATCGAAAAATATTGAATACGTGTTTTTTGTTTTATCAAATCAATAAAAAATGACGAAGATAAAACGCGTCAAAGATCTTGGAGTGGGGCTTGAAACGTCACTTGTGTCGTCAAAATGTACTATCATATGACGTCACACGAGTTTTCGAAGCACTGTATCGTCTTCATTTTAAGTTTACGTGAAAAAAGAAAAAATACGTGTCCAATAATTTATGGAAATCTATCTGACGGACTAGGTAATTAGTTTTTTTTTGTCCGATCCCCTATTGTGGGGTCCCAATGTAAAAGGTAGGTTTCGTCGGAAAATGATAGCAAAACAACATAATAAAATAATGAATCACAGTTTAATGTACAATAACATTTGTCGAACAAGCACAAATTAGTTTTTAATTATTTAGAGAGTATCGGACTTAACAAACACATACATCTACATGGTGGGAGGGCACCGGCGTACAAACTTTTCGCTTTTTAACTACAGATAGCGCGCGAGTTGAATGCAGAGCTTAGGAATGCGGTAGTGCTGTGACCTAATTATAATTATTGATGACCACAATGAGTAATGAATGTCGATAAATTTAAACAATGTTATAAGTTTAATTTTATTTTTTACACTAGGTTAACATGATGAAAAAAAAACAATATCATAATTATCACATGTTTTTAATAATCACTTCACAAAACGGAATAAAAAAAATTTAATCAGATTCAGAAATGGCAGATATGGTTGAATCGGTGTCATTAGACCGTGCATATACAACAGCAGGCCTTTCCACCAGAATTCTGCGTTTATTATGACATTTATATCCCATGTCTTTTAACAATTTTCTTAAACTGGTCACTCCCCATGGAAACTCGATTTTTTCACGAATAGCTGCGAGGAGTTTAATGCAGGTCGGAACAATTTTTTTAGTTACATAAAATTCTTCAATGGTTCTGTGTATAACACTTCGATCAAAATCATCGACATTTAAATTTTTCTTTTTAATACATGGCCTTTTCTTTTTAGAAGGAGAACAAAGAGGCCCTTTCTTAGACTCATTTTGAATTGCAGCCAATGTTCTTTTGGAAAGTCCGGTATAACGGCTTGCTCGGTCGAAAGCATTATTCAAATTAAATGTCAAATTTTTGTTCTGCCTTTCTTCAACACACATGTCTAAAACATTTTTCGCCATTTCTCGTGCTTGGCGATTAATAAAAGCTCGTTTTTTTGTAACGGAACTTGATGGACTCGGATCAGTCATTATTAAAATAAAAAAAATAACACGGGAACTTCAGTATTAACACAATAACACGGCAAACGTACGATAGTTGACAAGGATGGCACAGCACTACACTGCAGGCGCGTGAGGTGGGGCGTGCGGATAGCGGGGGGAGATGCTCCCGCTCTTTACCTCAGACCCCGACTGCATTCAACTCGCGCGCTATCTGTACATTAGATTTAGACCCCCTGCACAATGGCATTATCTTGACCTAATACTTTCAAGTTGATGTGTTCGCTTTCTCCCTTTTTCTCGTCAGACATTTTGGTATTTTTGTATTTAGAAGTACTATTAACACAGAAACAACGACTTCGTAGAAAATCCAAAGATTATCAAACGAAATACGCCCAAGTGACAGATTCTCAGTCCGATGGTAATGATGCTAGCCTATACTGACTAGTAAATAAATAAAAAGAGGAAAAAAATATGTGGGGGTTTCAGAACGATATCCTAAATAGGTGTTAAATACAAGCGTTTTTTACGTCAGTGTCCTTTACACCCTGTTTAATAAAGATATGAAGTCATTTGAAGATGGCAGGAAGAACGTTCATACTGATATCAAGCAACATCTGTCCACTAAGTAAATGAATACAGCCTCAATGGCACACAAAAATATATGTATTTGTTCGTATTTACAATTTTAGCGAAGGTTCCGTACATACCTCTAATAATATTAATTAAGAGTTTGATTAAAGATACTTTAACTTTTCATAGCAAAATAATGCATTTGGGGATATTTTATACACATTTCTATTGAATCCAATATTGCAGGGTAATTTTCCAATTTTTTTCTTATATTGCCATACAGAAAAAAAATGCTATGGTTGATTGGTGGTATGTTTTTTCTGTCTAACTTACATAAGTATCGCTAATCTTCGAATAACAAGCATTCACTTACATTCATAAACAACAGAAGCTGTACAGGGGTCTTTTGGCTCGTGGCCAAAATCGAAACTAATGCTGCCATTTGTTTTTCAATATTTTACTGCACAATTTCTCAAAATTCAAGGGTCATAATATCCTTGTAGCACAGTTATGTCATCTTGAATGTCTCATTCAGAAAATAAATACAGCTTGTTCGTGGAATAGATTTACATTTTCTGTTATAACACTGTTTTTAGTAGATTTGCAAGAAAACATGAATTTAGTCTTATTTTTCAACCGATACATACGTGCACATAAAGCTCTGGGTAAACCGAGGCAAATCCCGCGCGGTATTTAGGACAAAGTTCGCTCGATTATGTCAACTAGTAGGTGCTAAAACTTGCGGGAATAGTCGCGTGTCTTCTTAAACACTTAAGTCAGTCATATCCCTCGCGGGACTCGCCGCAGTGTAGCCATAACTGAAGGCCTAACAAAAACAACAATCTTAGAATACATCAGACCTCTTTTACCATAATTATAATATTTACGAACCCCCCAGTTACTGAAAACCTCACCAAATCCTGTAAAAGCTAAGTTAGATTTTGTAATTTACTAATACGAAAATCAACATGAGATTTGACCACATATAAAAAAAATAGAATAAGCTTTTGAAAATCGGCTCCCTAAAGGCAACGATTTCAAAACAAACACACTAATATAACAAGTACATAGAACCAAAAAATGTAAAATCTAAATATTTGCATAGCTGAAAATAGTAATACCCATATTATGTAAGTATCTGAAGAACTTATGATAGCGACCTTGCAAATAAATGTATTCATTTAATATTATTGAACTGGTTCATCTACCACCTTTCGAACATATTAACGAAAGAGAAAAGCTTCCCGTATTGAGGTAAGATGTGTTCTAAAATCCATGTGGACAAGTATTCAAGTACGCTAATACTTCGACAAACAGTTACAAAAAAATGCTAATTTTAATGTAAAGTAACTAACAGAAAAATGGAAGATGATAAATACTATACACAGTTTTATTTCGATGATCATTTTATTTACTATTCGCTTTGTTTACATGTTATATTCCGACTGGACTTTTCAGGCTAGTTTTCATAATTTATAGTGGCTTACTTTGGTTTTATTTTATAATATTCTCTACTTTTCTCAAGTAATAAGACTGCCAATCAGCCAATCACAGCAATTATGAGTATGACAGGCTGCTACTAAAATGTTTAAATCGTTAGATTTGCCCTACCGTACCAAAACCTATACTCAAAATCGTACCCATCGTTCGTATGATTTTTTAATTCTTTAGTAGGGAAATAATTATATACCTAAGTCACAATTATGGACCCTAGTAGAACACTTGTTGTTTAATGTGATAAATTAATTAAATAGTTAGTAAGTTGGACTGTTTATCGGAATGTGTAAGCTCAATCAGAAACTGTTCTCAGTTTTAACAGTTTTTTGCGCGACTAAGTACGATGAGGGAACATCGAACGATTTAAACTACACTAACACTTCTGATATCTCAATTACATCTAAAATATAACCATTCAATATTCGAACGTTGCAACATATAATATTACCCCACACTAATGTGTCTAGTCAAAAAGAACCCCTATCCATGATCTAAGAACTAAAATTTTTCTCAGTAACCGGAAGCATTGCATTGCGAAAAAAGGAAGCCCAATTTTACTTAATTAAATAATTCAGACAACCAAATCGATATTGCTTCAAATTTCGTAGCTTCAACAACAGTTTAGAGTTAAGTCCAATCGGAATATAAATGAACAATTATATACACTTGGAGAAAACAAATGGATTACTGTTGTACTTAAATACATTTCTTCACGCAATTTTTCAAACACTCATCTTGGTTCCACAGAATGTACAGCAATAACATGTACACACTTGGTAAAGTTCAGACGTGAATTTCTCGTGAAATATTCTTTTGGGTGAATAATCTTGGTTTAGAGCTCAATTTAAAGCAAACTCGTACCTTTCACGAAGCTTGCTTGCATGATTGCAATTTGAAGTAATTCAAAAATATAAATATATTGCTGGTAAATTGTTTTTTTTTTTAAATCATGTTTTACGTTAGGAACTCAATGCGACGCACTCAAAGGTTCCCTCAAGTTTAGAACACAAAGAAATATTATTAAGTTATTTTAGACTCTTTTTGTGATTTTTTTGAAGTTTTTTTCCAAATGTTTTTTTATTTTACCCTTTTTAGTTGTAGTACTGCCTTTACAATCAAATAACTTTTCCACTACGGTAGCTGTCACCTTCCGAATTATACATTTACATTATGATCGGTTGGTTATTTCCTCTTATTAATCACAAGCTTACATATCAATTTAGAAACGACTTACTGGTGGCCTACTATGACGTCTTAAAGCAGGATTGTTTTTCTTATTCTAGTGAGCAAAAGAGATGGCGCTAGACATCCTGTATAGCTCTGTTGCTTTCACACACTGGAATAAGATTAAAACTAACCTGCTTTACACGACATGCTAACCCCGAAACAGAGATTCGATTTGGTTTTCAGAAGCCAGTAATAGGAAAATTACTCAGTTTTAAGATAGTTTTTATTTAATCAATTTCTCCAGGCACAGGTCGCTAAATAAAGAATCTTTCTCCATACTCCGATAAGGGAGCGTCCATAAATTACGTGAGGTGTTTTAGGGGGGGAGGGGGTCGAGTGAAATCTCATCTAATCTTACGCTGGAGAGAGGGGGGGTCTCGGCAAATATCACGGTCGAATAGAATCTCACGACATCTCACCAGGGGGGGGGGGGGGGGGAAGGGAGGGACAAAAATTAAAAAAAAAACATCTCACGTAATTTATGGACGCCCCGCGGATAGTAATCCTATCTACTATACAGTATCTGTACACATAAAATTATTAGCTACAGTATTCCATTTGTTTCCTACCGTGCCAGTCCGTGGCTCATCCAGGGGATAGTGCGGAGAGGAAGAGGGGAGGTTGGAGGCAGTTCACCATCATGTCGGGTCCAGGTTCGTGCTTAATGTCTTCAGCTGCTCCAGTCCTGATAGCAGTTCTCTGTAAATAGAAGATATTTTTGTTAAGAAAAAGGAGAACAATCTACAAAACTTGCCCACATAGAATATCAAATACTTGCTTTATTTTGGAGTACAAAATTGCGCATGACAAAGTTTATATTATATTCTATTTCATTTATTATGTTTAGGTTATTTTACAATGGTGTTTAAAAAATGAACTGACACTACATAAAGATAAAGTAGATTTTTTCTTTTTTAAAAAACGTTGCCCCACACTAGGAATTTCTCCTGTATCGTGGGTGCGTTCACAAACACCCAGACCCGGAACAACTATCTGTAGGTCTTACAAATATTTGTTCCGTGCGGGGATCGAACCGGCGACACGCAGCGCGGCAGTCCATTGCTTGAGCCACTGCGCTAACCGTGCCGTCAGATAGTGTTGAACTATTTCCATTTCATGATGTGCAGTTAGGTGTGCACCTATTTCTTGTTTACTTGATCAGTCCTGCGGATTACGGTGATACGGGCCGTGAGGTATGGTGATGGTAGTGTTCATACATTTTTCTCTGACTATACTTCACGTTCAAAGAGGAGTTTGGAAGTAGAAGACATGCTGCGCCAACTTCAAATAAATTGAGATAAATGTGGCTCTGGTTGGCTGGACAAAACTTCAAAACGGCTCGCATTTACAATAGGGCAATAGGCAAAGAACAAGGTCGACCCATATACCTCTGCTTTGTCGATCTTGAAAAGGCATTCGACAGTGTTCCTCGGGAAGCTCTGTGGGCTCTGTTAATAAAACTAGGATGCTCTGAAAAATTTGTGAGGATGATACGACTTCTGCATGACGACATGTCCTGTTGCGTCGCGGTAAACGGCGAGCAATCGGACTTTCTTAATGTTACCTGTGGCGTGAAGCAGGGGTGTGTTCTTGCACCAACACTCTTTGCTCTGTATTTTGCCGTCGTCATTCGAGAAACCCTGGAACGTATCTCAGAAGGTATTCGGATTCGTTTTCGAACCGATGGAAATCTATTCAACCTTGCCAGACTTAAAGCCCGCACAAAAGTCTCTTATACAACGATAACCGAGATTATGTACGCTGATGACCTGTGTTTTGTTGCGGATACTTGCGACAGTTTGCAGGCGTTGATAAGTGGCCCAGTGGCTCCCATCCATCGAGGAATAGCGATCTGACCTATGTATTTCAGGTCGTTCCTAAACTCTTCCCATTGCTTCTGTACATGTTGTGGTACGGGATCGTCCCAGTTGAGGTTTGTAGTCCACAGATGTTGGAAAATAAGTTTGGCCTTTATTGTGGCAGGTGAGAGCCAACCTAGCGGATCGTATAGCTTCGACAGTTGAGATAGCAACGATCTTTCATGGTCTATCATGTTTGACTAATTTGATCGGGTGTAAGATCTTTTAATATGCGTTCGTCGTTGCTCGCCCACTTGCGTAAGTTGAAGCCACCTCGTTTGAGTAGGTCTATTAATTGTTGTTGAGTGGTTTTGGCTTGTTGGATGTCATTGCTTCCGCCGAGAAGGTCGTCGACGTACAGCTGACTGTCCAATGTTTCAGCAGCAAGCGGGTATTGATCACCATCGTCGTGAATTAGTTGTTTTATTGTGCGCATCGCTAAAAAGGGAGCAGATTTAGTGCCGTATGTTACGGTGCACAGCTGGTACTCTTGGATCTCGTCTTCCTTGTTTTCTCTCCACAGTATCTTCTGTTGATGTTGATCTTGTTCCTGTATTCCGTCTTGTCTGTAAAACTTTTCAATGTCGGCGGAATATACAAATTGGAACCCCCTCCACCGTAGGATTAATGCCTGTAGGTCCTGTTGAAGGTTTGGCCCACACTCCATTAGCTCATTAAGACTGTTGCCCGAAGTTGTTTTGTTTGAGGCATTAAACACAACTCGGAGTTTTGTAGTAGTAGAGTCCAATTTCATAACACCGTGGTGTGGTAGATAGCAACTTGGTTCCAGTGGTATTAAACTTTGTTTCATGTGATTGAGACATAAATAGTCGGCCATGAATGCCTTGTAACTGTCAGCAATAGACTGGTATCTGGCTAACCGTTTTTCCATTTGTCGAAATTGTGCCAATGCCTGCGGTTTTGTTGAACCTAACTGTCTCTCGAATCCCTGTTTCATGGGTATTCTGACCTCATATCTGCCGTCAGACTTCCTGATAGTTGTAGTTGCGTATAAGTTTTCGCAATATTGTTCGTCTGACGTCAGCGTTGCAGACTGTTCAGTTATTTCTTCTACTTCCCAGAACCGCGAAATGTCTTCCAAGTTGTTAAGCACTGCATGGCATTGAAATGTTGTGGTGTTGCCAAATAGAACCCATCCGACCTTTGTCTGTTGAGCTATTGGCGCATGTATAGGTCCTCGCAGAATCCCATCCATGATTATTTGTGCGTAAACTCCTGCGTCCAGTAAAATGTCAACTGGCCTGGAAATGTTGTAGTTAGGGTCCGCGAGACTGATGTTTTCTAAATGTGTCCACTGTTGGCGCTCAAACGTGTAATTGGGTAAATTGTTCAGCATTCTTGTCATGACAAGCGCCTCAAAAGTAAAGGTGTAGTTTTGGTATATGGAGTTGCAAGTAAGTACTACGGTTCCATGGCTTTTGTTGTTCGAGATGCCAACTCCTGAGACGATTGCATCTTGTTTGCGCCTGTTTAGTCCCAATCGCTGAGCAGCTGATTCCGTAATCAAGTTGATTTCGGAACCTTGGTCAAGTATAGCCCTAAGTTTTGTAGGCACTCCATTTTCAGCCATAACATACAGTTCAACTGTGGCTAGTAGAACTTCGTTCACATTCCCACTAACGTGATGTGATTTATGTTGTTGCGATACTGTCGGAACGCTTTTGGGTGTCATGTTATTAGCAGGAATCGTATGTTGAGCCTTTTGTTGTATAGCATCATGTAACGTCGTATGATGCTTGTTATTGCACACCTTACATGTTTTCGCGGAATTGCATTGTTTTTCATTATGGCAGTACAAACAATTCTCACAGACTTTCAATTGTGCAATTGTATTTATTTTATCTTCTGGCGCCATATCTTGGAATGTTTTACAAGAAACCAATATGTGGTCCGACTTGCATAATGGACATTTTCTTTCAAATCGAGCATGATAGGTCTTTGCCCTGTTGTTGAACTTCTTAGGACAGTATTTTGAAGAAAATTCCTTGCCCTCACTGTTGTCTGTGTTCTTGGCCTCATGCTTCGTGGATTCTGTCTTGTTATTTTTCCTGTTGACTGGCTCGAGAGCTGTAAACTTGCTCTCCAGAAATGCCATAAGTTCGTCGAATGAAGGCAGATTTCGTGGTGCCCTTCGGCACTCCATGTACGAACTGTAGGTTTCTGCATCCATTTTTCCTGTAAGTATGTGCACCAAAAACGGGTCCCACGTAGTGGTGTCGACTCCGAGATTGCGTATGGCATGAATCGTTTCCAAGGTCGTGTCGTGGAGGTTTTTCAGTTCTTGAGCAGAATGTTTGTGTGCAGTCGGCTGGCTTAAGAATATTTGGATTTGCTTTGTAAATAGCAGCTGTATGTTGTTGTACCTTCGGGTGAGTATATCCCAGCATGCGTCGTAATTTTCAGCTGAGACGTTGAGATGCTGCACTAGTCGCTCTGCCTCACCTTTCAGTTTGCCCTTGAGGTGCTGCATTTTTTGTGTTTTGCTCAGCGTTGGATTGATGTGGATGGCTTCTGAGTAGAGGTTCTTAAAAGTTGGCCATTGAGCATAGTTGCCATTAAATGCCGGAATCTCCAATTTCGGCATGGTTTGTTGTTGGTGAGATGTATGGCTAAGTTTTTGGTTTAGTTGTCTCTTGATGGCTTCGTAAATATTTTCATGCTCTGCGTACTCCTGTTCATAATCAAGTTCCGTGCCGATTAATAGATTATCTATTTGCCAGTGTTGATCGTCAATAGTTTTCCAGCGCGCCTGTATCATCTGCAGTTTGTCTTGTAGTTCCCATTTTTCTGAGATAGTGTTAATGTCAATACCTCGTACGACTCTTGAAAAAGCTCGAAAGTTTGTTCGTTGTTGACTAATCAGCTCATCAGTTTTGGATAACATACCTCTCTCTTCCGTGCTGAAATTGTGTTGTTCGTTACCTTGACTACTTGTTCCTTGTTTAGCCATGGCTTCGGTCTGTTTCATGTCTATCAGCAGAGCACATGTAGCTGTGTAGAGCTCTTTCACGGAGAGGTAAGCACCAGACTGAATGTACTCGTGTTTGTCATCACAAAGCACTGTTAGTTTTATGTGATTGTTGTCGAATTCATCCCATAATTCTTCAAGTGTCACTAGCCGTTTTCTTGTGTACTCGGCAGTTTTCCGAATTGCAGAATCTTTCTTGATGTTTGTAGAAATCTTCTGTACAGTTTCAGCAATGATTTGTTGACGTTGTAGTAGCCCTTCCATTGTAGATGTGTTGAAGAAACTAGTTGTATGTCGTAATCACTGTCACTGATAGAAGAATACGTTGTGGACTTGTGTGTCAACTGGTTCTGTTAGTTCCGCGTGAGCAGATGCCCGTCACCAATATGTGCGCATTCTCAACTTGACTGGTGAGACCCGCTTGTGGGAGGCCAGTCGAGCCGATTCGCTATTGATGAAGACACTTTCACTCACACTTCACTTATGGTTCGAAGGACCAAGAATATGTGGAGTCCTACCGCGGAGGTGCAATGTGCGCCGGGATTTCTTATGTGTAATGTGGAAGAAAAGGCCCGACATGTGTAGTCACCAAGCGGCTTTATTGAACTAACTATAATTACAGTAATGCGCATGCAATAATGTATAAATGTAAGTACATGACGTGATCGCGGGCGTCAGCATAAATTGTCGAGAGTACACGTCAAGCTGACAAGAGACTTCTTCCTTTTTGAAGTTAAGTTGCCTTTGGCGAACAACGAACAGTACGAGCTAAGCCGAGTGATACCTATACCTTCGATACAAGGACAGACAGAGAAGCAAATCATACCTACATCTGATTATCTGGCAATAAACCTTAAGAAGGACGTGATGATGCCTCTAACATACGACGACCTAAGCACATGTATACAACTGAGAAAACACAAGTTACTATGTGCACTGAGTTTACCGATTTATGACATATAGCAAGCCACAACGATGTGCGAGGCACAAATTATAGTAAACAATAAGAACTTGTCGGCGTGCCATACGACTGTATCAAGTTGCAGTGATAAGTGGACACAGTTACACAATGATGGCGCGTGGCTCTACACATGTTGTAAACAATGCTTGACTCGCATTTTCTGTCCATCCGGCACATTATCGAAACAATTAAGTGCTACTGGTATTATCTCACTTGATCCTGGATGCATGTTGAAAGGAGATAACATTATACTACGCTCTCATAACAACTTTCACAGTGAGATAAGCGTGACTGAAGACGAGCTTTACTTGAAAGAATCGACTTTAAATCACTTCATAGCAGACAACAACTATACTTTTGAAATTGAGCATCATGAAGTGATGATGAAGACATTGAAAGCCAAAATAGAAAAGGTGAAGATGCACCAAGAAATTCTAAACGAAGTGGCAACGTCCCACGACACACATCGCTATATCATGTATAGCTTTATGCTTATCGTTGTTGTTGGGGCTTGTCTATGGATCAGTCTCAAACTGAGGAAACGCTATGGTGCAGTTCTTCGAGTTACCTACAGACCTGATAACCCGGAGCGGGAGCAAACGTTTATTTTTGTGATTTGGGAGCATGTACGAGCTCACTCGACAATTTATGCTGACGCCCGCGATCACGTCATGTACTTACATTTATACATTATTACATGCGCATTACTGTAATTATAGTTAGTTCAATAAAGCCGCTTGGTGACTACACATGTCGGGCCTTTTCTTCCACATTACACATAAGAAATCCCGGCGCACATTGCACCTCCGCGGTAGGACTCCACAATGATGTTAGTTCGAAAGTTTGGTCTTTCAATAAACGTCAAGAAAACCGAAGTTATGGCTATGAACGTAGACGAACAGCTGCTAGTTCCTGATATCCTAATTGGCACTTGCAAACTGAAGCAAGTAGAAAGCTTTAAGTATTTAGGCAGCATAATTACTTGCAAAGGGGATCTCGACGCAGAGGTCAATCAAAGAATATGTGCTGCAGCAGCAGCTTTTGGCAAATTGCGGTCTAAAGTTTTCAGATCGCATGATCTGAAACTGAGTACCAAGATATCTGTGTACATGGCAATCGTTCTCCCAAATCTTCTTTACTCGTCGGAAACGTGGTGTCTCTATCGCTGACATATACGGACCTTGGACAAATTCCATATTAAATGCCTCCGAAACATCATGAACATCAGATGGTCGGACTGTATTAGAAATACAAAGGTCTTAAGGCAGGCTAAGGTTCTTGGCGTGGAGGCCTACTTGATGAGGCGCCAGCTCAGGTGGTGTGGGCATATCTCCAGAATGCGCGACGAGAGACTGGCGAAGCGCATCTTCTATTCTGAACTCCAGGAAGGAAAACGGAAACGTGGTGGTCAATTTTTACGTTTCAAGGATGTTCAGAATAGACACTTTAAAAGATGCGAAATTGACCCTTTAGTGTGGGAAAAGCAGGCACAAAATCGGCCCGAGTGGAGACGTCGTGTGCATCAGCAAGTTAACACATTTGAAGAAAAAAGGAGGTCACAATTGGATCAAAAGCGCGATGACCTTAAAGCTAGGCAACCTAAAGCTATACCCTATAATTTCATCAATGGTGTTCTGACATGTCCGCTTTGTGCTCGTACCTTTTCGGCCAAAGTTGGATATGCTAGCCACTTAAGAGCACACGAGAGAGCAGCAGAACAAAGCTCTTGACAATCTTTGAAAAGTCAGCGAATGCAGTCGCTGTGGCCGAAATCGGCTAGATAGCATCATCATCATCAGGGCAATAGGGCACTTTATGTGACGGCTAAACACCCTTATTTCAGAATAGGTGACGCTACAGAATCTTAGATAATCGATCGAAAGCGTGTCCAGCCAGCTTGAAAAAACACTTTTCGCTGGTCTCTCAATCTCGGTAACGGAAGTGATTTTGACGACTTTTTGCATATCAACGGGCGTCACATAAATATGTGACAGGCATCAAGCTAAAAGTTTTGTGATACGTAGAGTGGTTTAATAGAAAAATGCAAAACACTGTGTCCAGCCATCTTGAATTTAAGTAAAAAACTTTTGGCTGGCACTTCCGAATCCCACATAACGGGAGCGTTTTCGAATATGGTTCCTTTACTAATACTTGGTGACGCAATGTGTGACAGTAATAACGTTTGATTTATGGCGTCACATGTAAGGGTTTACGAGATATCAATGAAAACTTAATGTATACTTGTGTCCAGCCATCTTGAAATCAGGGGGGGGGGGGGGGGGTTAATGTTATTGATTTTAGTAGATAAGTATTGGTGTCTTTTATGATAAGTACGTATGTAGATATTGTGTCAGGATAACAAACTAATGCTCTAAGGTATTTAAATGAAAAAATAATGTAAAACCAAGGACCTCGTTAAATGACAACGCGCTTAGCAAATATTGCACGTATTCCTTACAAATCGACGGAAGGCTCTAAATACCATGCGAGGAGGAATGGGACGCCGTCGCCTCCTTCTGCGAAGCAGTGATGCTAGCGAAGGAGGTGGCGGAACGAGAGAGGGAGAGAACCTCTCAACGTCCCAGCCGCCGCGGAAGGCGCTCCGGGCGTCGGGGGTCACGCGATGACCTCCGGCCACCGTAGACGCGGGCCTGTGGACGGTGAGTAACGGGCTAGCTCGCCGTCCGGCCGTCGTCATGACGGCAACAGACCGTGTCGGCGGCGCGTACGTGTTCCACGCGCGCCTCAAAGAGATGTCAGCAAGGAGGGGCCCGCAAGGGCCGACGCCCGTCGGGGCTGTGGATATCGAAAGGTTACCGCGGCTTCGACACAAGGGCGAAGAAGAAGGAACATGGGTTGGTTTTTAGTCAGTAGAAGTCAGACACTCCCCTTCGCTCTGCCCAAGAGCGGGGGGGGGGGGGGTTATTCGATGATTTTCCACCCACCAAAAAAAAAAAAAAAAAAAAGGCTCTATATACCATTATGTATACTTTACTCTAAACGATTAAACGAAAACGGTTTACGCTGTCACAGCACTCACAGCCTCTGTGTACAAAACAAACTCAGTATCAGTGCATCAGTGTTGCCAACAAGACCGATATAGAATCTGCTAAAATTATGTCAATTGCTTTATAGAAATGCTAAAAAAACTGCTAACATTTTTCAGTGTCAAATGAAACGTAACATAGTTTTAACTTTTTTTATTATTTAACATAATATACATACTGTTTTAATCGACTATGTTCTCAAATACTCTTTCCATTATCATCAGCATTAGCATCAGGAGCGCCAACAATATACTTAGTAAAGGGATTTTTTTTCTAAATGGAAATAATTGCTTACGCATTAATGTATTTTATTTTAAAATAATTTTATATGCTAAAAAATATGCTATATGCTAAACAACTAATAAGTTTGTTAAACAACATGAAAAAATGCTATTCTTATTATTCTTATTCTTTATTGCACACATAAAATAACAAATATAAACACAAATTACAATAATAAAGTTTATGCTAAATTGGCATCACTGAGTGCAATGCACTTTGTTTTTTTTGTTAGTGTTTTTAATTATTATTTAGAATTAACACATACTTCCCCTTTTTCTGCAGGAAAACCTTTTATTCCCACGGAGAAATCAAATACAAAGCTGGCGTGGCTTGGCTGCTACCGGCCGATTAGTCGATTAAAAAGAAATCCTAAAATTATGTAAAAAATATGGTCACCTCACAATATTAATGGATGTTTGTATGGGAAAATTTAAATGATCAATATCTTTGAAACTACCCAAAGTTTCTCCGTCACTAATTCAGGTTATCATTATCGTCCCCGTCACAACATTTTGATAACATTTTGAAGGTCGTAGATCATCAGGCAGCGGAGATACACGTGTCCAGCCAGCCTGATTTCAAGATGGCTGGACACAAGTATACATTAAGTTTTCATTGATATCTCGTAAACCCTTACATGTGACGCCATAAATCAAACGTTATTACTGTCACACATTGCGTCACCAAGTATTAGTAAAGGAACCATATTCGAAAACGCTCCCGTTATGTGGGATTCGGAAGTGCCAGCCAAAAGTTGTTTACGTAAATTCAAGATGGCTGGACACAGTTTTTTGCAATTTTCTACTAAACCACTGTACGTATCACAAAACTTTTAGCTTGATGCCTGTCACATATTTATGTGCCGCCCGTTGATATGCAAAAAGTCGTCAAAATCACTTCCGTTACCGAGATTGAGAGACCAGCGAAAAGTGGTTTTTCAAGCTGGCTGGACACGCTTTCGATCGATTATCTAAGATTCTGTAGCGTCACCTATTCTGAAATAAGGGTGTTTAGCCGTCACATTAAGTGCCCTATTGCCCTATTGTAAATGCGAGCCCTTTTGAAGTTTTGTCCAGCCAACCAGAGCCACATTGAGATAATGGCAGGAGAATGATGATGGCATCATGGTCTAAACTTCTGTTAAGGGTAAACAAGCCAACGGCACGAACTAGTTGCTGGGCGGGGCTAAGATGCATGCTATTTCATCCGACATCACGAGCGAAATGCATAGAGCGAGAGACACAACTAAAACGGGCGCGCGGTTGTTTCTATGCAGACGTTTGGTAGTATGGATACTATGAAAAATCCATTGAATGTATCTGTTCAAAATAAAATTATTTGAATTCTTTAATAACTAATCTATGCCTGTATGGTTTCACTTTTTTCATTTTCGTACTATATACGTAACTTATTTACGCCCAAAGATGGTTAAAATTAGTACTAAAATATGAAAGTTTCGACACTCATAACTTCCAAACCAATATTTTTTTTCCAATTCTGGTTTGGGATTCTGGGATTTTGGTTTCTTTTTTGTTTGTTTTTGTTAGCTGTAAGTCCTCCATGTACTAAATAAATAAATAAATTCTGCTTCCATAGAGGCCTAGATAATGACAAGACCAGTTGATACAATTTTTAATTTTGAACCTACACCGTCAACCAGAGGAGTAATCACCATACTACGTTTGTATGGAAGAATGACTGGCTTGTGCAACCTTAAGTTGTTGTCTAGCTGCGTATGTTACCTGAGCGAGGTCTCAGCGACGAGCGTAGCGCGGCGCAACCCGGACGCGGCGGCACCTTGCACTCCGCGCAGTGACCGCACCTCGTCCTGTGTTATAGCTGCGTATGTTACCTGAGCGAGGTCTCAGCGACGAGCGTAGCGCGGCGCAACCCGGACGCGGCGGCACCTTGCACTCCGCGCAGTGACCGCACCTCGTCCTGTGTTATAGCTGCGTATGTTACCTGGGGGCCGATTCTACTAACAAAATTGTTCAAAAATCGCAATGGAATCGCAACTAAATCACGGCGTATAAGCGTTTTCTCATTCTACTAATGAACAACGATCCAATTGCGTTTACGTTTGCGTTACGTTTCAGTTGACGCCAACGATCGTTCGAAACAATGTCAAAATCTATTCTGCTAACAAAATCGAACATGAGCGTGACGTTTACTCACATTCTACTATTGTTTTGACACTTGTTTGAATCGAACCAAAGCTGAACTTTAGCGATTCATCTGTCAAAATTAGCGGTCTAACATAAGTTAATAAATTGTAACTTTTGCAGCATCGATCTAGAATTGCTATCGTTTTCTTGCTTAAAAATAATGATGTTTTATATGGATTTCGTTGAACTTGCCCATGAGGTTGACGTTGGAAGGGTAAGAGCAAGAAATTTATCGTCAAGAATATATAATAATGCTTTTGACCTTACACATCGTCAGTTCGTGAAGACGTACCGACTCTCCAAAGATCTCGTAAGAGCTTTGATTGAGGAGATCAGTCCTCACATGCCCGTTAATCTTCGCTCTGACTGTATTGATACAGAAACAAAGGTAAATACATATTTACTATCGTTTTATTATGCGCCTCTACGTACATGTGTTTCAATGTGATAAATATTCTCTAATATTGACTCCATTATCGTTTTAGATCTTGGTTGCACTGGCTTTTTATGCAACTGGTTCGTACCAAACACTGGTAGGCCAGTCGCAATGTCATGCCGTGTCACAACCTTCAGTTTCTCGAGCAATTAACCAAGTGACAGAGGTACTTAATATGCCGCATATTTTTAAGAAGTATGTCAAATTTCCAAGCTCCAGGGAAGATCGTGATGAAATAAAAAGAGGGTAAGTATTGCAATATTTCCATTTCTGTTTGTATGCAGACCCTAGACTTACTTATAGATCCTTATTAATATAAAAATGTGTTATATTTTGCAGATTCTATAGAAAGTTTGGCATTTCTGGAGCCCTGGGCTGCATTGATGGCACGCATGTTGCTATAGTTCCCCCAATACTTCATGAAGAGCGCTACTTCAATCGAAAGGGATATCATTCCTTGAATACTTTAATTGTGAGTTGTTTCTTCTTTATTTATAGCCTTTCAAGAAATAGCAGTTTGAACTAGTTTGTTATTAATATCTGAAACTTGTTTTAGATTTGCGACTCAGATGCCCGGATATTGTGTGTTGATCCGAGTAACCCTGGATCAACACATGATAGTGCTGCATGGAGTAATAATCCTCTTAAGTCAATCCTAGATGAAATGATTAGTACTACAGGTGAAGATTTCTATTTATTAGGTAATTACTTCATCACACTTAACTAAATAATATTGCTCTAAGTATAGGGGTTCTTACACTATCATATTTATATCTAGGATTATACATCTATTAGTTATAGATAATGTGTTAAAGGACATAATTATTGAATGATTTGTTAGCTTCTGTATAATATATTGCTTATAATATTTCACAATGATAGTGTAATATCCCTCTATGCCATAAAATATCAGCTTCTAAAAAATACACCTTCTTTCTCAGGAGATTCAGGATTTCCTTTAAGAAGAGCTATGATGACTCCTATTCTTAATGCTGCTCCAAACACTCCTGAGGCTTATTATACTGAGAAGCATATTAGTACCAGAAATGTTGTAGAACGGTGTATAGGAATTTTAAAAGCCCGATTTAGGTATGCATTTTATTGTATCTCTTGTTTTGATTATAAAATTATAATATTGCAATGATTACAATTACCTATAATATTCATGTATTTTATTTAGTAATTAGTTAACACATCTGTACATTCTTTTCACAGGTGCTTATTAGTAGACAGAAAGCTGCACTATAAGCCAGATATTGCAGCAAAAATAACAAATGCTTGTTGTGTACTGCACAACATTTCACTACAAGTAAGACTGGAGCTGGACAGTGAGGACATAGACATTATGGAACAGGAGCGTGAGGAAAGAGATGATGCAACCAGATTAATTTCTGAAAATCGTGGGTCACGGCGACGTCCGAATCACTTATTAGAGCAAGGGCGTAATTACCAAGCAGCTTTGGTGCAACGCTTGTGGACTTCAAGGCAATAAATAAATTTAATGCAAGTGTTGTTCTGTTAATATTACGTACGTATTAACAGAACAACACTTGCAGCGAGACTAAATCTTTTACCAGAGTAAATGGAATGCACCAATCTGCAACATACTACAAGTGGTCTCATACTTAAACCATTTTTTTGTTGTAGCTATTTCAAGTGCGACGTGAGTGAGTAAAACCCTCTAGTCTAGTGTGTCGTAAATATTTTGTACTTTAAACTTTTGTAGCATAACATTAGATAGAAAATAACAATAAGGGTATATGGTGAGATGTTTTATTTAATGAATAAATTATCAGTAATAAATTAAACGAATACTCCCCGTAAATCAACCTTTTGATGAACTCGCAGTCTCGCACACATTGTAGTAAGTTTTTGCTTCCCGCTGTTTGTTTACAATAACTTTCGAGTCTTTTGACTTTTGTTTGACATAACCGAAACGTTTCGTTACACTGCTTCGGCCAGCTAGGGACGTAAAACGAAACGTTTTTCTGAGCTTTTATTATTTAGAAAAGTTGAATTGTTGTATGTGTAACAGTTATATAATCAGGAAAAATGTTTATGTATAGTCTAGTTATCTTTTTGTATTATGAAACACTTTTTGTGACACTTATTCGTATTTAGTAACATTTTTAGATTCAACTTTTTTTTCTGTGGTATTATTTAAACATACTATTTGGCTTGTTGGTAACACAGAATAAGAGCGCCTAACAGCGCCTACAGCGCTGTTACGTTCCCGTTACGATTCAGTTGCGATTCGGTTTCAGTTTGCGTAAGAAAATAGTAGAATTACTTTTTAGGTAACTATCGAACGGCGATCGGAATGGAACTGTTGCTAAAACACAATTGAACGTGTAACGTTGCAAATTAGTAGAATCGCCCCCCTGAGCGAGGTCTCAGCGACGAGCGTAGCGCGGCGCAACCCGGACGCGGCGGCACCTTGCACTCCGCGCAGTGACCGCACCTCGTCCTGTGTTATAGCTGCGTATGTTACCTGAGCGAGGTCTCAGCGACGAGCGTAGCGCGGCGCAACCCGGACGCGGCGGCACCTTGCACTCCGCGCAGTGACCGCACCTCGTCCTGTGTTATAGCTGCGTATGTTACCTGAGCGAGGTCTCAGCGACGAGCGTAGCGCGGCGCAACCCGGACGCGGCGGCACCTTGCACTCCGCGCAGTGACCGCACCTCGTCCTGTGTTATAGCTGCGTATGTTACCTGAGCGAGGTCTCAGCGACGAGCGTAGCGCGGCGCAACCCGGACGCGGCGGCACCTTGCACTCCGCGCAGTGACCGCACCTCGTCCTGTGTTATAGCTGCGTATGTTACCTGAGCGAGGTCTCAGCGACGAGCGTAGCGCGGCGCAACCCGGACGCGGCGGCACCTTGCACTCCGCGCAGTGACCGCACCTCGTCCTGTGACGCCGCCAACTCTTCCTGCACACATCACACTACATGTTAGATAACACGCACTGACTGCAGTGACAAGACAATGCCCTCGAGCGAATGCTTCGTAGATAAACCTATCGACCGATCGGTCGTGTGCTCGACATTACAAAAGGTTAGGAACAGAGCAGTGCCGCGTCGACAGACTGCAGCAGATCTGACTGAAAGCGGCAAAAGTGTGTTGTATATTTTTTTTTTGAGTCCACTGACCGCTTCCAAAGCTGTCATTTTCTATAGGCCTCTCCAAGCATAGCGATGCTATTCTATTTTGACTAAAAATTGTGTTCAGTATTGTTACGACAAATCTTAAATTAACTAACCTTTAATTTCTTAATTTGTATCTTCAATCTAGCTATCGTTGATTCAGCCTCCGCCGCTCGAGTCTGGAAACATTAACTTTCTAATAAAATAATGTAATCTAATGTTTACAAGCCCTTGACTGATAATAATATTTTTGATAAGTTTCGATGGAAGAAAAATATATTCTTGCTGATTTATTGATAAATTACTTATTATGTGTTTACAATAAAACGGACGAAAGTGTACTCAAATGTATTTCAATAGTCGCTATAAAAATGCTTTTGCTAGCGACCTCAATAAATGTAATCGTACATTGTGTGTACGATTGTGTGTAGTGAGTTTATGTATGCGTATAAATAATGGGAATGTGATGGTATGACTGACCGCAGCATCACTGAGACTGTTCTCCGCCCTATCCGCAGCGACATCAAGTTGTCCCGCGAAGTCCCGCTCGACACGTCGCGCCTCACTGCGTCGTGCGCGTTGTTGTGCCTCAGCCGCCCGAGCGGCCGCGACCTCGGCGCGGAGCAGGGCGTTGTTGGAGCGAGCTTGAGACAGCTCCTCCTCTACGTGCGAGCGACGGGAGCGCTCCGCGAATAGCTCACATCTGTATCAAATAATATGATAATATGGTTATTTTCTCCTCATAAATACACTATTTATAAACTCATGTCGAATTTTTTTTTTTTTGAACACCCTCTTTCTTTAAATGGGCGGACTTTAAACAGCTGCTATGCTGTGTCCTCTTCTATCGCATGGGATGGTTGGTTGGGACCTCTCAGTCGCACACATTCACTCGGAGCAATATTTTACTTTTTAAATTTCGACAACCGCAATTCTGGACTGATTTTTCGCAGGCAACCCTATACCACCGTGTTCAGAATAAAATAATCTTTAATTTCATTTAATTTTCATTCAATAAACAGATCGTTGCAAGATGCTAGTAATATAGATTTATCTGTTTATACCTGGCAACCCGATAGTTGTGACCGGAAAAGAATAGGCAACCTTACGTTTGCATATACGCAAACGCATTGCGTGGGCTTCATACTTTCGATTGGTATAGAATTCATCTTATAATCAATGTGGCTCTGGTCCGCTGGACAAAACTTCAAAACTGCTCGCATTTACAATAGGGCAATAGGGCACTTTATGTGACGGCTAAACACCCTTATTTCAGAATAGGTGACGCTACAGAATCTTAGATAATCGATCGAAAGCGTGTCCAGCCAGCTTGAAAAACCACTTTTCGCTGGTCTCTCAATCTCGGTAACGGAAGTGATTTTGACGACTTTTTGCATATCAACGGGCGTCACATAAATATGGACAGGCATCAAGCTAAAATTTTTGTGATACGTACAGTGGTTTAGTAGAAAAATGCAAAAAAAACTGTGTCCAGCCATCTTGAATTTACGTAAAAAACTTTTGGCTGGCACTTCCGAATCCCACATAACGGGAGCGTTTTCGAATATAATATAATAATAATAATAATATAATATTTCACAACTATCACACAACGCCATCTAGTCCCAAGCTAAGCAGAGCTTGTGTTATGGGTACTAGACAACTGATAAACATACTTATATATTTCTAAATACATACATATTATAGATAAATTACACCCAGACACAGAACAAATGATCGTGCTCATCACACAAACATTTGTCCTGGGTGGGAATCGAACCCACGACCTCCGGCATAGCAGTTAGGGTCACTAACCACTAGACCAACAGGCCAGTCATATGGTTCCTTTACTAATACTTGGTGACGCAATGTGTGACAGTAATAACGTTTGATTTATGGCGTCACATGTAAGGGTTTACGAGATATCAATGAAAACTTAATGTATACTTGTGTCCCTGTCCAGCCATCTTGAAATCAGGCTGGCTGGAATCAGAATCAGAATCAGAATCATTTATTCGTAAACATAGGTAATAATTACATATAAGCTCTTAAAAATTAGGTAGTGCGCTATGTTTTGCCAATTGGCATACAAATTACAAAAAGGACGGTAATACATACTATTTTTGAATAAAATGTCTTACAAAATAGTTACTTTCATGCTTCAATTGCTGGAATTCAATTTTATTATTATTAAGTATTCATGCACAATCAATTTCATTTCATGTCAAAGTTAATAGTCAATTCAATTAATTCAAGTTCAAGATATAAATGTAAAGTATTAAAATGTATGTCAGCATTATTATAGTTATAGAGATTCATCTTTAAAAAATTCGTCAAGGGTATAATAACATTTGTCAAGCAGTAACCCGTTAAGCGTTTTTTTAAACTTCTCCAATGGCAAACATTTTATTTCATCAGGTAGTTTATTGTATATTTGTGGTGCAAGACCAAAGAAGCTTTTTTTCATTAGAGAAGTTTTACATTTTACAAGGCACAGTTCATTTTCATATTGAGCACGCATCGGAGTTTTCTTTACTAAACAAAATTTTTTGAAAAAATGTGGATTTATTTTAACAAATAGTGCAGCTTCTAGGATATATAAAGCGGGTAGAGGTAATATTTTTAACTTTTTAAAATATGGAATGCAGCTATCAGTTGTTTTTAAACCACACATGCACCGTAAGCATCTTTTTTGCATCCTAAAAACAAGCTCCCTATTTGTTGATTGTCCCCAAAAAATAAGACCATACCGCAGAACTGAGCCAACTAGTCCATGATATGCCGTTAATAGTGTATCAGTATTTACTTTCTTCGAAAGTTGAAATAACAAATATGCTGATTTGCTCAATCGCTTGCAAATTTCCTCCAAATGAGGTTTCCAAGTCAGTTGATCATCCACAGTTATCCCTAAGAATTTAGCAGTACTAACTTCTCCTATTTCGTGATTACCATAAGCAATATTAACTAGCGGCTTCTCAAGCCGTTGGCGAAAGTGCATAATTTTGGTTTTATTTAAATTAATTATAAGATTATTATCATTTAGCCATTTTATTATTTTATTTAAAGAATTATTAATGTCATTTTGATAATTTATTGGATTATTACATTCTATAATAGCCGTGCTATCGTCCGCAAAGAGCACCATTTTTTGCCCTATAGATTTTGGGAGGTCATTTATATAAATTAAGAAAAGGGGTGGTCCCAGAACGCTACCCTGAGGCACACCATATTTTATGTACCTTGGTTCAGAGGTATATGTGGTTTCTAATTTAGTTGTCAGACATATCCTAGAGATTTCCGTACATTGTAATCTGTCACTTAGGTATGATTCTAGAAGCTTTAGGATGTTTCCTCTAACGCCATAACCATGTAATTTTTGCAATAAAATATTATGATCTACAAAATCGAACGCCTTCGTCATGTCTGTGTATATCGCACAAACATGTTTTCTTTTATCAACAGATGTCAGGACACTTGATAGCAGGTCAAACAGTGCCATATTAACATTGACATTTTTTCTAAATCCCTTTTGTTCTTTACAAAATAATTTAAATTTTTCGAAATAAGCATAAATGGAATTATAAATTACTTTTTCGAATATTTTTGAAAATACCGGAATTTTGGCAATTGGTCTATAATTTTTAACATCGGTTCTGTCATTTCTTTTAAAAAGGGGCTTAATGATTACTTTCTTTAAACCATTTGGGAATATACCATCAGTGATACAGAGATTGATTACATGTGTTAGTGGTGGCGCAATAACTTCCTTGACATATTTTATTACTTTAGTTGATATGCCATCGTATCCAACAGTATTTGTGTTCTTAAGGCTACTAATTATTTTAACTATGTCATCTTCTGCAACAGGCAACATGAATAATGAATGTGATGTCAAATTTTCATTAATAGGTTTTTTCGTCGATGCACAATTCGTTTGTTGATTGTTTTCAACAGCGTCAATAAAATATCTATTAAATTCATTAGCTATATCCATTGGGTGCGTCAAAATTAAGTTATCTTTAGCTATAGATAATATTGGTTCTTGGGGCAGACAAAATTTAGATTTGTTTATTACTTGCCAGGCCGCTCTTGATTTATTTTTTGAAATATTTATAAAGTGGTTATTTTGGGCTTTCTGGGTTAATTTTATTATTTTCCTGTACAGCGTAGAATATTTTTTTAAAACAGTTTTAGTTTTCGAATTAGGATTTAGTCTATACGCCCAGAGTAGCTGTCTCTGTTTTTTACTACATAATTTAATTCCATGAGATAGCCATTTAGTCTTTTTGTTAGTGTATATAGTCACATATTTTTCCGGAAAGCATAAACGATATAATAACGAAAAATCTTCATAAAATTTTTCGTAAGACTCGTTCGCATCTTTGGCGTTGTATACTTGCAGGAAAGATAAACACTTTAAATGTTTCTTGAATTTAGATAAATTACATGCCGAGATATCCTGTTTTTTAGTTTTCCAGAATTTAAGCGTACAGACCTTATTGATAGGTACTTTGAGTAACTGGGAAATGTGATCCGAGAGAACTAGATCCATTGTTTCTGCTTTGCATCCCTTTCGGTAGGAGTGTGCAAAATTGTCGATGCAAGAATTACTACTTAATCTGGTTGGTTTATAAAGAGCAAGCTTAAGATTAAATTGTAAAAGAAAATTTTCAAATTCCAATGTAATTTTGTTTCTTTTTAATACATCTATATTGAAGTCTCCTGTTAATATTATATTTTTATTTGTAACTGAATGTATTTTTCGTAATATATCGTCTAGTCTCTCATAAAACACGTTATAGTTATATTTAGGTATTCTATAAACGCAGATAATTATAATCTTGTGAGATATCAGTTCTATACCACAGCATTCGAATACACCTGTCACTGATTGTTTTGCTATTTCTGTTAACTCTTTACAATGTATTCCTGATCGAACAAATATACAGGTTCCTCCTCGTTTAATATTTCTCGAAAAGCAGGCAGTTAGACAGTAATTGGGCAGATGTAGCAGGTTCTCGTAACCTGTTTCAACAAAATGCTCAGTGATACATATTACATCTATATTGATTCCCTTATTATAAAGCTCTTCTAACTTAATCGTCAGTAAGTCCGATTTATTCATTAGTCCTGCAATATTTTGATGAAGAATATTAAGGTAATTATTATAGAAAAAACTGATTTTCTGTTTGTGATGGTATATCAGTTACCAATTCTGCTTGGTTTTTCTGGGAACAATCAACCCCCGAGTGAGTGGCAATCATGGTGTTTAAGTTTAGGATAAGGTCTTGC
The DNA here is from genome assembly GCA_949316265.1 of Diarsia mendica. Lineage (NCBI taxonomy): Eukaryota > Metazoa > Arthropoda > Insecta > Lepidoptera > Noctuidae > Diarsia > Diarsia mendica. The sequence continues at coordinate 2,855,480 of OX438904.1, forward strand.
AAATCTGACATAACAATATTTAAGCCTTTATTATTTAAACTTCCACATCGACGGCTGTAAGTGTCAAAGGTAAATGGAAGGTTAAGATTGGAATCCAGTATGACCGCATATTTATATGTCTCCACATCCATGTAAATCAAATTATTGAAAGTAACTATACGGCTGTTGAACATTAGATTACCATTATACATATATTTAAACGTCGGCAGACATATTATAAAATTTGTGTGACTTAACGTTTGTAACTTTTCGCGAGTAAACTTAACTAATTCTATATAATTATGCGTTTTCCTGAAATCCTCCTCGCCAATATAAATAATACAGAAATCAGAATGTGTAAAATTTCGCACTTTTGTATCAATATTGTTTAAAATATGTTTTAATCCACATTTAGGCGTGCGGTAGTGACACATGTTGTAGTTACTCATGTAGGAGCTTTCCCTCATTGTATTCAGACTATCAGACGTTTCACCACTTAGAATACAAATTTTAGGTTTTACAATTTTTCTTCCGATAATACCGTTGGGTGACATTTTGGGGCTTTCAGTGCTTGTACTGATTTTTATTTGAGGTGTGCAGTGATCCATCGTAGTTTCTAAGGTTTGTGTCTGTTTTGTCTTCGTGCGAGTAATTTCTAGTACATTCTTCTTCGGAGTTTGGATCTTTTGCTTAACTGGGCTGTTAGCAATATTTTTATAAATTTCATTTTTCTTTAATAATTTGTTATTTATTTGCTTCAAGTTAGTATTTTCCAAAGATAATATTTCGATTTCATGATGTGCACTTTTTAGTTCAGCTTTAAGATTTTCTATCTCCTTTTTAAACACGTTTATTTGTGTTTCATTCTCGTCGTCTGACATTTCTGGCATGCTGTTGGTAGTGCAGTCTAATGTTTGGGAGATGACTTCACTACTGTCATTATTTGGTTCCGAGTTTGTGCGAGTGCGCCGGAACGTGATATTATCCACGATATTTTCAAAGAAACTCATACTGGTAGATGAATTTAAATTTTGAAGTCACTCAAAAAGAATCTCACGTCGTAAGATTCGAACGCAGGACCACGCTGATGCCAATCCGTTACATATACCGCGGGACCAGGCGTACTGTACTGAGAGTGGCGAAATTGTCGATCTAGTAACTCTTTATCAATGTAAGTCTTCGCCGTGACAACAGATGTCACTTATTTCAATTATTATTGCAGTTATGTATTATTTTAGGCTGTTAACACTATTAAAGCGGTGGCAACATAAATTAACATTGGTTCATGTAATTTAAGCTAGATGGCGTTGTAGTGCTGGAAAACGTTTGAATAAAAAACGATCTTCGTAGTCGAAATTTGAATTGGTCAATATTGATCGTAATAATTGTTATCCTTTTGAAGACTATTGCATTGATTAATGCAAAGGGATCACATTTAGCACCATCACACTTTATTTCTTGGGTTTAAAGTATGTTTTCACTGTTAGATTAAGTCATACTTGTCACTGTTTACGTGATTTGAGATGCAATGTTTATTTAGGAATCCGACACTATTCACCGAGAATAACACTGACACCGTTAGTTCGTATGTCCAGTTACACTTTTAGTTACAATACACAGTCTTTAAGCGAGTTTTAATAGTTTTAATAATTATTTTAGTGCGAGCACAACTTTGATCAATGTTTACTAGGCAGCGCCACCTGGCGGATTCCCAACACGTGGACACGTGTATCTCCGCTGCCTGATGATCTACGACCTTCAAAATGTTATCAAAATGTTGTGACGGGGACGATAATGATAACCTGAATTTGTGACGGAGAAACTTTGGGTAGTTTCAAAGAAATTGATCATTTAAATTTTCCCATACAAACACTGTAGTAGGGCAGTGTTGGGCAAAATGTAATCTAACTACTGATTACTAACTACGACTACAAAAAGTAGTTAGCAATCATAACTACTAACTACATAAAGTAATCGAAAAATGTAGTTAGAAATTTTAACTACTAACTACAAATTGTAGTTGCAATCACGATTACTTGATTACTTTTTATAACTACATTCAAAATGATGTAGCGTTGAAAATGCCAAAAGTTTCAATTTGTTTTTTTCAGTATTTTTCGAGTGTTGCAGTGAAAAATTCACATAATATCTACGACTTTAATCCTTGCATTTGATTATTCATAAAAATAAACATAGGTATGTGCAATAAACTGTTTTTTTTTATGCAGCCTTATTATAAAACATATTTAAATTACCTACTACTCATTACATGTTAATTTCATTGCAAAATATAAATTCGTAAAACTTAAATAATCAGTAGTTATAACTACTCGATTGCAGCAATCAAACTAACAACTACTGAATGTAGTTTGATTAAAAGTAGTTAACTACATGTAGTTATGATTACATGTAACTTAACTACATGTAGTTAGCTACTTTTAATCGTAGTTAGTAACCAGATTACAAAATTGTAGTTAACTACGCCCAACACTGTAGTAGGGTTACCAATATTGTAGGTTTTATGTAGGACAAAGTATATTTTAAGGTGTTTTCTTTAATGGACGAAAATCCGCGTATTGGTATACTAATACGAACAACTGTAGATATTTAAATCAATAGAAGACAAAAGTGTAGAAGGGGGTTTAATGTTATTGATTATTTACGTGCAGATACCTATCTACTCTTTTTAGTAGATAATTATTGGTGTTTTTTATGATAAGTACGTATGTAGATATTGTGTCAGGATAACAGACTAATGCTCTAAGGTATTTAAATGAAAAAATAATGTAATTCACGTTACTTACCAAGGACCTCGTTAAATGACAACGCGCTTAGCAAATATTGCACGTATTCCTTACAAATCGACGGAAGGCTCTAAATACCATTATGTATACTTTACTCTAAACGATTAAACGAAAACGGTTTACGCTGTCACAGCACTCACAGCCTCTGTGTACAAAACAAACTCAGTATCAGTGCATCAGTGTTGCCAACAAGACCGATATAGAATCTGCTAAAATTATGCCAATTGCTTTATAGAAATGCTAAAAAGTCTGCTAACATTTTTCAGTGTCAAATGAAACGTAACATAGTTTTAACTTTATATTTTATAAAATATACATAAGTAAGTAACAGTAACATAAGTACTGTTTTAATCGACTATGTTCTCGAATACTCTTTCCATTATCATCAGCATTAGCATCAGGAGCGCCAACAATATTATACTTAGTAAAGGGATTTTTTTTCTAAATGGAAATAATTGCTTACGCATTAATGTATTTTATTTTAAAATAATTTTATATGCTATAAAATATGCTATATGCTAAACAACTAATAAGTTTGCTAAACAACATGAAAAAATGCTATTCTTATTATTCTTATTCTTTATTGCACACATAAAATAACAAATATAAACACAAATTACAATAATAAAGTTTATGCTAAATTGGCATCACTGAGTGCAATGCACTTTGTTTTTTTTGTTAGTGTTTTTAATTATTATTTAGAATTAACACATACTTCCCCTTTTTCTGCAGGAAAACCTTTTATTCCCACGGAGAAATCAAATACAAAGCTGGCGTGGCTTGGCTGCTACCGGCCGATTAGTCGATTCAAAAGAAATCCTATAATTATGTAAAAAATATAGTCACCTCACAATATTAATGGATGTTTGTATGGGAAAATTTAAATGATCAATATCTTTGAAACTACCCAAAGTTTCTCCGTCACTAATTCAGGTTATCATTATCGTCCCCGTCACAACATTTTGATAACATTTTGAAGGTCGTAGATCATCAGGAAGCGGAGATACACGTGTCCAGCCAGCCTGAGTTCAAGATGGCTGGACACAAGTATACATTAAGTCAGTTTTCATTGATATCTCGTAAACCCTTACATGTGACGCCATAAATCAAACGTTATTACTGTCACACATTGCGTCACCAAGTATTAGTAAAGGAACCATATTCGAAAACGCTCCCGTTATGTGGGATTCGGAAGTGCCAGCCAAAAGTTTATTACGTAAATTCAAGATGGCTGGACACAGTTTTTTGCATTTTTCTACTAAACCACTGTACGTATCACAAAACTTTTAGCTTGATGCCTGTCACATATTTATGTGACGCCCGTTGATATGCAAAAAGTCGTCAAAATCACTTCCGTTACCGAGATTGAGAGACCAGCGAAAAGTGGTTTTTCAAGCTGGCTGGACACGCTTTCGATCGATTATCTATGATTCTGTAGCGTCACCTATTCTGAAATAAGGGTGTTTAGCCGTCACATAAAGTGCCCTATTGCCCTATTGTAAATGCGAGCAGTTTTGAAGTTTTGTCCAGCGGACCAGAGCCACATTATAATCATACCGGTGAAATGTTTAAAAAAATATTTTTTTTAAATTATTAATTAAACATACTCTGGACTGAAATTTGCTAGGCAACCCATATGCATTATATTTATTGACATGTTAAATTAAATATAAAATACGTTTCATTAAATAAGCATCTCGGTGAAGGTCGTTCTTAACGGGATCTTATACTATCATTAAATTGGCAACCTTCCTGTGATTGTGCACTTATAAAAGTTTTAAAGTAAGACTTAATACTAACACCCTTGGTCATGACGCCAGACCATAAAATATTATTATGTATTTATATTTTTTGTTCCTGCTCAATGAAACTCTTTCCCACCTTTTAATTATTAAGAAAGCATTTAACATAAATTAACACGTACACGTGCCAATACGACAGACCGTCATTAGTAACCTTTGCACGAAGCGTGTTGAATAGGAAATGGAGGCGTCATGTAACGAATAATATTGTGTATATGAGCAGAATAATATATTATACTAAAGGAACATCCGGATCGAATGGTTAAAAGTCTAAGTGACAACCTAAAAGCAGCCTTTGTGGAACGAGAATAAGGTTTATTATGATTTTGACCAGGAGGTTGTGGATTAATAATAGCAGCCTCTCGGGTCTATCTTTAAGTTTACTTACCGAGGTGGGTCCGTGGATGGGTGACCTCTCATTACATAGTTTCCTCCGTGCCTCGGAAAGGACGTTAAGCCGTTGATCGCAGCTATTCTTTATATAATTAGCTTTGACCGTCCGATGTCTTTATTGTGAAGGTCTTCAAACAAAGGGCTTTTAATTTTGACGAATAACACGTGTACGTACTATCAATTGTTAATTTTAATTTAATCAGGTCAATTATAATTTAAATATATACTGTTACAACAAAATAAGAAACACGTAACTTATGTTCTCAGGGATTTTAATAAAAAGGGGACGAGCCACTATTCCCAAACCACTGCAACTCCTGAAAGCCAGAATCAACAGTGACGACCACCAGAAAACCACCGAGACAATGTAGCTCGACGAAGTCCCAGAGAAACAATTTAACTGTCTTGGATCCCGCAACGAAATTAATCAGAAAATAATAGCGGAGAAGTAGGAAAAACAGGAAGTGGAAATTATGTTTTTAATAGGGACTCAGGGATAATAACAATGTAAAATGTAAGGAGACGCTTTGACCATGAGTCCAGAAGTAGGTCTTCAAAGTAGCCGAAGCTGCGGGTTATTCGAAAGAGATATCGCGGCCCCGGACACAAAAGGTTAAGAATGAACATGGGTGGTTTTTAGTCAGTAGAAGTCTGACACTCTCTTCCGCTCCTTCTAGAGCGGGAGGAGTCATTTGATGATTACACATACACACCCTACGAAAAAATAAAGTTCTAAAAAGTAAGACAAGACGGCGACACGCACCTGGTCTGTTCCAGTTCAGCTATGATCTGGCGCATCTGTTCGTCCTGGTGTTCTGGTTCCGGCGACGTCCGGCCAGGGTGCACCGGCAGGAAGTCCGGCAGACACATGGATTCCGCGCCTGAAATATATTTCAACTCCATTACAACAAACTTACTGGCACAGAGACATGGTCCTTAACTGCTGGCCTCCTAGAGAAGCTCAGAGTCACGCAACGAGCCGTGGAGAGAGCTATGCTCGGAGTTTCTTTGTGCGAAAGAATCCGGAATGAGGAAATTCGCCGAAGAACCAGGGTCACCGACATAGCTCGCAGAATATGCAAGTTGAAGTGGCAATGGGCAGGCCACATCGCTCGAAGAACAGACAACCGATGGGGAAGAAAGGTTCTCAAGTGGCGACCACGAACCGGAAGACGCAGCGTTGGCAGGCCTCCCATCAGGTGGACCGACGACATCGTGAGAGTCGCGGGCAACCGGTGGATACAAAGAATACAAACGGCAGGCTGCCGATCTTTATGGCGTTCTATGGGGGAGGCCTTTGTCCAGCAGTGGACGTCTAATGGCTGATGATGATGATGACAACAAACTATTGCCTTGTTGGTCTAGTCAACTGCTTAGCACGAGATCCTAGGTTCGATTCATCGGTCGAGCAGTGTTACTAGGTATATTTTCCACTAGCAATTTCTCAGTAGCAGCTACGAGTCTGGATTTGTGCCCGGTTGATGGCAATAGGTTCGTGTTTACATGGAACTTAAAAACATAACGCGCGAAATGTGGATGTACTACTCTGCCTAACCCTAAGGGGTATAAAGGCGTCCCGTCGGGGCTGCGGATTATCGAAAGAGATGACGTGGCCTCGGCGCAGGGGCGAAGAAGGAACATGGGTTGGTTTTTAGTCAGTAGAAGTCTGACACTCCCCTTCGCTCTGCCCTTGGGCAACAAACAAATAAGTTGAGCTATTTGATGATTTTCCAACCACAAAAAAAGGGGTGTAAAGGCGTGGTGTTGTATCACACCTGTGTTCACCGAAAGATTAGGCAGAAAGCTATAAAATAATAATAGAAATATTTTGTCTTTCTAGACCAACACAAGGCGAGTATATTAATGTTACCCAGGCTCCAACAGAAAAAAGGAACATCTTATAAAACGTGACCGGGCCGGGAACAGAACCCGAAACCCTACGGTCACCTAACGCACTTACGAACACTAAACACGTTTCCATTCTCCTCTGTCAACACCTTTACTTTCATATCATCAAACCATCAAAATGAAGCAATGAGTTTACATGTGTTAATAAATGATTAAAAAAATATTTGGAGGACAACTCTTCTCAAAATTTCAGGAAATGAGCTGTCAACTGCATATTTGTTTTTCTATTTTAGAAATATGAAACGCAACCAACAGCTGGTTTTAAAGCTGTGTCAGGGGGAGATAGAAGGGTTAATTAAAGTTTAATGGTCCGTCTATCCTGACGGGAAACGCGTCACTCAGTACTGCACCGTTGCAGTTACTCCCCTAGTTGAGACCATCCTAATTATTGCATTCCGAACAGTTTGATCGCGACCACATGTTTCACAATGACTCTTTTTGGTTTCAACTATGGGTATGTATTTATAAGTGTAGTTCTTTCTTCAAAATAGCATCTCTGCATAGCCCTCATGTGGGATGGATGACCAAGATTATGTCCGGACCTTAAAAGAGACTATCTGCGAGTATGTTTCGGAAGTTTCTGCTCAAAGTAGTCAGGTACAGTACCGGACCCATTTAGTTTAAGGCGAATGCTCACATACTGCCCGCGAAATTCAAATTTTCTTACGTTTTTTGCAATTTGCAGGCCAGTGCTTGGTTGTATGTTGATGAACATTTGATTCGCGACTGTAAGACGTATTTAGTTACAGAATTATAATCATCAAAATCATCAATACAACCCTCCAAGTTCATATAGATCGAGGAATAACTTTGACCTTGAAAAAATAGTTTCTCGATCTATATGAACTTGGAGGGTTGTGTTGGTGATTTTGATGATTATAATTCTGTAACTAAATACGTCTTACAGTCGCGAATCAAATGTTCATCAACATGCAACCAAGCACTGGCCTGCAAATTGCAAAAAACGTAAGAAAATTTGAATTTCGCGGGCAGGGTGTGAGCTTCCCCCTTAAAAAAAAAAATGATACGTGTTTGTTAAAACTTAAAACCTATTTGCATAATAAACATAATTTAAGTATCAAAATATTCGAGGCTGTAAGTATTTTTTAGACGTCTCTCTCGTGGGTGAAACTTCGTGAGGAAAGATGGAGTTTAATTTTATTAATTCTGCAGTGGGAATGTTTGTAGTATGGCTCGATTTTTTTTTTGTTTACTTAACAAAAAAAAAAAAGTGCCGTGATGATACTGCCTTCATTTCAAATTAGTGTTAATCGATATGTCATCATAATACGATTAAGTCATCAATTGAGGTCATAGACCCAACATTGTGCATAGTAGGTCTTCGTTCATATATCGCGCAGTAGACCACCCTCCCGTCTGTGACAGGGAGTTGACCGTAATCTACCACGAGGGTCGTAGCGAGTGCAGGTAGATAGATGGATGCCACATTTTCATAGCCTTCTTTTTTTTCTATTTTGGAGGTTGGGCCTCCTTTGTTCCCGATGTTTTCCTTCACCGCTTTGAGAAAGTGGTCATGAAAAGTAAATCAAAGCTGCGGCCGCAAATCGTCTGTCAGAGCTGTTTCAACTGGGCCACCAGTCCACCACTGCAGCAAAAAATACTGCTGAACTAGTGCTAGCTGGATTTTTTTCATGTATGGAATAAGTACTTGCGAAGTGTTATCCCTTTCAGGAAACACAACCTTGATTTACGTCTTCCTCATCTGCCTAGCCCTTTGGGGTTGGCTTCCGGGTTAACCAATTGCAGCTGAATATCAGTATTTTACATGCTGCAACTGCCTACCTATATGACCTGTACAACTCAGTTAGTACTGGATAATACGATAACCCTTAGGTAACTCGATTTAATTTGATTTTAGTCGCTAAGTGGTCACCCATCCACAGACCTAGGCAAGCACTGCTAAAGATCAGTTATTATACAGCCACGTGCTCCTCTGATGACGCCATGATTTACGTATGAAATGAAATAATCAGGCATGTTAATTTATTTGTCAGCATCGAAGTTCAAGTGAAATGAACCACCGATTAATGAATATAATTACAAATACTATTATGTGCTAATTGATACATTACAATAATGTTTGTCTCTTAATGGCACAGTTCGGTATATTTGACCGAATTTCGCCCTAAAAACTAATAGGGTTTTTGAGTATTACACAATTTGTACCAATTAACTTATTTGTCAGAAACAACACATTATTTGACTTGAATTACAAACGCCTGTTACCTACGTGTAACAGGTGTCTCATGAATGAAACCCAACTCATTTTGCTATAAGTCATTATCATCACCAGCCTATAATGTTCCCACTGCAGGGACTCAGGCCGCCTCTCTAATAGAGGGATGGGCTATAACCCACTACGCAGCATCAAGCCCAGTGTGGGTTGGTGGATCGCGGGTCATTACATAATATGTAATGACCCGGGATCCACGAACCCGCTGATTTATAAAGTGTGCACTTTATTAATCAGCTGCTTGTTGGGTGTATGTATGAGAAAATCAGAACTTGCCATTGTCAAACTTGCTGAGAAAACTTAGTACCTTTCTCATAATAGAACCATTTCTTTTTCATATGTTTTTAGGATAACCCAACTAAATGGCATTAATTAATTAAAACATCTCTGGCCCTAATCATGTGATGAACTGAGAACACATGATCAATGTGCACATTGATTGAATTGAAAGAAATCACATGCAAGCAGAATAATCATCAATCAAATACCAAATTACTATTGGTATTTGATTGACCATTTGCCATTCTGTAGTTTCTACATGAGTTTATGTATGTACCTAACAAGCCTTTTCAGGAAGAACATTGTAAGCGCCAAAATTCCCAAAACCCGGTTTTAATATTAACCACCAGATCAACTGATTAGTACTAAGTCAAATCTTAATATTTGAATTAATAGGGAGGTGCCCATATAACACCAAGTAAAAATTTCAAATGGATGCTGTAAAATTATGCAAATGGCAGTTCTTTTTCCTGAAACGGCTCGATATCATGTAGTTTTTACAAGGTTGTAAGAAGTACTGTACATTTTCTATACTTAGGAACAGATGAAACTCTTCTTTATTATAATAATAATAATAATAATATAATAATATTCCACAACTATCACACAACGCCATCTAGTCCCAAGCTAAGCAGAGCTTGTGTTATGGGTACTAGACAGTGGCGTGCGCTCTATTAAGGCTCTTAGGCTTAGCCTACCTTACCAACTGAGCATTTCTTATAACTAATTAAGTAATTAACCATGTAATAAAATAACACCATGTACAAAATAATAATAAAAAAGTTCAAACTCCTGTTAAAATACTTAGAGCAATTTTTCGCGTACGAATCTTTTAGTTACAGGCTTGCTTAGGCTAGCATTCGACTAGCCTAAAACCCATTCATAATTTTACGCACACAGCGTCACATCGGAGAATGATCGGTGCATATTTTCGTGTATATGAACCGCACACATGCATGCCAGCTCCTGCGAGTGGAGGCGGCCTGTGATTGGCTGCAACAACACAAGGCTACGATTGGATGCGTCATGCGGCCATCTTTAGCCCGCGAACTCCGGCGCGAAGTTCAAATTTGTTTTTTTTTTTACGTTTTTTGCAATTTGCAGGCCAGTGCTAGCTTGAATACTGACTACATACGTCTTACAGCCGCGAATCATATTTTAATAATCAACATACAACCTAGCACGGGCCTGCAAATTGCAAAAATGTAAGGAAATTTAGAAATTTGAATTTCGCGCTTAGCGGTCTTCGCTCTTCCGTCCACAGATAGAGTGCAGCACTGCCAACACATTTCTCATTGATCGTTTTCGTATAATCCTGCAAAATTTTGTTGACCGCTGTTGTGAACAAACTCGATATGAAAATTATGCAATTTTATTTGGTAGTATTTTGCTATCGGCAAATTAGAAATTATATTTTACGCGAGGAAGCCATTATTATTTATTGTTTCATTGTTGTTTTATAGCGCGATTTGTTTTGAAACCGAAAACGTACAGATATTGTCAGTATTAGATAACATTATTAACAGTAGTGTAGGTAAATATTAGCTTTGTTGTGTATTATTTGTTTATTCCCACAAATAATAACAAAGTGAAGTTTGTGCTGTTAATGTGTGCTTGCTAGATGATAAAGGTAATAAGTTTTCTCAATTATGATATTATCGTATAAGTAATGTAATGATAAGGTGCAAATTGTATCTAAAGGTAGATGTGTGAAAGCCACTTCGGATATTATCTTGCAAGTGACGTGTTTTGTACTTTTGTAACTATCACCCACTCACTTGGATGAGATATTTAAGGTGGCCGAATCTTTCTTCTGTTTGCATCGTTAGAAAATCATGAGTTGCACCCTTGAATAATGTGGTGAGTTTTTGAATTGTATTTAGGTACCTACCTATAACTTTTACAGGCTTATTTATTTTTATAAATGTGACAATTTTTTTTTTGCTGTCAATATTTCGTGGCCTACCCACCGTGGGAGACCACTGCACGCCACTGGTACTAGACAACTGATAAACATACTTATATATTTCTAAATACATACATATTATAGATAAATTACACCCAGACACAGAACAAATGATCGTGCTCATCACACAAACATTTGTCCTGGGTGGGAATCGAACCCACGACCTCCGGCATAGCAGTTAGGGTCACTAACCACTAGACCAACAGGCCAGTCAGACTATTAAGAACCCATCATTTAAATTCAACATCATAATGATAGAATACTAATACAGTTGCCACCAGACATTATTTGAAGGTACACAGAATTCATTATCAATTCATAATGAGTAAACTGTAAGGAATAATTAGTTATATATAATATATGTGACATACACAGGTATTGTATTGATATTGTCATTAAGATGCAAGTCTGTCTATGGCTGATAATGAGAGAGGAAGAATATGTCAGTGCATTTCACTTAATTATGAATGCATCAGATGGAGTCATAGACAAGATCATGGATGCATAACTGCTAATTCAACATTATGGGTATAACTGAAAACGAATAAAATAAGTAAAGGTTTTCACTCACCAGCATTAGAAGGGAGATCCAAGGGGAATGTACTTCTTGGAGACACATTCCTCCTGTCTGCAGGGTTCACAGACTCTGTCAGATCCAGGCTCAAGTGTGGCGGCAGGTCCAAGGGCAGGGCGGGTCCTGCCGCCTCTGAGCCCGTCGGCAAGTCCAGTGGCATCCCACTGCCAGACTGTCCAGCATCAGAAGTTGACGCCGCTCCCATATACTCTTCATAATTATACCCCCTTCCACCATAATTACTGTTGTTCCTCCTACCCAAAGAGGAAGAGGATCCCGCATTGAAACTAGTATTAAACGTAAAGTCTGGTAGGTTATCCAAATCAACAGATATTGGACCATTAAAGTTCAAATATGCCTGTTCCACTAATATGTGATCTTGCACAAAATCTGGCAACGAGGGCATCCCTAGAGGCTCCGATGCCAAATTTGGTCTGTGATAAAAGGGCACGTCATTATTGTCCGTGTAAAAGTTATGCTTAGAATCAGAGTTATCCACTACACTAAAAGGTACTTCTACAGAACTAGTTGAGGATGTGTTGTCACTTATACGATGGCTGCAGCCGTCGCTAATCTTGTCTTTGGCTTGGGAGTCGGAGGAGCGGGGCTTGTCCCGTCTCGAGTCGGCGTGCACGTCTATCTTGGTCGGCGAGTGCTGTACGGTGTTCGCGTACACTTTCGGACGAGCGCCTGTGTTTTCGTACGTCGAGTTACCCGGCAACGAAAGATCCCGCTTCAAAAAATGCCGAAACGAAAACGGGTTCTCATCTTTCCGCGTCGCCCCCGTAGACTCTGCAAGAAAAACGAACAGTCGACGAGGAATGCCTTTATATTTAGGACAAAAAACAACTTCGTAAACTCACTGGATGAAGAACTTTTCGCCTCCGAAAGCGATGCGTCACCATTTTCATTACTATTGTACTTTGCTTCTTCGATACCTAAGTCTGGTTTCGCTGCATTTTGTTCGTTTTCCTGCAAAGGTTCTCCGTTATTTGTATTTTGAGGCGAATTCTTATTCGAAACACCATCCTCGTCCTCCGCCATGATAATGAAAAATGACAGTTGGCGCACACGATCAGAAACGATGGTATTATTCTAATTTTCCGTTCAGAAATCACTCCAATGATTTACTTGACTTGCAAGCGTAAAAAATTGTGTCTGAGCCGCTGTCGACTCCTCTCACGTTGTTAGAGAAAGAAATAAAAACATGAAACTTTTAAGTGTTGAGCCTTGAGAACTTTATTTACCAAAAATTCTAAGAAAGTAGCCTTAGACATTAGTACTTATAACTGCCACGAAACAATTTTTTATTGTGACCTCTAGTTACAAAAACATAAATGTATTTGTAGAAGACGTACCTAAGGTAAGTATTTGCATAGGTGCAAGATAGGTATATTTTATTTGTCTCCCTCGCTGTTTACTAAGGGCGTCGTTTAGTACCTCTGTGGCAATAGAATTCGTTGACCCGGCTGGCACGATCGCGCTGAGTTTAAGTAAGCTCTTGGCCAAATATAGGTCCCGTTCCGATTGAGCCTTCCCTTGCTGTCTTCAACTCCTCACCCGGCGACGCGCTAAGCTGAGGTTCGTACCCAACAGGCAGCTAGGGGTTACTAGTGATGTGCCTGGTGGCAATATTGCACTGCCTTTAGAAAACCAAAATTGCCAGCAGCATTGGCAATATTGCCAAAGCTGCCGGTCAATGTAGAAAAGGGCCTATAAATGCTAATTATAAGTGTATTACATAGTTTCCGTACTTAATTTGACTTATAATTAAGAAATATTCCCGAATATTTCCATTCCCGGCATTATTGCCATCAAAATTCCCACTTCGGGCAATATTGCCGGCAACGGCACATCTCTAGGGGTTGCCCTTAGCATGTAATCGATAATACCTATTTTTGACCGTGACTGGAGGCCTTTTACTTGAGGCATCCACAGGATAGAACAGAGAACTATAAATTTCGAGCTCGCTTCGCTCGTCCTTGCAGCCTACGGCCTACCTCTTGAATCTTGACTTTGTCTGTCGATCAACTAACGCTTGTATAGGTAAGGGTTGAGATTCTCCCGTCGGGGCTGTGGGTTGGTCATAAAGATACCGCGACCTCGACATAAAGGGCTAAGAAGGAACATGGGTGTTTTTAGTCAGTCTCTAGGAGTCCTAGTTCTTTCAGAGTCGCTGCCTAGTAGAGGGCCGACGACGGTCACTAAAATTCCCGGGCCGGTTTCGGGTCCCAGTCCGGTACTGGTACCTACTCGCCGTTGATGTTATCTTTCTCAATCACAATCTTTTCAGTTATTTTATCCCTGGAGTCCAACAGCATTAACCTAATAACAGCGTTCAAGGGAAATAAAAATCAATATGATATGACAGACATGAATATAGATATTGAGATATGATTTTGACAGACTTCTCAACGTCTTCAATCCAACAACGACCTTTTAATTATGATAATATGAAACCAGAATAGATATCACTTTGATCCTCAATCAAATAAAACCACAGAATAAAGAGAATGTTTTATTACATCTAGTATAAGGCTCCTTTTTAACCATTTCATATTGTACAATACCGAAATGATTCGCTACGTACTTTACAACAAGTATTATTAAAAATAATAACAGTGGGATTTATTAATAAAATAACACAAAATAAATTCGTTAACAATAAATGCATTACTTTTAAGACTACAATATAATAAGTATTAAGTTTTTTATTATAAAAATAGTGAAATAATTTCAAAGATTCTGAGCATCTAAGGTATAGTTCTTGAAGCATCACACCTTTATAAAGATTTAATAAAGTATAAATGTTTTGAAGAAGTTATTAGTTCAATATGTATGGTTAGACCAAAATCGATGTTGAGTAACTAGCTTTATATTACTAGCAAGATTCACAGAATATTGCCTTATTCTAAGCCTTATTGGCACAGCCGTGAGGCACACAATGCATTTTTTTATTATAATAGTTTTCATTTATTTTGCATGCACTTGTGGCGTGCCAATATATGTACTTACTAGAAATAAGGATTATTATGATCGTTTGAAACGCTTGCTTACATTTGTTTATATTAATATGAATATTATTCTATAATAAATAATGTTCACATGGCTATGAAATACTAATTTAACTTTGCAAAGTCATGGCGCCATCTGTGAACCTTGCCTACGTCTGAGTAGGTAGTTAATAATAAAGGTGAATAAGTTAATTTAGATCCAACCAATTATTTAACATTATAATAGGTAGGTATATTAAATAGGAAAATCTAATACTAATGGATAATGAAAATATAAACCGGCAAACAATGTTTCACATGTATTACATCCACTAATTATTTAATGGATCTGTTGAAATATTTTGGCTAAGACCCAAGTAACTACAATAAAAAGAAATTACCACAACAATATTAGCCAAAATAAAATTAAAAAATAATTTGGCACAGGTCAACAAACACTATTAGAACGGTAGCAATTAGCACAAAAAAAAATGTTTGAAGAGATATTTATGAATAGTACATTGCCTTTTAAACTTTAAACTAAACTTTTATAAAGGTGCAATGGGGAAGGTCGGTCAAAGCTCATTGCAGATGGCGTGACCATAGCTAAGTCCCAATCTGACCAATCAGGTCAAAATATTTTGACGTTTAAAATGACATTGACAGATTTTCAACCAATGGCGATGTTTGGAACTAGCTATGCTAGCGCCATTAGTTTTACAGTTAGGTACGGCGACCGATCAAGCTAAACAAAACCAGTTTAAGCGAATCTCTCATTGTATTCAAAATCAATACAAACCGAGGCCTTATGATACTGGTAATGTATAGGTTGATGTGCCACCATGTTTACTACCCCATTGCGTTGAAATCTGTAAGAAGCTTTTTAATCGTATTTAGCTTGTTTAAGCGCAATTACATACACATGCACTTAAGTTAAAGGGGCGTTAAACCGATTTTAATTGTTTTTCCAATAAATAGATGGCACTGTTCGTTGCTAGTGAGAGTTAAAATAGACAATCAATAGAAAGTTAGTAATAGTTACACAAGTTAACTGAATAAATAAATAATTATATTACATCAATTTTGAACTGATATTTAGCAGGGTTACAAGAAAAATGTTTTTTTTTTTAACATTGATTGACATATTACACCAATCTAATACAGATCTACTTAAATGGTATAAACAAATGACAATAATTACATTAAAAAAATGAATACAATTATAAATAGTTTCGTTTAATGTTTGTTTTATATATAATTTTATGTTTAACAGTAGAAATATGAAAAGTGACAAAATAAAGAACAGAAATTAAAATCTAGAAAATTATTTTCTTTGCCTTAATTTCTCAAATTTTAGGAATTCGAAAGAAAATTGAAACTATAATCAGTCTTTAGGTTATTTAGGAAGAATAATTTATAATGGATTCTTTTCGTAAAAAATATTTACTTTATTTTTTTTTATTTAAGTAACTGGATTTTAATGTGGCTGGAAAAATAAAGTGATTACAATGCTACAAGATGAGAAGAAATGCTTCTTCCTTTTCTTGTACCCAATATTTTAAACTAATGATAAAACATTTGACTTGTTACAAAAAAGAGTGAACACAAAAATATCACAAGATAAACAAAGTAGTCAATTATAAAGAAAAAAAAAACAAAAATAAATCATAAGTATTTTATTTATATTCCCAAAAGCTTTTCTTATATATAGAAACTCCGTAGGGTAAATGAAGTGACCACGCGTATAGACGCAAACCTGGCGTGACCATGACGTCTTAGAGCAGTATTGTTTTATTCTCATACCAGTGGGAAAGGGACAGAGCTATACTGGGTGTCTAGCGCCATCTCTTTTCCACAATGGAATAAGATTTAAACAATAGGGGATCGAACTGGGTCAAAATAATATGATTCTTTTTAGTCCGTAAGTTAGATTATCGAAAAATATTGAATACGTGTTTTTTGTTTTATCAAATCATTAAAAAATGACGAAGATAAAACGCGTCGAAGATCTTGGAGTGGGGCTTGAAACGTCACTTGTGTCGTCAAAATGCACTATCATAATATGACGTCACACGAGTTTTCGAAGCACTGTATCGTCTTCATTTTAAGTTTACGTGAAAAAAGAAAAAATACGTGTCCAATATTTTTGGAAATCTATCTGACGGACTAATTAGTTTTTTGTTGTCCGATCCCCTATTCTGCTTTAAGACTTAATGACAGGTCATAAAAGCTATAGGTACTAAATCAATAAGAGTGGTCACTTTATTCCGGTTACAATATTAGTGGTGACTTTATTACAAACATTGAAACTAAACAATAAAGGTAAAGTACCTATTTATAATATGAAATAGCCACGCTACCGATGATGTACCATGCATGTTTATAACATAACGTACATTAATACTTTACATGCTCAACATCACTTTTCGCGACGTTACTTTAGTCTCATCATCTTAAGAATAAAATGCCAATTATCTTTTTTCTTTTTGTAATACATTGCATTTGGCATCAAAAGAATGCGTTCTGTCACAAGCAAAAGAGTTCAGCGTTTTAATTTTGTTGAATATACGGTTAATGTAGTTATAAGCACAGTAAGGGACCAAGATCAGTGGGGTTACCATGACGTTTTAAAGCAGGATTGTTTTAATTTTATTCCAGTGTGAGAAAGAGACGAAGCTATACAGGGTGTCTAGCGCCATCTCTTTTCCACACTGGAATAAGATTAAAAGCTTTAAGACGTCATGGTAGGCCGCCAGGACTGATTATATATAGGTCCGCGCACACTTCTAAGCAGGAATCGGTCTGTGAATCGGATACCAATCTGGTACAGTGCTTATAAGAGTGTTATGATGAGCTTTATTAGACAAAACAAATAGCTTAGTTAAAAAAACTACACACAACATCACGCCTTGTAATCCCCGAAGGGTCAGGCAGAGGTGTACCTAATAGTACACCCACATTTCGCCAGTTATGTTTAAGTCCCATGTAATAGGAGAGTCACGAGCCTATTGCCATCAACCGAGCTGCTACTGAGACATCACTACATAGTATATAACCTCCTCCTTTTTTGAAGTCGGTTAAAAAACAAAGTCGCTTTCTCTGTCCCTATGTCCCTTTGTATGCTTAAATCTTTAAAACTACGCAACGGATTTTGATGCGGTTTTTTTAATAGATAGAGTGATTCAAGAGGAAGGTTTATATATATTTAGTATCAACATTGCACCCGTGCGAAGCCGGGGCGGGTCGCTAGTTCCTGATATAAAAACCATATAACACTTCACAAAAAAACCACTAAGTACAAAATTTGCCAAAATGACTCCAGTCAAATAATAAAAAAAATAGAAAGCAATTAATCGTATTCGTGAACACTTAAAAGGAATGTTATGAAGTGAAATAATGCAAATTGTTATGTTTAAAATAGTGGCTTGGGAGCACGCAGCTCGCAGGTCACGCTATTACTTTACTTTAGATCCACGAAATAGATCGGCTAACATAACACGGTACCTACACTACCTACGCGTGTTAATGCATTCCCCTGTTAAAAATGTAAACGTTAACTCACACCTTTTCCTTAAGGGTATAGGCAGAGATGCTGCTCTTTCGCATTTTTTAACCCTCTAGGCGGAGCGGCAGGGAGTGTCAGACTTATACTGACTAAAATCCACCCATATTTGTGTTCCAGTGGCATCTATGCAGTTTTTACCCCTTTTGTCAGACTTATACTGACTAAAGTCCACCCATGTTTGTGATCCCCCGGCATCTCTTTCGAACAGTCCCGACCTGCTCGATTCTAACATAGGTACAGTCAGCATCAGAAGTAGCTGAACATTTCGGAATTTTAATTATTTTATGTACAGGACTCTAGCTATTATTTTTAATGTTTCAGAAGATTATTCGTTAAAATAGTCCTTATACTCCAATAACATTTAGTAACGAGTAATATCTAACAAGTTTTTATTAAAAAACAGCTTCGAAACTTTGAGTAATGTTTATATACAGGCTTCTACTGGGTAAGCTCGTTCCATCGTCGACATCATCTCTGCCCTTAGGGCAAGATTGAAGTCAAGAGCAAGCCCATTTATAATAATAAAAATAAATAAATATATACTTCTGATGCTGACTGTACTTACTCTTTTTGTTTTGTCCATGTGCTTACATGAAACTCATTTCGTTTTCCCTTGTTACTACAAAATGTGTGCAAAATTGGCTTAAATAGCCATAAAATTGTTTCATGTTTACTTGATAGGTTTTTTTTACTGAAATTCATTCAATGATGATGTTAGTTAGTTATAGTTGAGTGAAACAGTGTCAAACACACTGTTCTTGGTCTTATCGTAAATAACAAAAGAAATCATTTTATTTTAAATGATTATGAAATTAGCTATGGCAGAACAATTTATACTTCTTTGTAGTCGTGTTCTTCATTACTGAAGGTCGTGTCCCTGATGAAAGTCCTTCATAGTTCGTACAATATGTCTCCATTTCTCTCGATGTTCGGCTTTCCTTAGAGCAGTTGTAACAGAGAGTCCAGTGAGTGCAGTAACTTGGTCACACCAACGGTTAGGTGACTCGGTTGTTTGTCTCGTTTCAGTTTACATGGTACTTAAACATTACTGGCCAAACATGGGTGTAGTACCTAGGTGTTATAAGTACACCTCTATCAAATCCTACGAGATAACAAGCGTGATGTTATGTTTATTAAATTAATAGTAGAAATTGCATAAAAGGGGGTAACATTTGAATGATAACGACTCAAGAGAATTTCATTGCAAACGAAGTACTAACTTGTTCACTTTAGTACTTCAATTAACCACACCTTTTTTTTTTAAGGGTGGGTAATTATCAAATGACTCCTCCCACTCTGGGCAGAGCGGTAGGGAGTGTCAGACTACTGAATAAAAACCACCCATGCTCCTTCTTAGCCCTTTGTGTCGAGGCCGCGGTATCTCTTTCAAACAACCCGCAGCCCGACGGGAATTAACCACAGCTTTAAAATAATAGCACACAGCAACAAAAAAAAACATTAATAGATAAGAACGAAGCTAATTATTAAACTGGCTGAACTTGAATAATTAAGTGGGTTCTAATTAATTATCAAACAAAAAAAAAGTTTTTACATAAAACGCTAAACTCGTTTGCCTGTGATAAAATTTGGCAACAACTTTAATTCTAAACACTACCGATGTAAATTCCGAAAAGTATTTTATTTGCTGAAAAACCGTCGTTGAAAAATAAATCGTCTGGAGTAATTACTGGAAAATCTACCGACTATGTACACTTTCATACATTATTTGGTTTTCCTTAAAATATTGTAGATTAGAGGAAGATCAATGGAGATATCTTATTCCTTAGATTTAGTTGGAGGTATACCTACTACATAGTCCACTGATGTTCAGTCAATTTTCACCCTTATGCACTTGGCAATAGTGGTCGACCTTCAGTGAACTAGGTAGTACCTAGTTTTGTGACTACTGAGATGAAAAGCTCGCTCGAGTTTAGATGTGTAATAAATAAACCATGATTTATTATTATCAGTGCAGTGTTATTGCTATAATATCATATCGATATTATCCAAAACACGCCTGTCTATACATAAAACATCCTACGGAATAAAATATCTCCATTTATCAGCTTAGCTAGCGTTTTACGTTAAAATGGACTCTAAATTGTCACAGTAGAGTACATAATTAAATGTGCAACTAACTTAAGCTATTTGGTTCCGTCGTAAACCGACCTTCACGCTTCTTATTAGAACAATTATCAATTGATAATGTTGGTACAAGTGTATCTGACATAACTGAATATTTTATATTCTTGTTCTTTTACTGGATACTGCAAAATTTGTAGTGTTCAGATTGAGCATTTTTTTAGTTTTTATGAGAATTATCTTTAACATGTTTGGCGGCGATTGTACCTAGGACCAGAAATGAGTGACTCATGCAGAGAATTAAGATTTTTATTCAACCACTTCTGTTTGCGAATGTCACAATGGTATGCATGCAAGATACTTGCATACTTTCGTGCAAGTTTACTGGCATGTGTTTAAACCAGTCTAACTAGTGCGGACAAATTGTAGACTTCTTTGGGACTTAAAATTCTGAGACATCCTTCGTATGTATCATATTTATATTGTGGTGTCCGTGTCAGCATCCGCAACTTGTCCGCATCGGTTTGTAATAAACTTTAATTCCCATTCCTCGACGGTTTAATCCTTCTTTCATGGTATCATTTGTCCCAAATTAAAACACCTTTTCCACAATAAGTCGACATTATTGGAATCATTCCAAATGTTTTATATCAGGAAAAAAGAAAACATTGTTTTCTTTTTTAAATCTAAAAAGCTATTTTAGATTATTACACAATGTTATGCATAGAGCCAATTAATTTCCAGTACTCATTCCGAAAGAATACATTTCATACATCCTCGATTTTATTTTATTGTTTATTCATAAACTTCCATTATGCCAATAAGAATTATTTACCAAGACTTTTGCACCGGTCTTTAATACCTATGCAAAGTTGAGAATTTTTCGAACTCCATGTTCTTATTTACTGTTTTACAAATTGCTATAATTATATAGCTTATGTACTCCATTGTAGCATAACAGGAGTTTTTGTTATTATAGGCCGCAGAATTCAAAATTACTCCAAGTTTTTTCGTAAAAATGTTACATTTTAAAGTAATCATAATTATTAAGTGACGATAAAGTCGAGTTTGCCTTGCAGAACAATTGTAATTCAACGTGTTTTATTTATAGTCAAATAATTTCCGAAGCTACTCATATTCATAAGAAACGCGATACATCTCAATTCTTTGTTATTTGCCAACAATTTGAGTCATGATTGACAGTAAACTGAACAAACAAAACCTGATCTATTATTTTGGTACGCATCGCGACAGATCAAGCTATACATGTCCAGTATAACATGGTTACAGTTTTGATAGATTTCCCATATAATGAGAGATCCGCATAAACTGGTTTTTATAGCTTGATTGGTCGGTGTGCGTAATAAAATATCTGTGACTCTTTCTGACTATGTGTCTTTCTGTATATGTGTTCCCGTGATTACTCTACCACTTTCAACAGCAATAAATTCCTAGTAGTTAAATTCACTAATGCTAGGGCCACATTAGCGGGATTTAGTGAACCGTTTCTATGTATGAAAGGGGCGGAGCTAGAGATTCTGTATACCTCCATCTCTTTTCCACACCAAAGTGACTGGCCCTAACATTAGGTTGAAACTATCTGTCACTATACAAATATACCATGCTGTTTTATGACGTGCAAACGACATTCAACCTTAGGGTGATAAAGTAATTACGGGGACGAGCAGGTATACAGCCGTATAAACTTTATGGACGCACATTCCGCGTTAATTCTGCTTTATTACAATTACACACGGATTATGCGACTCGTCTGAGAAAACATAACCTTGCATCGTTTCCAGCGAAGCATACTCTTCAAATAGACGTCACTTGACATTGACACTTGTGACAGGTCGTGTCAAACGTCAAAACGTTAATATTCTACGCACACGTCACGCGTTACTCACAGTCCTAATTGGGACTGTACCTCCACCTCACAAAGCAGTATTACTTTATTTTTTCTTCAGTGTGGGAAGGAGACGATGACATAGCCTCGTCTCTTTTCCATACCAACATTGAAATATTACTATGTTATGAGGTGTACTTAGGCCCTCTGAGCGAGATTCGTCATCACCACTACCCACTTACACAAGGTAACCATTATATTACAAGGAAAGTCTTATAAATATCAACATCTACAATCAGTGAAACAGTTTAAACTAATCCTCTTGGAGGTAACATGGCGATTAAATATAATATCACAGGGTCTTACTAACCCTTTTCATTTCATACTTGAGTTTCTTCGCGGGCTTCGGGAGACGAAGACGTCAGCCAAGCCCTAGCTGGAGGGTACTTCGGAGACGCTGTCCACGTCGGTGGAAGCCCTGGCTGTGGGCTAGCTGATCGAGGAGCTGCTGGAGGTGGATATCGTCTCCCTGCCCAGTTCTGCGGCCATGATGGCTATCGTCAGCTCCTTTTTGGCTTTCTGCACCACCCACGCCATTAGTGTGATTCCGATCAGGATCTGGAAATTTCAAATTGTTTGTTTAGTCAAATATAAGAACAACTAAGTATTTAGTAATGGTGATATGTTCTTAAAACGTGCTAGTTTTGCACATATCAAAACAAATCAATCTCTCAACAAAATAACTGGAACTCCTGAAACCAGCAGAAGAGCCAACAGTGGGTACCACCAGAAAAGGGTCGAGGCAGTGAAGGTCGACAGTGAACAGACAGTTGAATCATTATCCGGGGATAATGATTCAACCGTCTCTGATCTTGGAACGAAGTTTGTCAGAAAGAAAGGTACCTACAATGACGACAGAGAAGTAAAGAATATTTTATGGAATAGTTGATTCGTAGGCGAATCGTGGATAAAACTAGTTTACATAAAACGTCCTCGTTTATCTTATAAATAATACATACAACCCTTCTGAAGGGGGTGACCTAATACATATTAAAATCAAGGTAAGCCAGCTCCAAGCGAAGGGCGACTTAAGTCAACTGACTGTAAAACATAATTATGTAAGAACTGCACGCAACCCCTCCAACCCCTGGGTTGAATTTCTGAATATTATTATAGGTGGTAACCTACTTGGAAAACCTTCACACACCTCGAAAACAATACTGGCATTCTAAAACCCGTCAATTGCTCAGCTCAGTTAGACTCAGTTGTCACGACAGCTCAAAACGCTCCGCTCTTCAAATCGTATTCATGGCGCAATTGGAGAATCGTCAAATTTGACAGATGATTTCTTACGAAATCTTTCCAATTTCACGTTCCAGTTTGACGTTAATAGCACGGTATGGAAAGACTTAGTAGGCAGAATCAAATACGACAGACTTCTGGACTAGGGAAATATGAAACGTTTCATAGCCGCGATTGAAGAATTACCAAAACCGACGCTTGGACGCGTTCCAATCCCGCCACAACGACCACTTCAGATCAACAAGGGCCCGCTTGGTCACTCAAAGGCCCTGCTGACAACGCATCTTTGTGAAACTTTAATGTAGCGAACTCAGGTAGCGAATTGTACCTTCGTTGGCGATCTTTTCCTTAGCTGCGTGTCTATGACAATTGAAATTGAGTGGGCCCAAAATTTGGCGACGAGTTTGGCACTTTCAGTAGCGTCCATCAGTAGCTCCTGTGATGTACAAATAACAGGACAGGCAGGACATGATATCAAGTGTCCCATCGTTTACTTCAAATATTTATTCGCAAGTTGGAGATGAAACGGTGTTGGAGTGGGTACGACTCTCGTTACAGGGTCTGTAGTAAAATTCTAAGCCGATTAAGTCATCGGTCAGATCTTCATTTTGCAAAGGGCAACTAGCTTCAACTTTCAGAGCAACCGACTCCTTGACAATTCAGAAGCGACTGTAAGTGATTTAATTGAAAAATACTTTGAATTTTTAGTCCATATAAAGTGTATTTGAAGGAAAACAGCGTGAGGAAACCGGCATGTCTTAGAACCAAAAAAATCGAAGACATGTGACATCTACCAAAGTACCAAACCCGCACTGGGCACGCGTGGTGGATTATAACCCATCCGTCTCCTAAAATAGGAGGCCTGAGTCCCTGCAGTGGCAACATTATAGGCTGATGTCGATAAAGTGCATAGGGCATACCACACTTAATAAAGTACCTACTATAAATTAATCATAAATGTGGTTGTCTGACCTTAAAAAAACCCGCGACGTATGAGTCGCATAACAATATGAGGAGGAAAAAGACTATTTGGATCGGACTCGCAGTGATTTTCCTTCCTTTCTATGAAGGAAAATTGCACAACATACAAGTTTATAGGCCTCGTTAGGCACGCAGGCGTTAAGTCCTAACAGTTATTTAATTACCGGTATGAAATTTATCATTCTCTTATCCCAATTTAATTAAGTGGGGTGCAGCATGTCCTTCCATAGGTACTTCTAGATTTGCCATATCAGTATTTGCCCCCTATCTCGCCATATCATCTTCGCACAATGCATTCATCGAATTATATTTTTCCTACTGCTCTGCTATTATTCTATGATTAATTTCGTTGCGGAATCCAAGACAGTTAAATTGTTTCTCTGGGACTTCGTCAAACTTCATTGTCTCGGTGATTTTCTGGTGGTCGCCTTTGATTTTGGCTTTAAGGAATTGCAGTGGTTTGGGGATAGTGTGGCGGGCTTATCCCAAAAAAGTCTATTCATTGTTTTTTTGGTCTTTCCCTACTTATAAAGCCATCCACATCCTCAAAACTTCCTCACGTCATTTTCCTCATTGCTCCGCACAACATCCATACAGCCGATTTCCCCACAACTATTGAAATAAGTAAGAAAGTAAAATAACTTATTAACGAAGCCACGTAATCCGTAACTATCGATTTTCTGAAAGGCTGCGACGTTTTCTGGCTGATAAAATCATAGTATACTTATGGCGGTCTATCGCACATAGATCGACAGAAGGTCGATGGAAGGCTTCTGAGTAGGCATGTTCAACGAGCCTTAATCATCAATCGTCTGAGACCCAGCTATTACTTTATTAGGTACATACAAGTACAACAGATTGACAATAATTATTTATTTGCATAAAATGTTTGTTACCAGGTGGTTAGGCACAAACCATATTTTGCCTTTTTACCAAAAAATCTGTTCAATTCCATTTGTTTTTTTTTTTTCATTATCCAATAATGTCCCACTGCTGGGCAAGGACCTCCCGCATATGTCTTCGACTCTTCTCTCCGTGCGGCTTTCTCAGGCCAATCTTGTACAAAAGCCTCTAAGTCGTGAAATTAATGGATTATAAAAATACTAGTGACCCGCCCCGGCTTCGCACGGGTACAAAAAAGGTATTAAAACCTTCCTCTTGAATCACTCTATCTATTAAAAAAAACCGCATCAAAATCCGTTGCGTAGTTTTAAAGATTTAAGCATACAGACAAACAAACAAATAAACAAACAAACAAACAGACGCGACTTTGTTTTATACTATGTAAGGATTACCTTATAATATGTTACAGCATAATTTGTTTTTTATTTAATTTAAGATCTGATGATTTTTTTTAATTGACGAGCGATGACGATGAACCATTTCGGATCCAGAATCATGTATTGAATACGTGGCTACCGTTTATGAGTCGGGTGTCCCTTCTACCTCGTAGAAGAAATTCGCATAGACCTTTAAATTGTTTTTTTGTGTTGCACACATTTCTGTAAGCTGTAAAAACAATTTTTTGTATACGCAGCTGCCATTGATCCATTGCATCGATACGATGACTACAATATGTCGATGACGCATTTGTGTAATAAATAAAACAACTATTTAACTATCAGGGGTGGCACCGGTGGCACTACACACATACGATTCAGTTGTATAGGTAGTACCTATTATTTAACATGTTGTTTATATTATTACGTTGTTGTTGTTGCAGACTGCTTCATTGGTGTATTATTCGCAAGGGCAGCTGCTGAGTATGAGGTACTGGGTTTAATTCTCGAGTCGGGTAGTGTTATTGAGTTTTTCCATTAGGATTTTTTCAGTAGCACTCACGGAGCCTGGATTCGTGGCCGGTTGATGGCAATAGGGTCGCCCCTTATTATATGAGACTTAAAATACATAGCTGGCGAAATGTGGGTGCCTCTGTCTAATCTTAGGGGGATTACAGGCGTGATGGTATGTTTGTATTAGTATGTCAAACGACAGAGCTTATCTCATGTTAGTACTAACCATAGGTACTAACTAAGTACCTACTTACAGTATAAATTGACTTTACGGGATACATGGCTGCACGTAAAAGGAAAATCGATATTGTAGCGATATTTAATAGATTTTTATCACGGTGAGTGCGTACTGGTAGGTACTAGGCAGTGGCGTGCGCTCTATTAAGGCTCTTAGGCTTAGCCTACCTTACCAACTGAGCATTTCTTATAACTAATTAACCATGTAATAAAATAACACCATGTACAAAATAATAATAAAAAAGTTCAAACTCCTGTTAAAATACTTAGAGCAATTTTTCGCGTACGAATCTTTTAGTTACAGGCTTGCTTAGGCTAGCATTCGACTAGCCTAAAACCCATTCATAATTTTACGCACACAGCGTCACATCGGAGAATGATCGGTGCATATTTTCGTGTATATGAACCGCACACATGCATGTCAACTCCTGCGGGTGTAGCTGGCCTGTGATTGGCTGCAACAACACAAGGCTACGATTGGATGCGTCATGCGGCCATCTTTAGCCCGCGAACTCAGGCGCGAAGTTCAAATTTGTTTTTTTTTTTTACGTTTTTTGCAATTTGCAGGCCAGTGCTAGCTTGAATACTGACTACATACGTCTTACAGCCGCGAATCATATTTTAATAATCAACATACAACCTAGCACGGGCCTGCAAATTGCAAAAATGTAAGGAAATTTAGAAATTTGAATTTCGCGCTTAGCGGTCTTCGCTCTTCCGTCCACAGATAGAGTGCAGCACTGCCAACACATTTCATTGATCGTTTTCGTATAATCCTGCAAAATTTTGTTGACCGCTGTTGTGAACAAACTCGATATGAAAATTATGCAATTTTATTTGGTAGTATTTTTCTATCGGCAAATTAGAAATTATATTTTACGCGAGGAAGCCATTATTATTTATTGTTTCATTGTTGTTTTATAGCGCGATTTGTTTTGAAACCGAAAACGTACAGATATTGTCAGTATTAGATAACATTATTAACAGTAGTGTAAGTAAATATTAGCTTTGTTGTGTATTATTTGTTTATTCCCACAAATAATAACAAAGTGAAGTTTGTGCTGATAATGTGTG
The DNA here is from genome assembly GCA_949316265.1 of Diarsia mendica. Classification (NCBI taxonomy): domain Eukaryota; kingdom Metazoa; phylum Arthropoda; class Insecta; order Lepidoptera; family Noctuidae; genus Diarsia; species Diarsia mendica. The sequence goes on from OX438904.1 coordinate 2,883,312, forward strand.
TTTGCTAGATGATAAAGGTAATAAGTTTTCTCAATTATGATATTATCGTATAAGTAATGTAATGATAAGGTGCAAATTGTATCTAAAGGTAGATGTGTGAAAGCCACTTCGGATATTATCTTGCAAGTGACGTGTTTTGTACTTTTCAAGTAACTATCACCCACTCACTTGGATGAGATATTTATGGTGGCCGAATCTTTCTTCTGTTTGCATCGTTAGAAAATCATGAGTTGCACCCTTGAATAATGTGGTGAGTTTTTGAATTGTATCTAAGTACCTATAACTTTTACAGGCTTATTTATTTTTATAAATGTGACAATTTTTTTTTGCTGTCAATATTTCGTGGCCTACCCACCGTGGGAGACCACTGCACGCCACTGGTACTAGGGCATGTAATATCGGAAGATTTTCAATTCCGATACTGAGTTTCGATATTAGATCACAATATCGGAATTACGTTATTTAATTTGAAATTGCACATTTTATTTATAAATTGCACAAATTCGGTATGAGGTTGGATTGAGTGCAATAAAAAACATTTTTGAATAATATATTATACCATTTGGTTCAAACTTTGGTTGTTTTAAAATATTTATTTACTTATTAAATCAAATAGCGCTACTTCGGCGTAGAAAGGTCGTAAATGCCATTTTTAGACTAAAATTACTTTATTTTGAATGTTAAAGTTTTATAATAGGTACTATTTCGATTTCTATATTATTATACTTTTTATAAACGATTTCTTGTAAAAAATAATGACATATAGGACAACAGTGAGGCCACTCAATGCGTTAACGGTGCGGTACGGCGCCGGAGCGGTACCGCAACGCAACGCCATCCTACATACAAATCTGTATATCGTGTCACACAAAATTTAAAAATTACCGTATCACCATAGTGTTATAGAAAAGTTTCAATGCGATTTGCCTTGAATCTAATTAACATAAAAACTACCCGAGTATCTTCGTAATAATGTATATTAGCAATAATTTATTTAGGTTTAGTTTTGAAAAAAGAATAATACGAAACAAAAAATTTGGATTCTTTGATAAAAAGTAGGAATATCATTAAAGCATTATTAACAGCAGCGATGGCCCAGTTGGCTGAAATGATGGCCCAGTGGTGGGGCAGCCCCGACTTAGTTTAGTTTAGTTTAACGGGGCTTTTATCCGCACTTAGCCTCTTGATTGGGCCATTGTGCGTGATGTTTTAAAAATACCTACTCCAACCAACATAGGACGTCCCAGAATTGCAGCAGCCTTGCCAGACTGCTGCAGGCTTCCGGGAGAGTTAATGGGGATCGTAGAGTTTGTGCCCGGTGATCTGCTACGCTCCTGCACTCTAGGAGTACGTGCCGTGGCGTTTCTTCCGCTTCCATGCATCCTCTGCACAGTGGGCTGTCTGTTACACCTATGTTATGTAGATGTTTGTTTAGGGAACAGTGACCCGTTAAAATTCCTATGATTTTACGGAGTTTGTCCCTTTTAAGTTTGATGAGATTGCGACTAAACTTCATTGATGCCTCCGGAACTGCATCTTTTGTTTGCCTGCATCCTTCACTGTTTCTCCATTCGGTGAGGTGTTTTTCTGTGGTTCTTGAACGCAGCCATGTTTTTATTTGGGCCTGAGGTATGGGCAGTAGTGGTTCCGGTCCAAATACTATATTTCTTGAGCCTCTCTTGGCCAGCTCATCTGCTGCGTCATTACCCAGCGAGTTGCTATGTCCTTTTATCCATTGCAGGGTTACACTATTTGTGGTTGCAATGGATTGGAGTGCATTGTGGCATTCCAGTATTAGGACAGAGGTAATTGTGTTGTTTTTTAGGGCTTGAAGCACCGATGCACTGTCTGAGATGATCTTTATTTTAAGATCACTGACGTCTCTGGCTGCAACTGCTTGTGCCGCTCTGGTGATACCGATACATTCGGCTTGGAAGATTGTGTTTAATTTATCTAGGGTATTTGATATTGAAATGTTTAGATCATTCGAGAAGACGCCGGCTCCAGTACCGTGTGAGGTCTTGGAGCCGTCCGTATATATCCTAACTTCATTGATGCCAGAGCTATCTACTGCTTCTGCAGTGAGTTGGATGTCGTAACTTCTATCGAACACATGGTGGCATGAAGCTTTATCCATGGGCGCCTCAAGGAGTGGTATTTCCTTCAGAATCCCATGCAAAACTTTTGAGTGTGTTGTTTCTGTATTTACTTTCCACAGTCCGTTTGATCTTAGTCTTAAAGCGGTTGCCTGAGCTTCCTCCTGTATGACCAGATCCAGAGGTCTTAAATTTAAAAGATACTCTAACGCTGCTGATGGAGTTGTTCTCATGCATCCAGTAGCTGCTACACTAGCTAAGCGTTGCAGACTCTGGAGTTTCGTTTTCACCGTGGTCAGCTGAGTTCTGGGCCACCATACAACTGATCCGTAGGTAATAGAAGGTCTGATAACTGATGTGTATAGCCAGAGTGTGATCTTTGGCAGCCCCGACTTAGTCGTGGGTTTGATCCCAGGCAGGCGCATTAATTTGTGTAATTTATTTAATCACTGCTGCTCTCAAAACGGTTATGGAAAACAACGTAAGGAAACCGGCATGTCTTAGAACCAAAAAATTCGAAGACATGTGACATCTGCCAACCCCCACTAGGCCCGCGTGCGGTGGATTATAGTCCATCCCTCTCCTAAAGAGGAGGGTTGAGTCCCTGCAGTGGGAACATTATAGGCTGATCATCATCAGCCTTATCAGATTATTAGAAAGCCATCGTCTGTCACCAACTCATGACAGAGGTAAGCTACATTTTTGCCGACTGTAATAGTGTTTTATGTATTTATATTATACTCTGTCCAAACTGCTTAAACATACTTTCATGATTCTTCAAACACATAATTGTAGATCGTAGTAAGTACCTACTGTACCACTAAATGCAGTGTTATTCTTTAATTTATATAACAAGTTCTCTCCCTATATTGATAAGTGAGGAATCACCAAATTCATGACAAAATCAATGATTTAAATTATATTGAAAGCGACCATGACAATTAGAAACAACGAGATTCTATGACTTAAACTCCCTAGATGTTTTGATGAAAATTGTGGCATTTACACCCTTGACTCTAGTGATTAAATTATTTTTTGATATTTCAATGTCACTCGTGACTTATATTGCTCTCCTATCGCATCATTAGTGAACTGGCTACCGGGATACGGTAGTGCGCTGTCGCGCTCGGCGCTACACATGGATCTAAAATACAGGTTCAGTTTAAAACTCAAAATATAGAAAAATATGTCCGATATTGCAATTCCGATATTGAGTGATCCAATATCGGAATTGTAATATCGGAAATTTCGCTCCGAGATTCCGATATTACGAGATTCCGAGATTCCGATATTCATGCCCTAGTAGGTATAGGTACACACAATACAGCAAGTCGGCAATAAAAAGAAAATAAGCAATTGTTATATAATATACAGCTTCAACTTTATAACGCTGATAACAAGAGCTAGTCGAGCTCCACGATAACTGACCAATGCTTACACTGACTGGACAAGTCCACTCAAATCTGTGTGGTTCGTTCTTCAAAAGACCATAACAGACACTTATTTGCATAGTCCTCATGTAAGTTGACCAAGATTATGTCTGTGGACCTTAAAAGAGACTATGACCTCTGAGTTTGTTTTGGCTGTTTCTTCTCAGAGTATTCAGAGACGAAACACCAGCCCGTTTAAAAATGTAAAAGTTCTTGTAAAAACCTAAGTAGGTACCTATTTGCAACATAAACTTCATTTACATAACATGTTGTTCACTATTATTTATAAGCATTGTGCAGTAACGTGACGCAATAACATGTGCAACATAACATCACGCCTATGATCCGCGAAGTGCTAGGCTTCACCAGCTACATTTAATTCCTATGTAAAAAGACACGAGCCTATTGCCATTAACCGGGAAAAACCTCCTACGCTACTGAGATATTCCTGAAGGATTATACCAATAACACTTTGACCGACTTCAGAATGTAACCCAGGACTTCATGCTGAACAGTCTAGTTTACGATCACTAGATCAACTAGGCAGTTGTTGTTGTAAAATTCAATTCAAAATATTCAAATCCTTGTTTTCAATTGATGTTATCTCAACGAGCAACGAGTATCAACTTTACACTAGTGTAAATTAAATTGATTTTATAATGGCATGAAAAATACTGAAGATTTACTTAGTGCTTATTGAAGTTTTACTTAAATGTTATTTGCGAGAATAGTTTTGGAAGTCAAATCGCGAATTTGCGAACGCACAACATATTTTTTTGTGTGCCAGGCAATCGAAAAGATTTAGTTAGGAGAACATTTATATTTATCTCAGAACCTGAATAAGCACTCCAATAATTAAGTGTATAATATGCATGTTATATGTACAGAAAGTTCCTTGACCGAGCCAGTATTAATCTCGGTAGTTATTTACCTAAGTTATCAACTGATAATGGCGATCAGGTTTCACTTTTGCCTGAATATTAATTCAGTTATAATCAGTCGATTATGATCCCATTCCCGGGCACAGCCCACACCTTTCTTTTCAAAAACAGGATATTTATGTTCCAAAAAGGATATGTTTTCTTCAGAGGAACACATTCACAAAGATGAGAAATATTGCTGGGAACAGCTGAAAGATCAATGCCTGCCTGCCTGGTACAGCTGTTGCTGTGGCGTGCTTACCTACTGGCTAACAATACGGAAAGTCCATAAGGCAAGCAGACTGTTCAGAAACTGTTAACATTATGAAGATTAGTATGTTATAAATAAGGGGGGTAAGCCAGGCTTTTAGGCATGTACAAGTGGCATGTATGAAAAAACTGTACGTAGCCCTAACTACAGTCCATCAACTGACTCTGCTTGCTGTTCTACCATAATACATCATCCTAATGGCTACTCTAGTAATTACTGATGATATGATGATAATTGACTACTTCTCTAATCGGCAGAAACGAGATGGAATGAGGAAGGATATGAAATAGGGCATGAATATCGGAATCTCGGAATCTCGTAATATCGGAATCTCGGAACGAAATTTCCGATATTACAATTCCGATATTGGATCTCTCAATATCGGAATTGTAATATCGGAGAATTTGTCTATATATTGAGATTTAATCGCGCTATCGTATTCCTGTTGCTAATTCGCTAATCGTTAAAAAATAGATTAATCACTTGGGTGTAATGTAAACGCCACTTTATCAAAACATCCAGGGGGTAGAAGCTACGAAATATATATGATGGTTATACAATCTCGTTGTTTTAAAATATCATGGCCGGCTTCAAATTCATTTAAAGCATTTATTATGTCATGAATTTAATGACTTTCACTAATCAATATATACTTAGAATAAAACTGCATTTAGTGGAACAGTAGGTACCTACTTACCACGAACGTGTTTAAAGAATCATCAAACTATGTTTAAGCAGTTTGGACAGAGAATAATATAAATACATGTATCACTATTACAGGCAGTAAAAATGTTATGAAGCTTACCTCTGTCATGAGTTGATGACAGATGATGGCTTTCTAATAATGCTTTGATGATATTCCTTCTTTTTAGGGAAACCCTAAAGGAAAAAACGGAACCCATATAGGATCACTCGTGTGTCTGTCTGTCTGTCCGTCTGTCACAAATATGAATAGTTTCGTAATATGTAGTACTAGCTGACCCTTGTTTACCTTGCATTGTGAACGTAAATCGTCCTAGAAAGATGAATTACCTACATGTTATTACCACGCCACAAGTTCACAAAGTCTTCAGGCTCATCATCATCTGCCTATATAGCCTTTCCACAACCATATTGGGGTTGGCTTCCATTTTACTGGATGCAGCTGAATACCAGTATTTTACATGGAGCGACTGCCTATCTGATCTCCATAACCCAGTTAGTACTGGGTAATTACCCCTTTGGTAAGACTGTTTGTCAGATTTTCGGGCCACTGACTGTATGTAACGACTGCCAAAATCTACAAATGACAGCTGGGACTGGGACTAACGGCTCAACGTGCTTTCCGAGGCACGGAGGAAACTCGCAAGAGCTTTAATGATTACTTAGGCCATCACTAAGTAAAGGATTTGGCAGTTTTTGTATGACAGTTAGAAAAGATCGACCCAAACGGCTGTTATTTAGCCAGGAACTCCTCCAAGCTAAGTCAAAGACCAAGTCTTCACTCTTCAGTCTATGCTCGTTTGAAACTCGGCATCGTGTTACGATTATGTTATTACTTCCCTGGTCACACGAAACAGTTAAATATTTTCACTATCTTTTCCTGGTCCATATTATAACTACATTTGCAAGGTCCCTGCAAACAAATTTGGCGAATACTTATCGTAAACGCGATAAGAGTCAAGTGTTTCTGTCGTTTCGCCAAAGTCATACACTGTTGATAAGGCCTACCGTTCATAATAGGGAAAATCTTGTGTAACTGTACCGGTCCGTAAGTACTGTGACTTTGCCAAGATTCTTGATATTATCTCATATCTTTAGCATGTTGGTTGGAACGAAAGCGAAAACGGAAACCAAATACTACGAATTGTGTGTCATATTATATGAATGTCTAGTAGGTACTTGGGTTGGGCGATAACCGTAAGTTAGGTAGGTTTGTGTTTTTACTTGCAAAAAAAAAATGCAATGATGGAAAGAACAAGACGATGGCAAGACAACTTTTGGCTTTGTTAAGGGTATTTTACACCCACAATGTACTGTACATCCCGTAACGTAATGATTGGTAGAAAAGGAAAACAGAAGAATTCAGGCATCGGAGACGGAGAGGCACATAAGAAGAAGAATGAAGCCCTCACAACAATACGAGTTGAAACAGAACCCGCGACGAACGGACGGAAACGACGGATAAGTAAATATTTATTGTAATAAATACAATATATTTATTTTTTGTGCCATTATCGTTATCCGTTTAACCTTTCCACAAGTCTAGGTCAGCTCCCAGTCAACCTAAAGCGAGAACTAACAACGATAAAAACTTAGTTTTTTGTCCAAACTCTCTGCTGTAGTAGATTAAAAATAAACTCTGTACAAGGAGAATTTTGCATTTTATACTTCTGACTCAGATGCTTTTAAGATTTAAGCCGTTTCATACATCAACAACAGCGATACGGCTGAGGCTACATTAGACCGCGACGCGACCTGCGACACATGAGCGATTAAAACAAGTAAATGAATGCTCACGTATATGGCTACACCGTACATCAATTCAATTCAGTTCAAAACATTTCGCTCTTCCAGTCGCATCGCAAATCGCTGCCTACTGTAGCCTCAGCCTTAGACGGTATAGGAAAACGTACTGAGCGGAGCGGAGCCAGAAATCACGATTTATTTGATGACATTGACTGAAACTCAAGGCATGAGGCCTAGTGATATAAATAGTACACGCATCTTCGTTACAAGTTTACCGAAAATGTTTATTGATATAATATTTTATGTTACTACCGACACACCTAATTTTAGACTAGACTAGTTTGTTCAAGGCCTAGCTGATTTTCCGGTTTAATGTTCCAGGATATATCCGAACCTCATAATCATCTCGGGAAGCTGACCAAACCCTTGATACAGTCAACTTGAGGTCGGCACAACACGTATTTGTTTTCCACTCCATTGTTCTTTGGAACCTAACTTAAACAATGCAATTACACATTTACACTGCGACCAAAATTGATGTAGCGCTCACAAGCCGAGACCCCGGCTTCGCTCGCTCGGCTCGCGTGTTGTAGATGTTGTGTTTGGGATGAGCTCTAATAGCCTAGCTGTGGCCGAGGTGCTAGGCCAAAGTTTCATACGCAAAATAAGCACATTGGACGTAGAGTTGCGGACACCAGCCCGTTATACAATAGGTCGAAGTTACCAGGCTGCTAGGGCTCAATTCAAGAGGCAAACAACATTTTCCTAAGCCACAGCCTAAGCCCTGAGAAAATCTTGTTGTTGCCCAGTAACAAATATAGTAGACTTTATAATTACCACTGTTGTTTCGAACAACATGTTTACTGTGTGAATCAGAAATGCGGTTATATTATTTATCTTTGTCCTTTCACAAATCATGTTTTTTTCCTTACCAACATCAGCGTCATAGCATCAGTTTGATAATTGTGGGACTGTCCCACGCGAAAAAAAACTATAATATTTTATTTCTTGCTAAGAATATTGAGAAAAAAAAAGTAAGTATTCAGAAGCATTGTTTTGAGAACACTGTTATGATGGGAAAATTGTATTTTAGGTACAACTTATTGAATAACTACCATAAGAATATAATTATGTAAATAAAAATGTTGGCCGTCAAGCGCTAGCAGTGAGATGGGCAGAACTTTGTTGCTATCGCAGGTAGAACTTCGAGATTGGCACAATCAAAGAAAGGCCTACCACTGCAGGGGGTGAAATCGGTCTGTTGCTGGCTGAAGAGAACTAATTTAATCATACTTTTTTCCCGTAAGGGTTATTGATTGCATAAGCAGTACACAGGGACTGTGAACTTTACGCTACACGTCAGTTGATAAACTATTAAGCCGATTGGCAATATTTAATGATAAAATGATAACATGTCATGGTGACACTGCTAAAATCGAATGACCCAGAAGAAACAAAATTGTAAAGCAATTATATTTTGCGGCGGTAACGATACAGACGAGAAAGAGATCATGCAGGATTTGATGACACTCTGGCTTGGTATGGGCATATGATGGGTGAAGATGAAGCTAAAATATTGATGGATATCAATGTTGATCTATGGAGAGGGAGAGGAAACTCAAAATGGCTGCAATTTATGAGGAATACGGAAAAAGAGTAAATGACAGCGAGAAAGGGGATGGAATGGAGGACAACGTGCGCAAAAAAATGTTGCTCCAACCCGTAATACCAAGGGCAAAAATGAGAAATATGTATATACCTATTTGACGAAGGCCAAACAAAAATGACATCCACGAATGCATGTCTAGTATTAAATCAACCCTTCTGTGGAACTTGTCAGCCAGCTTGTGATCTAGCCAGTTATGGTCATTACTTATTCAGCGCTCTGACCTTTAAGGCTCACCTTTGGCCACATATAGCTCCCCCTATTCCGATAAATACACCTATCACTTCTAAAAGTTGGGGCTGCCTATGTTGGGACTAGGTAATCGGTTTATGCATTTATAAGGTCAACTGTATTATGCGGTTACGGAAATAACCTGTCGCAAATAGCGGAACTATTTTCTGACTAGTGTATAGCGGAACTTTCTGGCGGATGTCATTTACCACAAGGAGTCAGTTTACCATCGAATAACATAAAACTACTTTCAACAAATAAAACAGTATAAGATAGATTCTGAAAGATTCATCATAGAATGAGAAAACATAAGTATTGTTAACATAGCCAAAATCGACACAAAAACGCAGTTCCATTTCGAGCTGATAACATCAATTTTGGCATAGCTGCGAAATTGAAATTGAATTGAAAGACCAAGATTCGCACGGGTGTAGCCCTGCTGAGGACGTTAAAGAAGACTGTCCAAAATATCATCAAGAGAGAGCAACCAAACCTTCTATGCCAAGCGTGGCTATAGTCGCGAATTTCGCTTTGAAAATTCATTGCATCCGCCTTTGAAAAGCCGACATGACGACACCTCTCTTGGGAGGGAGTGTTGTTTATTAGTTCCCAGTTCAAACGGCAGATAAGCGCAATAGATATACAGCGAGTGCTTATTAAATGCTATAAAATAACGCTGATATAAATTTGTTGCGCAATAATCCAGCGGACGTGGGGCCTGCCATGTTTATATGCCCCCAGTCCCCTATTGCGATAGTACCTATTGCATTGTGGATTGTGACGTCAGAGCTTAGGTAAAGTACCCTGGCGGAAATGTGCATCGTGCTTTAAAATGATAGTGATGACTGCCTTGTTGGTTTCGCGGTAAAAAGCGTGACTGCTGAAGTGCTGATCAAGAGTTTGGTTCGGCTCGGTCTAGCAACGTTACTAGGGCCTTCCAACAGAAATTTCTCAGTAATAGAACTGTATCTTGATTTGTGCCCAGTTGATGGCAATAAGCTCGCCCTTTTTTAAGGGATTTAAAGATAACTAACTAAAAGTCGAAGTATTATAAGGTACACCTCTGCCCTTCGGGGATTCAACGTCAAATATGGCCCAAAACCTGCACCGAAGGTTTTGGGCCATATTTGACGTTGATGCGCTAAGATTTGGCGGTTTGATAAATGTCACATTCATCATCATTATCATCCACAGTCCGGCTTCACCCACTGCTCGGTATAGGCCTCTCTTTTCTTGTGCAAAGCTCCTCGCTCTTGTGACAGCCTCATCAAGGATATTCATCTCGCCACCGGACCATTATGTCTTCGAATTGTTATTTCTGTTTTTTTTTCTCTACGACTAAATTCTCATCACCTTCCTTATCTCTGGCCTTCACACGTGTCAGACTTGTTATGTAATGATTTAAAAAGATAGGCCCAAGTCAAGATATCTAACTCGCAGGAAATGAGATAAAATGTTTGAATTACAATATTTATCTACGCTGACACTGGAGTCGGAAAATCTAAATTTTAAAACGGTTGGAACGTAGTCTGATCTAAAAATAGATTCGAGACAAAGTTGTTTTCTATACTGTGTAAAGGTCAACACACACTTATGAGGAGTACATTGAGCACGGCACGGAATAACCATGGCTCAACTCGAGCAGTTCGGCATCGCTTCGAAACGGGATCATAATTATTATCCCTCTGCCTTTGTCCCATGCTACTTGCAGTGGCGGAACACATATTTTTTACATTTCACCTCTTTTGAGTAGGTACTAGGTAGGTACTGTAAATCATTGACTGCTTTTTCTTTCATATCTTTGCTCATACAAATCATCAATGAATGAATCAATAAAAACTTTTATTATTTTTATTATTTTATTATCATACGATATAACCATATATTATTGTCTTCGGTCTTCTTCAGTCATCAACATTCATATTCGCCTTTTTTAAGATTCTTGCGAAACGGAATCAACTAGTAAACAAAGTAGCAGACGCGTTGCTGATTAATTTCATGCAGTGCTTTCAAGTGTGCGTTGGCCTCTATACCAAAATCGCGCTCATGGTCTACATTTTCAAAAAAGTCGAAACAACATGACATGCATACATGTTTCTAGTTGAAAGCTATTTCGAACAAGCATTGTGTTCGTTGGCTCGTTTGACACAATAAGTTACTCCTAGCCATTTTAACCTAGACCTCGTTACAGAACGAACATGTAGAATAACAAGGTCTCGGTTATAGGTAGACTACCTGAGTACTTACTCATGACGCCTTGACAGTTGCCTGAACAGCCGTTTAAAATACACTGTAGTGTAAGGACAAACTGTCAAGTACAGTTTATCCTTAAAATAAATTCCATTTATGCTAGCACGATTAGTCCGAGCAACTTCAGACACTGAGTGCTTGGCCAGACTGCAAACGCGGGCGCGGGGCGGGCGCGGCGCGACAAACTTAAACGTATGGAACTTCATTGGAGTGTCCGTAGTGGGCACGCGGGCGCGGGAAGCGGCGCGGGCTACATTCCGCGGGGAGCGCGCGGGCAACTCGTGCCATAGCTCGTTCATACAAGTGGCCGCAGTGAGTGCGCGGGGCGGCAAGCGATAAACCGCGCGGGAGCGGCGTATCTCAAACTTTAGTCTGCGCCAGATAACCAGATAAATTGGATTTATTTATTTAGCTTTAACTTTGATAAGTTAAAGCTTAAGAAATTAATCCAATTATTTATAATTATTTATAGAAGTATCCAATTAATTAAAATAACCGAATTTTAAAATTCTTATCAAATAATTTTTTGCTTTTTTTTTTGCTTCGGCGAAAGTTGTTATTTTTTTTTATAATATAATTTTCTATATCTTGTAATATGTCGTCAAACGCATCCTATATTCAAAAAACTTTCGAGGTTGCTCTCGCAATCTTTCATACAGTGTGTAAAATTCTCCTTCATTTTCTCTGGTTAAATTAATTTTATTAACTCCATTTTTCACTTTTAGCATTTGCCATTTAAAGTAAGAATTTTCCAATAAAAACAAGTCTTCGTCATCCATATTATATTTTGACAAACACTGGATAAACAGTTGAACGCGACAACGCCCGGAACGAAATCGCGGTCCAGTGCGGACAGGCAAATCGCGCGCGTTCCCGCACCCGCGCCGCTCCCCGCGCCGCGCTGCCAGTCTGGCCAAGCACTCAAGAGAAAAACTCTAAATATTTATCCGTATCATTTTGGGCCTTTTTTATTACCCATCTACCACTACTTAGATAGGCTATAACTTTAACTTAGGATATAGCTTTGGATGCAACCAATATGGGTCTTGCAAGACCGCCGTCAAAGTTCGGAGCCATTCGGAGGTAATCGTACTCGTAACCGGGGAAAATTTCTCTGGTTTTTCTCCGTAACCTGTTAGTAAACTATGAACTTTTCTTACGGCTCAGCATCGAAAGCAATACGCTTATATGATCATTAAAAGATAAATTTTATAGAGCATATATACTCGAACATTATCGTTTGTCTAGCCTTACCCAACGACTTTCGTAGTCGGTTTTCCAGTCTAACAAGGTGGTGGAAGGTTGAAATACCAGTATGTTACATGTAATGATTGCCTATCTACAACTACCAAGCTAGTTGTACTATTATAGCTTTACTCAATAATCTCATTAGCATCTGTGAGACTGTGATTATGTGCGTCTGGGAAAAACCAAAGAGCAAAAACTACCGGAAGTAAGTATGTAGGTACAATAATATCATGCAGATCTTGATACGCTCTGGAACTTTCGATTTCTACCGGTATCGATATGAAAGCTTTAAATATCTCGGAGTGAGCCGCAGCACTTTTTGACGTCATACAGACTTTCTGGAACTTTACACCGAGCACCATAAGGAATTGCATTATAGTGCTAACGTTACCATTTCGTTAGTCCTGATTAAATCCTGGACGTTTGGTCATTTAGGCGTCCTGGCTAAAAGCTGGACATTTGCTAATTTTAGCGTTCCTTCAAAATCAAAAAGAAAAATATTTTTCACATCGACCTACAAAGGCACATACAACGACGAAATCGTTACAGGTCGCGTATTGTAAGTAATCTAATGCTGGGTTTGCCTCAGCCTCACTCATCGATGTAATGCTTGAATCTGAACGTTGAGGAAGCACCTTTCAGCTTTTTTACTGTCTAAATACAGTACCCGGCGATAAATATTGCACATCGACCTTTGGTAAGAGACAATCGGCTAATTTCGGCTTCGTAGAGCGTTATCTCTGTCGCACACTACCTATGTGACGGATTGTGACGTTTTGTCAGTCGTTGTTCAAGTGCGATAGAGTGCGGTCGCGTCCAACTCAAAATATATACTAAGAGTTGTTAACACCCCCAAATTAATAATTTTATTAAAGTTGTACTATGGCATCTTTAGGAAAAAGAGGGAAACCTTTACGAGGTCAGTCACGACTCACGAGAAATGATCTACAATGTTTATAAATATTTTGTAAAAAAAATGAAGATGAAAATGTAAGTTGTTATTTTAAGAAGGTTCAAGAGCGAGTTGCAAATGCCACTGGAATTTCAAGAAGAACTTTGAACAATATTTTAAACGAAGTCAGTACTGAAACACATTCTACTGAAATTAAGTTTAGCTCTCCAAAAAAAGGGAGACCAAAAAAGCAATTTCGTTTGGATATGGACGATTTTGATTATGATGTTGTTCGAAGAATGGTGTATGATTTTCACTTACGATTTAATGAACTGCCAACAATAAAATCATTAAAAGCTAAATTATCTGAAGCTATTAATTACAATGGGTCTGAAAAGACGTTGAGAAAAATACTTCACGAGAAGGGATTTCGGTTCACTAAAATGGAAGATAATCGAAAAGTTCTAATGGAAAAGCACGGTGTAAGTCTCAAACGAATGGAATACCACGATAAAATACGCAAATTTCGCGAATCAGGAAAAAATATCGTCTACATGGATGAGTCTTACATACATACATCCCACACTAAAGGGAAATCTTGGAGTGATGATAAGAAAAAAGGAGTAAAAAATAATATACCGATCGAATTGAGAACCTCCTCCTTTTTGGGAAGTCGGTTAAAAAAGCCAATTTCAAAAGGTCAATGTTTGATAATAGTTCATGCGGGAAATGAAAAAGGCTTTGTACCCGGTGCCATTTTAATGTATAAATCCACGGACACTACAGGTGACTATCACAATGAAATGAATAACGATAACTACGAAAAATGGCTAGTTAATCAATTAATCCCAAATATACCCAGTGATTCTGTTCTAGTCATCGACAACGCACCCTATCACAATAAATATGTTGAAAGACCCCCCAACTCAAACACCATTAAACAGGAAATGATCAACTGGTTAAACAGACACGAAATTTTAGTTGATCCAAAATTAACAAAAACCCAGATTTACGCTATTATATGTAAGCACAAAGAGAGAATACAGAGTTTTCCGTGGACAAAGTACTTGCTGAACATGGGCACACTGTGTTGCGATTGCCACCATATTGTTACGACGGCACAGTGTTTTTTACACCCTAAAAATCGGACATGCCCTTTTTATTCCAATAATAGATGCTGTAACATGTTTGGAATGCGAGAGTAGAACACCCAAAGTTCAATTTTATTTAGAACAAAAGTTATAGTCGAATTTATTATTTTTCTATGGAAACCAGAAAAACCACAAAAATATTAATATAAAAAAAACTATTGAATAATTCTAATATATTTATGTTTAGTATTATAAAACACCATTTTGTCTTTATTTTAAGATAATACTTGTAATTTTAACTGCATTCAACTGGGAGTTATTAAATTTATAGCTTCATTTCGTAATTTATTTTTAAATTTTATATCTTATCGAATACGGATTTTATTTCTTAATGTAATTATTAATTATATCTTTATCCATTTAAATTCAAAATATCGAATCCATATCTAGTAGGATCTCGAAGCTATCGGATTTTGAAAATGACGACCTAGGGTTGACAAAAATCCAAAATGACAAAATATTTTCCAAAAAAATACAAATTGTGAAGAGGTGATCGTAATGCGTAATAATAACGTTTTGCACTTTTAATATAAGTTAAATAAAATAGAAGTAATAATTTTTTTTTTTTAAGTTTTTTGTAACCTATTCTTGTAATAGGTACGTGCAATATGGGTTTAATACTAACCTAAAATGTCAATGATTAAATTTAGCTTTTTCTTTGCATCATCAAAGTTTGACTAGTAGAAAATTACTTTTATGACTTTAGAATTAAGTTCACCAAATGCAATTCATTTACATTCAGTTTTAATACTATGCATAAGAAAGACTTAGAAATTCAACAAATACCATGGCATTTGTTGAATTTCTTAACGTTCTTCTAATTTTACAATATTTGTAAGTATTTAAGTATAGGCTTGCATAAAACAAACGTATGATTGAAGCAATCGCGGGTAATACCGAACACATAACAAAAATTATATAAACTTCCGAATTGAGAACCTCCTCATTTTTTGAAGTCGTTAAATAATAAATAGGTAGATCCATATATAGCAGAAAACGTAACAATCAATAAATTAACCCCTATGCAATCCGATTTTTTAAAAATATTCCTACACTGTTTATTTTCAATTACCTACATCTCAGAGAGGCAACCCTAAAACCATAGAAATTCTATGAGAACTTTAGAAGCATGTTTCTCCGAGATCCTACTGGATATCGACACGGTTATTTTTTTGGGGATTTATTGTATCTTAGTTAATGTAATGAGCTAGAAATAAAATCCGTATTCGTTAAGGTTTATCATACAAAAAATAAATTCTTAAATTTAAAAAAAACCTATTTCTGGGCTCCCTTGCGGAGTTAAAGTCTTGTAAATATAATCAAAAAATGCTTAAAATACGTCGTTAATTTAATATTGTAACAGAAATAAGAAAAAGTTTTCCTGAGACAAGATATTTCTAGATTTATCAAAATACCTAAAAAAAACAAAATGGCTCTAACTTTGGTTCTAAGTTTATTTGAACTCTGGGTGTTCTACTCTCGCATTCCAAACATGTTACAGCATCTATTATTGGAATAAAAAGGGCATGTCCGATTTTTAGGGTGTAAAAAACACTGTGGACGGTCATCTAGAATCTTCGAGAAACCGCGCTAATAACTGTGTAGTACCTAGAAAATACGAGTTCATTCTTTTAGGTACCTATTTCCGTAGTAGGTATAGTTACATTGTATTTCAAGGTCAGCCTACGCGCGACGCCAGCGGCAATTGACATTGTAATTTCGACCGTATGCCGAGGGCGTAAAGTAACTTCTTCCTTGTCGGTTCTTTTATCTTTAAGTTTATTTTTTGTGAATGTTTTTTTGTAGATGCTTTCTTGAATAATAGAGAATTATCTCGAATATCTTTTGTTTGCTGGGGTATAAAAGGACCGATTGAGGACGAAGTTAGTCAGTTCACTTTTAAGCGAGACAACGACAGCTTCGAAGAGAAATCTAGTGCGATAAAGTGTTCAGTAGTATTGAAGTGATTGTGAATAAGTGCTTAGCGAGTAATAAAGTTAATTCGTGTGTTTAATTGGTAGTGATTTTATTTATCCCATACCCAGCTCGTAACAATTTGGTGTCAGAAGTGGGATAAATAATGCCGATTCTACCGAAGGACGACACGGATAGTATCCGTACGAGGAGTCAGCGGCAGCAAGGTATGGACCAAAGGCGATTTGGGGACTCCCCGACACAAACACCGGGCGGTGCCCAGCCTACGTCAGAGCCAGTCGCTGGCCCATCTGGAGCTACTCCAGCGGCGCCTACTACATCAGCGGCGCCTGACTTGTCTGCCTTAATGGCACTGCTGCAAGACCAGGCACGTCGTCAGGAGGAGCAGGCACGTCGTCAGGAGGAGCAGGCACGTCGTCAGGAGGAGCAGGCTCGTCGTCAAGAGGAGCAGGCTCGTCGTCAAGAGGAGCAGGCCCGTCGGTTGGAGGAGCAGTTGCAACGGGACAAGGAGGAGCAGGTCCGACGCCAAGAAGAACAGATGCTCCTGATGAAGGATCTTCACGCATCAGTTGGGAAAGAGCTGAGCGTGGTGAAGGAGCAGGTACAGCAGCACGACAACCGTATCGCAAAGGCCGAAATTCAGATCGCCGATGTGAAGAAGGCCTTAAGTGAAATTAAGGTTGGAGACGGGTCTGTAACTTCAGTGATTGCTGCCCCTTCGGTGCGTGGGTTTAAAGTGCCTCCATTCGACGGAACATCTTCGTGGTCGGCCTATAAAATCCAATTTGAGGCCGTTATGAAGGCGAATGGGTGGACCAAAGGGCAAGCCATGACCGCACTCACTTTGGGTCTCCGAGACCAGGCTCTTACCATTCTTGAGGCACTCGGCAAGGATGTGACCTACGAACAGCTGCTGGAGGCATTAGAGTCCAGATATGGCGACGCGCACCTGGAGCACGTTTTTCGTGCTAAGTTAAGGGATCGCGTTCAACGTAGTGCTGAGAACTTACAGCAGTGGGCTCTGGAAGTTGAAACGATGGTTCGGAAAGCATACCGGTCTGCCCCTGCACTCATCGATGGAAATTTGGTACAGGCGTTCGTCGACGGAATACGTGACTTGGAAGTGAGAGCCGCTGTGAGACTCGGACATCATAAGACGCTGAAGAACGCCTTAGCACATGCTCTGGAAGTAGAAGCAGTGAGACAAGACCATCGAACACACTACGTCAGAGAAGTTGTGGCAACACCTGTACATGAGCGTCCGCGAAAGTACAGCCCTAGGTGCTACGCTTGTGGAGAAAGTGGTCACCTACGGCCAAATTGTAAAAAGCGACGCACACCGAGGGAAGACCAATCACAGCGGGAAAAGGCGACTGATATGACTGCCCAGCAACAGTGGAGAACTCGCGGTAACAATGATGAACTTTCAAGACCTTGGCGTGAAGACTGTATGCAGAGTTCCAGACAAGAAACTAAGGAAGTTGTGTCTGTGAGGAGGCTAAGAACAGATCTCAGCGACGAATGGAAGGAAACCATACAGCAGGCTCAGCAAAGTGACTCGGATATCAAACCGATCTTCGAGTGGATTAAAGCTGGTGGTCCGAAGCCCAAATGGAGTGATGTGGCTGCGATGAGTTCCATCACGAAGAGTTATTGGGCGCAATGGAACAGCTTGGTGATCCAGGATGGAGTCTTGTGCCGTAAATGGGAAAATGCTCGTGGGGACAGCTGTCATCTACAAATGGTTGTCCCTAAAACTAAGGTACCGGATGTTTTACGGCTCTACCATGATGGATGCTCAGGAGGACATATGGGGGTGAAAAGGACTCTACTGAAGATCAGAGAGCGCTTTTACTGGATCCACTGTCGAGATGATGTGGAGGACTGGTGTCGCAAATGTACCAGCTGTGCGGCTGTGAAAGGACCTCACACGCGAAGCAGAGGTGCATTAAAAGTGTACAACGTGGGAGCCCCCTGGGAGCGAATAGCACTGGACGTTGCGGGACCATTTCCAGAAAGCGATAGCGGAAACAAGTACTTCATGGTTGTCATGGACTACTTCACAAAGTGGCCAGAAGTCTTCGCCATTCCTAACCAAGAAGCAACAACAGTCGCGGATAAATTGGTTCAGGAAGTCTTCTGTCGTTTTGGAGTACCCTTAGAAATTCACAGCGATCAAGGAAGGAATTTTGAATCGCAAGTTTTTCAGGAGACTTGTCGATTGATGGGTACACACAAAACCAGGACCACCTCTTACCACCCACAATCTGATGGAATGGTGGAACGATTCAACCAGACGTTGGAAAGATATCTGGCAAAAGTTGTGGAAAACAGGCAAAGGGATTGGGACAAGCACATACAGCCGTTTCTTCTGTCCTATCGGAGTGCAGTTCACGAAAGTACGACTGTAACTCCAGCCTTCGCGAACTTTGGAAGGGAATTACGGTTGCCTGCAGATTTAATTACTGGAACTCCCCCTGATGTCCCACGCAGTGTAACGGATTACGCGAATGACCTGCGTAACAAGTTAAATGATGTGTAGGAGCATATCAGGCAATCCGGGCAACAGATGTCTGAGAAGATGAAGACTCGTTATGACCGGAAGGCAAACAGTCGTGGTTTCGACGAAAATTCGCTGGTGTGGTTGCATAACCCAGTGCGGAGCAAGGGAAAGTCTCCGAAATTGCAAGCAAAATGGGATGGACCATACAGAGTTGTGACCAGGATCAACGATGTCACCTACCGAATACAGAAGGGTCCGCGAGGTGCGCCTAAGGTTGTGCATGTGGACCGACTGGCGCGATATTACGGGACTAATGATGCTCGGGACGAGCATGTCTAAGGAGGGGGCAGTGTTACGACGGTCATCTAGAATCTTCGAGAAACCGCGCTAATAACTGTGTAGTACCTAGAAAATACGAGTTCATTCTTTTAGGTACCTATTTCCGTAGTAGGTATAGTTACATTGTATTTCAAGGTCAGCCTACGCGCGACGCCAGCGGCAATTGACATTGTAATTTCGACCGTATGCCGAGGGCGTAAAGTAACTTCTTCCTTGTCGGTTCTTTTATCTTTAAGTTTATTTTTTGTGAATGTTTTTTTGTAGATGCTTTCTTGAATAATAGAGAATTATCTCGAATATCTTTTGTTTGCTGGGGTATAAAAGGACCGATTGAGGACGAAGTTAGTCAGTTCACTTTTAAGCGAGACAACGACAGCTTCGAAGAGAAATCTAGTGCGATAAAGTGTTCAGTAGTATTGAAGTGATTGTGAATAAGTGCTTAGCGAGTAATAAAGTTAATTCGTGTGTTTAATTGGTAGTGATTTTATTTATCCCATACCCAGCTCGTAACAATATCATCCGGATTTTAACCCTTTCGCGGGCAACGGCAAAATAGTTGCCAAACCACTTTTTAGAAGTTGTTCCAAAATCTAGGAAGTATATTAATGCTGTGCAACTATAGACAGCTAACTACATCTCTTAGAATATTGTTACAACAATTTGAAATCCATCAATCAAATTGACAAAAGAAATATTTGACATATTGGTGACGACGTGCAAAATGTGAGGCTGTTTTTCGGTGTTCTAACCTAAATCCATCATAATCAAGAAAATTACCGTGTAAAATGCAAGTAACGACTTGTTTTTTATTAGCTCTTGATCTGATTTATTGAATAAATGTAATATTTCGTTATATTATGCACATAAAATACCTTTTCCGATAAAGAAAACTTGATATTGCATTTGCTCTAAATAGACGGCAAAATAGTTGCCTATGCTCGATACATTATTTGTTGTGGATAAATAGTTGCCAATGCCCGATTTTATTTTTTCTTTTAGATGACGCCGGGAAAAATCCAACGTCAAATACCCCTAATTAATATGGAAATTGTTGAATTAGTGAATGTCCCTGATGGAGAAATAATTTAATTAAGAAATTATGTGAAACAAGGCATTGTTAACAAAAAAATTACAAAATCAAACTGGGCATTGGCAATTAATTTGCCAAATAAAAAGTCACAAACGGGCATTGGCAAAGATATTGCCGTAGCCCAAAAAAAGAAGGGGGGATTAGCAAGGGGGGGATACGTATTAGTATTGTTTTACCTATGTTATTTTACAATGGTTGGAATAAATGAAACCAAAATCGGAGGTGTAAATAGTATTGCCCGCGAAAGGGTTAATCCAATTGAAAATATATGGTCTCAACTGAAAGGCTATGTAGCCTCTAGAAATGTGGGTATGAATTTAACTACAGTAAAAACTGACTGAAAAAGTAAACATGATCGGGACTGAAGATTGGAAAAAGGTTTGCGATCATGCAATCAAATGTGAGAACGAATATAGAAGCATTCAACATGGTTTAGACAATTACACTGATAGACTAGTGATAAATACGGCTGACAGCCTGACAGTGACAGTGATATTGACCTCTTTGAGAGCACAGATAGTGAATTGGAAATAATTGAGAATTAGAATTATTATTATTTCTAATGGTGTTTATTTTGTACACTACAGCTGTAATTTTCCAAAATAATTAAATACATAAACATAATGTGAACATGTTTTTTTTATTTTATTTTACCCCAACATAAAGTCATCACATAAAGAAAAATTGGTGTCTTTTATATAAAGAATAAAAATAATTATCAAAAGAAGCAAATCATAATTGTTTTAACAGCTCCTAATAGATACCGGACTGTTTGAATTTCGTGCGACAGAGATAACGCTCTACGAAGCCGAAATTAGCCGATTGTCTTTTACCAAAGGTCGATGTGCAATATTTATCGCCGGGTACTGTACATAATAACCTTATTGAAGTTGAGAAATCCGGACAAATGACAAACCTGTACAAATCCGGACGGATAGTAATCCTAATTGCAACAGCCGTGTGTGTTACACGATATCCACGTAACAAGGAAGTACAGATGTAGGTACTAACATTGATGTGCAAACACGGGCATGACAGACATGTAGGTACCTACTTAATTCAATTAGTGGTCACGGACGGTACGCTTGAGCAAACAAACGAAGACACTGCTTAACTTACAGATAATGTGTATTTATTGTGTTTTGGCACACTTATTTATATCTATCGGAAATTCAATAGGCTTACGTCATTTGTCGGTCCAAAAAAGGACGAGGAACTTGACTTCATATTTGGCTAGTCAGTCGTCATTATCTAAAGAACTTCGGAGGGAGAGAATAGAATTCTTCAATGGAGAATAGATGTTTCTCTTCAGATCAATGGTCTAAAGTTATAACCACTGGTATATGACCATCAAACCCAGCCGTTCTGAATTCTTTCTACGAACCTCCATATTGTAACGCACGTAGGTATACGATACTAGATCACGGGCTCTAATCAGGACCAGCTGGTAATAATGATGTGGGGTTATGTCGATCCGGTGCAGTACTTATAGTTTATGAACATCAGGCTCAAATAGTATAATTTATGTGCACTCTATTGGAGTTGTTCAACGGATGACAGACGATTTTAGAGTAGACTTTAGAATAGAGGAACGCCAAAGAAATCATGGCTGGACTGTGTGAAGAACGATATAGCTGGAAGCTGGAACAGAGGTTACTGCTGAGATGACTAGCAAAAGAGAAGTATAGGACTCGATGCTGCACCGACCCTAAATAAATTGCAATTGAATACTAATGACTACGAAATTAGGCTTCAAATTACCTGACACACAAACACGATGTATCCAGTGACATGGGACTCGTGTAGCACGTCATGCATAGACCGCAGCGTGGACCCGAGGTACACGTTGATCAGCTGAGCTGGCAGTAGACCCAGCATCGTTGCTAAGTGGTAGCCGCAGCCTCGGACGTCGCTTACCTGGACAATGGAAATGAAACATTAGGGTGATATGGAGAAAACAGAAGAAGTTCTTCTGAGAGTGGAGAAAGATATTTATTATTGTAAATTGAAAGAAAGAAAACATATATATTTGACACATACCACAAGTACACTACACACAACAAAACAATATAAAAATTAAAAACCAAACAGGGAACAAAAAGAGATAATATTGTGTGTCTCACGGCAGCGCCAAATTGGTTTTCAAAAGCACTTATGCAAGTCAGTAAAAAATCATATTTAAAAACTAGAAGAAGTCGGTGTGTAATATCTGACTGCAACACCGAAAAACACAGAGTTAAAAACAAGTCGTGATCTAGTCATATGAAGATATAGTAAGCAACATAGAAACGTAGAAAAAGAAATACAATATCGAATGAAAATGTCATAATATGCAAAATTGCGAACATTTCCAGACAGCAAAATTAGATTTGATTGTAACATCCTTCGAAGAAAATCTGATTTAACTCAGGTCGGAACAGAAATCCTACAACTGCTTTCAAAATGTAGGTTAAGTAAATGTTAAGGGCATTAATGTCTAAGGCCAAATATTGAATGCATTCCCAAATATTGGTCGTTCATAAATTACTGACTATCATTATGAAACCCCTTCCAGTTTCAGTAAAATTTGCGTGCAGTAAATACATTAAACTACGAAACAATGTAGATTTGGAACACGTCAATCCAATTACCATTTGTCATCAAGATTATAAAGCTGAATGGATTGCGGTTGAACGCAAATGTGTACAATTATTTTTAGTGGTTAAGCATTTGCTAAGCATTGAGTCACGAGAGCCAGGTAGATTGCTTTGAAAATTAACGCCATACCTTCGCTTTGGCGCCTAGTAAAATAAAAGTAGTAAATTATACAACAATTTTCACGTACGCTTTCAGAAAAACCTTTAGTATACCATGCCAAGCACGCAATATTTAAAAGCACCAGTAACCTAATCTTGGAAATGTTTATTGTACGCGACGCGCCATTCCGCGAAAAATCTAAGTTTTTTTCCTAAATGCTTTCAGTTCATTTGGCGAGGAATGCTTTCTGTCACAGTAAATACCAGTGAGACAGTCGTAAAAAAACAAGATGGATCGATTGTTTTTCTTAAGATAAACAAGTTGACCGATCTACGGCGGCCTTGAGTCTTGGCGACGCCGGACGCACTATGTGTCCAAGTAGGCCAATTACTGACCGTATGAAAGTCAGTGTAGTGGAAATATTTAGTGTAGGATAGGAATACGTTTGACTTCTCCATCACACCTGCAGTGAGATGTCCCCTCACCGCACTAAGGTCGTGTGAAAAAATGTTTAAAACACTGAGACTTCTGAGAGAAAGCTTGCACATCCTGCATTGAACGCAACATACGATTCAGTATGACTTGACTGAGAGAGACCTCTTGAGAGAGATCTTCAAAGGTCATCAACAGAATCGAATTTTTTTCACAAAAGTTTAACAATTTAAATCATTCTTTCTTGGCTTTCTTTGTTTCTTGGAATGAAACCCAATAATGTATCTTCACAACGAGTTCAACAAATTTGAACGTGACGATATTCCCAACGTCCCTGAACGATCGCATTTCTGATATTCAAATGATATTTTTAGATTATTACTGTGCTGTTGTAATGAAATTGCTTACAGAATGAAAATACTCCCTGATGTAAAGTAAACGTTTTACGAGCTCTGAAACGCCGGTGCCTGGTATATTTGGATTGGCCGTCGAAATGTTTACAGACATTCGCTATAAAGTTATGGATGCTGTTTTTGATGCAGCTAGAAACACAGCTATAAAACGTGCATTAATAAAATGACTGCAACATCCTCAAGCAAATTATGGACAAATACGCAGCATTGTCTGAACAATTAATAAACTGAATCGAATGATACATTGAACAGGAATCTTGCACAACAATGATTGCCCTTTGGCGGAGATGATGCTAAACGCGCCAGATATTTAAACGACAGACTAAGACCACATAAAAAGACTGCGCACATCTATATGTAGTTTTCAAATAATAAATGTAAATACGGTTGGCAAAGAACCAAGAAAGATGGCGACAAAAGTTTACTGCCCTGCACCAGATAAAGATAGCAGCGGTTGATATTGTCTCGAGTATTACCACTTAACACCGTAGGAGTAGCCAGCCACAAATGCTACATGATAAGGAGATAAAGCCGTGGACTGACGTTTTAAATGAGACATGAAGATAGTCCCAATCTTAAGAGTAGACGTAAATATACTAAAATTCAAGGTTTTATTTGCGTTTTAAAGTTATAACAATTCGCTGTGATAAGCGTGTTGACTGTTGACCTTGGATTACCTACGACTTGTTATAAGTTATCATTAGTCCAATCAATATGTGGCATATTGAGAACAAAATACGCCACCAAGATTTTCAGCGATAATATTGTTTTTCTTTTCAGCTTTAAGAGCGTATGCTACCTCAGATTAGCAACCCTATTTGTGGTGGTTCAAACTTCGCTCGAAATTCTGTTAGAATAAAGTTCTAATCAGCTTGCACTACAAAGCGGTTGTTACGGCTTTCGCTGCGGCCGAATAGTGCGAAATTAGTGGTATTTTGCGATTTACAAAAAAACTATTGATTGGACTAAAAAAGTAAAACACTATGACTTTAGTATGTTGCTTGTAGAATTATTTGGCAAAAAAATCAGAACGATAACATGTATTTTAGTATGGTTTTTACTCGTTAAAAGAAATTTTTAGAGGTATCTTCGCGATTTTTTTCTATCGAGTAAAGTTAGTTGTATTATGTTTTCACAACACTATGGCACTAGCATATATCCTGAAGAATATCATATATTTTTCTGATGTTGATTACAGTGGCGTGCGCTCTATTAAGGCTCTTAGGCTTAGCCTACCTTACCAACTGAGCATTTCTTATAACTAATTAACCATATTGTAATAAAATAACACCATGTACAAAATAATAATAAAAAAGTTCAAACTCCTGTTAAAATACTTAGAGCAATTTTTCGCGTACGAATCTTATATTTACAGGCTTGCTTAGGCTAGCATTCGATTAGCCTAAAACCCATTCATAATTTTACGCACACAGCGTCACATCAGTGAATGATCGGTGCATATTTTCGTGTATATGAACCGCACACATGCATGCCAGCTCCTGCGAGTGTAGCTGGCCTGTGATTGGCTGCAACAACACAAGGCTACGATTGGATGCGTCATGCGTGCCATCTTCAGCCCGCGAACTCCGGCGCGAAGTTCAAATTTGTTTTTTTTTAACGTTTTTTGCAATTTGCAGGCCAGTGCTAGCTTGAATACTGACTACATACGTCTTACAGCCGCGAATCATATTTTATTAATCAACATACAACCTAGCACTGGCCTGCAAATTGCAAAAATGTAAGGAAATTTGAATTTCGCGCGTTTGCGGTCTTCGCTCTTCCGTCCACAGATAGAGTGCAGCACTGACAACACATTTCATTGATTGATTTCGTACCTATAATCCTGCAAAATTTTGTTGACCGCTGTTGTGAACAAACTCGATATGAAAATGATGCAATTTTATTTGGTAGTATTTTTCTATCGGCAAATTAGAAATTATATTTTACGTCTATGGAAGCCATTATTTTTTCATTGTTGTGACAAGCTGAGCGCGATTTGTTTTGAAACCAAAAACGTACAGATAGTGTCAGTTATTAGATACCATTAATAACAGTAGTGTAAATATTAGTTTTGTTGTGTATTATTTGTTTATTCCCATAACAAATAATAACAATGGTAGGTAAGTAATTTACTTGTGAAGTTTGTGCTAATAATGTGTGTTTGCTAGATGTTAAAGGCACTTAAAGGTAATAAGTTTTCTCAATTATCGTATAAGTAATGATAACGTGCAAGTTGTAGGTATCTAATATCTAAAGGTAGATGTGTGAAGGCCGCTTCGGATATTATCTTGAAAGTGACGTGTTTTGTACTTTTGTAACTAGGTACCTATCACCCACTCACTTGGATGAGTTTTTTTGAGGTGGCCGAATCTTTCTTCTGTTTGCATCGATAAAAAAATCATGAGTTGAACCTTGAATAATGTGGTGAGTTTTTGAATTGTATTTAGGTATAACTTTTACAGGCTTATTTTCAAATGTTATAAATGTGACAATTTTTTTTTTGCTGTCAATATTTCGTGGCCTACCCACCGTGGCGGACCACTGCACGCCACTGGTTGATTACTGCAGTGAATCTTATACTTTTACGCATTATAAAACTTGCGTTTGAGGTACCATACGCTCTTAAATCGTTGATTTACTCCAAGATGTTTGAAATCTTTATTGACTCAAGTAGAATGGAGTTTTAATGGGCAAGCCACGTGTCTGTCGTATGACCATCTTTATTGATAGCTGCCGTTTGTAGGTATATTGATGAGCCCAGACAATGACAACGCTGCGTTGTAATAAAAACAGATGACCGTTATAGAATCTCAACGCGTAGAGACTTCGAGACATTGGTCACAGTCACAGGATACTTTTGAAATATTCCGAGTACTTTCCTCAAGAACGTTCATATGAATATCAAGTATGTACCTACTTATGGACTATTAACTAACACGTCCTTTGCTTAAAGTGCAATTATAATCCAGCTCTATGACAAGTCGCTAAGAGACATGTTCAAATGGAAAGTAACCACACCGGTGTTCCCTCGCATACTAGCATGAAAAGTGGATCATACCAAAGTCAACCACTTTCCATGATGAATTATAAGCCTAGAACTGAAGCAACTGCTTGGTGAATCGAGCAATGAACCTTATTATGAATAACAATATACTTAAGTAGATCTAGATAAAGAAGTTTGCGTTGGTCGGACCGGTTCCCCGAGTTTAGGTCTCAGACCAGTCTTCCAAGAACTGCGTCTAATTTTGGCTCGTAGACTACCTTGCGTGGGCGATTCACACAATAACAATCAATACAAACACCGTGGTAGAGAATTGTAACGCATACGTAATAGAAAATGTCGCCAGTCCGACACAGCGGCGCGCAGTGAAAGCGAAACGGGCCAAGTAGGTGGTTAAAACGCGATCGTCCCAGATACCACGCCAAGAACAATAGCTTAATGTTATCATACTAGGGGCATGAACGATAGTAGTGTACGCAATCTTGCCTACCGAGCAATTAACTCAAACTCTTAGGCAATGCACTTGTTGATTAAATAGTGTCAATATATTGTTACTTTTTTTCACCGCAAGATCAGATTTTTATGGCTGTATGGTTTATGAGAAAAGGGAGCAGCCAGAAGTCCCCAAAACCTAAACCTACACCATAGCTGTAAACTTTATCCGACCAAAAGAAACTCTGGCAATCAAAGATGGCGGAACACATAAGTCGGCAGCTAAAACAATGCTATTCAGTTTTAGGGCTATCGGTGACATACAGACCGCGACCAAAGTGCGAGTTAATGATAATGCTTTTGTAAAAGAGAACGGATATAGCTGTGAAATAGGCGGAGAACCGGTTGGAGCGACGACGCGACCTATGAAATACTGGTGACCAACACTGCACAGCTCACTGCTGAACTGAATTGACAGACTTCAATAGCTGTGTTCTGAATTTCGGATAGAGAAGAGTTCCATCGAAGGTTTTTCGAGATCTGCTTTACGACAACGAAAATGACAAACTTTCGGCCATAAATTAAACTAAGTACTTCAATGCCAACAATTGTAATGCTTTAACCTATTTACAGTACAGTGATAATATCATAGAATAGAGGTTGGTGTGATAATACTGTGATATAACACGGAAACCAATGCAAGTTATTGCACAAACATGTTTTTCACATAAAGGATGCAATATGGAACATTCTAATTTAGTACACAAAACTAGTTCACCACTGAATCTGTAAACATGCTATTTAAAAACTTTCGAGTGCGGGTAGATATTTTATCGCATGATATTGTAAAACCACTCTTTTCAAAAGGCAGAATGAGTTATCTAGTTATAATACTCTAATAATGTAAGTTTAAGGATGGAACAGTGTGAAACTATGGTGGGAAAGGAGGTGACTACAAGATGAGCAATAGACAACAATGGAAGAAGAAGACTTGCTCTACTCACTCAAAATACAACGGGATAAGAGAAGCAGAACGATTTCGTCAGTCACTCGACAGAAACAGACGAATGAGGGACGCACAACGTGGAGAACTACGGTAGAAGAAAGGGCAGACCGATACCCAGCAGTAATCACTTACTGCTGGGTATCGGTCTGCTAAGATAGGGGTCCGGGTTGATAAGATCATCATCATCATCATCAGCCTATATAGTTCCCACTGCAGGGACTCAGGCCTCCTCTCTAGGAGAGGGATGGGCTATAATCCACCACGCGGGCCCAGTGCGGATTGGTAGATGTCGCATATCTTCGAATTTTTGGTTCAAAGATATGCCGGTTTCCTAGCACCTCTTTGTTATAGGTGTCACGGATAGTCCTCTGTGTCGAGCCTGCATGAAGGAAGAAGAAACAGCAGCCCACGTGCTCCTGCACTGTCCAGGGGTTGCCCCATACAGGGCCAAGTACTTCGGTAACCCAGGTACTCTCCGCGAGATTGCCGGTAACATCAAGGGGTTGCTGGCTTTTCTCGGGGAGCTTCGGTGGATCGAGTAAGATTCCCACCCGCACGCAAAACACACGCTCCGGGCGTGGAGTTGCGGACACTAGCCCGATGCATCTATGCCGGTTTCCTCACGCTGTTTTCCTTCACCGTTTTGAGAGCAGTGGTGATGAAATAAATTACACAAAGTAATGCAATGGATGTGTAATGGTTGATAAGATGATAAAGGATAATAGTGACAACGTTTAATTTAATGGCTGCTTGCATTATTTTGGCTTAGGCGGCCGCCTACCTAACAGACGCTAACCCTGAACCTCAGAAAGTGGAGTTAGTTACAGAAAAGATGTGATAAAAAAGGATGGAACATGTGTTATTAAATTGTAATTTTAATATAAATATAGATGGATGGAGAGGGCGAGGAAGACCAAAGAAAATATGGAGGAAATTATATAAAAAAGTCAGGAGTAAATGATGCCGTAACGTATGACAGGAAAGAATGGAAATATAAAACATGTTGCACCGACTTTAAGTAGAATGGGACAAGATCAGACAGAAGATGAATGTCCATGCAACAAAAATCTTAATCAGATCAACCTTCAATCCTTTTTAGTTGAATCACACATGCTGGATCTTCTGTATCAAAGCTGTATTCCGACGAAATTCGAGTACACAGTCGCACGACTAATGAGGTTAATTGACTAGGACCATTTATCTCGTCATTCAATTATCCATTAAGTTTCGTGTCCATTGCCCATTTGGGGCACAAAAAAAACGTTTTACTTTATGATATTATTACAGTAATAGTTGATGTAGTTAGTTTTAATATGAAATAATTGTGACATTTAAATGCGTGTACTCATGGATGTGAAACCTATTTAACTCTGGATGTTTTTTGTAAATAATTTATTACCAGCTTAAGCTTAGGGGATCTTGAAGAAGTTTAGCTCCCAGTTAGACTGTCCAGGATTAAAATATAGGCTATTTTTTATCTGGATACATGTATAAGTTTCATCATCATCACATTTCAGCCGAAAGACGTCCACTGCTGGACATAGGCCTCCCCCAAGTGTCGACATATTCACCGGTCCCATGCGTCTCACTTCCAGCGGATCCCCGCAACCTTCACCAGGTGGTCGGTTGTGGAAGTTTACAGTGAGTAAAACCGCGGACCATAGTTAGTACTTCGCAGTAGCTAGTGTAAGTATCTTCGTAAACAAGTGGCAAGGTATTTGCGGTTTAGTAAATATTAAGCACGGTATTTGCATAAAAAAATTGTTTGAAAATAGAACTGTTTGAGAACATAACCAATGAATTCATGAAATGGGTGGAACGTAAAAACAATGTGTTTTTGTGAGCGCGTGAGCATGAAACTAGATTCTTGTTAGTTAGTCGAGAATATTCTTAAAATTAAAATGATTCTTATTTCAAGTGTAGTGAGATCATAAAAAGCACTTTATTTAAATGTGCGAGATAAAAATATTTCAGTAGGTAGTGCTAAACACATGTTTGGAACGACATGACTGGGCACAGGAATACTGACAAAATCACCAAGATATAGTTTCAAAATTATATTTTGTTGTTCTAAGTCACACCAATGCAGTCTTCTGTCTTTAAGAACTAACTGAGAAAATAATCAATTATTCTAAGCAAAATGATTATGAAAATTCTTTGACCATTCATTGTTCAGTCTCCTTGTGATTTTTTATTCGGGTTTTTGCCTATATCCGATAATCCTATTCGTCATTTATATTATTCCAATTTTCAGCATTCCTTCATTTGTGAGCTGGATGAAGCCTGAAGTAAATCATTCGTACTTCTATCAATAAATATTGTTTGATAATAATCATCGCTTATGTGGTATGGCAACTCAACTCAAGGTGTCAAAAAACCAAGATAATTTTGTTTTTACAACATTAATCATATTCATAATTACTATCATTAAGAAGTTGACTGAGACTAGTTAATTAGCATTTTGGACTGTAAATGACAAGACACTAAGTCCTCAGTCATTAACTAAAATGCCTTTAAAGTTAAATTCTATTCAAAGGCAGATTATAAGCCTCGTTGAGAGTTCGTTCTTGCATGAAGAGTTTCAGCCGAAGCTTCCAAATCGCTGATCCGGGATCATTCGCGATTCTGATCTCAGTTTACAGCTCCGAGTTTGGAAACGTGCCCAATAAATTCGGATCGGCGAATAACTGAGTGAGTTATAGTTCTCATTGGATTTACTCTACGAAGAATAGTTGTTTGTTGATTTTTGGATAGCCAATGTTGTGAAAGGGCACGTCACGTTACTTATTTGAATGGGGATCCTAGAGTTTCTGACCATTCGTTCTGGGTGCGATCGTACTATTTACCTTTAAAGCAAGGACATGGTATCCAATAACAGACAAGAGCAGCTACAGCATATCTCAGCAGCAATTTTAAGGAAGAACTCCTTTGCTTAGTTGCGATTTTGGTAATACTTCTTCAGATGGTGAATAAATGAACAAATAGCAAATAAAAATATTAGCAAGTTGTAGCATTTAGCAGTATTAGTAGTGGCATTTGTATTCTGTCCGAAATAATTTGATAATAATAATTAGCAAGTCTGGAGTAGATTTAACTGGAACCCATGACGTTTCCAACGCATGTAGGTAGTCAAGCATGGAATAACAAATGGTAACCTAAGGATACCTATAAATAGCTGCATTTCCATGAAACGTATCGCGGCCAAATCGCAAACATGACGGCTAGATGATAGTGCTAACAAGGAAACAGCTTGATCGTACAACTCTAATGTAATCAGAACCAGTTTGTTTGCCGTTTGGCGAGATAATAGACCAACGTCAGAAACCTGCCCCGATTGTGGCGGAGCTAAACGATTGGACTTCGTTCTTGAAATACATGTGGACATTAATCACCATGCGGTTTCTATTTCGAAAGTTTTTTTTAGACTTTCGTATATTCCGTCAATAATATTGATGGATGGAGAGGGAGAGGAAGACCAAAGATAAGATGGATGGAGTGTGTGAGGAGGAATAATATGAAGGAAATAAGTAGGAGTAAATTGTAGCGTGACGCGCTGACCCCAAATGCACACATAACGTGGGAAAAGGGCGGGGAGATGTTGATGATATTCTGTCAATTAATGAGGTGCACCACCACCACCACCAACATGCTACCACCATTAGAATAATAGTCATAGAAAAACTTAGGTAAAGATAATAAAGTAGTGCGGAAAAGTCGTGTAAATTGGAATAAAGGGGAGTAGTATGATGGCAATGTATGACATTAATTATTAGCTCTTGCAAGATAACACCACGAAGATTTGGTGATACCGATATGTAATGTTATTTTAAGCAGACAGGAGTAATGCTAAATGTAATTAAAACCAGTTTGTTCGCTGTTCGAGATAAAGAATAGACAAACGTCAGAAACCTGCCCCGATTACAATCGGAGGTAAACGATTGGACTTCGTTTTCTTTTTATTATTTTTTTGTAATAGGATGCTGTCTTATTTGACCTAAACTCGACTGGTAGAGAATGCCATATGCCATTAAGTCCGCCTAATTTAATAAGACTTTAATTAGGTGCCTCGCGGTTTTTTTTCGAAAGTCACAAGAAAGCACAACTAGTGGTCAATGGCCCTCATTACACTAACAATTAATTAAATGGCGAATTATTACGGTTAAAGTTGATTAATGGAACATGGGGTCCGATGCCCGCCCGTTACCGGCGGCGCCACCACACCGTTAGAATAATCATTGCCGGTAATAAGTTGTGTGACCGCAAATGACGGTCTATGCTGGCAAGATGACGATGATAAACTATTGTATCTTGCACCATGGTGGATCCCACTAAGGTTGAGTTATAGCAAAATTATGGTTTTAGCTGGAAAAAGTAATGCTATGTAATACTAATAAAGCTGATGCACATTTAACAGCATTAAATACTGCCGTTTAATATGCCATCAGTGCCATCCAAATTCTGGTTTAAACGTGATGATCACGGTCAGTTTCTTTGGTTAAATTCAACCTTCATTGCCTATTATGGCTCTCTACTTTTCTTTACCGGCCTTCCCTACCCGGAAAACGTGCATAAACAACCATATAATTAACATTTACTTTTAGACCGCGAATTTATCGGATAGCGGTAGACGAAGTAGGTATTATAATATCTGTGGCGGTAGGTAACGGTGCGTAGGTAGGTATTTCGATTATGTGTAACTTACGTATCGTCGACTTGATAATTATGGGTTTCGCACTGACGCATTATTTATGGTTTCTCAATTTCACATATTTCTTACGTGATTGGTTTCGATCAAGTTTTTTTTTGCATTCCTATGGAAGTAAAAAGGCAATTGCTAAAGGGCAATGGAGCACAGAATTCTGGGTGTCAAAAGAAAAGACAGGGTTTGTAAAATTACGCTACGTTCCAAAATGGGTAGGTTAGGTATAGTGAAAGTTGGCAAGAAGGCTGCTAGGCTAAAATGAAATTGTGTGGGTGATGGCAGTCGCAAACAAGATGACCGCTGGGCGAAAGTAGGTAGGTACCCACAGGATGGGTGCCGGGAGATGAACGGGCCCGCCGAGGCCGGCCCAAAAAGAGATGGTGAGAGGAACCAGGGGCGTATTTTGAAATTTGGCGCCCCGGGCCATGGCCAATAACTTTTGCCGCCCCAGAAGTCAAGAAACAAACAAAGATTTTTTTTTATATTGTGATTTTCTTTTCTGAAGTGTAGTGTAAATCAATGAGTCGTAGCTCTTGGAAACGACCTCAACATCTATGTCGACCCCAGTGTCGTGGCGTGCGATTTTGCCGCCCCTTCTATTTTCATAATTTGCCAAGAAAACTAGTTAAAAGTCAAAATACTATTTTAATTATTTGAAAATGTTACACTTCGGGTTTATTTAAGACAGTATTTTTTTTTTACAATTTGTTTTGATTTTAATTGACAATATAGCTAATAGTGTGTTAGGGTTTGTTAGATAATGTTTTTAGAACTAATGCATGATCCAGACGTGAGGGCAAATGTAGGAGCGAGCGCAGCGAGCTCGAAAATTTATGTCCCCTGCCTCGGAAAAGTAATTGATTTTCGTCGTAGCAATAAAAATATTTGACTTACTTTTACTACTAATGCATTGAGGGATTGCACAATGAAGAAAACCCGGTGGTAAGAGCGAGCGTAGCGAGCTATAAAATTTTAGCATTCCAGATAGGTTAGATTTTCTTTTTACCGAGAAAAGCAAACGGTGGGCGGCAGATTAGAAGGATATAGTGCTTGTTCACTTGATTTTTGGGGCGGCATAAGGCAGACTGAAATATACCAAAAAACCACCTCAGGGCGGCGGCGAGGAAAATACGCCTTTACTTAGTTGTCCTTATTTTTACAACGTAGTCCATGTGACAATAGTAATTATCTGATCTGATAACCACAATCTGATGCTGCCACCTGGTTTTGTTATGTTAACTTGAATTGAGATTGTTAAGAAAATGTATAAAAGGTGAGAAGTAAAAGTGGAATGACTGGCGCAATAACCAAAAAAAAATATATATCGGCCAGGGGCGGCTGGGTGGCTACGCCGCCCCTGGCGTGCTGGCGCCCCGGGCCATGGCCCGGATGGCCCTAGGGTAAATACGCCCCTGAGAGGAACTGAATGCGTATTGTGAGGGCTGGTCTGAAGAGGTCTCGTATAGATCAACGTTTTCCTTAATATTGCGGTTTCAATCAATAATAACTTTTATCCTGTAGGTAATAAGATAATTATCTACATTCGTTTTGTACCTACATATAAATTGCGTAACCTGTTTACTTAAGTATACATATTCCATCCATCTTCTATGCATAATGCATCCTCCTTTCTCAAGGCCTTTCTAAAGGTCATGGCCTCTCTTTGTATGTTCTATCTTTAAATATTTAGGTTAGCTAGCCTGTCCAAGGCATAGTGCCTTGGGTAGTTTTATTTCTTTTTTATGGTCACCATAAAGTTGCCAGCCTTGAAAATAAGGCCTATAGGATTAACAATGCTGATATTTGACCTTGGCCTCTACACCCCTAGGCTGGGGTGAGTGTTTGTGTGTGAGGTGTAAGAATATTTTATTACTTTACCTTGAACACAACAAGGAATTTATGCATAGTGCCTATAAAATCTAAGAATGTTTTTTATAAAAAAGTTGTATTGTAAAGTTGATTGATTGTTTTTTGTGTGTACATGATATGTTAATGAGTTTAGGGATTCAGTAGATGACTGAAAGTTTTGGTTTTGGAAGATTGTTAAATTACCTACCTACTATTTGTTAATTATTCACCATTACAATGAAGTAATAATATTTGTCATTTAAATATGGTACCTATTCTTGCTAAGAACTTAAAAGAAAACCAATATAAAAACTTCATGAATGCATACAATACAATCATACAAAACATGAGATTATTTCTCAAGGATCTAATAGCAGTTTAGGAAACAGCATTTTTGAACAAGAGATATTTTAAAAGTTCCTCTCAAGACCCTTAGCCGGTATTCATTTCAATGAACCTTGCTTCCAATTTTAAATAGGTGTCAAAGATAAGATTGGAATGTTTTTTTTTTAATAAAAGATAATAAACCAATCTGCTTATTAGGCTATCTTTGACAGTCAACTGATAATAGTTAATATATTTTGCTGATATTTTATGATACATGAATGAGGTAATTAATTAAAAATGATGTGAATATTTGAGTTTCAATGCAATAATATTTCAATATAGATTTTTATGTGAAGTAGGTAGCATCTACCTAAATATTTTTGTAAACAAAGAAGTTTTAATATAGCAGACATAGAAATAAGAATTGAAGCAGGATAATATTATTCTTGTCAGCTGTGTCCTTGACTTGGCCTGAACTCTGAGACATGTTATTTGTATTTAATGATATTTATAACAGGGATAATATTGGTAGGTTATTTATAATAATATTGTTTAAAAACCGAAAATAGAAATTGTGTTACGTGATGAATGTTAGTCAAGATTCAATAAGACTTAATTTCTGAATTTTGAGGATTGCTTGGCTGAATATTATTTTTTTAAGTTATGTTAAATTAGAGGGAACAGTGTAAAGTTACGGAGAGACCTTTGGCCAGCACTAGGGCACTACCTACATGTTGAATGAAAGAAAGTTAAAAAGTACTTATCAATAAGATTTATATGAGGAACAAAATAAACATTAACTCACAGCAAATATTGTGTTCTGCAATCCAAAAGGTATTGGCGTCAGTCTCGCGAAAAATACAATTTTGAAGGCTTGCGGCCCCGAGATCACTTTCAGCAGAGCCCGCGCCGTCTCGTTCTTGAGCAACCGGTCCAGCGGTAAATAGCTCCGCAACGCTTTCAGCGTGAAGTGGGCAACCGCCACACCAAAGTTCGCACTCACCAACACAGTCAATAAACCCCTAAAATTTCCGAATAAATATCCACTAGTTATTATTAACACCAAATAACCTATCGTCACTGGAAAACTCACGATCAAAAATAAACCCATAAACAACAAAAATATTATCCACGGATCCTGTGCGTCCACCCAGTATAAAATTGTCTTCAAATATTCTTTGAAAAAATAAAGCACCAAAACCAGACATGTGAGCAATAGTATT
Organism: Diarsia mendica; assembly: GCA_949316265.1. Classification (NCBI taxonomy): domain Eukaryota; kingdom Metazoa; phylum Arthropoda; class Insecta; order Lepidoptera; family Noctuidae; genus Diarsia; species Diarsia mendica. The sequence continues at coordinate 2,919,902 of OX438904.1, forward strand.
GATACTACAATGTTAAATAAATAACTGTACGTTGTCCTAGTGTTAATTTTAGCCCATAAACTTTTCTTTCTTGTGACCGCGGAGGGGTCAGGCTGGCATTCTTCAACGTCGACAATTTCCATGGTGACTTTCGTTGATGAAAATTAAACACAGTCTATTTATCTTTGCACTCTTTATTTTTCCACGGTGTAGCGCTCGCCATGGCCTAATTTATGCGAGTGTTTATTTCACGTTTACGCACGGCACAACTCGGCACACCGCACAAGGCAGAGAACAAAAGTCAACGAACAATCAACCACTTTGATCGCTTTTCACAGACTAAAAATTCTGAAAGAAAGAATTTCATCAATATGTCAAAGTCAAACTAATATTTCAGTGTTGCATGTGTTCCTCATTTAATTACGGCAGTTCTGTCAAAAAAGCCGGCAGAACGTAGACTTAATCGAAGGTATTTCTGTGATTAACTTGATATTTATATTGTCATAGATTTTGCTGATAGTTTTCTGATCTAAACTAAGCACTTAATAGCACAAGTGTTTATGTTGCCAGTGCAATTTTTGCTAGCTAATCTGTACACAACCTGTCAGAATCTTAGCGTTCCATAATGCAGTGTGTTTAACTTCAACATTAGAAAAGGATAACGACACGAAGCCAGAACAAGGAAAAGCGAGAAAGAATAGCTAATGACAGAAGTGACTAATACTAGAGCTGGAACGAAAATCTTCCACAAAATCACATCTTGGTGCACCGTGGAAGATATTTACTTTTTTTAGAAAAACACGTAAATTATCGACAAATACATTATAAATGGTGTTAAGTCTAAAATAATAAATAGTTAAGATTAAGGGAAAGGATTTTTGGTTGTTGTTTATTCATTTGAAGTTTCGAGACACGACATAACCATGCCGCCGAAGAAAGCACCAGCCGCTGCTGGCGGTGGTGCTAGCAAAAAGACGGAGGCGAAGAAAAAGGACAAAGTCATTGAGGTACTTTCTCAAAACCCTTTTTAACATAATCGTGAAGTTTTCAATAACAAACTCTTGGCTCTGGTGATTCCATTAGAGTAATGTAGGACAAAGTTTATTCTGTAGTATTCTAGAAATCTACATAGCCTTTGGATAATATCATTACTTAATCCTTTGCAAGCATTTCCGACGCCAATAATGACATCAACTTCAAATGAGAGCAATAATTTATTGTCCCACAAACTATTAAAATCACAACACATTTCAAAGTACGTACTTAGACAATACTAATCAATGATTCTCCCTCCATCAGGACAAGACCTTCGGCCTTAAAAATAAGAAGGGGGCCAAGCAGCAGAAGTTTATCCAGCAGGTAGAGAAACAGGTAAAAAGTGGCGGCATTCATCCGGCAAAGCCTATGGAAGACAAGAAGAAAGAAAAGGAGCTCAAATTGAAGGAACAGAAGGAATTAGCAGCACTCTTCAAACCTGTGCAAACTCAGAAGGTTGAGAAGGGTAGGTTGTAAACTGGAATTGATCAACTTCTAGAATCTTTAAGGACGCATTCCCGATTGATAAGTCAAATCATTACTTTTTTAAACAAAAGTATGTTTATTAAATACAATGCTTTGTATTTTTAAAATGTTTTTGCTGCTTATTGTAGATAGATGTGCAAGGTACAATTCTTAACTATAAATATAATTTTAGATATGTCCAGTTTCTCAATAAATGTACCGAAGTAAAATTTTTCACTTCGGTACATTTATTGAGAAACTGGACATATCTAAAATTATATTTATAGTTAAGAATTGTACCTTGCACATCTATCTACAATAAGCAGCAAAAACATTTTAAAAATACAAAGCATTGTATTTAATAAACATACTTTTGTTTAAAAAAGTAATGATTTGACTTATCAATCGGGAATGCGTCCTTAACTTACGGGACTTTATTCTAAAATCTTGACCTGACAACGATTTTAATTGGAGACTTGTTTAAAAAGAAATCTGCTGTTTGTCCTGATGTTTTGACTGTCCATGTTATTTTATTACAGTTTTGTATGAAACAGTTATTATTTGTTCATGTCCCTTGCTCTGCTATTCTTGGAGTAACTTGGAGTATTGTTTCAATTCCTGCATGGAATGTTATAGGCCTGCCTGTTTATGTATGTGGTTATAAATGTTGGTAAACACATGAACATAAACAGGAGCCCTCAATACAGGAGACATTTCTGATATGGAGCAAAATTAAAAAAAGATATGGCAGGAAAGGAGGTGGAAGTGATGAGTAATAGAGAAGTATGGAAAAGAACACATGCTGCTCTTACACCATAAAATTGGCATAAGGGTAGGAGAATTATGAGGATGATCAACAAGCTTTGCATAAGTACTTGAAGTTATGATTTTATTTCACTGTTACAATAAAACTTTGTTTTCTTTCTAGGTACTGATCCCAAATCGGTGGTATGCGCTTTCTTCAAACAAGGCCAGTGTACAAAGGGAGACAGGTGCAAGTTCTCCCATGACTTGACTCTTGAAAGAAAGGTATGTTGTTTATTGTTACTGTAAACATAAGCCCCCTTATTAATAAAAAAAAGTTAAGCCTGCTTAAACTTACGCTTGGTTTATCTCGCATGCCGTCCCTTTCATTTGAATATTTTTGAAGTGAGACGGCATGCGAGATAAACCAAGCGTAAGTTTAAGCAGGCTTAACTTTTTTTTATTAATAAGGCCGAAGCAGTTTCTTATGGAGGCAGTGGAAAACTATAAAAAATTAGCCTGAAGGGCAAATTTTTTATTTCATATTCATTTCGTATTGCATTTTCTTTTAATTTTGACATCCTTTCCTCCTGGCCCAAGTTTAAATCATTCTTTTCTCACAGGCAAATATTTTTTTTTATGATCTCGAGCTGAATAAAATCTTGAACATGTGACTGTAAAAAATAATTTAGTAAAAAATTTAGGAACAGTCACAAAGTTGTTATAATTCCTTGAGGACTGAACTCCAGTTTTACATTTTGTTGGATACCAAAACGATTTGTAAGCCATTGTGCTATTTTAAAAACTGTTTGCACCTGATTCATTTTAAAAGGTCTGAAGCACTTTTTCAAAAATCTTTTTTTTTAATTTCAGGCTGAGAAACGTTCTCTGTATGTGGACATGCGAGACGATGAAGACACTATGGACAATTGGGACGAGGATAAGTTGAAGGAAGTTGTGGAGAAGAAGCATGGAGAAGGTGATAAGGCGAGGCCCACTACAGATATTGTAAGTTCTCATTATAATATAGATTGACCTCATAGATATCTCCTGAGGCTCAGTTGTAGAATGCCATTGCATTTAAAATCTTGGCATCCTTGATAGTTTGCATTTTTAGGGAAAAGCAACTTAATAGTGTGTAATTCTTTTTTTTGGTGTTTTCAAATCAAATCACCAATTTGTAACATAATACCTTTAACTACTGATGACATAAACCATCAAAACATCTATCTATATAAATAAAAAGAGAAGTCCTGACTGACTGACTGACTGGCTCATCAACGCCCAGCCCAAACCCTTGGACCTAGAAAGCTGAAATTTTGCACAGAGGTTCCCTTTATAATGTAGACAAGGTATAGGAAGGATTTTTCGAAAACTGGCGGAAGCTGGCAAAAGCTAGTTTAACATAAAGATAAAGTGTCTTCAAAAGGCAGCAACATGACAAAAAAAATACTAAGTTCTAACTACCTAATTTTTCACAAATTACAGATCTGCAAACATTTCTTGGAAGCAGTGGAAAGATCGAAATATGGTTGGTTCTGGGAGTGTCCTTCTGGTGGCAAATGTATATACAGGCATGCGCTACCAGCAGGCTTCGTCCTCAAGAGAGATAAGAAGAAAATGGAGGAAAAGAAGAATGAGATCTCTTTGGTGGACCTAATTGAGAGAGAGAGGGCAGCACTTGGACCTAACCAGACTAAGATCACACTGGAAACCTTCCTCGCTTGGAAGAAGAAGAAGATTAAGGATAAACAGGTATGTGAATGTGGATTCAATAGGGGATCGGACTGACTCAAAAAAATAGAATTCTGTTTAGTTCGTCAGTTAGATAATCGAAAAATATTGGATACGTGTTTTTTGTTTTTTCAAATCAATAAAAATTGACGAAGACTTTATCTTCGTCAATTTTTATTTATTTTGCGTCAAAGATCATAGAGTGGGGCTTTAAACGTCACTTGAAGGTACAAAATGTACTATCATATGACGTCACACGAGTTTTCGAAGCACTGTATCGTCTTCATTTTTTGTTTACGTGAAAAAAGAAAAAAATATGTGGTAAATATTTTTTGGAAATCTATCTGACGGACTAATTAGTTTTTTTTTGTCCGATCCCCTATTCACTATTGGTACTTACAAGAAATTATGACTGCCTCGTTAGTGACCGCAAGGGACTACTCTGCATGAGGTCCTGGGTTAGATTCTCAGATTGGGCAAAGTATTATTGGATTTTTCTTCAGGAATTTTTCAGTAGCAGCCACATAGTCTGGATTTGTGCCCAATTGATGACAATAGGCTCGCCCCCTATTACATGGGACATCAGCATAACTTTTTTTTTTAATAAATTGGTCCATTTGCGATCGGTCGCCAGACCATAATTTATTATGCAAGTTAGGTGTGACAGCAACTGTCATTCAACATAACCCTTTTTTTATTGGTGGGTGGATAATCATCAAATAACCCCCCCGCCCCCGCTCTTGGGCAGAGCGAAGGGGAGTGTCCGACTTCTACTGACTAAAAACCAACCCATGTTCCTTCTTCGCCCTTGTGCCGAAGCCACGTCATCTCTTTCGATGATCCGCAGCCCCGACGGGACCTTAAACTAACCCTGAAAATTAGTTGAAGATACATTTAACTAAAACAACCATTCCTTGCACACTTACAGGAAGCACTCACGAAGGCCGAAGACCAACGTCGCACCGACTTCAAGGCCGGTCGCGCGGTCGGTCTGTCCGGCCGAGAGATGTTCTCCTTCGACCCTGCCCTGGCGGCTGACGCTGATGATGATGATGACGAGGCCGTCGACCTCGCTACCTACACCTACGGTGATGATGAGGACCAAGACAGTACGGAGTATAGGGAGGTGCAGTTCGACCTTATTGGCATGGAGGCTTCTGAGGTAAGTTTTTTATTTTATTTTAGCACTTTATGGTGTTAAAGGCGTCTTTGTCTAGAAAACAGACGACTACTGAGATGACGATGAGTAGTCTAAAATAACTTTTACTTTCGGAAGTCGGGTTTGTTTGTTTCATTGACTTTTTACCACCGAATTCCGCAAGACAACTTAAATTTGAACTTTTTTAGTGACGGAGTTATGACTTTATGTAACAAAAATAAAATAAAAAACTGAATTGAAAACTTCTTTTGATTTTTGAAGTCGGTTAAAAGTAGGGAATTAAAATGATGGTGACTATACATCAGGAACTTTACCGGAGTAAAGAGTATTCTAATTTCTATGTTGGTCTCTGTCCTATAACTACTCAACAAAATCACACCAATATGATCTCTTTCTGCTTGAAATCGACAAAACAGTTGCATGAAGCACAAACATGATCCTGTTGCCAATCAATCTACTCAGCCTATTGCAGTGCACTATTGGATATATGTAGATATCTATTTTTGGCATATAATCAGAAAATCACTCACTGAAAATAGTAAGTGTATTGATTTTTTTCCATCAGAAATTTCTCAGTACTTATTTTATTTTGTTTATATTTATTCATTAAGAGGAAATGCGAGTGCTGTCTCTTTCTACTATCGCTGTCTCTCTCCGTCCTCCTGCCCTCAAATTCGTGCGATAAGGACAACTATAGAAAAAAGTTAGAATTCGAGGTTTGGCTCTCGCCTATTTCCTCCTCCAATATTGAACCAATTTAAAATATATTTTAGACAATGAATAAGGAGGTTATATACTACGCCGCTATGTTTTTCTTTTTTCGTTAATAGTTGTCAAATTTGTACACTAGGACTCTATTAACAGCGATCTAAACAAGCAATTTTGAGCATTTTTTGAGGGTTCTAGTGCTTATAAAAATAATTTATCACCAAAAAGGAAAACATAGGGGCATAGAAATAGTTAATATTTATTATTCTGTAAAAAACCATTGCTCTGGGGTCATTAACCAAAAAGAAAACAGACGAGAGCGTTTGTATGGAGAAAAGACCACTCGCGTTTCCTCTTAAAAAGTACACTTACATTAGTATAATAAGTTGGTGCAAACACAAACTCATTAGAGCCACGGAGTCTGGATTTGTGCCCTATTGATGGCAATAGGCTTGCCTTTTAAATAGGACTCCAACATAGCTGGTGTTGGGACTTGGGTGTACTATTACGTACACCTCTGCCTAACCCTGAGCGGATTGCAGGTGTGATGTTATATTACTGAAAATAACAATATAACAATGTTTCTTCCCAGGCGGACGACACGGGCACCAAAGCGCAGGATGACCGGTTGCAGCAACTCACCGAAGGTCTGGAGAACGGCGACGGCGACGGATCGGAAGGTCAGAGCTCCAGCGACGCCTCTCCCTCCGACGAAGCCTCCGTCCCTATCAATGAAAACCTCTTCCTTGATGAAGACTTAGATGAAGAACTTCAAAATCTCGATTTAGAAGACTAGGATTCAAATTTCGTTTTTTTTTTTCAAAGAGTTTCATGTAGTGCCAATGTGGTATCATGTAACAAGACAATACAGACATACTCAGTTTACTCACAATTTCTACGCAATATGCATAGCGTCCCAGTATGGTTGTTGACCTCACAGGGTCGAAAATTTTCTAATATTATTATATAAAATACTGCAGACAGCAGTATTTTGTTGTTGTACCCTAACCCTGTTTACACTGCTAGCAAATTTCACAAGATGTTGACCATTTATCAAGAAGAAAAGCTAACAAACGTATGACTAACTTATTTATGAAAAACTATTTTAGTATAATTACTGCATTTCACTAGCGCGCGTCAACCATTGCAATTTAGACCTTATTGCAATGAGATTAAACGTCAAATGACGCGCGCTCATGATTTGCAGTTACATGTTTATGAAACGATCAACTATTCTATCTAATATTTGCTTTTGATAAGATAGTTTTGATAGTTGTCAGTTGAAGATGATGGCACAACTTGGAAAATATAAAACACATTCTACATCGAAATATCCACATTATGTATGCTCATAGAAAAATTATAAATATTTGTTCACATACGAAAGTAATGTATTTGTAAATAAAATAACGTATTTTTAATTGATGTTTGTTTTATTTTATAATCCCTAGTCATGAATTCTTAATACATGTTTAAAAATATAAGAATTCGTTTAATAGTTGTATCGTAACTTTTATATACTCTAAAAACAATTTAATAATATAGTAACAAATTGGTATACGTTTTCGCTAAAACTAGGCAACTCGCCGGATTTCAACGTTCGACTCAACACAGAATAATGTGGTTCCAAATGCAAGTACACAGGGTATAAACGCCTCCGTCGGGACTGCGGGTTGTTCGAACTTCGAAAGAGATACCGTGGCCCCGGCACAAAGGGCTAAGAAGGAACATGGGTGGTTTTTAGTCAGTAGAAGTCTGACATTCCCTATTGCACTGCCCAGAGCGGGAGGATCCATTTGATGATTTCCCACGCCCAAAAAAAAAAAAAAATAAGGTATAAACGGACCCTTCACGATCCATCAACCAAGCATGATGTAGGTATTAATTCAGGAAATTTGTTCTGTAAAGTGATCCTAGTAGGAAAGTTTTGGGTTAGTTCTGATTTTTTCATTCCAAATGTGTTTTGGGGTGCTAAATCTGAATCTGAGGTTTGCGGACAAAATTTCGTGACGCAACATTAAAAAAATCAGAAGAAACCGGTTTTTTTTTTGCTTTTTTCCGGTTCTTTGCTTAAAACTCGAAAACTGTTAACTTTTGGTAAATGGTCTGTTTACAGAAATTAAAGTACTTAAAGTTCTCTACAAATATCACTATTTTGGTTATTGTACAGACGAAACGTTCGGTCTCAAGTGCAAGTTGAAAATTGGCAATTTGTACCGGTGTGACTGCAAAACCCACTTTTTAGATTTGTATTGAAAGGTTTTTAAGTTAATTAAAATAAAGACCGAGTCACACGGATAATTCACGTTTTGACTCAAATATTATAGCTAGATTGCAAAAAAGCAAAATAGCTTAGTTAAAAAGCAGTTAAAGCCGCTTTACATTCCAATCGGAAACAATGTGCTAAACTGTTGTAGACGTTGTAGTATACGTGTGTACGTGTAGCGCACACTAGCGCACTATAAACTGGATGGCAATCGGCATTTATAGTTTCAGTTTTATTTTTTTTTCATCAGTTCTACCGTTTTTTGATACCTACTGAATTTGCATATTTTTTGCCTTTTTTCTTTTTAATTACTTGTGTGGAAAACCAGGTGACATTTATCAAATGAGAGCATCCATAAAAATTTAATATTGAAATGTAAAAAGTGGGTTTTGCATAAACTGCTAAAAATTTACAATTTTCAACTCGCACTAGAAACCGAACGATTCGTCTGAAAAAAAAAAACTAAATACTGGTATTTGTAGAGAATTTCAAGTACTTCAATTTCTGTAAACAGACCATTTACCAAAAGTTAATAGTTTTCGAGCTTTAAGCAAAAAAGCAAAAATAAAACTGTCTTTTCTGTTTTTTTTTAATGTTGCGTCACGAAATTTTGTCCGCAAACCTCAGATTCAGATTTAGCACCCCAAAACACATATGGAATGAAAAAATCAGAACTAACCCAAAACTTTCCTAGCAATAATACAATTTAACTGAACTATATGTACCTCAAACCAAGCAATCATTTTTCGTAGGGTTGCGCAAAAAAATATTTAGGCTTTCGTTTGGTCGTCGCTTAGTGTTCGTGAGAACTTATGCATCATCGATAAAACCTGTGAATAAAACATTATGAAGACTTCTCAATCGCCAGCCATCGCGCCGGGTTCCCGATAGTAATATTGTCTATTTGTTGTTGAGTGAAACCTTTGGATCTCATCTTCGGGAGCACGTTGTTGATTATGTGTGCATAGCCGTGGCCGCCAAAACTGGTCTGGAAACAATAGAAAATAATGCTCATTCTCAACATTTAGTAGAAAAACGTCCTTCTAGAGGAGTTCAGTCGAACGGACAAAAGAGAACTTTATGCCCATGGAATTAAAGCAGAAAATAGGTCGTTGGTCTCGTTTTGATTTCGTTGGCGCGGCTTGAAATCACGTCGAACTAAATCCAACACGACAGATTCACTCCGCGTCGACAAGTTTCACTCACAACAAAGGTGCAACCACTGACTTATATATAAGTGGGTTTTATCGAAGCCGCACAAGTCTCCTGCTACTACAAATTTAAAGCTTTTTTTATTTTTCTTTTACTTGACTAGGTACCTACTCCACATACGAAGCACACCTATAATAATTTATTAAAATGAAAACTCACCAATCGATGTTTCGTATGAATATCATGCGACATGAGTATCCTATCCTCTCGACCCTCGTCTGCCAGTAAGGATATCTTCTGAATCCTCTGAGCATCACTGAGCATATCAGTAGTTACCTCCAGCTGATAATACGATACTTCTGTACCGAACAAGTCCAACTGGCAGTATGTGCCTAACTCGGCGAATTCTAATAGAATGTCATCTTCTACCAAAGTGCCTGAAAATAATAGGTGTACTTATTATAAACATTGCGCCGGTATTCTCCGGGGGGAAACCTGAAGAGTATCATAGTAAATAAGGCTAAAGCAGGAACCGGATAAGGTTAGATATTATATTATAACCATTATGTTTTATTAACCACTTAATTAGTTGGACAGATAATCTAAATAAAGTGGCTGAAAGAAACTGTATAGCCAAGACACAGAACCGCCAAAAGTGGAGAGATTTGGAAGAGACCTCTCAGCATTGGTTGGCCAAAGGTTGATGAAGAAGAACTATTTAAATATTGCTGATTAACCAGAATAAAACGGACAAAGCACCGAGCGCGGGGTAACTCCCTCATTTTGCATTTTTTGTACCTAAGGTACAAAAATGTGCTAAGTATAAACCTGTAGAAACGCAAGTTTTTGGAATAAAGGAACGTCCTAAAAACTGTCGGTTTAAAGTAAAACTTACTTACGATCTAAATGCGACATGACGGCTTTGTCAGCGGAGCCCCCGGCCTCCAGGTAAAGGCGGATGATCTCGAAGGGAGCCTCCTTCGTTCTGTGTGGGTGGAAGCTCACCCCACAGCCGATTTGCGGCTGTAACTCCCCTGCAGCTTGAATGGCTTTACGTTCAAAATCTGTAAGAAGAGAATTTATTAACTGCATCATTAAGAGTAGCCGACCCCTATTTATTCAGTTGGGATAGTATTTTAACTCACAAAAGAATAGTACATTTTGATATAAGTGATGGGGAAATTTTGTGATTGCGTTCGAGGTGGAATTCGCAACCGAGCAGCAGGCAACGTGATCATAGAGCCGAGAACTGCAGTGACAAATGCCCACATGTATCTAAACTTGTGCATAGGCAAACTTTTGAGATAAGAAACACCCAAAATACAAGAATGCTATAGGTCGACTCGTAACTTGACGAGTTCAATGCTCAACGTCTATTAGATAGGACACATTCACTAGGTTCAATTACTGACCTCTTATCGGCCAAACACTGGCGATCTCTCCCATGAAACCGGCCTTAATCTCCAGATTATTAACGCAGCCCTTCGTCAGCTCTTCCAGCATATGATTGTACACATCTTCAGTAGACTGTCTCAGAGTGTCCCCGCTCTGCAAGTCTGCTATGTAATGACCTGTGCCGGCCACGATGTGGACGTTGCTTGCTTGAGACACGGTCTGGTAGAAGGATAGGTGACGGTTTATGCCTTCTGTTGTGTTTTCTACTATGGTACCTGGTGGATGAGAGATGAATCACTTCACTACATAGTATAAAACAAAGTCGTTTCCCGCTGTCTGTCCCTATGATGCTTAAATCTTTTAAACTACGCAACGGATTTTAATGCGGTTTTTTAATAGATATTAGAGTTATTCAAGAGGAAGGTTTCTGGTTTATGGAAGATGGGGTGCTTTCGTACAATTTTTACTCTGAGCCTTGTAAATAGAAAACTGATTGCAATAAAAACATAATAACGACGCTGCTACATTAACTAGGTATCTCGCTACAATAATGGTGAACATCGATATTGATTCAATGCAAGACATCTGAGCAAAGGCAGTTTTTACAAAAGATGGGAAATGTATGAATGCACCCCACTCGTGGGGTAGCTTCGTACATACGGTAGGGTACATTCGTACATGGTAGGGAGCCTTCGTACGCACTAATAAAAAAAGATATTTACACAAAATATATACCTTTATTAAAATATATAGAAATATATTATTAAATAACAACATTATTACTTAAAAATACCTTTAATTGAGATCAAAATTAACAGTCTTATTGAATCAGCCTTAAAATCAACGTGTCTTTTATAATTATTAATCTTATTTTTCTTTTATAGGAACATAATCAACATTTTATATCTTAAACATGAACTTAATAATGTTATATTCTAATCCAATATTTGTGTTATTGCACATTATACTTACACAGAAAGGTCTTTTTCGAAACTAAAGATGTTAGCAGTTCTTGCCGTAGAAGCCGATTTAGGTTGCGGCAGTATTAAAACGATGTCTGCTAAATAAACGGTCCTTTTTCCTCGTCCCTTTTTTCTTATAAAGTCGCGGCATGGCTCTGAAATAGAAATATTTTTTGTTAACAGCTTTTCGAAACTCACAAGGGGTACATTCGTACACTGTGCGAACTTACCCCACACACCAGTGTACGAAGGTGCCCCAACCCAAACTAACAACAAATTTATTCAAAATAAAAAAAACAGTAAACGGCATCCCAAAATATAATAACTATAAATAAACTAACACATTTAGTCATCAACTACAAGCAAATAACTATAGAATTTGAGTAAAATTTACGAGAGATAAAAATGTTTAAAGTTGAGTCTAAAAAATACTTACGCAGCGTGAAAACACGTTTCGACTTGCCTCCACGAAGCCGGCGGCGGCACTGCCGCCGCGTCCCGCGACCCGCGGGCGCGGGTAGTTCATGCGTATGAGTGGGGAGTTACGCACACAAAGATAGCCGCGCTAACGTTTTGCATTGGGTAGATACAGTGACTGTGCGAATGCTCCCTCTGTGCGAAGCCACCCTACTTTCCCTATGTAGCACATTCTACCCGTGCGAAACAGGGGCGGGTCGCTAGTTTTATATCTTCTTCTTAGCGTGTCGATGGCAATCTAAATTGTGTCGGCCCAGAATTGGGCTACTATAGTTTGGCGCTTTCGGTAGCGTCCATCAGTTCCTGCAGTGAACAACCAGCAGGACACGCAGGGCACGATATATGTTTTATATTAAGGTAGGGGTTTTGAGTTTGTGTAGCGAGTGAATTGAATATCATGCCCTAGTGTTCTAATGGTACCTGCAGAAATGAAATTCGATTCCTAACTGGCTAGTTACAAGTAATTACAACCAATGATTGGATTAGAAGCCTTAGCAGTAGGCTTTAGGCAACAAATATTGTCAAAAGGAGGGTGACGTTGATACGCTATCTAACGTCTCCACTAAAGCATTTCGCTATGCAATGTGGGGACGGATACATTATTATCATCTTCGATAACTCGGAATTGTGCCTATAAATAGATGTCCACTGACCGCGGGCAATGAACTGCAGAAGAACATTTCGTTTGTCTGAGTTCCGTCGTTCCGAAAGCCTTGTAGCGGTGTCCCGTGGTAAGATTTGAAGTTTGAACAACGAGTTTCCACCTCAGGTGAAGACAGTTAAATTGTTTCTCGGGTACCTAGCTACTTCGTCGAGCTTCATTGGCTCGAACCGACTTCACTCGCTACGGTTGCGAATCAGTCCTCGCCCGTCCAGATTGTCTCGTTACCTCTTTCTGGGCCAGCTTCGGCTGCGCCGTCCATTTTCCGGCAACCATCATATGGTTTGCCCAGCGGTCATCGTAAATGCGGCTGACATAACCCGTCCAATACCATTTTAATCTAGATAATTTGCTATTCAATATAAGTAAAATGCTTACCTCCCCCAGCTTTTTTATACTCGGTGACATCGTAAATGACAGCTTGTTGGGCATGAAAGTCATCCAGCTTCAGGTTGTACCTTGAGCTGTAAGGGTACTGCCTCACGTAACCAATAGTTTTCAGTTCCAGCTCAGGAGTGAATTTATCAGCCAGTGCTGTCGGGGGCTGTCTGTAGAAGTGCTCAAAGTTCATCCCCAAGTGCTCATGGGTTAAAGTGCGGCCTAGCTCTGAAGGCTTTACGTTTCCAAGCACTGAAATGTAATTAGGTATTTTAATTAGTATTAATGTCCTGAATGGAAGGATTTTTAGAACAGAAACAGCGTGGTGCCGACTTGCCGAGTGCAGCATCGTCGATTCTGCAGCGTTATAACCCGCTCTTGTGAAATAAATGAACTACAGTTAAGTACAGAACATTCCATAAAACCTCTGAACCTAAATAGCTCTACCTATTCCGATCACTGGTAATAAAGAAAGAAAGAAAAATATTTATTTGGGACTAGTACAAAAAATAATAATAACAAAAAAGAATATAAAGCTAAATAAGAGAAAACCTGTGCGAGGCCAAAAAGGCTAACATAACTGCCTGGGGATGACTGACTGGGGATAACATACTTAACTGCCTCGTTGGTCAAGTGGTCGCAAGCGCGACTGCAGAGCGTGTGGTCCTGGGTTCGATTCCCAGGTCGGACAAAAAGTGCTATTGGATTTTTCATTAGAAATTTCCCAGTTAGTAGCCCGGAGTTTGGAAGTTGGTGGTATAATACCCCCGTGCCTCGGAAAGCACGTTAAGCCGTTGGTCCTGCGCCTGATCTCTCTCCGGTCGTGTCGGATTGCCGTCCCATCGGACTATGAGAGAAAAGGGAACAGAGAGTGCACTTGTGCCTGCGCACACACTTGTGCACTATAATATCTCCCGCGCAGATGGCTAATCTCCGCTGGGATTGGCCGCCGTGGCCGAAAAACGGTCAGGAAGACTATATTATTAATAACATAACATCACGCCTGTAATCCCTGAAGGATAAGTTAGAGGTGTAGGTAGGTACCTACCTACATAATAGTCCACCCACATTTCACCGCTATTTTTTAAATCTCATGTACCTAATAGGGGGCGAGCCTACTATTGCCATCGACCGTGCACAAATCAAGACTCGTTGGCTGCTACTGAGAAATTCCTCTTGGAATTCACCGATACACAATTTGCCCTACCTGGCAATCGAACCCGGGCCAGGACCTCATACTCAGCAATTGCAATCACTGGACCAACGAGCAGTTTACCTAGGTATATAATAAGTAATATCTTATCTTTATAATCTTGGAAAACAATCTCCACGATCGAAAATGAGTCGAATTCCCACAGTTAATTATTCAATACCGCACAGGATATTTAGAAACTAACACAGGAAGAACGAAAATTGATTAGTGACAAGTGTCCAAATATCTAGCGTGAGTCAGCCACTAAATATACCTATAAGAAGTTATGTACTTACCGGTTTGCACTTTAGAAGTCATATTGAGGAGAAAACTGTCTGGTCTTGTGACTTGATACGAGTAGACGCTCGTTCGACACTGAATTAAATCTGCTAGCTATGTTGTTTACTTTACCACTCACTTATCAATGTAGTCCCTACATGCAATTATTTATTTGATGATAATGTATAACAGCTTGTGTGTGTTTGTTATATTATGCGCGTATTTGTTCACTTTGATTTTGTTTATTCAGTAAAATTGTGCAAAACATAATAAACAGGTTAGAGTCTAGCTTCTTTTCCTGTAAGAATCGAGGTCATGTTTACGCGGAGGGAGAGCAAAATAAACATTAGAACTGCCACGTTAAAAAAGGTGCGATTTGTTTCTTATTTTGCGTAGATCGGAACGAATTGAGCGCCAAATTCAACATTTTCTCTATTGCTATAGCGACAAGAGTTGTTATTGTGAAGCGCTCTGCATCAACGTTTTCCTTGTGTTTATTCTTAAAAAATGCCTATAATAGTAAAAGATTACACTTGGTCTCAATCCAGTAAGACTGTCCACATACGAGTACCTCTAAACCCCGTTAGCCATGAAAAAGTTGATATATTTCCTACCGACAAATATATCAAAGCGCACTTTAGTCCATTCTTGTTCGAAGTGTTTCTACTACATGACGTCGATATAAAGAAAAGCAAATGCTTAGTGAAAGACGATTTAATTATTTTAGATCTTAAGAAGAATGGAGATATTACTTGGGAGTGTTTAGAAAAAGAGTTAACAAAAGAAGAGAAGATGAAGATAAGGCAGGAAGTCCTTGATAAATGCCTGGAAGAAGCGAAGCAGGAGTCGGAGGACAAAAGAATAAGAAAGAGTGAATTAGACAGGTATTCTGTCCAACAGGCGATGGAAATAGATAGTCAACAGCACAACCTGATGGACTCCCGACGGGACTCGGAAAGGAACAAGGCAATGGCCGAGTTAGAAGATTGGAGAGTCGGTAAGGTTGATGTTCAGGAAGAAAGCCAATTAACAGCTATTAAAGATAAAGAGGAAAAATACACACCACCCCCACAACAAGAAAGAAGAGGCGTAGAAATAGTTGAACTACCTCCATCAGACGACGAAAAATGTGTTGAAGACGAAAAGAAACAAGAGAAAGCAAAACAAGAAGTAACTCAAGCAAAACCCGTAAAGTCAGTGCAGAAGCCTCCAAGTAGGAAACCAACCAAGACTCCGGTAAAGTCGGAATATGTGGAGAAGAAGAAAAAGGAGCAGGCCAAGAGGGTATTACCAAAGCTGAGAGAGACAATGAACTTGGAGATTACGCACACACCTCGGACGTTTCCCACGCCCAGTAGAGAGTCTTCTGCTGCTGAAGAACAGGCCTGGTTGAAGAATGTTACACAGGCACGACGGGCTACTGGTAAGGAAGTAGATAATCACAAGCATCCAACTTAGCAAACGCGATGTTCTCGTATGTAGGTCATCGGAAGACCAAGTCGCACTATAAGTATTTAGGTGGTCATGTATTTGTGGAAGCCACTTTCTAGCTTAATCAATGAATGGTGCCATCCCTCCGTGGTACCTACACTGACAGAGATACTGCCTGTCTGTAGCTAAATGTGTCTGCGAAAGACGACCAAAGACCAATTCCGGACATCATCATTCATCAGCATAGCTAACTCTCACATATTCGAAAGCCCTTACATCTTCTAAATATTTTGTAGGTTTCATGCATGAGGATCTTCGGCCGGAGGAGCAGGATCCTCAGTGGTGCAAGGAGAAGGGTGACGAGTTCTTCAAAACCGGGAACTTCCTCGGAGCCATCAGTGCTTACACCCACGGCATCTCATTGTCTGATAAACTGCCGAGCTTGTATGCGAACAGATCTGCTACGCATTTCGCACTTGGAAATTTTAATAAATGCGTAAGTATTGAGTTTATTGTGTGGTTTTGGGATATCTACGGTAAATTCTATCTTTCACAAATTACAACTGCGTGAGCCCATCTCTTACTTGGGCTCGTCAAACGAGGGAAACATGACGCGACTGGTTGGTTATCAGTAATTTTAGAGACCATACCTGCCATAGTTCCGAAAGATATGAAATCAACTCGATTTTTCTGGTCAAAAGGCCTATTACAGTTCTATGTTCTGGTGTTTCAGATGAACGACTGCTCCACCGCGCTGGACCTCATGAAGCCAGCATGTGAAAGCAATCGTCGCAGTCGTGCGAAGTGCATCGCCCGCCGCGCAGCCGCTCTTGCCCGCGTAGGGTACCTCAGCAAAGCTATCGACGAAATGAAAGCGGCCGGCAAACTTCTGCCGGATGACGAAACAATCAAGAAAGATATCTACGACATGGAAAAAGCCTGGGAACAAAATCCTGATTCAGACTAAGGAAATGTGATGTTAATGCTAAAAAATACAACATTTTACAACAGAAACATTATAATATTTAGGAATAAAATAATAATACATTAACTGAATGCATATTTCTACTCTAACTCTAGAGTTGCTTTTTTGGGCAGACCAAGATTTTTAAGCAGTGCATGTGGTGAGGGATCTCTTCCCCTGAACCTCCTGAACACCTCACTGGGGTGGCAGCTGCCTCCCACCGCCAAGAATGTGTCTCTGTATCTCTTCCCTACTTCATGAATATCCTGGTCGTCAGCTTTCCTGGCTTCTTCAAATGCACTGTAGATATCAGCAGCTATCATTTTGGACCACAAACGACAATAGTATGCACTGCCCCATTCCTCAGAGAAAATCTTTGTAAATGAAAGGGGATGGGAATCGTACTTGTCAAAAGGTAATGCATGGTATTTCGGCCACAATTCTCTCACAATGTCTCTCCAGAAAGTTTTTTTGGTATGCAGTTCCAGGTCAAGTTTGGATAGGTATAATTCGTTGCACAAGTTATACCCTGACATGTGACCTCTAATGTTTTGGAGGTTCTTCACAATTTCTTCTGGTATAGGCTCACCTGTTTCACAATGGCCACTCACTGATCTGATGGTGTGTGGATCATACAGCCAGTGAGTCATCACTTGGCCACAAACCTCAGCAGCATCCCATTCTACATTAGAGAGTCCAGCTACCTCAGAGTAGTTAGCTTTGGTCAGTAAATGACGAAGTGAGTGACCAAATCTTTGGAACAGTATACTAACCTCATTGAAGGACAGTAATGATGGTTTCTCTTCAGTTGGAGCTTGGAAATTAAATATCAATGCAGACAATGGAGTTGTGGCAGTGGATAAGCATTTGTTTCTGATTGCGATATGCCATCCTGCATCATCATAAATGCGGATTTTCTGGTCCTGACGTGCATATGGGTCAAAGTAAAAGTTAGCAATAGGATCTCCACCGGATTCATCAAATACATCATAGAATTTAACATCCTTGTGCCAAGTGTGAGGACCTGTTCGCTCCACAATCTGTATTTTATACAACTGGTTGCACAATTGAAAGAGACTAGCAATAACTTTGGGTAGAGGGAAATATTCACGAATTTTTTCTTCATCAAAACCATACAGGGACCATTTTTGTTTTCTTTGCCAATAAGGTATGTCCCAGTGCTCTAACTTGACATCAAAGCCTCTCTCTGCTGCAAATCTTTGGAGCAACTCAATTTCTGCATCTTGCATTGATCTGGCACTTTCTAACAAGCTGTCTAGGACATTGTTTACATTTTCAACTGAGCCAGCCATTTTAGTTTCCATGCTCATATCTCCATAACTCTCATAGCCTAGTATACCTGCTTGCTCTCTTCGTAAACTCCTAATATTCTCTAGATTTGAACCAGTTTCAAGTTCTTTATTGACATAGTTGGAACATCTCTGTACATGTGCCTGCCAGGTGTTCCAACGTTGCTCTCTGTCTGAACAATACTGCATGAACGGTTCATAGATGTGTGGCTGCAAAGTTAGTTTCCAGGGCCCTTTAGTGGGGTCAGAACCCATTGACATTGAGTACAGTAAGCCTTCTGGGAATTCTCTCATAATACTGGGATCTTGTATGGTGCTTGAGAAAACTTTATTTGCTATGTTGACTTTGTCTCGGAACATCTGTCTTTCTTTCTGTAATCCTGACAGAATATTATTTAATCTTTCTCTTTTGATGCCCTTTACATCCAGACCATTTAGTTTACCTTCTAGAATGTACTTGTCAAGAAGTCTCTGTTCTTCGTCGGTTAGTTTCTTGAGGCGGTTCTTCTCTGTGACGGCTGCTTGGAAAATAGGTATGCTGTTGAATTTTGTGGACCGTGCTTTATGTGCCCTCTCATGTATTTGGATGTATGACTTTGTGGGCATAAGTGAACTGTTTCCAAGGTACAGTGTCTTTGCCATACCCCATGTGAGTTCAAGCTGTGAGTCTAGCTTTTCTAAAGGCTTAAATACTTCAGTGAAAGCATTTTTACAGTCCTCTGAGGCAACTTCAACCTGTCTGACACCATTTTCGTACTCCAGACTTTGCTTGCTGATAGTTGCGATACATTTTTCGATAGAGATGTCATTGAACTCTGGTAGACCATTATCTGACAGTACAGTATTTTCTGCATCTTCTCCTATTTCTGGAATACTGAAAATAAAATGTACATTGTTTTATTGTTGTTCTATTAGGAATCACCTCACTCTGTTTTTCTGTATACACATTTTTTTTTTACGGTGGGTGGAAAATCATCAAAACCCAGAGTGGGGTGTCAGACTTCTACTGACTAAAAACCGAACCCATGTTCCTTCTTTGCCCTTGTGCCGAGGCCACATCATCTCGTTCTATAATTCGCGGCCCCGACGGGTTCTGTATACACCTTACTATGACCTTCCTCAATGGATTAAAACTGCTGAGCAGGAGTTTTTGGTTACAATAATTTTATACTAATGTGGTGAAGTATGCTTATCTATCCTTATTCTGATTTTAAATGTTACGTAAATAAAGGCTTTCAGTATTTTTTTCGAGATGGAGAGGGGTCTAAGTGTGTGTTTTAAAGTCAAGACTTCTTTTGATAAATAGAAACGTATAAACATTCCCATACTTAAGAAGAATGTGCAGATTCCATATTGTAAAACTTTTTAATTCAATAACCTCACGATAATTCTGTTCACAGCGATAATTTTGTGAAATTAAATCCAAGATACTTACAGAACAACGTATCCAGCGTTGCGTTTATTTTGATAAAGTTGACGCTTAACATTGCGCGCTATTACACCACTACGTAAAAACGATAAAGCCATAATTGTAAATTAATTTAAATATAGTTTATTTCATCAAATAATGTTTATTTCGTATTCCAAAAGCCGCACATTGATCTAAGATTTCTGACATTTATGACAGCTGACTTTAATCATTTTGTAAAAGAAAAGAAAAGTAAATCGTTGAATGTCTATGGTTTTACGTTTGGATACATTTTATTTATTGATTTTCCGAACACTACACGGACATGGAAGTAATATGTACTAAAGCGACAAACCAACAGTCATTGGAGCCAGAGGCGTCTGATCTATGATCTATTTTTTTTCTCATAAGGTTCATTTTGGGCCGGTGTTTCGGTATGTTTTTACACATTGGTAAAAACACACTGAAACACCGACCTCCTCCTTTTCCGAAGTTGGATTTTTGGATTTTTCACATATCATGTATGTGGAACCAGGGACTCCATAGCGAGCGGCGATCGCCGCCCCCTAGGACCGCTGCGCCCGGGTGTAACGCACACCCTACACTAAAGGTAAAGACGCCTCTGGTTGGAGCAACATAAAACGGCCAAGTTGATAAATTCTATCAGCATTAAACTCTATACAAATGACCGTTGGGCGTTGAGGAGTTCTTTCGTGAGGAGATGATCTTGAAATATTGTGTCATCAGAAGTGTATGAGAGGAGAACTAGGGATCTAAAATGAACACTTTAGCAGATCATAATAGAATTCTACTATGAATTGCGTTATTACATACCTACTATGAATAGTCCAATTCACGAATTTTATCGCAATTCATATTATGAGCCCCTAGTATATTCTGCAAAAGTGGCCATTTTAGACCACCTCTGCGGCCCTGGTTTAAAATTCAGTTGCAAGGTTTGAGTAATACATACTAACAAGGTAAGTTTAATAAAAGCTGATAATAATGAATAAAGGTTTATAATTAGGTTGATAATTTTATAATATTTTTTTATAATAATATTCCACAACTATCACACAAAGCCATCTAGTCCCAAGCTAAGCAGAGCTTGTGTTATGGGTAGGTACTAGACAACTGATAAACATACTTGTATATTTCTAAATACATACATATTATAGATAAATTACACCCAGACACAGAACAAATGATCGTGCTCATCACACAAACATTTGTCCTGGGTGGGAATCGAACCCACGACCTCCGGCATAGCAGTTAGGGTCACTAACCACTAGACCAACAGGCCAGTCAAAGTCAAAATTAGTCCTTTTTGTTGACGATTCCCTTATTGTTGACGCTAGTAAGACTGCGGTTCCACTGAAGCGGAGCGGGGCAGAGCGGAGACGAGCTGTGCCGCGATTCACCAATCACATAGCTTGAAATAGGTACACATCAAGAATCCACAATCAAGATTTCAAGCCATGTCATTGGTGAATTGCGGTACAGCTCGTCTCCGCTCCGCTCCGCTCCGCTCCGCCTCAGTGGAACCGCAGCCTTACAGGGTACCTAGCTTTAGGACATTTAGTAAGAAAAAGCCATAGTGCGATGTTATAACATTTTAATACAATAAAGTTTTTTATCACAATGTTATTGCTTAACAATAATAGAATCTACTTTTTCACTGTCCTTTTCAATGACTGCAGCAATATTATCTGCCAGGGATACGCTAACCATTTGACAGGAACACAAAGTATTGCATGCGCTACAATTGTGCTGTTCCAAGTGGATTTCCATGCTTTCCTTCTTTTTGACTTCTTTGACCGGTGGATTGCAACAGAAATCCGTATCAAGGCCCATTTTTTCACCGTCTTCTAAGGTTTGAGGTAGATGTTGATTCAGGGTTTCCGGTAAAAGTAAGCTGGCTATACCTCCCGCAACAAGTAAGGCGCCCATTATAATTAATGGTAGTACCATTATGTCAGAGCCCTGAAAATTTGAAAGTTTGTTAGTGAATGATGTTGGATGAAGAGAGAATTTAAAATTATGCTAAAGGAGGCACAGTACCCGAGCATTAAATGACACATCGAGTTATTAAAAAATTGTTAGAAAGAGACTGCCACATAAGTATTGTATGAGAGTAACAGAGACACCACCATGGACAGCTCTTTAGAGCTGAATTTTTCCTACAACTCTATGTGCCATAATAACGACCGTGTACCGTAATTGACGAAGTAGGTACCTCATTATATTTTGTTTGATACATTACCAAATAATTGACGAGTGGTATAAATATTGGGCCCAACATCCCGAGTACGGAGCTGAGACTCATACCCAGGCCCCTGACCACCGTTGGATATAATTCTGAGGCCATAAGTGGCAGCACAACAAAAGAGGAAGAAATGCCCATCTTGCCGACGCAATACAATGCTAGCGTTACGTATGTTTCTGAAAAAGAAATGTATTATTTGGAAATACGCAACTTTTTACGTTATTTTTCTGGTAATGTACAAGAAGTCAACAGGTAGGTACCTACTTAAAGCAATTGTTGCCTTTTTTTGTTAGCTTACAAGTGTGATGAAAGGTCCACTAATCACCTTTTAATAATTATATTTTGTAAGAGACGAAAAGACTGTGGTAAAAGAGGCCACTAACCGTGTTGCACCAAGAACGTGGTCAAACACGCAACACCTCCGACCACCATACTCATACACAGGGTCCACCTCCTGCCAAGCCTCTCCATAGACGGCCACAGAAACAAATATGTCGGCAGCTCAACAATTCCCGCCAAAAAGAAGTTCAGGAACTCGTCTCCACCCAAAACAGGCGCGTAATAAGACAAACCAACATAAACACTAGTGTTTGTAAACCATATAAAAGTGATTATGATAGTTTTCTTCCTCAAGTTAGGTGTTCTGAACAAGTCCAAGATGCCATATTTTCTCATTTTCGTCTTTTCGATGTCTTGTTTTTGTTTATCCGTCTGGTATTTACGGTGGAGTTGCACCATGTAATTTGCTGGTAAGGATTTACCGTTTATCCTGAAAGTGAAAATATTTTTAGAAATTCCTTAGGGGTACTCGTGAAGTAGCTGATAGGGCTCGTAGGCTGTAACCGCTTGGCCACGGCCTACGAGCCACTCCTCAAGCGACACGCGACTTGATGCAAAAGTATTCGCGACGTAGAAACAATGTATGTGTCGTGTCGTACGTGACAAGAAAATAAAAAATAATTAGATAGGTATATCACAAATCTGTGATATCAAAATAACCAAATCAGTCTTACCTTGCCATATTTTTCAAAATAACTTCAGCTTTCTCGAACTCTCCTCTGGCTAGAAGCCATCGAGGGCTTTCTGGCATTGGCCATAGATACAGGAAGAAGCAGACGAACGGTAGGGTAGTGGCTAACGCTAGGTGGCGCCAGTCTCTCACTAGGTAAACCACGCCAGCCAGGAGGATCAGACCCGTGGAATATGCGATGTTGGATAGAATGGTGCAGAGTGTTCGGCTTTTAGGCCCCACTAGTTCAATCGCTGGAAAATTAATTTAAGTGTTAATAAATAAATTGATTGTCAATTACTGTGCAAAACTAATTTTTTTTTCGGTGTTTCAAGATGATACGGGCTTGGTTTTTTGGGTTAGGTATTTATGTTATTAGCCAAGAAAGGGGCCATAGGACTACACGGTACTCCGTGAATCTATGCGATGGCTGGCTACTTCTCTTGTGGTAAACAGAGGACATGACCTCATCAATGGGATGTGTCTTCCGGTCACTAACCTCTAAAACTGGTGTGATTTAAAAAAGAATAGTGAGTTACCTAAAACATAAGGTGTGGTCATAATAGCAGGGACAGTGAACCCCACGCCGAATCTGTAGATGCACCAAATCACGTAGTTCTGAGAGAAGGCTGTAGCTACTCCAAAGATGCACTCAATTAGAAGGTAGATGAAGAAGGAGGGTTTCCTCCCGATAGTGTCCTGGAGGTAGCCGAAGATATAGTTGCCGATGATGCCCCCAACAGCCAGGAGGACTAGGCCGAGGGTTGGGTAGAAGTCGCCGTGGCAAACCAGGTCCCACTGTTAAAAATAAGATTTTTTAGTAGCTATATAGGCGGTCACAACATTATAGTTCTACGAGGAAGTAACTAGTACTTATCCGGTCTATTGTTTAACTTAACAGCTAAGGCAACTAAACAGACAATTCGAAATGCAGCAGCTATCATGTGACTCATGAACTCGTCTGCCTAGGTGTAGCAAGACAAGAGGTATCTTGGTAATGATAATTGTCAGTTTGTTTTCCAGGTCATTATTGTCATACCATCATCATGCCTGTAATCCCCGAAGAATTGGGCCACCTAACAGTGTACCCACATTTCGCCAGTTAAGCTTAAAAGGCTCATAAATTGTATTGTATAAAAGGCAATAACTCCACGTCCAAAGCGCTCATTTTATTACGTACGGAAGTCCTTTGTGATAGGTTGTGAGCCTATTGGCTAGGTCTTAAGAATAATTTCATGTTTACAATCGACAGTACAAATATTTGTCAGGTGTAGGTATAGGACCTACCTCTGTGACCACGGTGCTTTTATAGACGCTCTTCTCATAATTCCAGCCGTTGGTGCAAGGTATCACTTCTGCTGGAGAGCCTTTCAGAGATTTCAAACCACCCTCAATGCCCTGGTAGTTCTTCGCGATGTCGCTATAGTTCAGTTTGTACATGGTGCACTCAGAATACTGTAGTTCACCATTCTTTAGCTCCATTGGGATACTAGAAAACGATGCATGAAAAATCAATACTTCAAAAATTAAAAGTCGAATTCTCTCAAACAACTTTAGTACTAAGTCATGAAAGTTCAGTCCGAATGCTACACAAAATTTTGTTTTGTAAGATATGTAGTAGGACAAGATCTTTTAAAATCTCCACTAGGCTGGGAAGCGCTGCTGGTAAAGTAATAAAGAAGACGCTGTCTATTTAGAAAGCAAAATTTGAGGACGTTACGAACATCCGGTTATCCGGTAGCGTGGACTGGTCGTCTAGTTTTTTGAACATTTTACTTCAAGCATATTAGTTTGTATTTAATTTCAATTGTTAAGCATGCGAAGCAGTTCTCACCTCAAATTCTTGGCAAGACTAACATCCGATATGATGTCTAATTCGGGCACCCGACACCAGTGCTCGACATGTGCAGCCATGAACAGCTGCGAGTATGCATGGAACCCGCAAGGAATCACCGCTGGTAGTAGGATCAGGTAGATCACCATCTTCTGGTACCTTCCGAACTGGCCCACGTCTTCCAGGATGGCGTCGAAGTCCATGCTGGGAGTTTCTGTACCTATGTAATTTGAATGAATTATTACACACACATAATATCACGCCTTTAAACGGATAATATGCCACAGCTATTACCATGAATTTAGCAAGCCTCTGCCAGCAAACGGCTGGGCAGGTGATGAGGATTTAAGACCCATCCGGAGTCGAAATATTTTATTGGTGAGATTAGGCATTCAGATTTAAATAACCTATCTCATAAATCGTGTTGTCTGTTTGAGATCGAATTATTGTTCTAGTAATGATCTAATCGGTATCTTGACCCCGGATTTTGAAAGCCTGAGGAATATAGATATACTTACTTCGCTAGCTGTTGGCAAGATCGCGGTTCAGACTTGTTATTTTATTTTCTGCCACAGAATTATTTTATTTGAATTCGGGAGGTCAACTTCCACGACTTCTACATTCGATCATCTTTTTGCTCTTGTCGCATTCTACTTGGGTCAGCGGAACACGTTTTATTCTGCCATTCTTCGGTCATCATTTACTCTTTCATACCATTTCTCACACAATCCATCCATTAACATATCCATCATCTTCTCTCGTCTATTTCATCATCATCATCATCATCATTTCAGCCGAAAGACGTCCACTGCTGGACATAGGCCTCCCCTAAGTGTCGCCACATTGACCGGTCCCGTGCGTCTCGCATCCAGCGGATCCCCGCAACCTTCACCAGGTCATCGGTCCTCGACTCCTCGTCTAATTATTAAACAAATAACATCAGAAAATTCTTTGTCGGAGGTAATTAATGCTTCGTGATATTCAGGAGATTATTAATGGGTGTTGGTAACTTACCTTATTTCTATGCAATTGAACTCAGAACTGCACAATCTTCATAGTCCTCTCTTCGAAACGCAATTGTCGACTGCCAGATTGTGCAAACGTTGCTACATACCTACTTCTCATATTTACAGACCCTAAACACTGCCGCCAATACAGGCTGATGCCAATGTAGTTTTTTTGTCAGTTTTTTTTTAATAGCCTGTACTGTCCCACTGCTGGGCGAAGGCCTCTCCCAATTCCTTCCAAGTGCTCTTTTCCTGAGCCACCTCAAACCAGCCCTCATGGTGTGCGTCCAGATCGTCTCGCCACCTCTTTCTGGGCCGGCCTCGGCGGCGCCGTCCGTCTTTTTTGTCAGTTAAGCAATTTTTTTTCCTACAAGTTTCTAGGATTTGTCTTAAAAAAACTCAAGTGGTATTCAGCTGCAACTATTTAGACTGAAAACTGACCCTACTAACATAGTTCGGGAAAAACCTACGCAGATGATGATTTGGCGTACCGTTTATAAGTACCATCTCTACCTTCCCCGTGGGGCATTAAAGGCGGCGTTATCATGTCTTGTTTAATTATTTGGCCAATGCAATGGGTTTATTAGACAAAAGGTAGGTCTGTATGAGTATGCAGGTGGCGTTCCATGTGTTCTTTTTGTACGCCTCGTGCGTGACAGATACCTAATTCTCAGGGATCTATATTGGACACACTGGATGGTAAAGTTGAAGAACCGGGTGTCATGGCTTACTTTTAGTTGAAAGTAGCCAATCAACTGCTGTTGGGCTGTACCTATTAGGCTGTTCTAGAATTTAATCTATAAATGAGGCATTGGTGGATACTGCTTTTTTTCTTCACAGAAAATCAAACTACATGTAGATAAAATGGGATGCGCGTGGGCAATTATCCCATTCGTGGTCCAGTCAGTCAATTCGATTAACGGCATAATTGGAGCGGGTAAAGGACTGTTCCCTGAATGCCCACCCAAGGTCGGGAGCTTGTGGTACTACCGACTTGTGCGTTATCCATTGAAGACTTTGTTTGTAACGAGCCATCATTTGGAAGAAGGTAACCGTCAATGGATAACGAATGATAAATTGAATCTGTAGGATATGGTACCCCAAGGTTTCGTCATGGTCTTTATTTTATTAAGTTCCTGGGCTATTTGTAGTTTCGCACGTTATTTATCTTTTAAGGGGGCCCACTCATAAAGCATTTGATGAACTATAATGTTCCAACGCCTTGGAAAAAGACTTACTTTGACAGAGTGGGCACAGTGGAGTGGGCCACGTAGGGCGGGTTAGTTGATTTTTTGGTCTCTGTGTCTTCTCAGCGTGTAAATCATCAAAAATATACTTGGCTCAAAATTTAGCTATGCGAACTCTGCTTGCTGATGCACTCATAAGATCGTCAAGTGCGCATGGTATACAGCGCAAGATGGAAGGTGGGCCATTGTCTGCGGAGACACGCCGCATTTAATTAATTTAAATTTTATTTAATATAAATTTTGCGAGTTCGATCCCCGCACGGAACAAATATTAGTATGATGGCCTATATTTCGGGTCTGGGTATTTGTGTATGTGAGTATAGGTACAGGAGAAATTCCTAGTGTGGGGCAACGTTTTTCTAAAAAAAAAATATTACACGAGATATGAGCTGTCGATGAACCCCCATCTTAAGATATTGTATTGGTTACGACCCACTTTACCAGGGAGATTAAGTACCAGGGGGTCTAAAATGGCCACTTATGCAGATCATAATGTGAATTGCGTTTAAAAGCGTAAAATGGACCTTTCCTATTAAAAACTGCGTCTGTGACTATTTTACGAATGTTAACGCAATTCATATTATTTTCCTATTATGATGTATTTTACTAAATTGTTACAGACGCAGTTATTATGATGAAAGGTCCATATTTTACGCTTTTTAACGCAATTCATATTATGATCTGCCAAAGTGGCCGTTTTAGACCCCCTGGTCTTTAGGTAGGTGGCACTGGCCTGTGGCTGTGGCACCAATGCAGAGTTACATGGTACTAAAAGGTTATTTGGGATCAAAAATACTATTGGATAAGAAAACTTATATTTATTTTAATTAATAAATAAGTACATCAATTCAGTCCTCATAAACTGTGTCTCCATAAACGACGAAGATAAATCGTAGAAAATATGAATAGGTTTACATTTAGGTAGAAGATTGTTTAATAAATTATATTTGTTACATTATATTTAATCATGACCGATGACCTGGTGAAGGTTGCGGGGATCCGCTGGATGCGAGACGCACGGGACCGGTCAATGTAGCGACACTTAGGGGAGGCCTTTGTCCAGCAGTGGACGTCTTTCGGCTGAAATGATGATGATGATATTTAATCATGTGGTAAAGCTAAATTCACATAATTTTCATAACATTTAAAATAAGAAGTGCAAAATCCTGTGACGCTAAATGCCCGACAGTGTAAAATCAATTCTGTTCCTTAAATCTTATGGCACATCTTGCGGTACCACTCGGGGTCATTCTTGGCAACCGACTCTGGTCTTCCATCCTTATGTCTGTAGTGGAACTCGGACACTCCTCGTCCGGGCACGTTGTTCACGACGAACTTACAGAACCGCTCCACCATACGCGCGTCCCAATCGGACGATACGTAGTGGATTGACTCGTATTCGACTAGGACCTGTAATAAGTGGAAAAGATTGTATTAGTGTTGATCCTTGGACATTATGGACTTCATCATCATTACCAAGTTTCAGCTTATGGAAAGTTACCCTGTAGAATATACAGACGCCAGCTCATCCAGCTATCCAAAGCATCAGGTTCAAGGGATTGGGGGAATTGGTCAGTTTCAGGTAGCTAGATTTGCTGGCACATTTGTCTGCACGTAGGTTTTTCCAAGTTATTTAAAGAAGACGTTACGTACGACGTTCGTTGACGTTGACGTATTTAGAGTTAGGGTAATTTCAAGACGGCACGGTTGGCGCAGTGGCTAAGCGATTAGACTGCTGCTCTGAGTGTCGCGGGTTCGATCCCCGCACGGAACAAATATTTGTATGGCCTACAGATAGTTGTTCCGGGTCTGAGTGTTTGTGTATGTGAGTTTCAATGTTTGTAAACGCACCCACGATACAGGGGAAATTCCTAGTGTGGGGCAACGTTTTTTTAAAAAAGAAGAAAGAAGAAGAAGAAAGAAGGGGGGGGGGGGGTGTACATGATGATCTTGGGTATGGGACCCAGACATTTAAAAACGTGTACCTGAACAGTGTACTCCTCGTCTCCCGCCCCGATCGTGAACGCGTAGTCTCTAGGAGCGATCCCATTTTCTCCATGTTGGTAGAGCTTCAGGTCAACCCATTTTACTGGCAGCACCTCGCCGTTTGGAAGCGAGATCACACCAAGTTCTAAGCTGAAATCACAGTCAATAATATTAAAATATTTTATCGCTTTACAGTGTTAAAAGGAGGTTTTCAGTTAATTATTACTGGCCTTTATTTATTTTTGAATTCTTTTTTATTAGAATGATGTGTGTCACTGTCTGTATTGTCAATATATAATAAAACTATTAATATTCTTGCTGTATAAATATTCTTTAATTTTGATGATGGTAATTGAAGTTTCCCACCTCAATATGGTAGCAGAGCGTTCACGAATTTAAAGAATTATAACTATTATAAGTACCTACCTAACAAATACTAGTAGATTTTGATATTTCTGAAAAAATTCTTACGATCTCAAGATGTCGACAGCGACAAGCTGCAAAATCGATATTGGTCGTTTAGAAGGAAAAGAAAATTGGTCAACGTGGCGATGTAAAGTTTTGTTGTTGCTGAGAGGTTCTCCTGGAGGCTTAGATGCTATAAATGGAAAAATAAAAGAGCCTGTTCAACCAGACACGACAGCATCTCCTGATGATTTTGCTAAGTATGAAAAGGAGCTACAAAGGTATAATGAAATAGACAGTGCAGCAATGTTAATTTTGATGGCCAATATGTCAGATGTTACTCTACAAAAAGTGATGAGGTTGAAGACAGCAAAAAAGGTCTGGGACGAACTACACACTTTATTTGACGGCACATCTGAAGACAAGAGCTACATTCTTTGCTACAGTTTCTTCGGATATCGTAAGGATTCTTCACATGACATGTCTATGCACATTTCAAAGCTGAAACAATTATGGCACGAATTAAAAGAAGAACTAAAGAAAGGTGAAGAAAAATGTGATCTTCCAGAAATTTTACTAATTTGTAAAATACTAGAAACACTACCTGATGAAAGTTACTTCTCTTTCAAGTCAAGTTGGATGCTAATGTCTAAAAAAGATAGAAACATCGACAATTTAACAGCTCAAATTTGCGCTTATGAAAGGTCACTCACAACCAAAGAAGGAAATACTGAGGCATTGATTGCTCAAAGCCATAAACATATTAAAGTCAAGAAGAAATGCGGCTATTGCGGAATATTTGGTCATAAAGTCAGAAAATGTCATAAGTGGATATCGGACGGTAAACCTCCTAAGCCACTTAATCCATCTACAAGTCAAATTCGAGATACGAATATGACAATTGCGCTGATGCAGGTTAAGACCAATGAAGCGGTCAATATTATTGAAGGAGATCTTGAAAATTGGTACGTGGACAATGGTGCAACAAGCCATGTTACTGGACGGAACGATATATTTTCAAGTTTTCAATACTTCAATAACAACCAAACGGTAACAACTGCTAATGGCTCTACAACACAAGCAATTGGTAAAGGTACAGTTGATTTGATAGCCGAAGTAAATGGTAGACAAGAGAAAATTAGACTATGTGATGTATGGTATGTACCAGAGATACGAAGAAATTTATTTTCTGTACTCGCTGCACAAGACAAACTTGAGAACAGTGTTTTCATATCGGAAAGAGAATCTTGTTTATTGAAAGTTAAAGATAAAATATATTTCATTGGCAAACGCGTCAAGAACGGAGGTCTCTACAAGCTGAATGCGCAAGCTATTAGAAACGTAACACCTGAATTGAACACTCTGTCAACAGAAAATATTTTACAACTTTATCATGAAAGATTAGCTCACCAGAATAAAAGACACGTTAAAGAAATTATTGAAAAAGAATTTGGTATTAAAGTCAAACTCGATTCTGAATTATGCACAGGATGTGTTTATGGGAAGGCACACAGACGTAAATTTGGAACTAGAGAAAGATCTAAAGCACCAGGCGAGATTATACACACTGATGTATGTGGTCCGTTTCCTAATTCATTCAAAAAGTTTCGTTATTTTGTACTATTTAAAGATGACTACAGCAAATATCGTCAAGTTTACTTTATTAAGCATAAATACGAGGTCAAAGAAAAACTCGTGCAGATGATCAAAGAAACGAAGAATGCTGGACATGAGATAAAAACAATTCTAAGCGATAATGGTGGAGAGTTTAATAATGAGGCCGTTAGAAAAGTTTTGGAATCCAATGGTATTCTACAACGCTTAACAATGCCATATACGCCTGAACAAAATGGGTGTAGTGAAAGGGAGAACAGAACTCTCGTTGAAGCTGCTCGTACTATGATGTATGCACACGAAGAACTTCCACTTGCCTGTTGGTCAGAGCTTATCAATATTGCCGCTTATATTTTAAACAGAACTGGACCGACAACTGTAGAAGGAAAGTCACCATTTGAGTTATGGTTTGGTAAAAAGCCTGAAATCAAACATTTGAGAGTTATTGGAACAGAATGTTATGCTCATATTCCTAAACAAAGACGTACAAAATTGTCGAAGAAAACTCAAAAATGTATACTCATTGGATATGATGGTGATGATGGTTACCGGTTACTGAGTTACAAAAATGGTTCTACAACATTAATCAGATCAAGAGATGTAACGTTTAATGAATCTATCATTAGATCAATTGGGTTAGAATCCGATGTCGATACAACAAAAGAAGAAAATTCTGCGACTGACATAGAGATTCACTTTCCAATGACGAATGAAAATCATCCAGTTTTTGATGCAAGGGAGGATGTATCACGTGATGAAGGTATAGCAAGTATGCCTCAAATCCCGAATGATGTTCCTATTCCCAGCTCTGGAGAAGACATTCAATCTACGTCAAATGATGTGAATGATATCCCTAATATAGAAGATGAATATTATGTTACACCAGAAGACTCTGATAATGAGCAAGCCTCTTCTGAAGAAACCCATAATACAAGAGTACTTCGAGACAGATCAGCTTTACGGATACCAGTGCGATTTGAAGACTATATTATGTCTGCTATTGTCAATGAGGGTGAGGAACCTAAGACATACAAGCAAGCATTAAAAAGTCTGCACAATGCAAAATGGCTAGAAGCAATGGAAAACGAGATGAAATCTCTTGAAGAGAACAATACTTGGATTTTAGTAGATCGACCAAAAGATCGTAAGCTAATTTCTTGTAAATGGCTCTTCAAAATCAAAACTAATGCTGACGGAAGCCTTGATAAGTATAAAGCTCGACTAGTAGCACGAGGTTACACTCAAGAAGAGGGTGTCGACTATTATGACACATTTAGCCCTGTTGCAAGAATGACGACAATCAGATCGATTCTGAGTATCGCTGCAAATGAAGGATTGACTCTATCTCAATTTGACGTAGTCACTGCCTTTTTGAATGGTTTGTTAGATGAAGACATCTATATGTCTCAACCAGAAGGCTTCAGTGATGGAACAAACAAAGTCTGTAAATTGAAGAGAAGTCTGTATGGTCTCAAACAATCACCTAGATGCTGGAACAAATGCATTGTTGATTATCTAAAAACGATTGAATTTAAGCAATGTGTTACTGATCCATGTTTATTCATACGGAACAGAAGAGGAAATAAAATCATACTGGCACTATATGTGGATGACGGACTTATAGCTTCCACAAATCAAAAAGATGCTGTGGAGCTTATGGCAGAACTAAAACAAAAGTTCAAGATAACAACAAAGCCAGCTTCTCACTTTCTTGGTTTAGAAATTTACAAAGACAATGATGGTTCAATAAGTGTTTCACAAAAGCATTATGCTCAAAAGATTTTAGAACGCTTTGGTATGAGTGACTGTAAACCGGACAGTACTCCAATTATTAAAGAAGAAGCACAACCAGATACGAAAAAGGATAACGACCATAAGTTTCCTTACAGAGAAGCTGTTGGTGCTCTGGCTTACCTAATGACAGGAACCAGACCAGACATTTCCTATGCTGTAAGCGTCGTATCTAGATCACTTACTAATCCCTCAAGTCAAGATATTCATAAAGTCAAACGTATTCTTAGGTACATAAAAGGAACATTAGATTGTACTATTGTGTACAAGAAAGGATACAAACATGGAATTTTAGAATGTTTTAGTGACTCTGATCATGGTGGAGATAAAAACACAGGACGTTCAACATCTGGAATCATATGTATGTACGCAGGCGGAGCCATCTCATGGGCAAGCCGTAAACAATCATCAGTTGCTATCTCAAGCACGGAAGCTGAGCTTGTTGCAGCTAGCGAAGCAGCACGTGAAATCGTATGGCTGAAGAGATTGTTCAACGAAGTCACTAAACTATATGAAACTCCTTCTCTTCAGATTGATAACGATGCAGCTATTAAGCTATCGCAAAACCCAGAGCTCCATCGTCGAACCAAGCACATTGCGATAAGACATTTTTATGTCAGAGAACTGGTCACTAATAATGAGCTAAAGGTAAAATATGTTCCAACAGAATACCAGTGTGCAGATATATTGACAAAGCCTGTTCATAAGCCCAGGTTGAAACAAATATCTAATATGATTGGCTTGATGGTGTATTAATTAACCAAAAAGGGAGGATGTTAAAAGGAGGTTTTCAGTTAATTATTACTGGCCTTTATTTATTTTTGAATTCTTTTTTATTAGAATGATGTGTGTCACTGTCTGTATTGTCAATATATAATAAAACTATTAATATTCTTGCTGTATAAATATTCTTTAATTTTGATGATGGTAATTGAAGTTTCCCACCTCAATATACAGAACCTATAAGTTTTTAAACTGACATGGTCATTAACACTATTATTAACCGGGAGGATGGGTTACAATTGTCGAAGCCCTGGAATCCAGTGGTTCAACTGTGTAAAAACCGAAAAAAGTTCGCGAGTGGACACAGTGAGTTTTGTGTGTCTGGAACAGAATCGTGTAGTAAGTGACAATGGTAGTGTTAACTGGTACGGAACGCAAAAAACGAACAAGAAAGAGGGTAGACCAAACATCTACCTGCAATGACTTACGCCAACCCACTTACGTATCAGGACACAGAAGCATTGTTAAAACACGGAATTATTCACATACACACAGACACACACACCCAACTTATACTGACAGGCACGCTCATACACACACACACACACACAAACAGACACACACACACACAAAGACACACACCCACTTATACTGACAGACACGCTCATACACACACACACACACACAATCTCTAAGTTTACTCTCTTTTTAATTTCTTATTTTTAACTTTTTATTTTAATTTAACTTTAATATTTAAAAAATATTGTGTTAATTATCACGCTGTACAAAATAGGGAGGGGCGGAGTCTTCTACTACAGGCATTATTTGTCTAAAAGAAGATTCCGAACACAACAATA
The DNA here is from genome assembly GCA_949316265.1 of Diarsia mendica. Classification (NCBI taxonomy): domain Eukaryota; kingdom Metazoa; phylum Arthropoda; class Insecta; order Lepidoptera; family Noctuidae; genus Diarsia; species Diarsia mendica. Next base: position 2,954,340 of record OX438904.1, read on the forward strand.
ATTGTAAACCAATTATTTGACACAATAAATTTTATTTTATTTAAAAAAAAAAAATGGCTTCAGTATATCCGTGATAATCCATGGTGCTTGTAACAGCGCCGAAATATCGGGAACTCGAAACAAAAAGTAAACATAGTTTATAACACATTTGCTCGTAAAGGGCCTCTTATTTCACCAATTTCAATATCGTAATGTATGTCATTACGTACTTGTGCGTAATCGTAAAGTAAAACGCACGAGTTTCTTTCTAATAAATAAGGTAACACGTACGGTTTAACATGCTCCGTCTAAAACCAACAGTACTTTTTTAAATCTTAAGAAAAAAAAAGCAAAGAAAGCAAATCAAAAAGTTTTTATGTCAGAAAAGTGGTCAATATTTTATGAATAAAATTAACTTTGGGAGATAAAATATAAAAAATAAACATTTAATTCTTTAATTTAATTCATTTTGACAGTAAATTACATCTGTAACAGAAACAAAAAAATATTAATTTACTTTATTAGTAATACTGGCTGTTTTTGTACCGTTGCCTTAAAAAAAAAAGCACTGATGCCCGCGCATCGCTAATTTGTGAACAAATAAAAGATTTATTCGTTTAAGAAAGTCCGAGTTTTATTTATTTCCTCGCAAATGTGTTATAAAACGTCGTATGACACATACGTGCGCTTTGATAATTACAGCCTCTGCTCTCTTGTAGCCCTCGCCTACGGCTCGGGCTAGCAATATCGCCTCGGCTGTAATTTTCAACTTACCGCACTTATATCATAATGTACTATTAAATACCCCGTTTTCAGTACTAATAATTTATTTTATCGCTTTTATCACGTAAACTATACTCGTTTGGTAACCTGACCTGTTATTTATTAGATATTCGATAGTAAGGTTTGGTTCTCAGAGACACCACTTCATCAAACTCGGGATATTTGTATGACAGGCAGAACCAAGCTTTGCATGGCGTTAGGTCCCATTCCTAACCTCGGGAGTTGCGATTTAGGTACGTTATGCCGATGCGATACGCTGACTTGTTTTTCTTGGCGTGCGTGAGAAGTCACAGTCAACTCGCGTGTGCTGATGGTCAAATAGTAAGACTAGTCCTATCCATTAAAATGTTTGTGATTGAATACAATGTCAGATTGTACCAGTCACGGAGTCTGAATTTGTATCCGGTTGATGACAATATAGGCTCGCCCCATATTACATGGGACTAATTAAGAAGGTAAGTACGCCACTGCCTAAACCATCGATGATTAGTCGTGATGTTTATTGCTAAGAAGTAGGTACTTACATGGAAGCAGTGGACGGCTGGCAGACCACTCCAACGCTGATGTTAGTCCCGTTCTCCAGGAAGATGTGGTGGAACGCGTACCGGTGCATCAGGGTCCAGTCACGCTTCTGACCTGCACCAACAAGGTTTAGTATTGAGTGGCAAACAAGCAGGAGGCTTTCATACGAAGTCTACGAGAATCATTCATTAATATGCGTACAGCCAAGGAGTGGAACTTCCTGCCTGCGCCGGTTTTCCCGAGTTCATATAGGTAATCCATTCTATTTATAGGTCGCGAGTAAATAGGCTTCTTCTGAGTAAGCTCATTCCATCGTTGACCTCATCTTTGCCGTTAGGGCAAGATTGCGGTCAAGAGTAAGCACACGTCAAATAAAACAAAATCTACGGCTGTCTCTTAGCTTTTATTTCATACTAGCTGAACCCGCGCATGCGTTGCAATGCGTTTTTCCTACCTACCTATCTACTACCCTACCTACCCTACCTACCCTACCTACCCTACCTAAAAAAAAAAAAAAAAGTATCCTATGTCCTTCTCCTGGTTCTTAGCTACCTCCCTACCAATTTTCATCTAAATCCGGCCAGCCGTTAATTCTTGAGTTATAAATGGTGTAACTAACACGACTTTCTTTTATATATATAGATTCCCATTGCTTGAGGCCAGGCCTCGGTTCTATGAGAGCGTATCGCGTTGTCACCTTTGTGCTATTGAGTACGATGTGCTGGCCAGTGACAACCCAGAGATTTGTGAATTTAAGTTTTTTTTTCTGCGAGTATTTGCAATCAGGCTAAGACAGAAGAGCAAATATCTGTTCTGTGATGCTGTCGATTTTAAGTTTTCTAAAGAGCTGCTTATTTCTGGGTCTTACCAAAACTATGATCCCTGAACGAAGGAAGTGAGTACTCAAAGGATTCGTTTTCAATCTTGAACTTGCATTTCAATGTGCCGAACTGCTCGTAATGAGACTGATGAGCCCTGCAACAGGAAATGTATAATCAAATTAATTACGATATCTGGTTACGCCAACACGGTGTTGGCGTGTAATAAATAAATATAATGCTTGACGTTGGACATTTGAACTGACTAGGATGCCAGGTTGGCTTTGCCGTGTTGAAAATGTCCAGCAATCGCTTCTTGGACTTTGCACCTGCCGCGGCTAAGGAAACTCAACCAGTATGAAGTTCCACTGGTCGCTGCGCATCTCGTGACTATGTTCATGTCATGAGAAAGGTAGAAGAAAAATAAAACCAAGATGGCGACTCCGTGAATATTCGCCTAGCGTGCGGTCCGTTGACAACTCTTCGGAAAAGATCTTTCTCTGAGTTTCTCTGATCTTCTGTGTGCCGCGTCATCGCATCTACAGCTAAATTATTGCTGAGATCTTCGCCATAAATAAAACCCGCGGGTCCATTGGCCCACCGCATCTGGACTAACATTTTCGAACTATAAACTTTGGTGTGTGTAGTGAACTTGAGTGCAGTTGAAGCAGTCCCTCTGGAGCTGATCGCAGACGTGGACAGCAAGGTAAGCCTTCCTGAGTGTCTATAGGTTTTTCTAACTGTTCACCGTCAGGCTATTGTAATTTCTGGAATATATTTCGACTCAGCGCCCCTCCATTTTGAGGCTACCGCAACGTATAGTTTTGGACCAGTAATTTAAAATCGAACGTCGAACTATACGAACCATTTGATCCTTCGGCCGGATAGATTTGTCCTATAAGCTAGAAAAATCTAGAAATTATTTACGTAAAATTGCATATCGTTTTAGGAAACTCGTCCTTATTGCATTATACGTAAGGTCTAATATCATCCGCATTCTTTATCGAAGTTCCGCTACATTGCATATTTTTAGTGGTGTAGGTACTTACACATTAATATTACTAAGTCTTATCAAGTCTTAAATTCTTTAACTATTACAGTGATTTGTGTCGTGAAATAGGGTACTTATTTTCCGAGAACTGCGCGTTACAAGCCAACATTTGGTATAATAGCGGGTAGATTCGTGGGTAGTATACCGCTTGTTCGACAAACAGCGTGTTTGGGGTTCGCACAACGGTTGAGTTGAGTGACCTACTTTCGTACCAAGATTGACCTTGAGTCCGGGAACCGCAATCATGACTGAACGGTCATTGAACTTTGTTATGATTGATTTAGTATTATTTAACTGAAGTCTTATAGGTAAATGTTATCCTATTAAATCGCCTCGTATTGTACGAGTATTTAATCGCAATACAGTCCACTCCGCATTTGATTAAATTATTGCAATTTAGTTAAATTATTCTCAATAAATTTATTTTTAGATTACAACATTTTTACTGTTTATCTACACCGCACTTACATAACGTTACAGTTGTGAGATCACGGATAAGTTATTTCTGTATTACACGTACGTAAAGTAAGTTTTTAAATGGTTGGATATTATTTCCATACCTACTAAAACTAAAGTTGTTTTTTGAACTTTGGTTTGTTAATTCCCATCGCACCTATAAGTTATTTAGGTTCAGACGGTTTTGGTACATACTCTTGTGTTCATTCCGTTTTGAGTTACAAAGTTACATTAGATAATTATTTATCGAGATACCTACCTAGGTATATTCTCGCATCGCATTTATTTTCTGTTTACCATAATATACTTCATCCTTTGTTGTAAGTGGTTGCCTATCGGAAGGTTTCGTACGGGACATATTATTTATATCGACCTACCTACTTACCGAATAGGATTATAGTATTTGTAAACAGTTGTTATTGTAGCCATCACTAAGTTATTGTGATAGTTCATTCGCACGGTCGGAGTAGTGATTCCGTACCTATTTGTTTAATTGTGTTATTTTGTTGGTCTTTTGCTTACGCGTTCCATTAGGGTTCCGCGTGCTAAGGCGAAAGTTGGTTCCGTACACAATTATTTAAATAGCTGATTTATTATTTTTAAATTCAGTTGTTTACCGCACCTTGCTGCCATTTGTTGGTACTAGGGTTCCGCAGGTCAGGAAAAGAGGTTCCTACTTATTTTATTGTTTTTACCTCATCAAGCATTTGTTTCTTTTGTTTGATTCATAGTTTTCGTACTAGCTTGTTAGGGTTCCGTGTTTTGAGAGTTAAGTGGGTTCCGAATTGATATTTTTTGTGTAAATTTATTATTGAGTTCTATTCTATTGTAAGTTATAATGGAAGATTTAAAATATAAATTAAAAATGTATGAAGGCAAACGCGCCGCATACTTTGCTCGTGCACAAAGGTTATTTGATTCTATAATAGACCTTAGGACCGACAAATCGCGGGACACTTTTATTGCGCAAGCTAAATCAATTGATCTAATTCGTACTGAAATTATATCTGTTATTGATAATATAAACATTATTTCATTGAAACTTAATCCAACGTATGAGGTTAATTATAGTACATTGTCTTCATTTGACGATCTGGCGTGCGAAATCAAAAATGTTTTGAGTTCCCTAACCACAACAAAAGAGTCTCATAACTCGAATGAGGCAGGATCTTCGCATATCAAAATACCTCGAATTGAACTACCTACCTTTGATGGTGACATTCAGAACTTTCCGTTTTTCTATGAGACATTTAAACGGGTGATTCATACAAACCCCGATCTCTCGGATTCTGATCGTATTCATTATTTGTTGGGTCATCTCAAAGGCAAAGCCAAAGGCGTGGCAGCCGGTATTGTTCCTGCTGCAGAAAATTATCGTGTTATCTGGGACGCGCTCATTGCTAAATATCAGGACAAGCGCGCATTAGCCGTTAATTATTTAAATCAGCTGTTTTCTTTAAAGTCAGCTGGTTCGTCGCCCGCTAATGTAGAAAAGGTTTTTGATAGGTACACCGCTATTGTGGCTGGACTCAATCAATTAAAAATCGACAACATGTCTGATTTTATTTTTATGTACGTGGGTCTTAAGTTAGTAGACTCCGACATCGCAAAACATTATGAAATGTCGCTTCGCACGTTAGAGGATCCTCATAGCGTAGACTACAATTATTTCGTGAAGTTCGTACGAGAACAGGTAAAAATTCTTTATCGCACCGCGCCGCAGAAGCCTGAGCGTTCGACGGCTGGCGCCAGCGGTAGACCCTCCCCCGCACCCTCTAGTAAGGTATCGCAGGTGTATGTAGCTACGTCACCTAAATGTTCGCTTTGTCAGTCGGTGCACACAAACTTATATAAATGTAGTGCCTTTTTAAAATTAAATGCGAATGACAAATTTAAATATATAAAAGATAATCGCTTTTGCGGTAATTGCCTTAGTAGTCAACACACCGTATCTAAATGTCAATCAGCACTCTCGTGCAAGAAATGCAACGGTAAACATCATTCCCTGTTACATTTTGATCAATCGCCGCCTCCACAACCGACACCCGCGCCAGCAGTCGGCGCCGCGCCGTCTGCCAGCGCCGTAGTCCAGACCCCGGATCAGGATCGCGTTTCTTTGTGTACTCATTCGGCTTCGGCTCATAATAGTACTCGCACTACGGAGGTTTTAGCTACTGCGAAAGTGTTAGTGGTAGGTAGAAAAGGGAAGGATTTTGTTGTTCGCTGTCTGTTGGACCCGGGTTCTCAGAAGAACTATATTACCACCCGATGTTGTCGTATGCTTGGACTACCAATACGTGACGATTCTATAGTCACGGTTAAAGGTATCGGTGGTACGTCTCAATCGGTCCGCGGTTCAGTCGACTTCACATTTAGCTCGCGCCTTCGCGCTCAACCCAAGTACTCGATCGAGGCACTGGTTCTCGACGAGATAACAGGACAGCTTCCATTGTGTCCGATAGATGTCGCTGATCTCAATAATATCGATTCGCATCTATTCGCTGATGATACTTGGGGAATGCCGGGGAATATTGACATTCTACTTGGAGTAAAGTTGTTTGCTAAATTATTGCAACCAAGTAAAGTTACTTCGACAGCTGGATATCCAGATGCTTTAGAGACTGTGTTAGGATATATCTTTATGGGAGACGCGCCTATTCTAGACTCTCCTACCGCTACGATGTCGTTTTGCGCTACGTCTTCTTTGGAAAACTGCGACTTGCGTAGATTCTGGGAGATCGAGGAAGTTCAAGCTTCTTCAATCACAAGTGTGGATGATAAACACTGCGAGCAGTTTTATTGTTCTACCACTACTCGCACCCCATCTGGCAAGTATGTCGCTGCTTTGCCATTAAAGACGGACGCTTCTGCGCTAGGAAACTCTTTCGAAATCGCTCGTCGTAGGTTTCTTAGCCTCGAACGTAAATTTAAATCACATCCTAAAGTCAAAATTCTATATGATGACGTCATTAAAGATTATTTAAAAAATAACTATATTTCTTTAGTGGAAGGAGTTTTGCCAGGTGAGGTCTCGTTCTATATCCCACACCATGCTGTCATTCGCGAGGACAAGACAACCACTAAGTTACGCGTGGTTCTTGACGCAAGCGCGAAGTCAGACAATGGCACCTCGTTAAATGACATCCTTTACGCTGGTCCCGTTCTTCAAGCGGACCTGCTAAATATCTTATTGAACCTGAGACTCTTCGCGGTAGCAATAACTTCTGACGTTAAAGCTATGTATCTTAAAATTGGAATTCGTCCTGAAGATCGTCCGCTTCAGCGAATACTCTACCGCTTTCACGAAGATGAAAATTTAAACATGTTTCAATTTTCAGTTCTACCTTTCGGCCTGAAGTGTTCTCCTTTTGTCGCGATTCGCACCATTCAACAATTGTGTAAGGACGAAGGGCACCAATTTCCTCTGGCCAGTGAGGTACTGAGCCGAGACATTTATATGGATGATATAGCAAGCTCTACCTTTAATGTAGAGCAAGCAATAGAGTCATCTCACCAATTGATTAAAATATTTTCACTTGGTGATTTTGAGTTGACCAAATGGTCAAGTAATAGCGCTGAAGTCCTTCAGGCTATTCCCGAGTCATTGCGACTCTCGCACAGTGTCGATCTAAGTAAGGATCCGACCCTGAAAATTCTTGGGCTACGCTGGTTTCCCGACCATGACTATTTCGCATTCCAGGTCAACCCTGATGTTCGTCCTTGTACAAAAAGGAATATCTTGTCGTCTATCGCTCGTCTCTTTGATGTATTGGGATTAGTCGCGCCCATGATTTTGTACGCTAAGTTACTGATCAAGGATTTGTGGCTTGTCAAAATAGGATGGGATGAGGTCCCACCGAACCGCATTGTTCGCCTTTGGGAACAATTTCAAGTTGAGTTACCTGAAGTTTCTCAGCTAAAATTCGCACGTCATATTGGCGTTATTGAAAATTGTAAGCTATCCATAGTTGGCTTTGCGGATGCCAGTGAGAAGGCTTACGGCGGTGCTGTCTATGCCCACGTAGTCAAGCCAGACGGTGACATCGTCATCTCACTGGTATGTGCAAAGTCCAAAGTCGCACCTCTTAAGGTTATTTCGCTAGCTCGTTTGGAGCTATGCGCCGCACTCCTTTTATCAATTCTGATCAAACGAGTTTTCGTTCTCTACTCCGCCCGATACGCCATTGAGGCTGTCGTGGCGTTCTCAGATTCGACTGTAACTTTAAGTTGGATTCATTCTTCTCCACATCGCTGGCACACTTATGTGGCCAATCGCATCTCTAAAATCCAAGAAAACTTATCGTCGGAGCACTTCTTCCATGTCAAGGGATCTGAGAACCCAAGTGACTGTCTTTCTCGTGGCTTAACACCGGCCCAGCTAGTTCATCATCCACTGTGGATGAGTGGACCGCCATGGCTTAAAACACCCCGACACGAATGGCCCGTGAAGCCATTTGTATCCGGTGAGGTGCAAGAGCTGCCAGAGATGAAGCCTGTGGCTCTACCCTCTGTTACGAAAGCAGACTCTTCTGATACAGATACCAGTTCTCTAACTGAAGACATTCTGTACCATCGTTCTAGTAGGTTTTCCTCTTGGATGAAATATCTAAAAACCATTTGTTTTGTTTATAAATTTCTCAAACGTCTCCCGAAGGGACCCGTTACCGCATCGGACTTGGAGTTCGCTGAATTAGTAGTGTGGCGCTCTGTTCAGCGGATCCATTTCGAATCAGATCTCGATCGCATAAACCGCAAACAATTATGTTCAAAGCCATTACAGAAACTTAGTCCGTTTCTGCATAATGGACTTATTCGCGTTGGTGGACGCTTAGCCAACTCTGAGTTAGACTTTGATTCGCGTCACCAAATTTTACTTCCTCGACAGGACCACGTAGTGGAACTTTTAGTTTCCTACTATCATATCAAGAACTTTCATACAGGTCCGAACTTGCTTCTGTCTCTTTTGAGACAGAGGTATTGGATTCTGTCCGCACGACGTATTGTTCGTCATATAACTTTTAACTGCAATATTTGCTTTCGCGCTAAGCCACGACCGGTTTTTCCAATCATGGCTGACCTGCCGCAGTCACGTGTTGAAATCGCTCCTAAAGCATTTTCACACACTGGGTGTGATTATGCTGGTCCGCTCATGATAACATCTGTGCGCGGCAGAGGCCAAAAGAGTCGTAAGGCTTACATATGTCTTTTTACGTGCTTGACAACGCGTGCTTTGCATCTAGAAGTTGCCTCAGATCTCAGCACCGCGAGCTTCTTGTCAGCACTAAAACGTTTTATTTCTCGCCGTGGTCCCATCGAGTGTCTGTATACGGACAACGGCACCAATTTCATTGGTGCTCGTTCTTATCTTCGCGATCTCTACCAATTCTTGTCGCAAGAATATCGCCCCTATTGGGAATTGGAACTGGCAGAGCATAAAATAACTCTTAAAACCATCCCATGTAGAGCTCCACATTTTGGTGGATGCTGGGAAAGTGAGGTAAAGAGCGTAAAAACGCATCTTCTGAAGGTCGTCGGTCAACAAATACTCACTTTTGATGAGCTTAACACTATGTTAGCTCAAGTCGAAGCTTTGTTAAACTCTCGACCACTTTATGCACTAAGCTCAGATCCGTCAGAACCTACCGCTCTAACACCTGCACATTTCCTTAATACGAAACCGCTTGTGTTTTTACCCGCTCGCGAAATTACTGAAACGCGTTTACACCTTATTTCACGATACGAGTTAACTGATCAACTCGTTCAATCTTTTTGGAAGCGGTGGCGCAATGAATATCTGCACACCCTCCAAACAAGGCAAAAATGGAACACTCCCTCTAACCCAGTGCGGGTTGGTATGGTCGTTGTTTCAATGCAAGATAATATCATGCCCTTGCACTGGCCGTTAGGTTTAATTACTAAAATCTTTCCGGACAAAAAAGGGATCTGCAGAGTCGCATCAGTGAAGGTACAAGGTGGAATGCTTCAGAGCAGGCCGATTGTTAAATTGTGCCCTCTCCCTACTCAGTAAGCATTAATCAGCTTATCGTATTTTAGGTTAGGGTTAGGTCAATTTAGTAATATAGCTAAATTTTCTTTCTTTTTTTTTTTTTTATAATTCAGTTTAAATTTTTGTTAGGTTTCCTCCATAGAGGTAGAGTTTTCGCGACGATATGCAATTATTATTATAATGACGCTTTCTTCGGTGTTTCGAAAGTAGGATCTTTCAAACCGGGGAAAATGGTTACGCCAACACGGTGTTGGCGTGTAATAAATAAATATAATGCTTGACGTTGGACATTTGAACTGACTAGGATGCCAGGTTGGCTTTGCCGTGTTGAAAATGTCCAGCAATCGCTTCTTGGACTTTGCACCTGCCGCGGCTAAGGAAACTCAACCAGTATGAAGTTCCACTGGTCGCTGCGCATCTCGTGACTATGTTCATGTCATGAGAAAGGTAGAAGAAAAATAAAACCAAGATGGCGACTCCGTGAATATTCGCCTAGCGTGCGGTCCGTTGACAACTCTTCGGAAAAGATCTTTCTCTGAGTTTCTCTGATCTTCTGTGTGCCGCGTCATCGCATCTACAGCTAAATTATTGCTGAGATCTTCGCCATAAATAAAACCCGCGGGTCCATTGGCCCACCGCATCTGGACTAACATTTTCGAACTATAAACTTTGGTGTGTGTAGTGAACTTGAGTGCAGTTGAAGCAGTCCCTCTGGAGCTGATCGCAGACGTGGACAGCAAGGTAAGCCTTCCTGAGTGTCTATAGGTTTTTCTAACTGTTCACCGTCAGGCTATTGTAATTTCTGGAATATATTTCGACTCAGCGCCCCTCCATTTTGAGGCTACCGCAACGTATAGTTTTGGACCAGTAATTTAAAATCGAACGTCGAACTATACGAACCAATATCCTCTTGTCCGAATAATAGTTACGGCTGCGACCAGTACGGAGACTGTGTTGGCGTATTATACCAGGAGTCCAGTTATTGATCATCATCATCAACAATTCAGCTGAAAGACGTCCACTGCTGGACATAGGCCTCCCCTAAGTGTTGCTACATTGACCGGTTCCGTGCGTCTCGCATCCAGCGTATACCCGCAACCTTCACCAGGTCATCGATCCACCTAATGCGAGACCTTCCAGCGTCTTCCGATTAGCGGTTGCCACTCCAGAACTTTTCGACCCCATCGGCCATCCGTTCTGTGAACAACGTGCCCTGCCCCTGCCACTTTATAAGTTTGGCGATTCTTCGGGCTAATACGGTACAAATGTGTGCAAACACAGATGCTGTCGATCTTCCCTCACTGTCTTATTGCGCTGGGAGAGTTGGGACGGCAATACGACGAGATTGGAGAGATCAGACGCTGAACCAGCGGCTTTTACCTACTCTCCAAGGCACGAGGGTGTGTTTTTTTTTTGGGCGGCAGTGGGGGAGGAGTGGCGGGAGTGTCAGACTTGTACTGACTAAAACCCACCCACGTTCCTTTTAGCCCCTTGTGTTCTAGGGACTCGGTGTCTCGTTCGAACAACCCTGAATCTTTCGTTGATTGGAAAAAAGTACAGTTTGGGTAGCTTCATAATATGTGCTGGCTTCTGTTCATTACTGTCGCATTTTATAAGTTTAGATTTCTTCACTCACGTTTTAAGATTTTCAAAGTATTCCCTGCTCCATTTCTCCAAAGCTATTGACTTGATGATGGCCGGGGGGTGCAGATCCGAGTCGTAATCGAAGTACTTGCTCGTGGCGGTCCATTCTCCGAAGAAGTCTACATCGACCATTTTGTCAGGCTCGTTTTGGAACCTGGTGAGAAATTCATACAAATTATTTTTTAACAGTCAAGCATATATCGTATGTCTACATACCCTAATATTAAAGTCGATCTGAGTAACTATTTCCATCTAATTTATAAAGAAAGTTAGAATGTTACTTTTTATGACTATGTAAAATAAGAAGATATAATAGGTATATGGAAAATAATGTATAGGTACTAGGTAGAGTTTGAATTAACGTAACATACGCTTCCTATATCCATAAGGTTACTTTACACTTTGGTCGCCCCGGGAATCTAACCCAGTACCATTCGCGCTTGCGACTAGGTAGTCTAGGTACTAAACAAACGAGTTAGTCAGAATTTGAATTGAATACGAAATATAATAATCTTAAAATCCAATACTACGGTCGTCGGAAACATGGACAATACCTCCCCATTACGAACAAGGCTACCATATACCTGCTTACCACATCTGTCCCTTGTATGAGACGGTCCACTTCTTCATAGGCTCCACCGGAGTTATCTTAATACCCTCGGCTCCAAACTCTCCGATTTCTGACCCAAACAGTACTGTGTCGGGTATTTTCTTGCTGCACAACAAGCCCTTGCTCGGGAGCTGGTGAACAAATAAACATTGCCAAGGATACAATCGGGAAATTGGTCCTTATTAAAACTGGGGTAGGCCCAGTTTTGGTAAACTGCGTGATCTCCACACCCGAACCTCATTTTCAACGGTCAACTAGGCCTATAAAATATGAGTGTCCAATTCAACACCAGCCCAGTCGCACTTCAGCTTAGCGGCTTTTTGAACAAAGTCAAGTAATTTGTGTTTTGGAGTGCAGTGTCGTGTTGAAGATAGTAAGTTAAACCTAAAGTAGTTAGCTATGTACTTACGCCAATATAAAAGACACCGTTGCACATACCGAGAGGTCTGCGTTCACAACCAGCTATAACATAGACACCTTTGTTCTGTTCGCTGTTCGCTGATATGAAGAACACTGCATCGAAAGCCTGGAAGTTACAAATATTGTTAATGAAACCAACTGTACAAGCCTCCAAGCACCACCCTTATATCTTTTGTTCTCTGAATATTGTCCTTCTTTCAGTGAATAGGGAGAATGAAATGATTAGACTCATATCGAACCTCTACTGAAAATTATGGACTGGTAGAAAAGCTGTGACGGTACCGCTCTTTTTGGGCCGTTGGGTATGCTTGTAATATGATTTTTTTTATAAGAATTGGCCTACTCTTGACCTTAATCTTGTACCAAGGATAGAGATGAGGTCGGTTGGGTCGATCTAACGGCCAAAAGAAGCTTATTAGCTCTATAAGTTGGTAGCAGCAAGGAAAACCTGCTGAGGTAGAGGTTCATAAATAACTCTGCCCTGGAGTGTAAATGTGGTGCTGATCCACAAACAATGGGGTACTCAATATCATGTCCTGCGTGTCCTGTTCTTTGTTCAATCAGGAACCGATGGACGCTACCGAAAGCGCCAAACTATAGAGGTAGGTAGCTGAGACACTAAGTAGAAGAAGATGGAAGTGCCGTAAATATTCACCAAATGATTAAACACCCACATCATCAGTGTGGAGATCCTTCCACCCTGCGCCCTTTTACACATAAGGACCAGTTTCCACCAAAGCGGAGAGGAGAGGAGACGAGAGGAAAAATCGGCCAATCACATTAGTTAAAAATTACATCTGGTCTTTCGCTCTTTCTGTGATTGGTTGCATTTGATACATCTCCCGTCTCCGCCTTGGTGGGAACCGGGCCTAAATGAGGCAAACCAGAGGGTGGCAGTAAGAGTTCGGGGATGCATAAAAACTTGGAAAGATCAATGAATAAAGAGTTTACAACTGAAAGGTTACCTTACCTTGGCATGATCGCTCAACACCTGCGCTCTTTCCATGAGGTTCGGGTTGGCTATAGCCTTCACCCCCTGCCCTGCCCGTCCCTCGGGGCCGGCAGCTGAGTGCTTGCTCGACAACTGGAAGATAATAGCGTTATTGGATGATGAATTTGGGTAAAGTACCTACGAGTGGTTACATAAAAGTAGCTGACAACAAACAGTTTGGCAGAAGTAACATTTTGTTTTTCATTTAATTTTGTAAAGCACCAAATAAACTTTCTGTGGCTGTGGGAGAGTGGTCCTAAAAAAAAAACTTTTTAACAAAAAATAAAACCGACTTCAAAAAAAAAAACACAAAAAAGTCAAAAATAAATCAGTTTCTGAAGTCAGTGACTTTTGATTGTTTGATTTCATTTTTTTGCCACCGACTTCAGAAACTGATTTATTTTTGACTTTTTTGTGTTTTTTTTTTGAAGTCGGTTTTATTTTTTGTTAAAGTTTTTATTTTTCACTTTTTAGTGGTTCACATGTTCATGGGTCATAATGTGGACAAAGTAGTATTTTTTTTGAGTTTTGTTGATTTTTCAAAAACCGCTTACTGTCCGATTTCTATAAAAAAAATATGGGACCATTTGGGAAGTATGCCTTTTCCAACAAAAAAAGAATTTTCCAAATCGGTTAGCAAGTGACGGAGTTATGCCTGAACAAACATAAAAAAAAAACAAACAAACATCTGAATTGAGAACCTCCTTCTTTTTTTAGAAGTCGGTTAAAAATCAGGAGACGGAGACGTGCTGCACAATGTGCACGTACAAAGTGTCAAAAGCTCAATCAAAACATTGTGCAACCAATGTCTATAACCAATAAATATCGCAATTACGGTGAGAGCAAGGTGGTGGTTCATCCGGGTGGCATTTACATTCGGTTTGGCCATCCTGCCTGTGCTGAATCTGGTTGACCTGAACATGAGTAAGTACCTACATAGTTGAGTAGGTACAGCCAAATATAGAACGAAGACTTTCTTTAGTAAAATTCATCAAGCACCATTTTTTTTCGTTCTGAGCATCAGTAGGTGTAGGTACGCGACATGCATACACCTAAAATTTTGTGTATCGTGACTTTAGTTTTAAATACCAAGGGGTAGTATCTAAAAGCAACTCTAGATAATTATGTCACTATTGCAAAATATTGCTGCCATCATGTATAGAAAGGTAAACCACGAACGGTAAAAATGTGTCCATGTGTCCATGGTGGACACATGGACACATTTTTACCGTTCGTGGTTCGTTGATAGAGCCTACCGAAAAAATCAATGAATCATAAATGTACTACTAATGAACAGAGCCGCATGGCCAACGCGTGATGTTCATTAACAATTGTTAATTAATATCAAATCAGTGGTTATCGTACACCTGCGTTGCTACCTATAGAGCTCTCACAGCCGATAAAAACGGGAGCTGCTGATAGTAACCGCAAACCAAAGTACCTACGTATCTATCTTAATCACTGCTGTGTCAGTGCAGCTGAGTTTTTGCACGTAATATGATTGACATAATAATGTTTAACAGAAAAGGTATATCATCATCATTCGTCTTTTCCCATAATTCTCTTTTACCTACTCATCATCTTAGCAGACTTCTTGTAAAGCTTTATGAATATAGGTAAATGAATATATTCCTGCTGACTGTTATCGGTCTCAGCGGCCAATCTTAGCGAAGATTAGCCATTGGTGCGGGAGATATTATAGTGCACAAGACAGTGTGTCCGCAGCACTCTGCCACGTTTACTCTCATAGTCCGATAGAGCGGCTATCTGATCGAAACCAGATCAGGCTTAGGCGGAGCACCAGAGTTCCGCATCATACCCAACTTCCAAACTGCGGGCTACCACTGACAAATTGTCGATGGAAACATCCAACAGCAATTTTGGCCCGACCCGGGAATCCCAGGACCCCGCCCTTAACAGTCACGCTTGCGATCACAGGAACAACGGGACAGTCATATGAAAGCGTGTGCTGCAGGCATCATAGGGAAAAAAAAACAACCATCTAAAATTAGAATTCCTATCCAAATACATATTTGCAGAAGCTGATAACTTTTTGGAGACTGTTGATTCCATGCAAAAAGTTGTTCATTCCAAGCTGGTTT
The DNA here is from genome assembly GCA_949316265.1 of Diarsia mendica. Lineage (NCBI taxonomy): Eukaryota > Metazoa > Arthropoda > Insecta > Lepidoptera > Noctuidae > Diarsia > Diarsia mendica. Next base: position 2,969,723 of record OX438904.1, read on the forward strand.
TGTGCTTCATGATTCCAAGATAGTCTGTACAAGCTGGCAGAGGCACCCTTAATAGTACCAACGACGCCCACATTTACCGACTATCATTGTATTAGGACAGACATTCTATTGGAAACATTCTACGTTGGCATTTGCAAGTCAACCACAAAATTCTCGTCTCTCATATCGGCAGTATTGAAAGAACAGATCTTGCTGTGGTAAAATTTGCCAAGGAGTAAGCTGGAGTATAGCTAAACGCCCAAACTGCATCGGTCGTAGGTTCATTTCAATATTTCTGTGGAGATCGAGGAATACTAAAGTCACTGGATGACTCATAAGTGCTGTTAAAGATCTATGCACATTTAGCAACGATCAGCCTCGTAAAGAAAACAATTGAAAATGACTGATAAAAGCCGGTAAGTAAGCACGATCTGTAAACACAAAATTTAAAATAAAACTCACCTTCCGATAATAATACAGGATAGCGAACACCACATATTTAACGTAATACCACTTTCCTGGGACCGCATATACGCCGAGAATAGGCTTTGGATTCTTCCTCACTTTACTATAAATATATAAAATGATAGCGAAACCAATAAAACAAAGGTAGCACGACATTTTGTCGCAGCGACGGCTGAACACTAAATGTGGAAAACATTGATAAAACTGATACTCATTAAATTAATGATAAGAGCTCATACATTGTTGTTACGCAGGATAACTCTAATTAGGTGCTTCTGCCTCGCAGTGCATTGTTGTTAATGTTATCAACTGAGGTACACTGTCTGTCTATAATTTAATTTATTGTCGTAGCCAGGTTACTACTTAATATAATAATATTCGTATCTGTCTGTTAGAAGGCTTCTCATCTTGTCTGTAAGCTAATTAAGGATTTTGAGTACTTTCTACGACTTTGCAATTTCGTTTGCATGTCTCAATACGTGTGTGGTTTCCATGGTCCACCCACCTAGTTCACCTACTAGGTAGGCCATGGGAAATATTTTTTGCCCATAGGGTCTACACAACTAGGGTTACAGGGTGTACCTAGAGGTCTCCTCCACTTGTCCTATGCTTCCCTGGGTCTATGTGAGTCTTAGGAAACCTCGTGGACTACGCGGCAACGACCAACGAATTTTGGTTGCAAAAGCTTTGTCGCCCAGGAAGATAGTTGTCACACAACCGGTCGACCAACCAATTTTGTTCAAGACAGCAGCGGTCACTCATAACGTGCTCATACGGAGTCATAATACGACATCGTGGTCGTCGCCTCGTAGTAAGTCAGGTCAATACTCAATACTTTATTGCATTCCACATGTAGTACATAAGTGGTAAAACTTAAAATTAGATCACATGGACGGATGGACCCTGTCGGGCACAGCAAAATAAGTGAGTTAGGAGAGAGGAAGCACTTTGTAAATTTTAATTATATTAAAACACAGTAGGTAGGTAATTTCTGAGATATAACTAATATAACTTATAACTAATAGTAGGTATAAATTGTAATATAGAATATAAATAGATATATATTGGGAGATCTTGTAATAATTAATAAATATAATAATAAGATTAAACGAACTTACCTGAAGTGAAGTTCTATCCTTATTATTTAATTACTTATTCTGGGATGACTGTGTAGTACTCGCTACTTCCATGCTATAATTCGCGTATTCAAAGTCTGTTGCACTGCAACATAGCTACAAAATTTTTACTTATCTGTAACATAACCATTCATATCATTACGTTCAGAGATCAACAGACTAATATGTAGACCAAAGGGAAAAAGCTGTGCCTATAGCTTTGGGCAGGGTAGGGAAATTCTCATCCCAGAATAAGTAATTAAATAATAAGGATAGAACTTCACTTCAGGTAAGTTCGTTTAATCTTATTATTATTTTTCTTACTTATTCTGGGATGACTGTGTAGATGTTTAGAGTTAAACATAAAAACCAATTCAATGTACCTTTCATCTATTTTATTTAAAATTAAAGTTTGTCTAAATCACAATGAGATCCATTAAATTCCTATTCAGGTAATATTTAATTATGCATAACTAATAACAAATCACAATTGCTATCACCATTTAAATGGTTTCTAAATAGACTTTTAATTAAAGGCACCACCTATTGCTTTAGCAAAAGAAACTTGAGCATCTTCATTATTTTGAAGAGGTCGATTATAATGCTTTGCAAATGTCAATGACCTAGAAGACCACCCTACTGCCTTCAAAATGCTATCCACAGTGAGGCCTTGCCTGCAAGCTTGAGATGACGATGCATGCCGTGTGGAATGAGAGGAGTAAATAGATACATCTATTCCACTATCTTTCATAACTTGCCTTAGCCATCTACTTATAGACTGTGATGTGGCTCTTCTATGAGGTCTCTTAAAAGTTATAAACAAATAATCAGATAATTCAGAATCACCTCTCAGCTCTTTACTCCTTTCCAAATAATGTAAAAGGCATTTTACCGGGCAAATGTCTGGCTTGTCAAGATATGGCAGGGATATTTTAGACATAAATTTACCTGGAGCAGATGTTTTTAAAATATCTGACAAAACAATAACGACTCCGTTGTCATTTACCTTAATATCTTTATATCTAATAGCGTTTAATGTTTGGACTCTCTGCCCTGTTGTAAGGGCCAAAAGCATAACAGTCTTTTTTGTTAATTTTTCTAAATCTAAATCTTCAAGAGGATGCCATTGACTTATAAAGGACAAAACAACATTTGGATCCCAAGTGGATGTATACTTAGGTGCAAATGGTCTTAACTTAAAAACTCCTTTGAACCAACGCTTAATCCGATCATCTGTGCCAATATGATTACCTATTATCAGAGACAAAGCTGAACGATGGCAGTTTAATGTTTGATAAGAAGCACCTTTTTCAAACATGGTTGTTAAATATGCTAATATTTTAGGTACTGAAGCACAAAATACATCCTGATTACCTAACTTACAATACTGCCACCATTGTCGAATACAAGAGTCATATTGTTTTAGACTATTTTGTGATAAAGATTTTATCATTATTTCTACAGCACTATCTCCTACCATTCTCTTCTTCATAGATTGCCTGATAATACACAAGCCCCCAGGGTAAGATGCCGATGTAACGGATGATGAACTCTGGAATAAGAAGTTAATAGATTTTCAGAAGGTCCAAAACTTAATACTTCTGAAATGGCCATGGTCTTTATCAATGGATACCATGCCTGAGTGGGCCACATTGGGAACACTAAAATACCTACTGCTTTATCTATTCTTATCTTTTGTATCACTTTTAAAATTAAAGAGAATGGAGGAAAAGCATAAAAGAAAAACTTATTCCATTCAATGGTAAAAGCGTCCACATTCCAAGCAAAAGGGTCTCTATGCCAAGATACATATTTCTCACATTTGTAATTCAAACGTGAAGCAAACAAATCAATGTCTGGAGCACCAAATGTCTCCACAATCATGGCAAACATGTCCTGGCCCAATTCCCATTCTGTATCTTGATTTGAGTTGCGGGATTCAAAATCAGCTTCAATATTGTCTCTAGACTTAATATAAGATGCAAAAACCCATAAATCCCTTGCTTCACACCATTGCCAGATGTGTTTAGCTAGTTCATTGAGTTGAGGAAATTGAACAGAACCCATTCTGTTTATATAAGATAAGGCTGTGGTGTTATCGATTCTTATCAATATTTCACAACCTCTCAAATGGTTTGCAAAACATTTCAGTGCGAAAAATGCCGCTAAGAGTTCCAAGTAATTAATATGAAATTCTTTTTCTTGAGGGGACCAACTACCCCTTGCTTTCTTATTGTCGCAAACTGCTCCCCAACCTGACAGAGAAGCATCTGAGAAAATTTCAGTATGGAATTTATATTGTTTAATCTTATTCGACTTTGTTCGAATGTTTTTCTGCCACCACAATAAATCTAATTTTGCCTCATCTGTTATTTCCATTCTACTATCATAGTCCCCCCCCCAACGTACCAAAGCAACGAATTTTTCTTTTTCTAAAATTTTTGTATATACAAAACCATAAGAAATAGCCATACACACTGAAACTAGGTTTCCTAATAATGTGGCAAAATCTCTTATACTACAATTTTTAATTTTTAAAAACTTATTAACCAGTGTTAATATCTTTTCACGTTTATTAATTGTGGGACTCAGTGTCATATTCATTGTATTTATTTCAAAACCCAAAAACTCTCTAACATTTGATGGAATCATTTTACTTTTCTCCTTGTTGATCACAAAACCTAAACATTCTAATGTGTTATACACCACCTTAATATTTCTTGAACATTCATTGTATGAAGATCCAAGGCAAATCAAATCATCCAAATAAATAACTACTCTGATACCTTGTTCTCTCAGATGTTCCATGACAGGCTTTAATAATTTTGTAAATACAAACGGTGATGTATTCAACCCCATTGGCAGACAATTATACTCATATAATTTATTATTAAACTCGAATCTTAAATATTTTTTATCATTTAAATTAATTGGAACTAAATAATATGCATTCTGCAAATCTATTGTACACATAAAGTCATTCTTTACTATTAATTTACAAACAGTTCTTATGTCCTCTAGTTTAAAGTGGGAAGTTTCAACAAATTTATTTAAGTTTTTCAAATTCAGAATAAACCTATGAGATCCATCCTTTTTGGGGATACAGAATATACTGGACAAAAATTGATCCAAATGCTCTGTGCATTCTGATATGGCACCTATGTTTAAAAGTTTTGTAATTTCCATCTCCATTACAATTTTGTCAGTTTTGTTTAATTCAATATTATGTGGCTTATGAGGTTGTATAGGTACAACACTAAAAGGTATTTTATATCCTTTTAACCAACTTAATATGATAGAGTCTTGGGTAATTTTTTCCCAGCACATATAATAATGATATAGCCTCCCGGCAAAACATACCTCTACGGATACTTGGCACGGCCTCTGTTGGATGGCCCTGTCTGAGAGCGCCTGTCTGGGAGCTTGCATGCCTGCTGCTGATGTGTGCGCTGATACTGGTGGTAAGCCCCTCGTTTGTTGTGGTTGTTTTGGTACTGACGACGGGGCTGTTGGTAGTTTTTTGGATGTTTTACTGCATTTGTGTTATTATAATTACTATTTCCTGTTTTGTTTCCTGTCATTGTTTTCGGTTTGATCAAATTTGAAGCTCTTTTTATAGCAGAAAAAGATTTAACAGATTCTTCTAGATTTGAATAAAGGTCTGCTCCTCTTTTATTTTCTTTAAGGTTTTCCGTCAAGCTTTTGTCCAAAAATGGATTAATCAATTTTCTACGGATATCTGTGTATTGAAAATGTAAATTGCAAATTAATCGAGAAGCTTCACCTAGCTTTTTTATAATGTCAGTCTTTGAGAATTCTTTTTTGGACAAATTCTGGATAACCTGAGCTATGTTTCCCGCTGACTGTCCTATTTCTTTTTGGCGTTCTTGAAGAAGTTTATCTCTTGTTTTTGCTGCCAGAGTCAGAATACCTGACAATTCCACATTTAGCTTCGGAGCATCTAACAACTTGCAATTCCCGGGGACTTTTATATCAACAAGTTTCTCTTTTTCAGCTTTAGTCAGACCTTTCTCTAATATGGATTCCATTTGAGATGCTAGATTAGGATGAATATCCTCACTATAGGCCTCATCTTTAGGTGGCTCACCCAAAGCTTCTGCAATTAGTGCCTCCTCCACATCTGAGGTGTCTTCTGGGATCTCAGGAATACCAGTTTCAAAATTTATTTCCGGATCCACCTCGATAATTGGGGTCAATTCTTGTACAGATTCTTCATCTGAAAAGTATACACCTTATGTATGCACTGTCTTTAGATCTCTCTCCCACGGAGAGAGTGCAAAGTTGCCACGCAAAATTGCAGTCATGATTTCATAATTAAGATTCAAATTGCTTGAACACAACCTCTCCCACGGAAAGGGTACATATTGTCACACAATATGTATTATTTTACGTTTTAGGTAATTAAATTGCTTATATCCCACGGATTAAGCTCACGATTATTACCTCTAAAAAACATTAAAATAGAACCCACAACCACCAAGTAGGTACAGATCAAAATGGCGCTCATTAATGAAATGAAAATGTTAATTTGAAATTTTTTGAGTTATCAATCCTTTAAAACAACTCCAACGTGAATACTTTGTCAACTAAAGTTTGAAATAATCTTACCTTCCATTTCCTTCCTATCCTTATACTTTTTTAACTTCTTTTCCAACTTTCTGATTTTTTCCTCTGGACTAGATTTACGTTTCGGCATAATGTTGTCAACTTATACACCCAATAATCACTCCAACCAAGATTTCTTGATGGAAATCGCTTTTTATCACCACTTTTATTCAATATATTCACTTTTATAATTACTTTTGCTTTTAGAAAATTTCCCAACTGCGCGAAGGAGCGCGAAAGAACGAATGATATGAATGGTTATGTTACAGATAAGTAAAAATTTTGTAGCTATGTTGCAGTGCAACAGACTTTGAATACGCGAATTATAGCATGGAAGTAGCGAGTACTACACAGTCATCCCAGAATAAGTAAGAAAAATAATATTTAATTTTGAGTACTAAAATTATATAAGTTTATCACTTAAATATTCATTTAATGAGTAGTAGCTTTTATTTAACAAAAAATCTCTAAGTTTTTCTTTCTTCCTTTATTATCGTCCTTTATTTCGTCTTTTGCTTGAAGGTAATCCGTCGATGGTCAGCAACACTCTTTCGGTGGACTCTTAGTAACCAGTGAGTTACCAAACGAATACTCCTGGCGAATTTTGTCATCAGATCCGTATTTCTGGTCGCCTGTTTAATCCTCGCTTCTATGGAGCCAGTTTGACCAGAAACGATAAATACCAAAGATAATAATGAGGTGGACAAGATTAACTATAGGCGATCAATAAATCCACATCATTGGCTGCGGTTCCACTGAGGCGGAGCGGAGACCTGTGCCAATCACGCCATGTTATTGGTGAATCGCGCTCCGCTCCGCCTTAGTGGAACCGCAGCCTTATACGTACCGGTTGCAACTGAATACCTACCACGATTGTACATGGAGCAACTGACTATCTGACCTTCCCAACTCATTTAGTACTGGATAATACTATACTTCGTGGTGGTAAGACTGGTTATCAGACTTTCGGGCTACTGACTACCTGTTACGAGTGTTACGACAGTCAAAGATGTCTTTTTATGATGTGTATACAAATTTCAGCCGAAGCAAGAAACTCGATATGTCATGTGTGGTCATCCATCCCGGACTAACAGGAAAGCGCTGCAAAACCTGCAGATTGATACATCTGTGTAACCAACTATCTTATTTTATGTAAATCAACCACATATTTACATGATGCTGAAAAAGTATAAACATCATTTTCCTTACAAAACTAAATTTGGTTTGGTGGAAAAATTTGTTATTAGTGCGTGATAATAATTTGTAAATCACTGTTTATCAGTTATATAGGTACCTACGTAGGTATTATATACCTATGTTATACAGTTATACTTCCTCTTCCTTGCCTGCCTGAATTCGTTTCGAACATAATTATATAGTAACTATGGCTTTAAAATATTATTCGGTGTGTGAGCATCGGTGGCTCAGTGGTGGCAGCCGCGATATACGTACAGTGAGTCGTGGGTTTGAACCTTTGAACCCACGCAGGCACATTACTTGGTGTGATTTAGGTATATTTCATCACCACTGCTCTCCAAACGGGTAAGGAAAACATCACGAGGCAAACTGGCATGTCATAGACAGGTTCACTCAAATCGGTGTGTGGTTCTTACTTCAAAATAAAGAACCGATTTCAGACGAAATTTTTACTTTTATTTTAGAAAAAGATTATTAGGGTTCTGAGTAGAAAAGGTGTGTTATATTGATATTACAAACATACACTTGAGGGTTATTATTTTACCTACTTACGGCCTACCTACATCTACGACCAACGGTTGCGTATTATGGTGAAGTTTCAATGGGCTGCGGGTTGTTCCGAAGAGATACCACGGCCTCGGCACAAGGGTTAAGAAGAAACATGGATGGTTTTTAGTTAGTAGAAGTCTGTCTGACACTCCCTAGGTACCGCTCTGCCCAGAGCGGGAGAGTCATTTGATGATCCCCCCCCTCTCAAAAGTTTCATGGGAATTTCGGGTATTTGATCAATTAAACACTATAGTGCGCGCGGAACTAGTTGGCCGCTCCTTAGTTGGCGAAAGGGGTGAGGGGGCGGGTTGCCTACAGCTTGCAATGCACAGGAGACTATAATTAGACAGTGATGACCAATCTCGAGATATCGTGAACATTAATTGTTCAATTTATTGAAAAGAATACTTATTATAATACAAAAACTTGCCTAAGGCGCGGCCAACTAGTTCCGCGCGCACTATAGCTAAGACATAGAATAAACATTTTATTTTTAACTTTTCGTAAAAACAAACACATACAATAGGTTTTAATAACTAGATACTAAGAATTATTGTTACAGTTTTAGTGGAGAAAAATAATGTTGTAGCTATTCAGCTTAACAAATTGTGGCTTTATCGACTAATATCTTTGTAGTTTTAGCATGTGTTCTGTGTAGTATTCAGAAATATAATTATGTAGGCTATACCTAGTTTTAAGAAAAATATAATAAATACATAATAATATACATTTTTTTAAACACGTTGCCCCACGCTGGAACTATCTCCGGATTCGTGGGTACGATTACAAACATCCAGACCCGGAACAACTACATACAGGTACGCCATACAAATATTTGTTCCGTGTGGGAATCGAACCCGCGACATGTAGCGCAGCAGCCAATCGATCAACTACTGCGTCAACCATGCCGTCCAACTCCTAAACTTCTATATTTTTGAAACTTCTCCTATATAACTCCTAATCGTTCCGAAGAGATAACATACGAGTACATGGCATTTCGGTGCCCAAATATAATTAGCTTCTACTAATGCCATGATTTCAATACTGCGTGATTTATATTAGTATATTCATAACTATTCAGTCCGTAGTTATACAATATTATATGTTTTTCGTAAAATGAGAACAAACGAGTAGTGTCGGTTGGAAGTGGAACCCCCCAATTCCCCATTTGGGAAATATAGAGTCGTATGTTGTTTTGAGTAAGTGATTTCTCGTAGTTACGTTATTATATTTCTATTGGTTTACCAAGGGCAGTACATAACATTACGCTGCATTCCACACAGGGTAGACAGGGGTCAGGGGTGATTGATGAGTACAACACAAACCACATCTTCTTATCGTTCGGGCAGTAAGGTCTAACGACCCCACATACCCAGTGTCAGAGTTTCTGAACCGCCTCAAGAGCCTCTAACACGGTTTGACGACTATTTGTATGTTTTTGAGTGCGAGACGAATATAAAAACTATTCGATTACAGTATTGTCAATTTTAGAGGGTGTATAAGCATTATAGTTATTATTTTACGCATTACATATTCTATACATGTTTTAAACACATTACATAACTATTACACATAAAACTACGAATACATATATTTAAAAAACTTTATCTAGAATTTAAACAGGTGGGGAAACTTTGTTATTGCATTCACGGCGGAATTCACACCTGAGCCGCAGGCGTTACGGAGCCTAGAACTACAGTAACAAATGCCCACTTGTATCAAACGAAACTTTCGAAGAAATAAAATAATAAAACTATGATTGAAAGAAACTATGATTTAATTTTAATTTTTTCAACGCTTTGTTTTCGTAAATTGAAGAAGCAATGGCTGAACCGCTATGCAGCATAATATGAAAAATAAAAAAACAATGTTGCGGTATGCAGTGATACAAGTATATCGTTCAAATAAGACGGTTGTGAGGTGCGGACCGATCCCTTGTGATACTTGTCCACGTCTCTCCGGCAGACTCAGTTAAGATCAATCTGTTACGGACAAGTTGTGGACACGGCTCTGGACAGTCACGACCAATCGCGAAATAACCCAATCTCACGAATCTCGTGAAATAACGATTGCAACTTTCAGATGACCTACTTGATGATAATATGGGTTCCAAAATATTAGTTTCGTTACGGTAGCGGTACATGAAAATTAAATAAATACAGTAGTAGGCGTAGACAATACAGTAGTAGGCGTATTTTTTTTTTTTAAAAACGTTGCCCCACACTAGGAATTTCTCCTGTATCGTGGGTGCGTTCACAAACATATAAACTCACATACACAAATACCCTAAATGTTGTGAGTGTAATAGTTGTGATCGTGACTGTACCGATACTTTAAGTGCCTTCTTCTTATCGTGTGGGCCAGTAAGGTCTACCGACCCCACACACCCTAGTGTCAGAGTTTCTAAACCGCCTCAAGAGCCTCTGACATGGTTTGACGACCGCCATTTGGCGGCCGGGACCACCGGCTTATGCCTTCCGAAGTACGGAATGATCTTTTTATCAGACAATCAGGTGATTCAAGCCTGCAATGTCCAAGCCATACTGAAACAACATTTTCAAAGTATGCTTCCCGTGGGAATCGTATATGCTATTAAAAAAAAAGATAAACTATGAATGAAGGTGAGGTAAAGAAAATAAAAGAAACAATAATCACTATTAATATTTTACATTTAATTAATAAAGGAAAATAACAAAAACCTTATAACATAAACTCTAACTTTATTATAATTATAAATTATTTAATTAGTTCTTAGGTAGGATAAATACGGTTGTGTGTTTAATATATTTAGTATTAGTGACCATGAATTTTTAATCGGTTTTTTTAATTTACTTGCAGCGTCATCTGGGCTTAATTGATTCTATTATTTAAGTAACAATGGTTTAGTTAGATATTCTGATGCTTATATTTATTTAATTGTTTCTATTTCATGCTTAAAATACTAAATAATATGTTCCTTAGTTGTTGCTCTATTCTGGCTTTATATACCAAGCAATAGAGTTGAAAGTTAAATTAAAAAGCCCAGATGACAGTAAAATTGACAAAAAAACTTAAATAATAATTTTGACATACATCAATGACTTGCAATATTATGATCAACCGTACTAACCCTAAAATGATAGTGTATGGTGTTACATATAGAGTAGATATCACAATACTGATTATTTCCTATAAGTGTAGCGTACAGGCAGAATTTTATACAGCAACTATACGATTCTATGGTTCATGGTATAAGCCACCTTTGTGTGTACAATAAGTGATGAGTTGTTTTATATTTTTAATTATAAAGTAACAATATTATTTGAGAAATATCGCACATAATTGTTTCTTTCGCTGATTGTACAGACGCTAGCAAATCAAGCTACCTGAAGCTGTCAATTTTTTCCAATTAACCTTGAACCTAAAGCTTTAGCGATAGAGTAGAAAATCTATTACAGAGATTTGACAGATGTAGTAGCATAATGTGCTAGCGTCTGTATAATATGTCCATTTATTCCAACAAAAGCACTCGATAAAGTTATGCTTAAATGAAAAGCATACTAATATTGAGGTGTTGGGTAAACGGGCATTAGTTGCGCAACTGTTAACTGTCACATTTTTTGTTACTTTGTATTTCGGCGCAAAAAATAAGACTAAAAAAACCTTCAACGTAAAATTATTGCCTTAAATAAACTGACAAAGAACTTATAACCAAAATTAAAGAAAAAAAGCATTTTTACATGTATTTTTATGATTACAACACTGAAAGTGTTGCCAACGGTTGCGCACCAATCAGTCATTTACGTACGTTTAAGCAGAATTTCAACATTACATTTATCTGTCGCAGATTCAACACCGAGGCACAATATTTAGAGTTGACAATTTAGAATAACGCCATCTATCATCGTTTTTCGGATCTATCATCGTTAAAGTCGGAAACGTCAAGCAGTGAGCTTGGGTGAAGTCGACACAGAGCGTGGCAGGTCTGGTTTGTCAGTTTTCGGTTGACAGATGACAGCTGTCAGTTGTCATATGTCAAATGTCAGTTGTGAGTGGACGGTTGACGTTGACGTTAGACGCATTTGACTTGAGGGACGTTACTTTTTGGTGGGACACGAGCGCGAACGGTTGTGCTGCCTGCCTGTATCGAACTGACCGCGTTTCCGTACTTGAATCCGTTTCCATCGGCTTGATCGTTTGAGATTTTGTTAATTTGTTAACGGAAGTAAATAAATAGGCGGTTGTAATCAGTGTTGAGACTATTATTTTGTACCTCCGCCATGCTGAACTTGGAATCTGACAACGATGTACCCGAAATAGTTGACCTACCGTCGTCATATCTATTATAATCCGTGATTCACGAGAACTCTTAGACCACTGTAATAAGGTACAAATTCCAATGAATGACGCACGTTTGAAAATGGTAACATTTATATAGTTTGAAGTGCAAAGGCGACCAAACCTATATATTATCACCTATTATATTACTAGTGAGATATTATTTCAAGAAAATTTATTAAGTTTTTAAACATACATGACCCGTCTTTTCTCAGTTGTCGATCAAAAATGGGACTTACGCAGATGATTTTAATGTTCTTAAAGAAAAGCATTTTTGAGGAGAGTGTTAAATTATGATAAAGCCTATTTCCAGCTTTGGAATGATTTTTAAATGGTGGATTATTTATTCATAGATATAATTGAAAAAGTAGCTATAATTTGAGTTATTTACTATTTCAACTCGCAAACAGTGTGTATATACCAAGTATAAAACGTGGGCAAGGCAAAAGGAGTATGTAAGGATCGTGAATATCCCCGTGCAGGGCACGCCACGATAGTGGCGGTAAGTCCCCTCTTTGAGGAGTGGCTAGAGAGGAGCCACGGCGCCCTCACCTTCCGTCTGACGCAGGTCCTCACCGGACACGGATGTTTCGGGAGGTACCTGCACCTGCACAGGCGGGAGGAAACGCCCGGATGCTTCCACTGCTCATATCTTGCGGAGGACACGGTGGAGCACACTGTGGAGGTGTGCCCTGCTTGGGCAGAGCCCCGCCGTGTTCTCGTAGCGGCGTGAGGCGGCGGTGACCTCTCGCGTCCGGCCCTGGTGCAAGCCATGGTCCGGGGCGAGGAGGAATGGGACGCCGTCGCCTCCGCAATGCGAAGCAGTGATGCTAGCGAAGGAGGTGGCGGAACGAGAGAGGGAGAGAACCTCTCAACGTCCCAGCCGCCGCGGAAGGCGCTCCGGGCGTCGGGGGCCACGTGATGGCTTCCGGCCACCGTAGACGCGGGCCTGTGGACGGTGAGTGTTGGGCTAGCTCGCCGTCCGGCCGTCGTCATGACGGCAACAGACCGTGTCGGCGGCGCGTACGTGTTCCACGCGCGCCTCAAAGAGATGTCAGCAAGGAGGGGCCCGCAAGGGCCGACGCCCGTCGGGGCCGCGGTATTTTGTACTAGATGACGTGGCCTCGGCGCAAGGGCAAAGAAGGAACATGGGTTCGGTTTTTAGTCAGTAGAAGTCTGACACTCCCCATGGTCATTCGATGATTTTCCACCCACCAAAAAAAAAAAAAAAGGATCGTGAATATGATATCATACATCATACATCCTATTTTTCACCGGTCTAGTATTCATAATGGCAGGAATTGGAAGCACTTTCTCCCTAGAAGAAGATTCCGCCTCCTTTCAGGAACTTCACGAGGGCATGCCAGATATCCGCAACATAGACCCTATAATGGTAGGTCAAGACCCGATTGCTGTCTATGCCGGAAGGAACCAGGATCAGATTGTAGAGACCCTACGTCAGATCACATTCGCACCACATCCGACCACAAGTGGGGAAACCGACTACAATACAGAGGGATATGACTCACAAGAGGACCCTGAGTTAACATCATGTAACCCACTAATCTGCCATCCATTGGAGCAATTTTATGCTGCTGCCGATCACATAACCCAATCATCAGATCCGTCATCTGATGAGATGCAAGAGATGATCAGAGAATTAAGTCACTATGATCAGTTAAACAAGACCAAACTGCTTACACAATTTCAACTTCTGACAAGATCTGCATCCCTGGACTGGTCAATTATAAAGGACACGGTCGCAGACGGCTGCCGACTAGGGTACGCAGGACTCCTGAGCGTTCTCTCTGGGATGAACACAGTCTACCAGATCCAACACGCTAAAGCGTTCAACAACAACATAGTCATTTTCGGTCAGCTGGTAGATCAATTAAAGCTGAACACCATCCAATCAAAACTTCAGCTGGAAATGGACAGGACCTTCAACGAAGATTTAACACGTCACTTAAATTCATTTACTAAAGGAGTTTCAGAACTCTCAGAGAAAATTGATAACAAAACCCTGGAACTCTCCCGTCCGTCAGGAAAGAAGACCTGCAGCTACACCACATCCCCTACTGCAGACTCAGTCAGCTCTCCCCAAGTCGAACTTCCTTGCGACATAGAATATATTCCCAGTTCCAAGTACAATTCTGATTTGATCCAGGTAGATATAGGCCCAAATGGTGATATCACCCTCATTCCACAGACATCCAGAGCAAAATCCCTCCTGGAACTAGGACAATTAAAAATGTCAACGAAAGGACTGATGACCATCCTCAACCAGGATCTTAAGATCATTCTAGGCCGTTGCACCACCAATACAGGTTTTGCAAGAAATTTCAATAATATGAGCGGCAGAGACGAAAAAATCGCCCTACTCAAACACTTATTTGGGTCAGCGGAGTACGTTCCGGGACAGTGGATAAGAAGATAATCAACCAGAAGAAGACTCCAAGACCGATCTCCGCGAATCACGATCAAATCCCACACCCAATCGCCAACACCACAAAAAAGACTTGACAAACCAAGGTGCCTCCAACATAGATTATAATTAAGATTAAGATATATAATAATATACATATAATATATTATATACATTTATTATGAGTATATATATCGTTCAGTAGTTCCATGCGGGTAGGCAACACCCCATGGTGAGCTTAATTGATTGAATTAAGCTGTAGAATCTGCATAAGCCCCTTCTAGACGGATCATGTCATATAACTGTCCTTTAAAAGAGCATCGGTTCGTTCGTTAAATGCAAAAAAATAATATAATCTTACTATCACATGACTTTACTAACTTTAGCGAAAATTAAATTAAATCAAAATAAAAATGGACGAGAAAATTTTCGAATAATATTTTTAGAATATTAAATGACAAGTTTACGATAGTAATAAATTAATTAAATTTAGATATAGAGAAGTTATTTTAGTGCCTGTTGTGTTTTGGAGTTCGCATTATTTAACCCAACAAACATCTCGCCGTGTACCTCGTCTCAACTCGTCTGCGCAACCACGACCACTCTGACAAGAGTGTATCGACTAAGAAGA
The DNA here is from genome assembly GCA_949316265.1 of Diarsia mendica. NCBI lineage: Eukaryota > Metazoa > Arthropoda > Insecta > Lepidoptera > Noctuidae > Diarsia > Diarsia mendica. Next base: position 2,985,027 of record OX438904.1, read on the forward strand.
GAGAGATTATTTAACGGGTAGTCAAACACGTCATATTGAATAAATAAGCGGTAACACTGAAAAATTATGCATATGGCATGGGTTCAACTTGTACTCTATTACAAATCAAGATATAGTAGATATTTTGATAAAAGGTGTTCTTCGAGACCAAAAATCTTCCGGAGGTTTTTGGACTCCGGAAACGAGAGCTGTTGTATGGTACTTAGAACTTTGTCCAATAAGGGAATCAAAACCAGAACCTCATGTTTAGTAGTCACGCTTGCGACCACTACACCAACGAGCCAGTCAGTGTAAAGAGATTTAATTAGAAATATAATGATCGGCACGATTGTTGAGCGCTGACGCTGCAGTGAGTTATTGGATCCCTTTGGTGGTATGAAGTGAGACTTGGGGCGGACAAAGTGCAGAGATTGTCCCGTAGCGCATCGCGTCATAGCCGTCACAAGGGATTTGTTCAACACTCCTGCTGCACTTACCTCACGACCAATCAATAATAAACGGGTTTATTTGTCATAAAGTGTACGATGCGCACAGCGATCCCCACTCTTCCGCCGAGCGCTCAAGAACCGTGCCGGTATCTGTACTACAGTTTTTTTCGTCCAGAAAATAATATTTGTAAAAAAAATGCAGTATCGATACATCCGAATGCGAACACCAAAACACATGTAACATCTACAAAATAATCAAAAAAACCAGCACACACCGTTTGACATCAAGCCGAACATAATACGAACGAACATATAAGGCCTAAAGGCCTTAAACCGAGGCTCTTCGATCCCCCTAATCTCTAGCTGCTCCAATAATAGTGAGGATGTACAGGAAGATGTTGATAATGTCGAGGTACAGGTTCAGAGCAGCAAAGATGTACTCCTCGGGCGAGATGCTGTACTTGTGCTTCCCGCCCATCATGAGCTGTGTGTCGTACACCAGGTATAGAGAGAAGATTAGGGCTCCGATGGACGCGTACACGAGGGTCACGATCTTGTTGCCGGGGATGAATATGCAGACGATACCTGTAATGCAGGAGTTAATGGATTTAGCCATTATTAAGGTGAAGGTTGCTATGTCCAGCAGTAGACATCTTTTAGCTGAAATGATGATGATGATGATGTTTTGAAAATATTATTTTGTAATTGATCAGTCTGATTTAATTTGTTTTTACTTGATAGTCAGTGTGGCCGTAGAACAGCCAAATTATAGGTCCCGAGTTCAACTCGACACACCTCTGATTTTTAGAATACATGTGTATAAGGGCAAACCCTTACAGTTAATGTGGAATGTTAATAAAATGAATATTAATGTTCCAAAAGGTATTTTAATACGAAAATGCACTAAAATAATATAATAAGAAAATAATAAAAAATGTTTAAAATATTAAATGTTGCGCGAGCTCGATATTATATTGAAGACTGACGTTCTTGCGTACGTGACTATATTACATTTTATAAATTAACAAAATTTGCAGTATTCCAACTAGGCCAAAGTAAAGTACAATGTGCGGTTGCTTAACCGTACAATGTGAGTATTTTATCACTTCCGAAGCAAGGAAAACATCATGCTTGAATTACTTCTTAGCCATGCGATCTCGACGGCATGTAAAACCAAGTTAACCAAGCTCCATGGGTGGCATAAAAACACCGACGGTAATAGGTAAAGAGATTCTTCATAAAGGACAGGTGCGTAGTACTCGCTAGTATACGACGAGCCAAAAGGAGTATGTAAGGATCGAAGCAGATGGCGTTCTGTGGTTTCTGCCTACCCCCATGGGAAAAGAGCGGTGAGTTTATGTAAGTATGTAAAGAGCTACGACTCACCAAAGACGAGGAGGACGACAGTAGCACAGAGCAGGAAGCCGCCCATGATGGTGAAGTCCCACTTGGTTTGGAAAGCAAACAACGTCAGCGCGAGACACACGGCCGCTGTTATACCCACTGCCATCATTACCTGGAAACATACATATTGTTACATCGGTCATCTAGAATAGGGTAGTTGACAAAAAAAATCTAATTAGTCCGTCACATAGATTACCAAAAAATATTGGACACGTATTTTTTCTTTTTGCACGTAAACTAAAAATGAAGACGATACAGTGCTTCGAAAACTCGTGTGACGTCACACCGCACTGCATTTTTTACCACGTAGTGTCATCAAAAGCCCCCACTCCTGATCTTTGACGCGTTTTATCTTCGTCAATTTTTATTACTTAATTTGATAAAACAAAAAACACGTATCCAATATTTTTCGATAATCTAACTGACGGACTAAACGGAATCATATTTTTTTACCCAGGACACATACCTATCTTCGAGAAACCTCGCTAATTACTGTGAAGTCCCTAAAACAAGTCGAGTAAATTCTAGGTACCTACTTCCACTTTGTAGGTATAGTTACATTGTATTCGCAAGGACAGCGCGCCGGACGTCGGCGGCAGCTGCCATTGTAATTTCGACCGTATGCCGATGGCGTAAAGTAACTTATTCCTTGTTGGTTGTTTTATCTTTAAGTTTATTTTTTGTTAATGTTTTTTGTGAATGCTTTCTTGAATAATGGGGAATTTTCTCGAATATCTTTTGTGTGTTTGGGGTATAAAAGGACCGACAGAGGACGGAGTTAGTAGTTCACTTTTAAGCGAGACAAGGAAAGGTTCGAAGAGATATCTAGTGCGATAAAGTGTTCAGTAGTGTTTTTGTGATTGTGAATAAGTGTTTTGTGAGTAGTTAATTCGTGTGCTCGTAACAATATATTCATTAATATACCGTCTTCCGACGGAACGCAAAGGACCGGTCAATGTGGTGACACTTAGGGGAGGCCTATGTCCAGCAGTGGAAGTATTTCGGCTGAAATGATGATGATGAATATACTGCGCTTGCCTCAGTTGGTTCATGGACGGTAAGCACGTTAAGCTGTTGGTCCCGGCGTCAATAGGGTATTTCACAAAAAAAAACTAATTAGTCCGTCTGTTAGATTATCTAAAAATAATGGACACGTGTTTTTTGTTTTATCAAATTAATAAAAATTTACGACAATAAAACGTGTCAAAGGTCATGAGTGGGGGGTTTTGACATCACTCAGTGAGTAAAAAAGTACTAACCTTGTGACGTCACACGACTTTACACGAGTTTTTGAAGCACTGTATCGTCTTCATCTTTTGTTTACGTGAAAAAAGAAAAAATACGTGTCCTTTATTTTTTGGAAATTTAACTGACGGACTAATTAGATTTTTTTGGTGAAATACCCTATTGTTGTGTGTGGTAGATACCCTCGATAAAACTGATTATCAGTCCTTAGTCCCTTATTACAGTTAGACTTCACCAAACCACCCATGTTCCTTCTTAGCCCTTTGTGTTCGAGGCCGCGGTATCTCTTTCGATCAATCCGGCCCCTACAATGGTTGCTGACATCTCATAGAGGCGCGCGTGGCACACGAACGAGCCGTCGACACGACGGACGGACGGACGGTGAGCTAGCCCATTACTCACTGTCCACAGGATACGAGGTATATGAGGGGTTTAGATAGAGATTCAGTCTTACCGCATCAACAGCGTATACACTAGACGCCACTCCGAGCAGGAAACTCTCAGCCACAGTGAATATGCCGAGGAAAATGAAGTTCATTGGAGCCTGCCGCCGCACGTTGCCGCAACAAGCCATCACGATCAGACACACGAACACCGTGGCGAACGCGACCCAGCTGCGGACAATGGGAACTTTAGTACATATACATTTATACTGCATACTCGTAGTCATCATCTGCCTAGCCTTTTTCCTACTATGTTGGGGTCGCCTTCCAGTCTAACCGGATGCAGCTGAATACTAGTATTTTACATGAAGCGACTGCCTGTCTGACCTCCACAACCTAGTTAAATAAATAATAAATAAATAAATTTTCGTTTATTTTCTCCCACAAGATACATACAATCAATAAAATTTACAATGCTTATATATGGCAGGGAGACAGGAGCCCAAACTAAGTAAAAAACTTGTGTCATGGGTCTCCTGGCCATTTCATACCGAGTTTCCTCCGTGCCTCGGAAAGCCGTTGGCTATCGCTTTTTCTCTGAATCCGGTTAGACTGGAAGCCGACCCTAACATAATGAGGGCTAAAGCGTGTGAATTCGCCGCTAGAGGCGCTAGTGTAGCGTGAGGTCTCCAAAATGTCACTTTAATGGGTGGGCTGCGCGGTTTTATTTATTTCATTTAAGTTTAAATTTGAGGTATTACAAAATATTTAATTTAAAACATCCTTAGTATGGCAAATACGAGTTACGGGTCAAAGAATGTCAGTGCTTTAAAAGTGGAACTAAGAAAAAGAGGTGCAAAGATAAGCGGACTGAAAGAACAGCTAATTCAGAGGTTTGTTTACTGTTTACAAACAAAATATTTTGTCGAAATTAAGCTTCTTTACAGAGTTTACAGCTATGTTTTTCTTTTTTTACAGTTTAGAGTTCTTTAGATCGGGACCTCACTCGCCAGTGGCGCCAACTGGTGAGCACAAAAACGGTAGCCCTCATTGGGAACAAGACAGACAAGGCAGACGTATCGGAGCAGTGTTCCATCTTTATGAATTTGGCATGGCCCATGAAACCAACAAATTATCTTCTAGTGCCAACATCGTTATACAAACAATGTACCTATTCGACCCAAATGTATGACAGCAAATATAGTTTTAAAAAAAGTACCACAAGACCAAATGAGGCAGTATGTTGATAATGCCTTCATCTTCACATACGACAAAATCAAAAGTCATTTATTCAAACTAGGCTGATATCAGCACTTTTCGAACGTCAAATAATGGATGTTGTGGTTGTCTCTTCTGCCCATAAATACAATAGAATACTTACAAAAGCCAGGTGTTCCGATGGGCCCAATGTCTGGTGGGCGCGTGGAACAGGAACAGAGCGATGAACGACATCGTCACTAGCAGCTGACACATCAGGATGGAATACACCTGGAATTTACAACAGACCTAGTTAGTATTGAGTTGAAACTTGTGAGCATAACATTCGATAGACTCCTGTTTAGACAAATTTTGCACTATGGGGCCACGAGCGCGTCACTGGCCGCAGGATATTACTCACTAGCTTTTGCCAGCGGCTTCGCCCGCGTGAAAATGACGATTTTCCATACAAACTTTCATCCCCTATTAAAATCCCTTAGGGGTTGAATTTCGAAAAATCCTTCTTTATTCCTTGTCTTTCTGTTTTCGTTGCCATACTCCTCCGAAACTGCTTGACCGATTTTGATGAAATTTTTTGTGCTTATCCGGTATCTATGAGAATCGGCCAACATCTATTTTTAATTTTTTTCTAGGAAATTATTTATATGGCAAAACAACGTTTGCGGGGTCAGCTAGTATTTATATAGATCAATGCAACAACAACCAATGAGTTAGTATGAAAGTTCGCATCTTGGTATTTGCAAGGATGCAACCGCATTGTGCTCACTCCAAAGGTTTTCTTCATGACATGCAAAGGTTTTTTTTAATGTGCCTGAAGACCTGTCTCCCCAGAAAAGTTTTAATTAAGAGGCGTGTGTTTTGTCTAGGACTTTGTCCTGCGAATCAGTAGATAGCACCGGTGTGAAGCGGGATATCATTATATTAAAATCTCATCATCTGCCTAGCCTTTTCCCAACTATGTTGGGGTCGCCTTCCAGTCTAACCGAATGCAGCCGAATACCAGTATTTTCCATGGAGCGACTGCCTATCGGACCTCCACAACCCAGTTAATACTAGGTAATACGATACTCTTTGGTAAGACTGGATGTCAGAATTTTAGGTCACTGACTACCTGTAACGACTGCCAAAGATCTATATATGGCAGCCGGGACCAACAGCTTAACGTGCTATCCGAGGCACGGAGGAAACCCGGTATGTCGGGCGGTCACCCATCCACAGACCGACCTAGGCAAGCACAGCTTTACCTAAAGATCGACCCGAGTGGCAGTTCTTATTAAGCCACGAGCTCCTCCCATTATATTAAAATCTATAGGTTCCTATATTATACTGGGGTCGATACCGGAATGTGATTTGTTTGCCTCGTGTATGTTAGAGTTTCTGTGAGGGAAAATAGCTTGGATTTTGTTGTTTCTTTCCTTTATGTGTTTGCTTAAATAAATACCTTGCGGATAAAGCCCCTCCTGATGGAGGCCTCGTTGAAGTCGAACCCTTTGACCTCGCCATCCTCGCCGACGCCCGCACTTGGAGGCGCGTACCCTTGCGGCTGGAACATGAGAAATAACACGTTTTTAATAGACGATAAATATTATAACAACTTTAATAAAAATAAATGAAAACCTGACGTGTAGAATGACCCCCCATTTTACTTATGGTATGAAATCAAATATTCTCCACAAACACTCAATTTTTTTTTCATACATTTCTTTTTTTTTATTTTAAATTTTAGAATAATTTGTAAGAACCTTATATTTTTATATTAAATATTGATAGTCACATTAACGATTTTTTTGAAGACCTGTAAAGTTAGTTGTAACTTGAAAAATAACTAATTCTGCGAAATCTGTAAAAAAAAAACAATTGCTCCATATAATAATAGTAATAGACAGAACGTGATTTTCCTGCCCTTATCCCTATTTACTTGGGTATGTGCAGCATATCTTCTTCTTCCATACTTCTCTGTTGGTCTTCATATCAGTATTATCATCGGCACGATTCTTGAGCGCTGACGCAAAAGTGAGTTATTGGGTCCCTTTGGTGGTATGAAGTGAGACGCGGGACGGGGAAAGTGCAGTGATTGGCCCGTAGCGCATCGCGTCATAGCCGTCACTCGGGATTTGTTCTTTACTCCTGCTGCACTTACCTCACGACCAATAAATAATAAACGGGTGTGCGTTTTATTTGTCATAAAGTGTACGATGCGCACAGCGATCCCCACTCTTCCGCCGAGCGCTCAAGAACCGTGCCGGTATTATAGTCACCCCTTTTGTAGCAATATCATCTTTCACACAGTCAATTCATCGTTTCTTTGGTATTTCTCTATTCTTATAACCAATCAAAATTGCTTATCATTAAAACATGCTTGAAATCTTTTTATATCGATTGTAGCCCATTCCCTTTCATAGAGGAGGCCTGGGAGCCTCAGCAGTGGGAACATTATAGACAGATTATGCTATTCTATGGATTCTTATATAGGGTTGCTGGGGAGTTTGTTTACGTTTAATGGTGCTGGTATGGTACTAGCACCATTAGTAAATACACAGAAATCGATATTTTCCATCAAGAACTCTGGCATGGCAAAGTAATTATCATTAATCCTATTTACTGTTTATTTTTAGTTATGTTTGTAGTATGTTAGGTACACATACACACGGTTAGGGCTACTGTGACATCGCTCACTCATGTTAAAACTTGAGAGATATAACTAGCGAAACGTTGCAGAAGTTATGAAAACCAATGATTTTTATCAGGGGGGAGACCACCTATGTAGGTGACTTACTTGAAATACGAGTAAAGAATGATACAAATGTAATTTATTTGAATATGAAGTTGAAGAAAACTGCTTTTGAGTTAAACCTTTTTTTCCCATTTTGCTGTAAACGCCTATATTTATTTTTGGTACTCTAGCCAAGTTGGCTTCCGAAGTTACCACGTCACGCTCTTTAGAATTTGGGCCAGCTACATATGACGTCACCAAACTTGAAATATTAACATTCTTGTATTAACACATTTTGTTGTTAAGTAGCCTATTGCATGTCGGCTTAATGTGAATTAGTAGAAGCACATGAAGCCTTACATACATTGGGGAGACCAAACTGTGAACAGGTAACTCGTGTCAGTTTTAGTACACTAGTTTATGCCGCAAGCTTCACCCGGGCGAATTCTAATTATGTATAGTCGACCAAGAAATTGGTTTACCACTTTTGATGACATCTCCCAGTAACATAATTATTCGCTAAGGATGACAGATTGACAGATTCTGACGTGAAAATAGCACTTGATGTTTTGTACGTGCAAATGATATTCAACCTTAGAGTGGTAAACCAATTTCTTGGTCGACTATACTACACCCGGATTATATTAAAAAGTATCCGATGTGTTAATCATCATCATCTTCCTGCCCTTGGCCCATTCTATAGGTGTGCCCGCATCGAAATGGGTTAATTTACAAATATCTTTATTATCCATTAAAAAAAAACAAACAAAAAATGTTTAAGTAGTATTATTTCCCTTTCCAAGCCTTATAATTATAGTTTTACACTTATTGATAAACTCTTTACGCCCTGTCTGTAAAAGCTTAACCTTAGGCAAAATATGTGGCATATGGCCATTTCGCTACATTCACATGGGTGTAAGATGAAAAATCAATTCACTGTTCATTACTCTCTTAATCTAGAACTATCTTCGTAAAAGATATAATATTTGGGGTAGGTTACACGACCGGAGATAAGGTTACATTTACAAAGGCGCCTGTAAGTCTGGAGTGTAAGATCGATTCCTTCACGCAACGGAGATCCAAGGTCATTTACTTATTTGAGGTTCTTGTTTATTTAGACAGTGTGGAAGGGAGACTGATGCTAAAACGGTTATCAAGTATTCAGTAGGTACCTACATCATTGTAAAACCTACATAAAAAATATTTATCGGATAGTTTAAAAAGAAACAGCTACACCATACATCATACTACAGCATACATTTTGACCGTGCTGCTGTGTGTGGGTGTTGTAGTTTTGAAGGAAACAGCTGGTTTTTATTTTAATAACCGACAAAATAAATCTATGTGCATGGGAGGGTTCAGAAATCGAGTACTTAACACGTGGTAACCATATACTCGTAGCGTTGGTGCCCCTTCCACCAGTTATGGCGTATGCAGAATTTGGCGAGCCGCGCCACAGCAAAATGCTTCTACCTTACTTTCTAAACATTTCAAATGTGGATCATCGTACAATACAGTACCTACCTACATTAGAAAATCAATTAGCAAGAGGCGTTTATAACTAATCACCCATATATGGTGATTAGTTAAAGCCTATTGCATTTGGTTTGTTTGGTGACTAAGTTCTTAAGGCACAGAATAATGACTCTGGTCCAAGGGACATTAGAGCAGAAGAGAGCTTCTTTGATAAAGAGTAGGACCTCCTGATGAAGAGCCAGACATTCACAATGAGCTTAGCATTCGGCTGTATTCATAACATAACCTACAATAATTCGCTAAGCGTGTATGCGTGTACCTATTTCAGTCATTGTTAGGTCAACAAGTTTGTAAGTAATTAAAGTTAATTTGCAAGTGATAAACAAATATATACTTAAACAGTTCTCTGTTTTAAGAACTGTTTAAGTACCTATTCGTTTTACCTGTTTGCAACATTTGTAACATCATACCTACTTATCAATTTATATAACCTAACAGCATTGAACTTTTATCACACTCATAGCTCTTCAAAGGCTTTTTAGACCCACAGTAACACAAATTACAAGCACAATAACACCAGAAACAAACACAACGATTGCAGAACCTCAAATATTCTATTATAACCACTTATTAAGTAAAAATTTACCGGAGCAGACATATTGGGAAGCGTGTCACGACGACTTGTATACTAAGTTGTGTTTATCAAGCCACCGTATCAGTAAGGTGATAAGCTGCTATCGAGGTGCTGCTAAGTATGGCAACTGTGGGAGGAGCCCCACAGATAAAGATATTGGTTTGTAAGTAATAGAAGGAACTGTTTTGTACGTAGAATACGTTGAAACGTGAAAATTAAAACCAATAAGTATTAATTGCACTCATTGCAACCTAATTTAAGAAAAATATTTACATTTACAAATATTGTACCTAAATATAATTTAAATGAATACTTCTAATAAGAAATTAAATAAATAAATAAATTTTTATTCAGAATCCCAAAAAGGCAAAACACAATATGAATCTTAAAACTAAAAATATAGGTAAAATAATGTTAGATGCCTGTACTAGTTCATTTACAGTTTAGTTAGTTTAGTTTTACTTGCATTCACTATAGTTTAGTCATATTTAGGTAACAATATTTTAATATGTTGCATTGTAAATGTTTGGTAGAAAACCTATTTTAAAACATTGTGTTAAATTGTATGTTGTTGTGTAATAAGATATTTGTTTCAGTACATATTCTAGAAGAAATATCAAGAACAGGTCGTTAGATGACAAAGTTATTATCGGGATTGCATTTTACAACTTTTTCTTATGACTGGTAACATTGTATCAAAACAAACAACCTCTCACCCCAAACGCATATTATACCGTCGCCGTTCCGTCGTGCGTAATAATGTGGATGGCTATAAGAGTATAGAACATCAAAGAAACGATGGATGGACTGTGTGAAGGATGATATGGCTAGAATGGAGGTGCTGCTGAGTTAACGAGTAAGAGAAGTATGGAAGAAGATAATATGCAGCGCCGACACAAAATAGATTAGGATAAGATCAGGAACAGGGCAGGATCAGGGGCAGGGCACATTGCTCGCAGAACGGATGGCCGATGGGGCCGAAAAGTTCTGGAATGGCGACCGCGAACTGGAAGACGTTGCGTTGGAAGACCTCCCACTAGGTGGACCGACGACCTGGTCAAGGTTGCGGGGACCCGCTGGGGACACCTGGGGGAGGTCTATGTCCAGCAGTGGACGTATTTGGCTGAAATGATGATGATGAAGATCAGGAAAATCATGATGAGATTATGGACCGGCTTCTGATTCCAAATACAATCACTGTCTTCTGTTACTCATAGGTTGCCCTTTTTCCCCAACCAAGTGACTTCCAGTCTAACCGGATGCAGCTGAAAATCAGTATTTATCTTCTAACAAAATTTGTATTACAAAGTTCAGCCAGATAAGTTACCCGGAATGTATGAATCATGTCGTTTATTTCTTTAAATCAGTCGAGGTGATATGATATGGCAGTTTATTTGTATTGCCATTAGTAATATACCTGTTATAACCACAGGCCCTTGTGTCAATTTAATCATTAGACTAATGATGATGACAGACAATGAAACAGTTAAAATGTGGGTATAAAATAAGCAGTTCAACTAGATAATTATAATCGTCAGCGTAACGACAAAACTACCGGCATAAGGTCTATCATAAATGGAGAGGCCAATCTGCGTCAGATTGACCTGATCAATTCTGATATGCAGTAATGATTATATCTTTAATTTATTTAAAGATCGAAGATGGTTGATAGAGCAAAGCATTGACCGAATGATTTATTTATTTATGGCACTTCAACGACGATGATGGCCAAGGTTAGGCCAAAGAAAGCCGTTCTAAAGGTACACGTTGGTAGCCGACTGCACGCAGCAGCAGCAGACGACATGTCGTCGCTTCATGTCGTCACGACACGTCGTTGCGTCATGTCGCTGCAGTCATGATTTCGAACCCGACTGCAAATAACTATTAGTCATTAACTCTAAACACGCTCGACGTGTCGTTGCTCCGGCGTCAGTGGCACTACTGATCTGCGGTCGGACGACGGGACGACACGTGCGTCTGCCGCTAGACGACACGTCGCTAACTACGGAGGGAATTTCATAGAAATACGTAAAAACCAGTAGTGTCGCCGCGACACGTCGTCGTCTGCTGCTGCTGCGTGCAGTCGGCTACCAACTTGTACCTTTAAGCTCGCTAGGTCGACGATATCGTCAAAGTCGCGGGAAATACATGGATAAGGGACGCACAGAACCGGGAAGTGTGGCTGAACAAAGGGGAGGTACCCAGCAATGGGTAATTCCGGGCTGATATCATTCCTCAGTGTTCCTCTGTTAACTTGTGGCATCTCGCAGGCCAACCTATGAGGCTTGCTTTTGCTTAACTGGACAATCCCGTGGATGCCGAATTTAAGGGTATTAAACTTATAGACTAAGCGACAGCTCGCTAAGGACACCCCCTGTGGGGTACGGACCTCGACTTAGGGCGTCACTGGAGAGGGCAGCAAAGGGACGGGCTGAATCTGCGATACTTGTAGGCTTCATTTGAAATTGCACGTATAAGTACTGATATTTTTCTTTTTAATCATTTGAAGCCTGTTTGATTGGAAAGTTCTCGCAGAACATTCTTGCAAAAAGAATCACGAATCGGACAGAATAACAATTTTAAAATAAACATGTTTGCTTATCAGTAGCATCATAACCATGTTTATCTTATCTCTTATCTGTAGTCAAAGATCACTTTGTTGCTTTAATAGTACAAACCGGATTAGCGTTATGATAATACCTATTTCTTATTAAAGATTCTCAAGAAGTCGTCGGACTGGTATTATAATAAAATTGACATTAGAGACCTAGCATAATATTTCAGAACTTTTATGGTAGTGACACATAATTAATAAAATGTTACAGGCTACTTAGCTTAATTTTGTGGGTGTACTATTAGTTACACCTCTAACCCTTCGTGGATTACAGCCGATTATGAGGACATTTCGAGGATTATGTTATGTTAATTGAATTTTCAACGCCAAAATTGTAAGAATTTACGTAACATTTACACCGTGCGGTCGTGTCGTGCTAGGACCTCAGTAAGGCTGCAAAATCATATTCTTAGCTTGATAGCCAACTTTAACACAAAAGACATTCATCTAAATTATATCAATACTTTGCAATAACAAACAATGCGGTCGTGTTGTCCTAGGACCTCAGTAAGGCTGCAAAATCATATTCTTAGCTTGATAGCCAACTTTGAACAAAAGACATTCATCTAATTATATCAATACTTTACAAATACAAACAAATCTATGTCAGTTCTACAAAACCAATACAAAAATACTCATGAAACTAATACTATGAGAATACACCAATGGGGCAGTCCCACCACCCTTCGCTTACAGGAAACTCGATAAAAATGACTCACTAGTCTAAAACCTTGCATCCCTGCTTGCATTTAAAGAAACATTGCGTCACTTTGTAATGAACAAATTAACTTATACATTTCTGTGTACAGGTCATGTTTTCTACTTGTATGTTTACTTGTCAGGCTTGTCATGGCCTACCAGATCGATTAGTTTGATTGTCACTACAGTTTTAATATTATGCGCCACGGTTTTCAGCACGGAATACATAATCTTTCCATCCTTTTTTCGTCGCTAAGCACTTTTAATTGCTTAATTTTTTTTAATTGCTGACCGTTTGTTGGATCTCCAACAAAGGGTGTAAGTATCATGTCATGAGCAATAAATGATGGACGAAAACGTATCACGTAGGCCAGGTGTATTAATGCATAAAATTTTAATCTATGCTCTTACTCTTTATTCAGGCATCGCTTATTAAAAAAAAAGAGCAATGCCTGAATACTGGTATAAGAATTTTGACTGCGTGACGTCATTTTATACATCCACCTGAACCAATACTACAAGTGCCAGCAATGAAATATACATCAGGTGACGTAATCATAATAATAATAATATTCCACAAGTATCACACAACGCCATCTAGTCCCAAGCTAAGCAGAGCTTGTGTTATGGGTACTAGACAACTGATAAACATACTTATATATTTCTAAATACATACATATTATAGATAAATTACACCCAGACACAGAACAAATGATCGTGCTCATCACACAAACATTTGTCCTGGGTGGGAATCGAACCCACGACCTCCGGCATAGCAGTTAGGGTCACTAACCACTAGACCAACAGGCCAGTCAAAATAGGATAATACTATGAAATATGAATCATGTAACTATTCATAATATGGTGACATTTCATAATGTTTAGGTAGGTACTTCATCTGAGACCATTTTAAGAACAACAGGTAATTTTACAATACTATGAGTAATTCTCATTAAAATTATCATTATTAGCTATGATATTACGGTCTATATTTCTTGAGCAAATTGCCGTTTGGTTGTACAGGACGTTCCACTGATAAGAACAGTCCTCACTGATATCGGTCAAGGAAAACATGGTGAGGAAACCCAGACTTTCAGTTTATATCGAAAGTCACCAATCCGCTTTGAGTAAGCGTGGTGAACTTTGCTTATGCCTTCTCTTTACGAGAAGAGGCCTTTGACCAACAGTGGAACAGTATGTAGGCTGGTATTATAAAAACGCATATACCGTCTCCGTTCCGTCGTGGGTAAAAAAAACAATCTCTAATTTTGTAGCTTTTTTGTTTGCTTCATAAAAGAATTCTAGGTTACTCAGGCTAGAAATAGTGCTTCATACAAGCTATTTGTATAAATAACCTTGAACTCACTATAATACATTTTGAGTGATTGCGTGTACGGTGTATTGCGTAGCCGTCGAAAACAATGCCATGCTGTTACATAGATACATTCATTCACACACATACATAAACTCACGTCTTTTTCCCATGGGGGTAGGCAGAAACCACAGAAGGCCACCTGCTACGAACCTTAAATACTCCTTTGGCCTCGTCCACGTTCATACATCAGGGCCCCGAGTCTGCTATTCTAAAGTATCCGAATGGTCAATCATTGATCTCATAATTGTTGATTTTGACAAATTCGGTGTTGTCATAATCAACAATTATGAGATCAATGATTGACCATTCTTACACTATTGAATAGCAGACTCGGGGCCCTAGACATACTCGCACACAGGTTGCGAGTGCCACGAACCTGACCTTTCTAAAGAACCTCACTAATCAGGTCAGTGTATGTCCTTCTAGGGCGTCCTCTTCCGGCGATACCATTTAGTACGTTCATTCAATGATTTATAAATTCTCATGGCTTGATAAACATGGCTGATTACAAACACATGAAGTGAAGTTTTGGACACAATTACACTTATTCCATCGCGTGTACAGGAAAATAATGGGACAAATGAATGGCTATGGAATTAACATAAGCTGTTGTTGTTGTGTGGAATTACCTGTTTTAGGGGCATTTTGAATAACGACTACTTTATTTACAGCTAACTTTTCTATAACACTTTGCTAAACATAGCAAAATCTAATTTCCTCTATTCAAACTAGGCTGATAATGCTCATTTTTTTAACGTCAATTTCCCAAAACCACCTGCGGTTTACCGTTTTCTAGTGTTTCAGTTGTGTAATGTAATTGTGTTTCAATTAATTCTGCTAAAGCGACCATTTTAGACCCCATTGCCATAATGATCACCAACCATAATTTGAATACATTCACTCATCATCATTCTACTTATCCCAAATCATGTCTTCTTCTTCCATACTTCTCTATTAATCTCTTTTAATACATTGTGATTTTGTGAAGGATAATAAAATAAAAAAATCAAAACCAGCTTACCTCGCCATATCCTACTCCCCCCGCGCCGTACGCTGGTGGCGTCGGGTATCCGCCCGGTGGCGGGTATCCTCCCGGTGGTGGGTAGCCTCCCGGAGGTGGGTACCCTCCTTGGGGATATCCTCCCTGTGGGGGCGGCGGGTATCCCCCGGGTGGAGGGTAACCGCCTTGCTGCGGATAACCGCCTTGATTTTGATCTGTGAATGTTCAATGTTTTAAATAAGTACCTTCATGGGTTAGGAAAAGACACAGTCATGACCGCCATTTAAGTTTTACTTTCATTTTATCATACTTTATGAATTTTATTGGTACAGTAAATTCGGAAAATTATTTATAGAATTTAATTGATTCGAAAATTCTGTTTTGTATCACTGTAAGTATCTTGAATTCAGAGAATTCGACTGGCCTGTTGGTCTAGTGGTTAGTGACCCTAACTGCTATGCCGGAGGTCGTGGGTTCGATCGTTCGAGCACGATCATTTGTTCTGTGTCTGGGTGTCATTTATCTATAATATGTATGTATTTAGAAATATATAAGTATGTTTATCAGTTGTCTAGTACCCATAACACAAGCTCTGCTTAGCTTGGGACTAGATGGCGTTGTGTGATAGTTGTAAAAAAAAAAAAAAAGAATATTCAAGATCAATAGTTGTTTGACTTAAACAACAATATGACAACATCGTTTGAAGCATATTGTGTAAAATAGGTACAAGACTTGGTAATTAATTAAATTCAATGTTAAGGACACGTCAGAAAAGAATTTTAAACAAAGTTCTCTAATGTTATAGCAATTTTTGATCATATCAAAACTCAGAGGTGAGCTGTGCTAGGCCGACCTATTAGGTGTTAATTTCATCATGATGTCATGTCTGTCACTACATTATGTAACGAGATATTTTTGGCTATTTATGTACTGTTTTAAGAGTTGTTATTGTTAGTGTTCCCACGGAAAACAGGCTTAGAAACTATTAATCTTAAGTCAAATTAAAATCTGTACTATTATGTGTAAAAATTATAGTGTGAGCGTCCCATTGCAAATAAAAACAATTAAGTTAAATGGCAGTTATTATGACTGTGTGTAAAATAACATTTCACAAGCTTAGAAATTTCATTACATTTTATCAATTTCATACTTTTCAAAGAGAATCAATGTGGCAGTGTTCGATGTCGACAGGAACTAATTAGGTACATTACCTAAATTAGTTATGAAAAGAGTTTATTTGATTAGTGGAGGATATTATGTCAACACTTAACAGAGACAAGTTAGTAAAATGTATGGAAACTTCGAAGCCCTTGAAATATGAACAGTAAGTCAAGTCGCGTTAATTAAGTCGCGTATCAGAGCATGTGCCAGCACCCAGCACATCAAGCTACTGTGTCAAATTCCTTTAATCGATTTTAAACTTTATAATCAAAGCATTAGGTAAGGTTGTTGAATGGGAAAATTTGACAGTTTCAGGCAGCTTCATGTGCTAGCGTCTGTACATTTTGACGAGCTGAATGATGAAAAGAACAGACCAGAAATCAGCTTACATTTACGTAGAAATTCAAAATGAAAGCCAATATCTGAAGAATAACAAACATGCTCAAAAAACAACAGCTTTCCACGAGACAAGGCTTACAAACATGGAAATTACTCCGACATTTCACAGAATTAGCAATAACCAGACGAAGACAGTGTACACTGGGTGGACAAATAACTGACACAGACAATGAACACAGTTTTGAATTCACAAAAACACACCTTTGGATTCAGACATTGCACCCACAGACACTCGACAGTAATGAACTTATGAATGAAATACAAAACACACTAGAGTGACTAAAGGTAGACAAACTATGACACCCAGTTTATAATACAGTTAGAACATAGTTTCTTAAATGCCTCCCATTTCAGACTTTATCAGCACTGAAATAAGTATTAAATTAGAATGAGGTGACTCAAATAACATAACAGTATATGGAGTGGCCGCTACTGCGAAATGAGTGAAATGTGTTGCTGAATACAATTTGCAGTATATTTTCATTGACATAAGGTGCAAAATTGCGTGGGTAGATCGTGTTATAAATAGTGTACGATAACAAACGATAATGGAATGTGTGAAGTTGGCAAATGGTCCGACTTTATGAAAGGGGGTTCCCCAAGTACAGTTTTGCCGAGCCTACTCGTTTTGTTCTGCACGATATTATTACTCTCTACTGAGAAATGTTAAAATGGTGAGAGCACGTTTTGCTATAGGATACACATAGCAACCAGAAATCTCATTATCATTATACAGTTACAGACTAACTACTACAACCTGTCATTTTTTTTTAATATAAGGTTGTGAATTTAATCGCTTAGGCATTAGATTCAAGGTTGATTGGAAAAAAAATATAGTCTCAGGTAGCTTGATGTGTTTTTCTACTGTAGACAGAATGTAATCCTTTTACATAACATTTAAATTGTACAATAAATAAATTGATTATAAACATTAATAAATAATCTTTCGATACTTTATCAATGACGACCGAAATGACGTTAATTGGATAACATGAATGTTATAAAGATAAACCATACAAATGTATTTTTTTTACTGTATGAGTCATAATAACTATGTAAACACATAGCAGACATATTGGGCCGTGATGCCGCCGTGATGTATGTAAACAGGCGTTGGCCTTACTGTTTCAACTGGCGAAACGTTCGCTTAGAACATGTTGAAAAATTCTCTCTCTTTCGGTCGTTTTCAAGCGTGGTTGGTTTATAAAATAAATGTACCATGTGTCCCAGAGGTATCAAGTGTACCCTTCAGTGTAACTCTTCTCGAATTCTAGTAAAATTCGAGAAGAGACACAAAAAATAATTGAGATTTCAGGCAATTCACAGACTATGGAACTGGCAATCTACGTCTGTCTCCAGGTATCCACCAATATCTTGAAACAATAGCGGTAGATAAATCTAATTTAAAATTAGTTTTCATCATAATACTGTAAGTACCTATAGGATTTTCTAGGGACAGAATTAATTGTAGCCTCGCCTCGCTTTCTTGTTTATGTTTTTCTTTCTTTTGTATCTGAGGTTTAGGACTAGATGTTTGAGGAAGGGTTTCATTTATTTGTTTTGTCTGCCGAAAGGTTTTCGTTTGGGTTTTAAAATATGAGTCGAAATCCGGAGCTCCCGGAATCCCGAGCAGGGAAATCCCTGTGTCTGTTCAGCTGAAATCAATTTATGACTCGGTGAACTCATGACCCACTTCAGGAGTCAAAAACTTCATTTTACTGATTACAATGTATTAAAGGTTGGCATGTTGCCCAGTACGTCTTCTCCATACATCTCTTTGAACCAGTATCTGCAGCACAGCAGCACCCCTTCTTTCCTAGTTGCATCATCTTGCACTAAATTTTTCTCTCTCTTATTTATCTGCCTCTTTTCTCATCTATCAAAACCTTTCCTGTCAAATGCTCTTCATTACGGGATGCGAAGGTGAATCAAGATAAATTTTTTGGAAAGGGTTTCTATTCTGTTTCTGCTTTTCAAAAAGGTTTCGCATGCCTTTCATTTTCTCTTTGTTCAGCTCAGGTGTTAAACTTAGAGTTTAGACTATGACGAGCACTTTATGCTGTTCCTGTCTTTATTATCTTCGCCCTAATGGCGCCTTGCATATCGATCGGTGTAATTGAGTCGGAGCCAAGACATATGAAGGACGGCCAACTGTTTGTTTTTTTTTGACTGGCGTTAAAATTAAGATGATATTAATATGCTCGATGGGCAAGAGTGACTAATAAGTTTTCCTTTTGATTATAATTTCTTCTGACGTTGCTCAAAAATCGGTTAAGCTGAAGTGGGACTGGGCTGGTCATGACTGCCGTATACGTGAAGAGGGCCAAAATAACCTCGTTGTGGAGCCAGAAGATGACGCGGTAGACCTCGCAGAAGTAGCAGGACGAGCTAGATAAAACGAACGATCAATGGTTCACATTGGCCTAAGATCGAAAGATTTGGAGGTCATGGCGGATCAGTGTCAATCTTTACATGTGTTGAATTATTTTCAGCTTTGGCTGAGGAATATTCTTTCAAGAATTAATAATTGGCTCAAGTCATTATGACTAACGATTGTCTAAAACAATTATTGCGTATTCGTAGATATTCATATCACATAGAAGAAAAAAAATACTTATGATCAATTATTTGTGGAATTGTGAGTAAGCCTATCAAAGCGACACTATCGCCACGCTATCGCGTTTACAGGTCCGCCCCAATATCACAATAGATAAGCAATCATCCGGTGACTCAGATGCAAAGTTTTACTACGTCAAAAAGACGTCATACGGTATGATTGGTATGGACTTGAGTAGACTGTCGGTTTCACAACAGTGAAGACATTTACGTCACTAGTGTGTATTCTGCGAAGGGAAAGGCAGCTTTAGCGATGCGTACTTGTATCGAGTCAAACCAGACCTCGTTAGAACATTTTTATTCATTAGAGAATAACCGGAGAATAAATTCAAGCTGAGGATATTTCCCTGTACCTTACATAGCATACGAAATAACAAAAGTAGCAACGCGCTTTTCCTCTCTCTACATAATTAAAAAATTGCTGTGCCCGACAGGGTCCATACCATAGTTGTTTCTACATTTTTTTTTTAAATTTATCACCTGAAGGACGTGGATTGCAATAAACTATTTGCATTTAAAAATTTATAGGAATTATGGAGGACCCTGAGTACCTACTAGTAGAGCGTAGACGATTAACTATAATTATAACGTTTGGTCGGCTCGGTGCCTCGGTCAGTGATCGATTGAAGGCCGGAAGACGTAATTGAAGTGGCAGTGAAAGTAAACCATATCTATTGTTACGAGCTGGGTATGGGATAAATAAAAACACTACCAAATAAACACACGAATTAACTTTATTACTCGCTAAGCACTTATTCACAATCACTTCAACAGTACTGAACACTTTGTCGCACTAGATAACTCTTCGAACCTTCCGTGGTCTCGCTTAAAAGTGAACTGACTCACTTCGTCCTCAATCGGTCCTTTTATACCCACGCAAACAAAGGATATTCGAGATAATTCTCTATTATTCAAGAAAGCATCAACAAAAAATCTTTAACAAAAAATAAATTTAAAGATAAAAGAACCGACAAGGAAGAAGTTACTTTACGCCCTCGGCATACGGTCGAAATTACAATGTCAATTGCCGCTGACGTCGCGCGTCGGCTGACCTTGAACACAATGTAACTATACCTAAAAAAATAAACTCGTACCTACTCGTCTTTTCTAGGTACTACACAGTTATTAGCGAAGTTTGTCGAAGATTCTAGATGACCGTCGTAACACTGCCCCCTCCTTATACATGCTCGTCCCGAGCATCATTAGTCCCGTAATATCGCGCCAATCGGTCTACATGAACAATCTTAGGCGCACCTCGCGGACCCTTCTGTATTCTGTAGGTGACATCGTTGATCCTGGTCACAACTCGGTATGGTCCATCCCATTTTGCTTGCAATTTTGGAGACTTTCCCTTGCTCCGCACTGGGTTATGCAACCACACCAGCGAACTTTCGTCGAAACCACGACTGTTTGCCTTCCGGTCATAACGAGTCTTCATCTTCTCAGACATCTGTTGCCCGGATTGCCTGATATGCTCATACACATCATTTAACTTGTTACGCAGGTCATTCGCGTAATCCGTTACACTGCGTGGGACATCCGGGGGGGTTCCAGTGATTAAATCTGCAGGCAAGCGTAATTCCCTTCCAAAGTTCGCGAAGGCTGGAGTTACAGTCGTACTTTCGTGAACTGCACTCCGATAGGACAGAAGAAACGGCTGTATGTGCTTGTCCCAATCCCTTTGCCTGCTTTCCACGACTTTAGCCAGATATCTCTCCAACGTCTGGTTGAATCGCTCCACCATTCCATCAGATTGTGGGTGGTAAGAGGTGGTTCTGGTTTTGTGGGTACCCATCAATCGACAAGTCTCCTGAAAAACTTGCGATTCAAAACTCCTTCCTTGATCGCTGTGAATTTCTAAGGGTACTCCAAAACGACAGAAAACTTCCTGAACCAATTTATCTGCGACTGTTGTAGCTTCTTGGTTAGGAATGGCGAAGACTTCTGGCCACTTTGTGAAGTAGTCCATGACAACCATGAAGTACTTGTTTCCGCTATCGCTTTCTGGAAATGGTCCCGCAACGTCCAGTGCTATCCGCTCCCAAGGGGCTCCCACGTTGTACACTTTTAATGCACCTCTGCTTCGCGTGTGAGGTCCTTTCACAGCCGCACAGCTGGTACATTTGCGACACCAGTCCTCCACATCATCTCGACAGTGGATCCAGTAAAAGCGCTCTCTGATCTTCAGTAGAGTCCTTTTCACCCCCATATGTCCTCCTGAGCATCCATCATGGTAGAGCCGTAAAACATCCGGTACCTTAGCTTTAGGAACAACCATTTGTAGATGACAGCTGTCCCCACGAGCGTTTTCCCATTTACGGCACAAGACTCCATCCTGGATCTCCAAACTGTTCCATTGTGCCCAATAACTCTTCGTGATGGAACTCATCGCAGCCACATCACTCCACTTGGGCTTCGGAGCACCAGCTTTGATCCAGTCGAAGATTGGCTTGATGTCCGAGTCATTTTGTTGAGCCTGTTGTAGAGTCTCCTTCCATTCATCGCTGAGATCCGTTCTAAGCATCCTCACGGGCACTACTTCCTTAGTCTCTTGCCTGGCACAGTGCTTGCAGTCTTCAGGACAAGGTCTTCTTGACAAGGCGTCTGCGTTACCGTGAGTTCTCCCACTGCGATGTTCGGTTACAAAGTCAAACTCTTGCAGTAGTTCAATCCATCTCGCCACTTGTCCCTCTGGATTCTTGAACTGTAATAGCCACTTCAATGCAGCATGGTCAGTTCGTAGCTGGAATTTCCGTCCCAACAAATACTTACTGAAGTGCTGCAATG
Organism: Diarsia mendica; assembly: GCA_949316265.1. NCBI lineage: Eukaryota > Metazoa > Arthropoda > Insecta > Lepidoptera > Noctuidae > Diarsia > Diarsia mendica. The sequence goes on from OX438904.1 coordinate 3,007,179, forward strand.
TCTTCACTACGGCGAGCAGCTCTCGTCTCGTTGTCGTTACGCAGTAATTCCTTTCCGGTTTAGATAAAGACTTGCTGAAGTAAGCTATAACAACCTCCTGATCTCCTTTCCGTTGAGATAACACGCCCCCAATCCCAGTATTACTTGCGTCTGTGTCGACTATAAAGTCATTTTCAGTGTCAGGATATCCCAAAATAGGAGTATTGCACAGACGTCCCTTTAATTCTTGAAATGCGGCGTCGCAGTTCTCGTCCCAACAGAATTGTCGCCTTTCCTCAGTGAGTCTGTGTAGAGGTTTCGCAATGTCGGCAAAATTCTTCACAAACCGGCGATAGTAGGAGCACAGACCCAAAAATGCTCTGACCTGTGTCTTGTCTTTCGGAACTGGCCAATCCTTGACGGCGACTACTTTCTCTGGGTCTGTTTGAACACCTTCCCCCGAAACTATGTGTCCTAAAAAGTTCACTTGTTTTCTGAAAAACGAGCACTTTTTCGGACTCAACTTCAGGTTTGCTGTTTGGATCTTCGACAGCACTCGGTTGAGGTTCCTAAGGTGATCTTCAAACGTACGGCCCACAATGATTATGTCGTCTAGGTAGACAAGACATGCATCCCCAATCAACCCGGCAAGTACTTGCTCCATCAGCCTTTCAAATGTTGCAGGAGCATTGCACAATCCGAAGGGCATAACTTTAAACTGCCACAACCCTTTTCCTGTTGAGAATGCAGTCTTCTCCTTATCCTTGGGGTCTATTTCTACCTGCCAGTAACCACTTTTTAGGTCTAGTGTGGTAAACCACTTCATTCCCGTCAGCGTATCCAGTGTGTCATCGATCCTAGGCAGTGGATAGCTGTCCTTTTTCGTGACGTCGTTCAGTCGTCGATAGTCCACACAGAAGCGCATACTGCCGTCTTTTTTCTTTACCAGGACCACAGGAGAACACCATGGACTGGATGAAGGCTCTATAACACCATCCTTCACCATACCCTCAATCATGGTTTCCACTTCTTTTTCCCGTGCAACTGGCAGTCTCCTTGGTCGCTGACGGATAGGTAACTCGTTGCCTGTATTAATTCTGTGCTGAACCAGTCCAGTTCTTCCTATGTCGGCATCACCCGTAGAGAAAATACCGGCGTACTGAAGTAACATCTTCTTAGCCTTGTCCATTTCTCCTTCACTTAAATGACAGTTTTCAAGAAGCGTTGACACGTCGAATTTGGCACTACTAATTTTGCTTCCGGTAGGTAGATCTTGCAATTGACGCATCCAAGCTACTTCCCCACAAGTGCCGATCAAGGTGCCCTTCTTGATTACTTGCTCCTTGTTACTTGGATTCAGGATTCGTACAGCTGAGATGCTGTTGGCCTTTACCAGAGTTCGTGCCATCTTCCATGAAAACTCATTGTCCACCCTTTCTATCAGAACACTTCGATCTTTGTGTCCAGAGTTCTGTGGTAACTTAACTGGCACGATCGTTTCTGATCTGCTAGGAAGAATAATTTCCTTCAGGCAGTACACTTTCCCTGATGGTGCACCTTCCATGAAGACTTCCTCTGAACCACATTTCAACACTCCTTGGTCAATGTCGATCTCACAACGATATTTCCGCATGAAGTCCAAGCCCAAGATGCAATCGTCGACTATGTCGGCCACGATGACATTGTGTCGGTAAATTCTATCACCCAATTTTAACTCCACCTCCTTCTTGCCTCGGATGGTTATGTGCTGACCGGTAGCTGTTAATAATTGAAGGTGGTCGCGGTTATTGAAGTAGCCCCCAAGAAACCGATTCGCCAGGTGAGAATTGACGACCGTGTGAGAAGCTCCAGTATCCAACGTCAGTTTGCATGGAGTTCCGTTGACTTCGCCGTTGATAGTCAGGCTGTTCCCGTCATGTACTTGTGAGATCGAGATCCTCGGGGCTCTTTCAAAACCAGCCAGCACCCGCCCCCCAGTCCTGGCATTTACTCGTTTCCCTGTTGTGGTTGGGCAACCACTTCAGCCACCTTTCCTTGCTGAGGTTGGTCTTCTCTTGGTGAGCTGCGCTTAGGACAGCTTGATCGAAGATGACCCCTTTCTCCACAAGTGTAGCACCTAGGGCTGTATCCTTGCGGGCGGTCGCGTGCAGGTGACGCTACAACCTCCCTGACCCGGTGCGTACGGTGGTCCTGCCTCACTGCCTCTACTTCTAAGGCATGGGCCAAGGCATCTTTCAGCGTCTCATGATGCCCAAGTCTCACAGCGGCTCTAACCTCCAAGTCGCGTATTCCATCGATGAACGCCTGTACCAGATTTCCATCAATAAGTGCAGGGGCGGACTGGTATGCTTTCCGAACCAGCTTTTCAACTTCCAGGGCCCACTGCTGTAAGTTCTCGGCACTACGTTGAACGCGATCCCTTAACTTGGCACGAAAAACATGCTCCAGGTGCGCGTCACCGTATCTGGACTCTAATGCCTCCAGCAGCTGTTCGTAGGTCACATCCTTGCCGAGGGCCTCAAGAATGTTAAGGGCCTGGTCTCGAAGACCCAAGGTGAGCGCGGTCATGGCTTGCGCTTTTGTCCACCCATTCACTTTCATAACGGCCTCGAATTGGATTTTATAGGCCGACCATGAAGATGTTCCGTCGAATGGAGGCACTTTAAACCCACGCACCGAAGGGGCAGCAATCACTGAAGTTACAGACCCGTCTCCAACCTTAATTTCACTTAAGGCCTTCTTCACATCGGCGATCTGAATTTCGGCCTTTGCGATACGGTTGTCGTGCTGCTGTACCTGCTCCTTCACCACGCTCAGCTCTTTCCCAACTGATGCGTGAAGATCCTTCATCAGGAGCATCTGTTCTTCTTGGCGTCGGACCTGCTCCTCTTGATCGCGTTGCAACTTTTCCTCCAACCGGCGGGTCTGCTCCTCTTGACGCCGAGCCTGTTCCTCCTTGTCCCGTTGCAACTGCTCCTCCAACCGACGGGCCTGCTCCTCTTGACGACGAGCCTGCTCCTCCTTGTCCCGTTGCAACTGCTCCTCCAACCGACGGGCCTGCTCCTCTTGACGACGAGCCTGCTCCTCTTGACGACGAGCCTGCTCCTCCTGACGACGTGCCTGCTCCTCCTGACGACGTGCCTGGTCTTGCAGCAGTGCCATTAAGGCAGACAAGTCAGGCGCCGCTGATGTAGTAGGCGCCGCTGGAGTAGCTCCAGATGGGCCAGCGACTGGCTCTGACGTAGGCTGGGCACCGCCCGGTGTTTGTGTCGGGGAGTCCCCAAATCGCCTTTGGTCCATACCTTGCTGCCGCTGACTCCTCGTACGGATACTATCCGTGTCGTCCTTCGGTAGAATCGGCATTATTTATCCCCGCTTCTGACACCAAATTGTTACGAGCTGGGTATGGGATAAATAAAAACACTACCAAATAAACACACGAATTAACTTTATTACTCGCTAAGCACTTATTCACAATCACTTCAACAGTACTGAACACTTTGTCGCACTAGATAACTCTTCGAACCTTCCGTGGTCTCGCTTAAAAGTGAACTGACTCACTTCGTCCTCAATCGGTCCTTTTATACCCACGCAAACAAAGGATATTCGAGATAATTCTCTATTATTCAAGAAAGCATCAACAAAAAATCTTTAACAAAAAATAAATTTAAAGATAAAAGAACCGACAAGGAAGAAGTTACTTTACGCCCTCGGCATACGGTCGAAATTACAATGTCAATTGCCGCTGACGTCGCGCGTCGGCTGACCTTGAACACAATGTAACTATACCTAAAAAAATAAACTCGTACCTACTCGTCTTTTCTAGGTACTACACAGTTATTAGCGAAGTTTGTCGAAGATTCTAGATGACCGTCGTAACACTATGTATCGCTAAGAGAGTGTCATATTTAACTTTATGAAATGCTGTACTATACTTAGCTAATACTTGGAAGTTTAACAAACTTTGAGATTCCTCTAGGTTGGAGGAGGATGGTATTCCTTCTTAGGACCCAGTTCTTATTTGTTTCTTTGTATGAGCATTAATTATGATGTGATCTGCTTATACTGATTTTGCATAGGTTGATTGGCTTACGTGTATGAAATGGAAATTGACAATGTTATTGATCTAGGTAGTTTTTCTCTATTGTTCTTGACATAATGATCGTAACACACCAGGAATCAGCATAAAAAATACCGTATATAAATCCATTGTTTGTTATCAGTGGGTACCTGTTGCGGTACCTATGAGGAAAACACGACGCGAAAACAGTATGCGTCACACGAAGGGAAATAGGTACCGTATGGTAGGTAAGCTACATAATATAAATAACTATGTAGGTAGGTACCTATGTAGTCTTCGATCAATAATAGTACAGTAGTACCTACATAATTATGTGGTGGATCGTCGGAAGTTGAGTTTTGAGGCCATAATAGCCAGAGAACGCGTTGTGAAAATACTCGTTTCACACACAGTCATCATTATTATCCTAGCATTTTTCTCTATGTGGGGTCGGTTTCCAGACTAACCGTAAGCAGCTAAATAGTTATAGGGAGCGACTGTCTATCTGACCTCCACTGCCCCGCTAGTGCTGAATAACGCGATATAATTATGATTTGGTAAGACTGGTTGTCAGAGTTTCAGGCCACTGACCACCTGTAACGACTGCCAAACATTTATAATGCTTTCCGAGGTATGGAGGAAACTCGGTATTGTTATAAAATATTAGACGAAGGTCATATAATAGCATAAGTAATCGTCTTATGATTTCATAACACAGGCCTTCTCTTAATTAGAGCGGCTTGGTAGGTATGTATGTAAATTAGTTTAAAAAATGTTATGTAAGAAAATTTTAAGAAAGTCGAAAAACTTTACGATGCACGTTGGTTTAATAAAACTGTTCATGTAAGCTTGTGTGTGTGTTTATTGACGACAAACACACAATGCAGTTATGAGGACAAGTGATGAAGTGACGTCAAAATTGTTCTTTTCACACACACGTACCTACAGCCTAAGTAGCGAGCGTCTATCATGATGTAAATTCATGCCACTCTGCACTGTTAATAAGATTATCTCATATGTATGTAATGTACCTAACTGCTTATTGAAACTACCGGTGGTTAATGAAGTTTATTTTCTGAAGTGAGTAAATACTTATTTGTGGTTCGTACTCGAACGAGGACGTCTGCTTCGCTTCAGACTCAGACTGTAGAAAGTGAAATGACGCAATTTATTTTTTTTTGTATGGACAGAAACGAATATACTTAAACTGATATACTACCTACCTACTGATAAAATATAAGATATGGATGGACGAACAATGTAAGCTCAAATCTGATTATATGTGAATATTATGCCGTATCTATCATAGATCAGTGCAAAGTCCATTTGAAACTCAGACCAACAAAAAAAGCGCCACGAACATCAAAAGTGAAGCCAACTTTTTATCTATGTGTGTAGACAATGTCTCGTGAAGTCGTGACGTTCTAGGAGAAATGCGTGTGGTTTTAGTGTAGGTGTGTGCGTGAGCTTGTATGTTTACTTGCTATAGGCGTGTGGTTTTGTGGCTTCACTGTTGGTGTTCGCGGCGCGCCGTCTTTCTTTTTTTCTTGGTCTGAGATTTGAAGGGGGGGGTTAATTGGGGGCAATTGCAAGGTTCCGATTCAGAATGCTACGCTTGGCTGGGTTATAGTAATTTTCAGGCCATCTTTTGGGTTTGAGTCATCGTGGTGAAAGGATTAGTCAGCTCGATCCATCTGTGATTCTGTGCAGTCTGAAATACAGTGAAACTTGGTTAACTGGGACCTGGATAAGTGAGAAACCTCTATTACTCGAACTCATGCTGAGGTCCCATGAGACAGATTTGAATATCTGAGACACAGGGTAAGTGGAATACCTCTATAAGTGAGACGAATTTTCAGGTCCCTTGAGGTCTCACTTTACCAGGTTTCACTGTATTATATTTTCATTCCAATTCATGTCAAATATTGGACTGTTAGGCCCACCGTAACCCTTAGCAGGGTTTTTTTACTACAGCATCATGACTTTTCATAGTGCAGTTTTTCCCGGCACGATAAAAATGCCATGGGATGACCTATTTCCCCCAATCTTTTTATTGTAATGGGACCTTTTGTGACCTCGGCGTCGGTACGGTGCAAGCTTATCAGAACAATATACCCTTTCAGCCGGTTTCTGATTTGAGAAAAGTAGCAAATCTCAACTGATTATTCTCAAATACATAAGTATGTGCTTAAGTTTTTTGCGTTTCACAAGTTATACAGCCGGTTTCTGAATTGAGTATTTGAAGTTGAAAACGTCTCAATCTATACTTAAGTACTACTTAAACATTTTTCCGTTTCTGAATTGAGTTTTTTTAAACTCTAATCAAGATTTGAGTAATCTGTCATCATTTACTCAAATTTGACAGAAAGCATGCTCAATTCATGTTTAAGACCAGCACTTGCGTTTCTGAACTAAGAAAAACGTGTTTGACTATACTCAAAGCATTATCAACGACAAGTTAGGTAGTTGAACGTTGACACACCAATTTCGGCTACTCAAACTGTACTCAACATAATTTTCTAGTGATTTTGTAAGTGATTTTGATCGAAATGAGTGACGATGATACTTCCTTGTCGTCTCTGGAGATGCATCAACGCAGACAACCGCGCCTAAGAAGAATAGCAAGACATCGGCCTTTTTTTTTTTTTTTGGTGGGTGGAAAATCATCGAATGACCCCCCCCCCCCCCCCCGCTCTTGGGCAGAGCGAAGGGGAGTGTCAGACTTCTACTGACTAAAAACCGAACCCATGTTCCTTCTTTGCCCTTGCGCCGAGGTCACGTAATCTAGTACAAAAATCCGCGGCCCCGACGGGCGGCGGCCCTTGCGGGCCCCTCCTTGCTGAAAGACATCGGCCTAACTTGTTCATCACGAGTCGGTTCTGCTTCACGATGGGGTCGGTTAGGTTTATTTTCAACAAAATAAAGCCTAAACTGACCTGTCGTATTCAACGGCGAAACTGCATTTCTCCCATGTTGCAGTTCTTAATAGCTCTCAGATTTTACGCGACTGATAGCTTTCAAGCTGTTGTGGGGGACACTGTGAATGTGAGCAAGGTCAGCCGCGTGATAGAGAGGGTGACTAGTGCGATAGCGTTTTATTGAGATGACAATATGTTTGTAGGTATGCCCAATGCACAGGAGAGACCATCAGTAGCGGCACGATTTTTTGACATTGCTGGATTAGTAGGTATTATTAGGTACAATGGGAAGTTTTAATAAAAATATTATCAATTCAATTCAATTCAATCATTTTATTTCAGGCTACAATGGCCCAGAGATATATACCTTATAAACTAACATAAATAAAGTAAATACAATTTTTTGTTAACAAAAATACTTAAGACTATGTTAGCAGCACTTCACTTTTTAACACATCACTTGTGCTGGCTGTCCAGTGGAATTTGTCCGCGGAAGCGACGGAACACCACGTCCTGAGGCCAAAAGTCTTCCTTCATCACCTGGGGCAGATAACAATTCGGTACTCGCACCACAAACGCCTTGAAGTTGACATTGCGGCGCGACTCCAGTAAATGCACCCTCGGCGTGTACCTACCTTATCTTTTGGCGCACGTACTCCACGATGTTGCTGATGATTATCAGAATTCCAATAAAACTTGTTGTCTATTTACTAACAGTCTGACAAAATCACAATGACATTCACAGATTCACGATTCGTTTCGATTCACGATTCGGTTCAAAGACGTCAAATATGAAATTGCTAAAATGTGCATAATGCAACTTTAATAAAATAAATTTGTTGATATTAACGCTGTTATTTAAAATTTGTTTACTTTTTAAGTCTGTTTTAAATTTATAAGAATAAAATGATTTAATATTATGAGTTTTGGAAAAATACCGGTTTTTTAATGTGAATTGGAACGTGTTAGCTTTGATCAAGAATACCTAAGTAAATGATCAGTTGAATAAGGTTTGACGAAAATAGATTTTAACTTGTGAAACGCAAAAAACTTAAGCACATACTTATGTATTTGAGAATAATCAGTTGAGATTTGCTACTTTTCTCAAATCAGAAACCGGCTGTTAATCTATTTTCGTCAAACCTTATTCAACTGATCATTTACTTAGGTATTCTTGATCAAAGCTAACACGTTCCAATTAACATTAAAAAACCGGTATTTTTCCAAAACTCATAATATTAAATCATTTTATTCTTATAAATTTAAAACAGACTTAAAAAGTAAACTAATTTTAAATAACAGCGTTAATATCAACAAATTTATTTTTAAAGTTGCATTAGGCACATTTTAGCAATTTCATATTTGACGTCTTTGAACCGAATCGTGAATCGAAACGAATCGTGAATCTGTGAATGTCATTGTGATTTTGTCAGACTGTTAGTAAATAGACAACAAGTTTTATTGGAATTCTGATAATCATCAGCAACATCGTGGAGTACGTGCGCCAAAAGATAAGGTAGGTACACGCCGAGGGTGCATTTACTGGAGTCGCGCCGCAATGTCAACTTCAAGGCGTTTGTGGTGCGAGTACCGAATTGTTATCTGCCCCAGGTGATGAAGGAAGACTTTTGGCCTCAGGACGTGGTGTTCCGTCGCTTCCGCGGACAAATTCCACTGGACAGCCAGCACAAGTGATGTGTTAAAAAGTGAAGTGCTACTAACATAGTCTTAAGTATTTTTGTTAACAAAAAATTGTATTTACTTTATTTATGTTAGTTTATAAGGTATATATCTCTGGGCCATTGTAGCCTGAAATAAAATGATTGAATTGAATTGATAATATTTTTATTAAAACTTCCCATTGTACCTAATAATACCTACTAATCCAGCAATGTCAAAAAGTCGTGCCGCTACTGATGGTCTCTCCTGTGCATTGGGCATACCTACAAACATATTGTCATCTAAATAAAACGCTATCGCACTAGTCACCCTCTCTATCACGCGGCTGACCTTGCTCACATTCACAGAGTCCCCCACAACAGCTTGAAAGCTACCGGTCGCGTAAAATCTGAGAGCTATTAAGAACTGCAACATGGGAGAAATGCAGTCTCGCCGTTGAATACGACAGGTCAGTTTAGGCTTTATTTTGTTGAAAATAAACCTAACCGACCCCATCGTGAAGCAGAACCGACTCTTAAATTGTTCATCGCTTAGCGTGATGAACAAGTTAGGCCGATGTCTTTCAGCAAGGAGGGGCCCGCAAGGGCCGACGCCCGTCGGGGCCGCGGATTTTTGTACTAGATTACGTCACCTCGGCGCAAGGGCAAAGAAGGAACATGGGTTCGGTTTTTAGTCAGTAGAAGTCTGACACTCCCCTTCGCTCTGCCCAAGAGCGGGGGGGGGGGGGTCATTCGATGATTTTCCACCCAGCAAAAAAAAAAAAAAAAAGGCCGATGTCTTGCTATTCTTCTTAGGCGCGGTTGTCTGCGTTGATGCATCTCCAGAGACGACAAGGAAGTATCATCGTCACTCATTTCGATCAAAATCACTAGAAAATTATGTTGAGTACAGTTTGAGTAGCCGAAATTGGTGTGTCAACGTTCAACTACTTGTCGTTGATAATGCTTTGAGTATAGTCAAACACGTTTTTCTTAGTTCAGAAACGCAAGTGCTGGTCTTAAGCATGAATTGAGCATGCTTTCTGTCAAATTTGAGTAAATGATGACAGATTACTCAAATCTTGATTAGAGTTTAAAAAAACTCAATTCAGAAACGGAAAAATGTTTAAGTAGGGCTTAAGTATAGATTGAGACGTTTTCAACTTCAAATACTCAATTCAGAAACCGGCTGTTAGACGACTGAACAGTGCTAAAACAGAAAACCAAGAAAACTCTTTAGAGATTTGAACTTTCTATGTAGAAAGTTACTTTCAAAAGTGGATAGTATTAAATGACATACATTCATGTTCGCTGTGGTATCCAAAGTGGTTAAGGCATTTTTTTGTAGTCATTTTTTAAAAGCGATTCTTCAGCTTTTTTTAATATTAAACGGACCTCTCTTGACCTTAATCTTGACTCGAGGGAGCTGCCCAAGAAAGAAAAGTTGTACTGGAATAGAAGATGACCGCCTACAGCAGACAAGACTTACAGCTAAACAGACCATGCAGTAGTCACAGTAAATTAGCTAGTAGAACTTCACAGACTTACTGGAAATGGATATCAATAAAATAAAATAAAAAAAATTAATACTCCATTGCCATTAAAAGACAAACAATGGAGAACAGGGGAGAATGGAAGAAGAACACGTTTTGCGCCGACCCAAAATTGAATGGGACCAGCAGGGCTATTGCGTATCTTTTAATGACAGTGGATAACTTATAGTGTTTATCAATTATCTGTCAAATGGTAAGTTTATAAGAAAAAAATGTACCAAACCATAACCAATTTACAGTTAATCTATGGAGACTTATGATAGCCACTGACATTAAAAAGATACGCAATAGCCCTGCCGCATGTCGGAGGAGCAATGGGCAAAAATTACCACTCAGTGGACACCAACCAGCAGGAAACGACAACGCGGCAGGCCCAGAAGGAGATGGCGGGATGAGCTGGATTCCTTCTCAAAAGATTGGCCTATCATCGCACTAGATCGCGAAAAGTGGAAGGAGGGAAGGGAGGCCTTTGCCCTGCAGTGGGACAGTACAGGCTAATAATAATAATAGCCCTACAGGGCAGGAAGATGATGGCTTTATGACTTCGATCAATAATGATATTGATCGAACCTATAAGATAAACAATATCTGCACGACGAATAGAGCATAGTATATGAATATCATAAAGACATATAATAGCCATAAACATACATCACGAATAACAACAATAAAATGCAAGCAAGAAACAACATTGACATACATGGAAGCGAAACAATGATTTTGTTAATTGACAGTTCTATAAAGTCCTGTGAAAAATACATTTGCAAAGTTCAAGGACAAAATTCAAAGACACCATTGCTTAGTATGGCGTCTCATACGAATGTGAACTTCATTCTTAAAGCATTAAATTAACGTTCACAGTTGTGTGAAACACTGCTTTAACGACTAAAGTGGATTCTCTGACTCTAGTGACTTCTGTCCTAAAATAACAAGGATTACAGGAGTTAGACAGACGTCATTTGAAGTGGTCATGTGTAAAGGCAGAGGGATTCATAATGACGTCAGAGGAGACACACTGAGTCAATGGTTTGGGACTGTAAATTGCTTGATTAAAAAGAGGAAGGGGGGACATTTGCCTAGTTCATAATTATATGGTCAGTGCAAAACTCAAGTTTTACATCTCTATGAACTGTCATTTCTCCTTGTCACATAATCATATTTTTTAGGGTTCCGTACCTCAAAAGGAAAAAACGGAACCCTTATAGGATCACTTTGTTGTCCGTCTGTCTGTCTGTCTGTCTGTCAAGATCTTTTTTCTCAGGAACGCGTGGAGGTATCAAGCTGAAATTCATATCAAATACTCAAGTCTATGGTCTCTTGGAGCTGTGAAAAAATCAAACTTCTAAGTCAACGCGATCAAAAGATACTCCCGTTTATGCCGCAAATTTTCGACACTCGCAAGGGAATCAAAACCTACAGGGTACTTCCCGTGAACTCAGAATCTTGAAATTTGGTACGAAGCAACGTCTTATAGCATAGATAAAGGAATAATTACGAAAACCATAAATTTTTAGTTACATCAAGATACTCCCGTTTATGCCGCAAATTTTCGACACTCGCAAGGGAATCAAAACCTACAGGGTACTTCCCGTGAACTCAGAATCTTGAAATTTGGTACGAAGCAACGTCTTATAGCATAGATAAAGGAATAATTACGAAAACCATAAATTTTTAGTTACATCACATAATATATTTTTTTTACGGAACCCTCGGTGCGCGAGTCCGACTCGCACTTGGCCGGTTTTTCTCTCTGATCTGCCCTCTTTTTTTCAAGTATCCATATTTAGCACTACTCTTCTCTATGCTCTCCTGATCTAATTGAAAGTAATTTGTAATAATGCACAATCTAAATTATATCTCTAAAGTTGCATCAACATCCATATAATTTGGTCTGATTAATGTATACTTATACAGGGTGATTGGTTATTAGGCAGGTTCAAGAAGTATCTCTATCTAAGGAAACCACGCGTCGTTAAAAAAACGCTTAATTGCGAACAATGATCATAGTAAAATGTTAAACAAACAAAAAATTACTGAAACGAAAGGAACTTCCGTATTCATAAATTATCAATTTCCTGTTATGTGGCATAAAAATACCTAGCTAACTTGCCGTTCTTAATTATTCTCAAAAAATACAGACATACAGCTTTGACTGTCTGATGGGATTGGTTAAAATACACCAGATAGATAGAGACAGATATCATCTGATTTGGTCAAAAACTAACAAGGAACGAATGTCATGTAGAAAGAACCTCCTCCTTCACATGCTTAAAGTGAGCATCATATTGAAAAGCTAATGAGAAAGTATTTTCTGTAATTTGTATAACAAGTGTGATACATTTATTTGAAGAAACTGTCTTGAAAAATTGTTAAGAGAAATTAAGAACATGAAATTTACGGTGCTTTGCCGGAAGACGGACGGCGTCGCCGAGGCCGGCCCAGAAAGAGGTGGCGAGACGATCTGGACGCGCACCATGAGGGCTGGTTCGAGGTGGCTCAGGAAAAGAGCACTTGGAAGGAATTGGGAGAGGCCAAAGGTTTGTTTATGAGCAATGAGAACTATATCAATTTAACATCATGAACGCCATTGATTTCTCACAATAAGCATTTAAAAAATAGTTATATACCTACTCATAAGTTGTAAATTAGGTCTAGAGTCAATCACACTGTAAGTATATTAAAACATTGAACAATAGAAAGTAGATAACATTCTAGAAATTGTAACTGACACAGACAGAGGTGCATGAGATCACACATCAATGTTATTATATTATACAGTCACACGAGATAATGTCACCAACAGATAAATATGTATAATATGTGAGAACCTCTTTAGTTATGTCTGATAAGTACGAGTTACGACTATTGTCTTTGATTGAGGAAAACCAGAATATTTGTAAGTCTTTTTACTTGAAGAGTGCCTTGATCCAATTTGTGGGAAGAATGTGCAATAAATAGTTGTATACTCGTCAGGCAATTTTCACACTTACGTGTTTGGATCTAGAGGTCTTCCAGGATATGAGTCAAGGTTGAAATTCCCTTTTTGAGTATGGCAGTTTTGTTTTGAGTTAGTCTTAAGTACAGAAAGATTGTTTTACTTTTCAATTTCGAATAAGTATTGGTACACATACTGATGCGGACAGATGTAATGGATATGTTACTGTTAGCGGTGTGCCTAGGGGCCAACAATACAAGAAGCCCATATGACATGCAGATTGTTCAGAAATTCTAACATCATGAAACTCAAGCCAAGATTGGCTTGTATGAAAGAACCGCCACTCATTAGTCAGTCAAAATAATCTCAAAGGGCCATAGGCCTGATAGGTCTAAATCTTAATAGTTGTTTAGTCTACCAGATTTCCTTATATCCATATTCTGAGTAACTTGATACCAATGATAAGATATTTCAGATGGTAGGTATTTACAATAATGACAGATCCATGTAACTTGAGTAGTAGGGCATTATAAGTAGAGATAATCAATGATATTATATAGTCTAGATACGTTTTACCGACATCAGCGTGGCGATACAAAAGTAAGCTAATTAGCTTACATGAACTCAGTCCGTCCTGCGTCTGGCCGCGAGGCGGACGTACGTTTAAGCGGGAGTTTGATGTATAAAAATAAACAAAAATGCCTAGTTGTGTCTTCAGAAAGTGCAAAACTTATACTGGGCTGGCTGTAAAAAGCAAGAAGGATGTGTCTTTTCATTGTATTTTCCGTTTTAAATAGATTATACGCGTATAATCTATTTAAAACGGAAAATCATAAGTTTTATTTTATTCAAAGATCTCTGTCGCGCTGTTGCCGCTTTACCACCTACACGAGCGAGACAAATAGTGCGTTGCATGTATGAGTGACAGAGAGAACGAGAAAATGGCGCGCGGTGTTGTCAGCTCGAACGATGCTAGAGGATGTTGTAGAATATGTTTATCTCTTTTTGACATTGGGGTCCTATATAACTCTTTCATCTTCTAACGTACTCAATGAATGACAGAAATGAATTGGCTTAGGTTATTGTAGGTAGCTACTAAAATATCGCCATGTTTTTATTTCTTTACAATGAGTATGACGTCTCTATTGGTAAAACCTCATTGGAGATAATGCTAGCAAGTGCCTGTGCTGGGTGCAATGCAACATATATTGTCAATTAAATGATAAAAGACCTAAGTATTTGTTCAATGTTATGACTATTTACAAGAAATAAGCATACTAAACAGGCAAAGGAATGAAAAAATATTTGATGTGGTGTTAACAATAATAAATTAGGTGCTTTAAAATAGTGCTGTTTTTTTCACATAAATATACTTTTAATCATTTAAACGCTTTGCCCATTGGCATTAGCATTTATTTCCACTCCTGATAAGAATTTTTCCTGCTCAATATCACTATTATAATTAGATCTTTTATCATGAAATTGATACAGTGATAAAATAATATTATTCATTGACCTCCAGGATAAACACCTTGGTTCTGCCACATTGTCCCAAGCTGCAGAGAAAAAGAAAAAATAATCTATGGTTAGTTTAAATAAAAAAAAGATACATACACATGGTGTTGTAATTGGGTTGGTCTTTCGAGTTTAGACTTTCGGTAGCCGTTTTGACAGCTTTCCGGAACTTACACAGTGATAAGCTGAAACAACGTAAATAAGCGATAAGATTAATATACTCTTTTTGTATGGTAATTAATTTATGATTGATAAAAATATTGTAGCATGATAGTAAATGATATCATAATAATTTCAGAATGAAAAGCCTATACAATAAGGTATTATAATTTCAAATAGAAACCAAACAACATTAAATAAATTACCTACTCATTAAATATTAAACCTTTTTCGTTTCTTTTAATTTTTATATAGGTACCTACAATGAAAGTCTTGTAGAAGCTAGAAAAGACATACATCTACATTTAAATTATTACTCAATATGTTTGTCTTAACGGTGTTTAGTTGATGTTATTAGAGATAAATGATTACATTTAGAATCAAAACATTAATATAATAGCCAAACAATGATTAGAAGTTTACAATCAATTATTGGTAATAACCAAAACTATGGTGGTGTTATTCTTATTTGAGACAATATTCAGTTACTTAGGTTATTAGGTCAGTGGGTCGTCTTAGGGGCGGATTACAATAAATTTCAGGTCGTTTTTATAATGTATTCGAGCAATACACTTTGATACAAGATGAATAATATTCGAGTTAAATTGTGATGCAACATTGTTTTGTTTCAATTTACTTATCGCGTTTACCCTAAATCGGATCAAATACAGTGCTTACGTGATCTAAATGAACAAACAGAAAGATCCAGTTTTGTATCGAAAAATGAAAACCACCCTGGAAAGTGCTAGACATAATGTCGCAACAACCGATCGATCTGTTTTCATATTTTGTAAATATTATTACAAACATACCTGGTTTACGGATAAACCTGCTGCTTCTTATAATAACACACACAAACACTTGCCGAAATAACACGTAAAACAGATGAATTTAGCAAGAGTTCACGTTTCAAGAGCACAAAATATGTCAGATTTCTCTCAGTATTTAATATCGACTGTTTTCATTTGCGCAATTCAAGGGCAATAAAAATAGTCATGACTAATTTTCCAGATTCGCTATTGGTACAAAATTTAAGCATGATTTCTGATTGGTGGAAATAATATGGTCAGCCAATTACCTTCAAGTGTCATCGCAGGCGTCAGACGTATCTTTGGTTATCTCATGCCATAGACAATACTAGCCTTTTCGCTCTTTAAAAATCTGTATAATTTTTTATATTTTTAATTTTAATTTTTTTATATTATTTATTGTATAATTATATTATTTAATTAAATCTTTGTAGTAAATTATCTTTATTTTAAATTATTTTAAGCTAATTAAACATCCACAACCGTTTGTCTCTACATCACCCAAAGCTGCCATAGTATTATTTTATGTTATTGAAACTAATGAAGCCTTTGTGAATAAAATTATAATAAAATATATACAAGTAGCAAAAAAGAAGAATTGAATTGAATTTGTGAATCTATATATATAAATAAAAAGAGAAGTCCTGACTGACTGACTGACTCATCAACACCCAGCCCAAACCCTTGGACCTAAAAATCTGAAATTTTGCACAGAGGTTCCTTTTGTAATGTAGACAAGGAATAAGGAATGATTTTTTGAAATTCAATCCCTAAGGGAGTTAAATAGGGGATGAAAGTTTGTATGGAAACCCGTAATTTTCACGCAGGCGAAGCCGCTGGCACAAGCTAGTATAATATGATCTGGCAACACTGTGCTTTTGTCAGTCAGACTAGCTCAGCTGTCACAATACAGAGGTAACCTCAAAAGAGCATTTTGCAAGTTTTAAAAATAAATAGTAGTAACCTGAATCTTACACCATGAGTATTGTACTGCAAAAAGTTGCAACTTTATCGCAAACGCATTGTAAGTCATTTCTCTACAAGTTTTATGTGATAGAACACGTATCATATTGACTTTCCATTTTTACCTTCTAAATATTTTGTTGTAGTGATTTACCGTGCTCTGAGCTGCACTCCTGCTGTGAGCAAGCACTGGCGAGAGGAAAAAGGTTTGCCTCTAAATCCTAACGCTGAAGGAATCCTTACTGACACTCCTGACTTTACATATTTGGATGGACGACCAACTCCCTTACTGGTATACTTCAATGTACTTTTCGACTTCAACACCCCTATTATTTTTTCACACATATATTCAAAGCCACTATACCTAGCTACTAGGCTTAGCCTTAGAAGGATAAGGTACTGAACTATACTGCCACTCTAAACACAAATGTAGTATCTCAGGGAAAGGTAGTTTTGAGAAAACTGATGATTGCCTTTACCTTTTCTTTAAGCTTACCAATGTCATAAATATCAATGTGATACAATTTATTTTTGATATTATTAGGTCAGTATAATATCTCTGAGTATTATCAGCTATTTAGCTAAGTATAGCTTTTATCATTTATACATAATCATTATTTTATATTTATTTTTCAGATAAACCAAAAGAGAAGAATTCTGCAGCAAAGAGAGATTGCTTCAAAGATTGTTGAATTATGTTCGGAATTGGACTTTGCTAAAGAGAGACACAACTTTATGGAAGCTGCCAAAGAGGATGAGAGAAAGAGTATCCTAGCTAATAGGCTGAAACCTAAGGGAGCTGCTTTGAAACCTAAAAAGTAGATTATTTAAGTGTTAATGTATGTAGGCTAGCTGTTAATGTAAATAAACTTGTTGATAGATTTTGTCATGGTTTACATTTCTAACTAAGTTCGATGGCTAATATACCAAGATTGCTAAGCCGCGATTGGGTCATTGTTACCCGCAAATAGTTTTTTATTAATTTTAATTTACTGAAACTCCACTCACATGAAGCTACGGACACGCAAACCGTCATGAACAATTTCAGTGCAATCTTATGATTTGGAAGAGATTCTGTAATGCCTGATGCTGTCCCCCACGACAGCGTCAGGCTCTTTTGCAGGAGTCCCCAGCTGAGCTAGTGCTAGTGAAGGAATCCCCGACATTTTTGTGCTAGCGGTTTATTTATTTTTTGTTTGTACATTGTTCTTAAAGTTGAGAGACCGGGTGGGTGTCACCCCAAAAAAGGAGACACCCGGTGCGGCCCGCCCCCGCCGCCCCCCTTTTGCTACGCCACTGGTTGTGTAAGGTCTCCCTCCTTATTTTCCAGTTTTTGTGAAATCTGTACTGCTTCTTTCACCCACAGTTAGTCCTGAGCTTCATAAATATTACTATATTATTATGTCAGCAATTTGACATGGGACCTTCACCTTGTGGCGTATTGTGGCAACACTAAGTGTTGCCAATAAGAATAGGGTAGTCGACCGACTAAAAAAAATATGATTCTGTTTAGTCCGTCAGTCAGATTATTGAAAAATATTGGATACGTGTTTTTTGTTTTATCAAATTAATGAAAATTGACGAAAATAAAGCTTGTCAAAGACCATGGAGAGGGGGCGTTTGACGTCATAGTTAGGTAAAATTGGACCAAGCTGTGACGTTTCACGACTTTTCGAAGCACTGTATCGTCTTCATTTTTTGTTTACGTGAAAAAAGAAAAAATACGTGTTCAATATTTTTTGGAAATCTATCTGACGGACTAATTAGTTTTTTTTTGTCGACTACCCTATCACCCCTTCCGGCCGCCGCCATTGTAAAACATTGGACACGGTGTGTGTGCTCTCATGCTCTGTCTGTATTACTGCTCTTATAAGTTATAGAGAACAATATACTTGGTTCCCGTAGTATCAAGAGTTTTATTGCGAAGAGTGGGTCTCAAGGTGCGACCCATACCTCCAAAACCTAAACATAACTGGCGAAATGTTGGTGTACAATTAGGTAGTACACTTCTGTCTACCTATTCCTTCTGGGATAACAGGCGTGATGTTTTATGTTATCAGCGACTTACAAAAATCAAGATACAGGTAAGTACTGCCCTCTTTAAAAAGACATTGGCATGTGTCATGGGTTAGCAAAAATTACTTACAACCACAATCATTATTATGTTTCTTATGGCGGTAGTTAGTTCCAGCCTGTAACTGTAGATGGCGTTGGCATGAAATTACAAAGGATATTGTTGGTTTGAAACTGACAATAGATGGCGTTGGTGCGACGCTATCCACAGATTGTGTTTGTCTAACATTTCTTCATTGATTCGTATTTTTTTTAACGTTCCCTCATATTAGGAATTTCTGCTGTGTCGTAGGTGCGTTTACAAACATTTAAACTCACATACACAAACAACCAGACCGAAAAACTATCCGTAAGGTGAACAAATATTTGTTCCGTGCGAGGATCAAACCCTACTCTCAGCGCAGCAGTTAATCACTCAGCCACTGCGCCAAGCCGCCAACCGTCCCATTAATTGCAAAATTGCAGCAGTTATTAACATAGTTGTATCCCAATTACAGTGTTTTACTTTAATTGGGATACAATTACCTATGTTGCGAGCATGTTGCTTTAGAGATAAAAGGAAGAAAAGTGCAAAATCTTTCCAAATCTGAACTGGAGGTCACACACTACAGACGGATTGACACATTGTGTAAAGACTAAATTGAGATACATTATTTTGTAATCCTTTCGTCATCATCATCATTTCAGCCAAAATACGTCCACTGCTGGCCATAGGACTCCCCCAAGTGTCACCACTTCAGAACTTCGGCCCCATCAAATTCCGCTTTAAAAGGCATCATGAAGCCTGTACCTAATCCTTGAGGGTTAGGCAGAGGTGTACCGTGTAGCGTATCTCCGTAGGGTACCTTATTGTACACCAACTAAGAATTTTCCCATTAGATGGATAATCCGGCTTTAGTAAGCTGTTTACGAGCCAAACCGCTGTTTTAACTTTATTATTATGTTTCAATGGGTTTCGATACAATTTACTGATCCCTATTTAACTCGATTTGCCGCTAAAATGAATGCTGTATTAGCCAGCCTGTATTAATCGCTTATTTGTTGCTGGTAAACAATGTGGTTTTGTACTATGTTTTTAGTAAACTAAGTTCCTATATTTACCTGGTTCCTAAAAGGCTAATCAATACCACCGTGTCAATACAATTAACTAACTACTTACAAACCAGTCATTGGCTGCCTGATACATAACTTTTAGGTAAGTATCATCAACATCATCTGCTCTGATGAATTAAAAAAGCCGATGAATCTTCGAAATGAGCTCACGTACATCATGATATCCCGGAAGATTATATCTTGTTCCTCATCTCAGGTTTGCCTAATCGTGAACATGTCACCCTCGCTCGCGGCCCGGGTGTAAATTCAGCCACGACTGCAAAAACAAAGTTTCCCTATTTTTTAACCGACTTCTAAAAAAGAAGGAGGTTCTCAATTCGGATGTATGTATTTTTTTTTTTTTTATGTTTGTTCGGGCATAACTCCGTCACTTGCTAACCGATTTTAAAAATTCTTTCTTTGTTGTAAAGGGTATACTTCCGAAATGGTCCCATAATTTTTTTTTCGAAATCGGACAAGCGGTTTTTGAAAAATCAACAAATCTCAAAAAAAACTACATTGTCCACATTGACCCACGAACATGTGAACCACTAAAAAGTGAAAAATAAAAACTTTTTAACAAAAAATAAAACCGACTTCAAAAAAAAACAAAAAAGTGAAAAATAAACTTTAGAAGAAAAACCAGTCTCTGAAGTCGGTGGCAAAAAAATTAAATCAAACAAACAAAAGTCACCGACTTCAGAGACTGGTTTTTCTTCTAAAGTTTATTAATCACTTTTTTGTGTTTTTTTTAAGTCGGTTTTATTTTTTGTTAAATTTTTTTTTTTATCAAAATGTACTTACTTTTACCGAATATATTCAAGTCGAAGTACCTTTTGGTACCGCAGGTCCAGGCGTGTTGCAAACACGACACCAGGGGGTCCTTAATATCAATGGACCGGTGGATGGATGGATTATTTTCCTAATAAGATCTATTTTCACATGATCTGCTAAAGTGCCCATTTTAGACTCCGTGTAGGCCAAAATACTTTCTTCATGAAAATAATTATCCAGAATTTCAGATAGTCGGACAAAACATAGTACAATTTTCCCTAGCAAGTTTACCAAGTGTATCTTGTAAGAAAACTGGCTTCAATACAAAACCCCGTTCAGAGACAGCCGATGCCTTAACCTGAATAAATTCATTGTGATAGTGACACTGTCACCTTCGGCTTGACATGAATGGAGGCAGCTGGTGTATGTGGCCTCGGGTTTATTTATTACCTATACTAGTTGCCGGTGACTCAGATTTAATGAGGTTTTTCTTTTGATATGTAATGCTACCGTCAGGGGGATGTTTTTAGGTGTAACGTGCAGTATTATTCATGACTCTACTTTACTATTATGACTAACTAAATATAATAGGGTAATTGACAATACAAAAATACTTAGTTTTCAGTTTAATAATAATAATAATAATATATTTTTATTTCACAAAAAACATGACACGTTGCACTGTATACATTGTTTGAATAATAGTATTTACATAATGATGCAATAGAAGACTCTATCTTTTAAACTAGGGCTAGCCTGTATCTTAAAAGATAGGATTCAGCCAAAAGGATTCAATTCAATTTCACAATCAAAAACAAGTGAAGACAGTGTAATATTTGACACAAAACAGTATTTTGTACACAAAATAAAATAAGAAAACTAATCCTAAGTAACAAAAAAAGATTGTGAATGACAGTAATCATGTGTGTGTATGTTTATGTTTTAGGGTGTGTGTGGAGGCGTGTGTGTAAGGGTGTGTGTAGACGTTGTGTGGTGTAGGGGGCCAAGTGAGTCAGAATGTAAAAGGTACCTGTGGGTGTGACTGTGTAGTGTTGGATGTAAAGTGTGTGATGTGATATTTAGGTATATAAGTAATAGGTATTATGTTAAGAGATGTAAGTAAGCAGATGTTCAGTTGTCGCGTAGTCCTGTCGTAGTAGCCATTGGGTTATCGTTTTCTTTAACATATGTCTATTTAAATCCAGTATGTTCAGTGTTTTATGCAGATTTTTGTATACGAGTTTACTTAATACGTAAAATTGATGTTGGGCAAACGAGGTTTTGTGTTTTACGCCTGTCGGTATATTTGTACGTTTTTGAGGATTTGATTTGGGCATGGATCTATGAGTCCGGAGGACTGACTGCAGAACGAACAGTTGTCTAACAGTTAAGACCTCACAATCCTCGTAAAGCTGCTTGTTTAAACATTACTTAGTAGCAAAACTAAGGAAGGTAGAGGTACATATAAGGTGAGCGTTTGTTATAGGAAGTACCTACCTAGCTGTAACTTTTCCTAAAATAATAAAATAAATATTATTAGGAATCAGAAGTGAAATACGTGAACAAAATAAACAATGTTTAATATCTTTTGAATTACACTTTTACAAAAATATCAAGACAAACATTTTAAACAATAATCAAATAGAAATAGCACTAGCAAATGGAATAATCAGTACACGAGCAAAAACATAAACCAAAATTAGCGAAGCACACGATAATAGTCGGGTAGCAAGTCCTTTCCGAGCGCCGTCCAAGCAAAAATGTGACCGTTGCACCGCCGCTCGCTTCGTTTTATGAACTTCTGTCGGTTGCCGCACGACGACCGGATGCTAACCGCACGGCTACTGGCTGATGGCGTGACTTTGAGCCAACACGGCCTCTCCTGACGCTCTGACGTCCTCGTCAGCTTCCAACAAGGCGGCTGAGTCTTCGCTGTCTCCTTGATAGCGTGTCTCACTACGCCAGTGGGGCGTGCTGGCACGGGGGAGTGCCGCACACAACTGCGCCTGTGGGGCGCGCTGGCACCGTGGAGTGCCGTACACAACTGCGCCTGTGGGGCGCGCTGGCACCGTGGAGTGCCGCACACAACTGCGCCTGTGAAGCGCGCTGGCACCGTGGAGTGCCGCGCTTAACACGTCAGTAGCGCGCTGGCAGCCTGGAGCGACGCGCTTAACACGACAGTAGCGCGCTGCCAGCCCGGAGCCACGCGCTGTACACGCCAGTAGGGCGCGCAGTCAGCCTGCAGCGACGCGCTCGGCCTGCAGCGAGGCGCTGGACTTCAGCGAGGCGCTCGGCCTGCAGCGAGGCGCTCGGCCTGCAGCGAGGCGCTCGGCCTGCAGCGAGGCGCTCGGCCTGCAGCGACGCGCTCAGCAACGCCAGTAAGGCGCGCAGTCGCCTTGCAGCGACGCGCTCAGCAACGCCAGAAGGCGCGCTGGCACCCTGCAGTGACGTGCACGTTCACGGCGTCATTGTGGCAAAGCCCTGGCAACCACTGCTAAGGCCAAGCAGCGTTGCGTTGCGTCCATCCTTGTGTAATGGTTACTCTGCAAACAAACAAATTTACAACAGAATTTTGTTCCGCTCGATCACTCCTGACCAAACTTTAGTTCCATTGGGTGGCACCAAATTCGACTCTCATTAATTAAATCAAAACCTTGAGTCATAAACCAGTCGTTCACAACAACCTTAAAAATTCTATTGCAACAAAAACTGCTGAAATCATCGAGTAAAACCTTTAACACCAAGGCTCTCTAACCGAGTAGTACAACAAGAGAGTAATCTCATTCATTAAGGAACATTCAAGTCGAGAATCAAACTCAAAGAAACATTCACCAAACAAAACTTGTCAGACAAGAATACCAATAGGCACATCGGGATGTATAAGCACATTGTTAGCATATCACACAGACTTCTTCCACAACACTGTAGGCATAGGCTCCAAGTTTGCATACCCCTCAGATGTCGACTTCCACACACACTGTAGGCATAGGCTCCAAGTTTGCATACCCCTCAGATGTCGACTTCCACACACACTGTAGGCATAGGCCCCAAGTTTGCATACCCCTCAGATGTCGACTTCCACACACACTGTAGGCATAGGCTCCAAGTTTGCATACCCCTCAGTGGCTGTTGACATAGACACATTGTTAGCGTATCACACAGACTTTCACACACGCAGCTGAGGTCACGCGCTTGACCAAACCACACGTTCATAAGTAATGGTTACTATGCAAAGAGACAAATCTACGACAGAACCTGACCAAACATACATTAGGTCCCACTCTCGTTGATAAAATCAAACGCGGCTAAACTGGAAATTATCGAAAATACAACAATCAACCACCCTGGGTCATGTACCATTGTCGTTTAAATCAATCTTAAAAACATTATTGCGTCAAAAAAAAAATGCCACGTTCACAAAAATCATCGAGTAAAACCACAGATCTCTAACTGACTAGTAAACAAGTCTATCTCCCGTGTGTATCACTATTTGACTTAACACTACGGTCTTTCCAGACCCTGACCTCAACCAGAGCTAAACGCACAACGCACAACAAACACACCCACTGTCTACTCGAGTTTCCTCAAAAACCTTCAATTTTAATCGGACTACGACTACACAATAATTACTGGTACTGCCTAACACAATACAGCCGATAGAATCTCTTGGCTTGCAACCACAACTTTACTTCATCAAAATCCTTATAAACATCAACTGATACGTAACTCATTGGCATCTTTCTTAGCCTATCATGTGTATTATAAAGCAACTTCTATAATAAAGCAAAACTTATCAGACTTTACAGTGCACCTGTATACGGCCTACGTCTTCACACGAAAACAAGTCAACTGATCATATTGCGTAGGGGTTTGCATTTACGCAGACCATGATTTTTCGAGTTTGATGTGCCAACAACTGCACTTTTTGGTTTCAAATATACGGAAAACAAGACTTTTGACTGTATTTTGTTTTGTTCATAATTGCGGCTTTTATTTGAGCATCAGATATCACAAATCACAACGTTGCCCCTCACCAGGAATTTCTCCTGTATCGTGGGTACCTTCACAAATATTTAAACTAACATACACAAGTACCTGACTTAAAAAAAAACTATCTGTAGGTCATACAGATACTTGTATTCATAACGTCATTATAGCACAGTGACCATATCGACTTCACGCGGACACAATGACCGAAATTCGTGTTTAAAATGAGTCCACGTGCTGTTATTGGTCAACCAATCGTTAAGCGACGTATTAGCACCACCATGTAAATAACCACCAATGCGTCCGAGGCATTGCCAATCACCCCAGTGACCTTATAAACACACACATAACATCACGCCTGCAATCCCCGAAGGGTTAGGCAGAGGTACCCAGTATACCCACATTTCGCCAGTTATGTTAAGACATAAGCTTAACCATGTAATAGGGGTGAGCCCATTGACACCAACAGGGCACAAATCCAGAAAATAACACTTTGCCCGACCCGGGAATCGAACCCAGAACCCTCATGCTCATAGTCGCGCTTACGACTACTAAACCAACGAAATATTAAAATGGTTCGATCTTACTTGTATCAGGAACGAAAGTAAACCAATCCTGTCCGGAGCGTCGCCTCAACCGCGAGAGCGGTTACACAGGACTTCGCGTCCTCACGCGGCTCCTACGACGATCTCGTTCGCGCTTGGAACGGCGATCGGATCCCGAAACTTGCTATACGTGACCTTCCACTCCACTTATGGTGGCTACGAGATCGCTTAGAACGCAAGGCACTAGTTTTTGAACGCGAACAACTCGATCTATCCATTGCTAACTACTACCCGCTTTTATCTAAAATTAAAAGCCTGAAAACTAGTTTTTAACTTGTGGGCGAAAAGAATCTTTATCCCACTTCTGATATTAGGAATCAGAAGTGAAATACGGAACAAAATAAACAATGTTTAATATCTTTTGAATTACACTTTTACAAAAATATCAAGACAAACATTTTAAACAACAATCAAATAGAAATAGCACTAGCAAATGGAATAATCAGTACACGAGCAAAAACATAAACCAAAATTAGCGAAGCACACGATAATAGTCGGGTAGCAAGTCCTTTCCGAGCGCCGTCCAAGCAAAAAGTGACCGT
This sequence comes from Diarsia mendica, assembly GCA_949316265.1. Taxonomy (NCBI): domain Eukaryota; kingdom Metazoa; phylum Arthropoda; class Insecta; order Lepidoptera; family Noctuidae; genus Diarsia; species Diarsia mendica. Next base: position 3,032,801 of record OX438904.1, read on the forward strand.
TGCACCGCCACTCGCCTCGTTTTATGAACTTCTGTCGGTTGCCGCACGACGACCGGATGCTAACCGCACGGCTACTGGCTGATGGCGGGCGTGACTTTGAGCCAACAATATATTATTTTATCGTTGGCGTTGTGTACCAGAAATCTGGAACTTGTTTTTCATAAAATTTACCTACTGTCAAGGAGTTCCGCACAGTATCGACTCTTTCCATAACTAGCCTAAATGAACACTGCTTTTTTAGGGTTCCGTAGTCAACTAGGAACCCTTATAGTTTCGCCATGTCTGTCTGTCCGTCCGTCCTCCGTCCTCGCTTAATCTCTGTGACCGTTAACACTAGAAAGCTGAAATTTGATACCAATATGTGTATCAATCACGCCGACAAAGTGGTAAAATAAAATTTGGAAAAAAATGTTTTATTAGGGTAGCCCCCCTGTATGTAAAGTGGGATGTGTTTTTTTTTTAATTTCAACCCTAACGTGTGATATATTGTTGGAAAGGTATTTAAAAATGAATAGGGGTTTACTAAAATCATTTTTTGATTATGTCAATAATTTTGGAAATAATCGCTCCAAAAGTAAAAAACAGTGTGTCACCCCCTCTCTAACTTTTGAACCATAAGTTTAGAATATATGAAAAAAATCTGAAATGTAGAACTTTATAAGGACTTTCTAGGAAAATTATTCTGAACTTGGATGGAAGCAGTTTTTGTACAAAAAAGGCAAAAAGTTGTACAAAATAATTTCTGGACCAAGTTTGTAGTATTATCGTATATGCAAGCATTTTTTTAACTTCGTTTACATATTTTATTATCCTGAACGTATCTTTTTTCAAACAAAAAAAGAATTATTACTACGGAAAGGGTTCCGTAGTAATAATTCTTTTTTTTCAATGAGCGTGGCCCGACACGCTCTTGGCCGGTTTATAGAGACCTAATAAGTTCATTGTCAGAGTCAGATTTGTTTAAATTGAATGTTATAACTTGTATATAACTGCTCTCTACATCTCATGTAGTAATTTACGTTTAATATAGTTTCATCAAACGAAGCGACGGCACGATAATTAAAATCTCAGCTGGTTAAGTCAGGGGAGCCAGGGACGGACTCGATACTTCCGTAAACTTGCTTAGTAGTAACAGGCTTATAGTGTGTTATGTAGTGCGTATAGGTAAGCTCGTTTTGGATGAGGTACGCTCGTACCTAAACGCGTATTTAGCGCTTTAAAATATATTGAATGAGTTCCAGAAAAGGAGCAGAAAAGATCGAAAATATTTTTTTATAAGTATTAACCTAAAAATAACTTCAATTAGAAAAAAATGCGCGGAATAGGGTTTCACTACACGAATTCTAAGCATGCTTCAGGAAACTTTCACACCAGGATAAGTGGTAAACGCTGGTTGTGCTTATAAGTACCTACGATTTTAAAATTAATTTTTAGATAATTAATATTTAATCAACACATTTGCTCATAAAGTGGCTATAATTTCACCGCAATCAGGCACATAATGACACCTATAATCAAACTGTGACTTTTTCATTGCTATTATTCACTAGTGAGTTATAGGGTTTATTTTTTAATTTTATTGGTTGAGTTGCTTTGTAGGTACTTAAAAAAGTTTCGATACAAAAAAGATCGTGTTCAATAACAAATAAAGATTCTGATTCTGATTCTCAATAGTAAAAATAAATAGTAATAATGAACCTAGTGCTTGCTCATTTCATGCAACTTTGAATTTAAAAAGATAATTTTAACTTGTACATTTTTAATAAATGAAACTTTCACTCAAATAATTACAAAAGTTATACTTTTGTAATAAATATAACTTTTTTTTAAATAAAGTAACCTCATTCTTTTAGTCTATGGTCGATCGCCATTGTTACAGTATGACCATTTTAAGTGTGAATTTTATGGTGGCGCCACTGGTCAAGAAAAATGCATAGCTACGTGAAACTTAGTACATTTATTTTAGTTCCGGGTTTTCCCGCCTGCACAGATAAGTTGGTCGAACTGTAGATGCGCGCGCATAGGAAAACCGATTAATTTTCCTGCTATTGTGAAAAAAAATTCAGAACTCGTTTTAACTGTTGAAGATGACTTTTTAGTATTATTTTCTTCAAAAGTGTGTTAAAAAACGTCGTATGATACACGTGTGTATTGATGATTACCGTCCTCGGCTCTCTTAAGACCCTCACCTGACGGCTCGGGTCTCAATGGCGCCTCAGCGGTAATCACCAACATTACACACTCGTACCATAATGTACTATTTTAGTATTAAGTATTATATTCACGCTGAAAATACGCTAATCTGAAATCGCTTTATTCACCTAAGTTTTCTGTGTGTACCTACTGCAATAACAAAGAGATTAGTTGACAGTTCCAATTCCTGCGTTACACAAAAATAGCTTGGAACATTTATGGGGGAGCGAGTGCCCAATTGTTTGAAAATCTTGCGAATAGTAAGGTGAATCCTATTAAAACTTGACTTATGTGTCGTCGACCGTCGTATTTCATGCGGTGTGATACGGTTTTAATGATTTTAGAAGCTGTTTTGATTGACATCATTCATTTTAGTTTCCTGTATTTGGTATCTTAACCTTCTGAAGGTTACACTCATACATATTACCCAAGTGGCTCCGGAAACCGGACTCGGATAGTTTACAGAATTATATATCAATCAAATGAGTTATATATATCTACGAAAGTACCTATATGTCAGTGCCCGTCCAGTGTCCGCAGCCAGTCTAAACCACAAGTTACTGAACCTTTAAACATTTCGCAAGAATGTTCAGTGGATGCCGAAGGAAATTGTATCTAAGTAATTTTGCAATGTCCTAAATCCTACACTGGATCTCGTTGCAATCTTGGCAGACATAATTAAAAACTGTTGGTACTTAGAAGTGATATATACATTGTGAGCGGAACACTGCACTTGCTCTTTAAAATATTATTTCAATACACGTCCTTTAAAAAATTTCTTATTGCACTACAATTAGGTTCAGAAGGCAGTGCGTTTCGCACTGTGTCTTTTAGGCCACAGATGACTATAAACTTAGTGTACTGTGGTTCAATCCCTAATTCTTCGGTGGTAGGTAGGTAATTGTTTTATTTTTTAGATTAATTAAATTATAAATTATAATTAATGACATGGATACTTTTTATTCTATTATTTTTGTTTCTTTCACAAGTGTGCAGAAACACCACAAAAATTGTTTGGCATTTGACACTGCAGTTTTCAGCTTATTAACGATCAATCTATCTGCATAAAAAAAACTTCAATCAACTTTTTCAGTTCAGGCTTACACTGTTAACTACGAGAATTTTGTTCACCGTAACGGCATATTGATCTACGAAAGAAAGGTATAAGTATAATAAATAATGAATAAAGTATAAAAAGCCCTAATGGTCTTCTTTTTTATACTTTTTTTTACAATTTATTAAAAACGTAAGTAATCATTGCACTTCAATCACGGCCCAATCAAAGTCGGCATGATGCCAGCAATATTCATATTTTTACATTTGAAATTCGAATGGAACGACGAATTAAAATTCATTGTTGCCAGTCAAGATTGGTCGCTGAATGCTGAATTAATGAATAAACGAAATTCAGTTTTTACGGTTTTATTCTCTGCAAGGAATGTTAATTTGTATTTTTTAGGGATTTTTAACCGGTTTGAGATTTGTCATACCGTAAATATACTGTAAAAAGACAGTTTGCTGTATAAAGAAGAGCCCAGAATGGGTTACGTCAAGGGAGCAAGAAAGTAGACGACAATTTTATTGACCGCGATTTGATACACGCGTGTTACAACCACGTCTATAGAGAACATACCAAAGACATTCAAATATTACGAGCTAAATATACAACGAATCACTACTTGCGCGATTTGCGGAGCAACGCACTCTCGTGAAGTGAATAAAGGCGCGGTCCCACCGCGGCGCATGCTGTGCACGGGCACGCGGCGCATTTTAGCTGCGTGTATTAATTTGTTTGACAACGTGGGTCTACGTTTCCACTGGAGTAAACGAATATGACCCACGACTATGTATAGCGTGGCACAGCGCACGGAGAGGCTACGATATAACACAATAAGCGATTGTACATCGTTAGGCGAACTGTACATAGTCGTGGGTCATATTCGTGTACATCAGTGGAAACGTAGACCCACGTCGACCGCGTTGAGCTATGTAACCGCCTATTCGAGCAAGCCACGCATGTATCAATGACGTCAATTCATGCGTAGCCTCTCCGTGGGTTGCAGTGGACACAACCACATACATTTTCTTACAAAGCGAAGCTTACTACACGTGCGTAGCCTCTCCGTGCACAGCGGTGGGGCCGCGCCTTAAGGGATTTACGTGACATCTCGCCCACGAAAAATTTGACCCGTGGGCCAGATGTCTCCTACTAAAAAGTAAAGGGATATTTCGGGAAAATCGAATATTTGTTAATTACCTACATAAATATCAGAAAATCTGTAAATCATAGCATCTATTAACAATTATTTCACAAAAAAAAAAAACAGTATAGCCACGAAACACTTTTAAGTACATAACTGGCTCTGCTAGTATCGTACAATTTCTTCGTCAAAAATTAATGATGATGTACGAGTGAATGTAGAGTCGAGTAGCAAGTCGCTGTAAACGAGTCCTACTAAGCAACATCTTTTTGTGAGCATTAAGGTACTCCAAAGACTCTTGTTTATTGGAATTTTAGGCACGAGCTGACAATATTTAACGAGAAAAAATGTATCCATTGAAGGCCATTCCACAAAGGCAACGAATCCGATTGAAGTCAAATCTTCTTTATGCAAAAGCTTATCTTTCAAATGTCCTGGGAAATTATGTGACTTCCATAAAGCATGTGATTTTACCAGTCATATCAATATTGTGAGAAAATGCTTTGAAGGCAATCGTTTTATTTAAGATGAAACGATTTGTGTAATAAAATCTCACGACAAGCTTTCTTCTATTTATTTCAAATGATCTCGTGACAGGCACTTTTGCGTAGTCAAAAATAAGTAACTTACAGTCCAACCACGGGCATAATATTCGTCTTCTTCTTAGCGTGTCGATGGCAAATCTTCACAAAATACATTAAATAAATTTGGCCCAATATTCAGCTACGCGAACTCCACTCGCTGATGCAGTCATTAGATCGTCAATTGTGCAGGTGTAATATTCGTGACTGGACTGTAGTTGCCCATTCCAAAATCGTAGATCTCAATGAGAAGAATGGCAAGAAAGGTAATAATAATAATATAATAACGGACGCACATTTCAAATCAAGTTAGATATTACGAAGTTCTGGGTACAATATTGTTGCTTCTATATTATGTGAGCACAATGTAGAAATAAAGAAGAAAAAAGATAATTAAAATCTTAAAAAGTAGAATAAGCCCTACTGTAATGTTATCAACATATATATTTATATAAGTATATACACAAGAAAAAATAACTAAGGATCTTACAAAATGGGGAACACGAACTCTATGCGATTTTAAATATTTGTAAACGTACCCACGATACAGGAGACATTAGTGATGCCAAGTTAAATAAAAGTTTCAATATCCTTAAAAGTCCTCTTGCGTCTAGTTTGCACATACCTATACCTACTACACAAACTGTACTCCTTGTAGTATACCCGTACGTCTTAGGCTAACATTGGATCTTGTTACTACTTCCTTTCCAATTTATAACAGTGCGTGACTTTTGAACGGGTGAGTGAATTATTTTATCCTTACATAGTATAAAACAAAGTCGTGTCTGTTTGTTTGTTTGTTTGTTTGTCTGTATGCTTAAATCTTTAAAACTACGCAACGGATTTTGATGCGGTTTTTTTTAATAGATAGAGTGATTCAAGAGGAAGGTTTTAGTATATAATTTGAACGACATCCACGCGGGTGAAGCCGCGGGCATCAGCTAGTAAGGTATAAAGATTACCAAGGCTTTGATGAAAGATCACACCTGTAATCCCCAATGAGAAAGGCAGAGATGTGATGTTCTTAAAGTAATTCCACATTTTGCTAGGTATGTTTCACGTCTCGCGAGTCAATTTCCATGAATTTCAAACTGCTATAGAAAAATTCCGTGTAAAGGCCTAATAGGGTATTACCTACACCTAAAAAATCTAATTAGTCCGTCTGTTAAATTATCGAAAAATATTGCATACGTGTTTTTTGTTTTCTCAAATTAATAAAAATTGACGAAAATAAAACGTGTCAAAAATCTTGAGTGCGGGGTTTTGACGTCACTTAGTGGGTAAAAACGTACTAACCTTGTGACGTCACACGACTTGAGACTACTTTTAGCAGCACTGTATCGTCTTTATCTTTTGTCAACGTGAAAAACGAAAAAATACGTGTCCATTACTTTTTGGAAATCTATCTGACGGACTAATTAGATTTTTTTGGTGAAATTCCCTATTGTAGTAAATGGTTTAACTTTGACTTTGACCTGATGAAGATACCTAGTATAAAACTTTGCCTGACCTAAAAATTAAACCAGCGCAATACTTATATGAGCGTTTACGACTACTAGACCAAAAAGACACTTAAGACGGATAACATCAGCAATTTAAATGTTGAGTATGAAAACTAATAGTTTGCGAAACTTATGCTTGTAAGCCTATTATGTTACAGGGCTCTAATTAAAATAATAATGTTTACAAGCATTAAACTAAATATGTAACAAAAGAGCTTTGAGGAGGTAAAGGCCAAAATATAACATTTATTATAAACCAATAGGGTTTGGGATCATTTAGCCCATAAAGTAGATAACTAGATACACATATACATACATAAACTCACGCCCTTTTCTCATGAGGGTAGGCAGAAACCACAGAACGCCACTTGCTACGATCCTTACATACACCTTTTGCCTCGTCCACATTTATACATCTGGTCATACACGCGCGCCGGTTACGAGTACTACGCACCTGTCCTTTCTGAAGAACGGCACCAATAAGATCAGTGTGTGTGACCTTTCTAGGGCGTCCCTTCCCGGCGTTGCCACTCACATCTGCCTTGTAAATACCTTTAGTTGATCGACTTTCACTCATCCTCTCCACATGACCGAGCCACGATTAACTAGATACCTATGGCCGAAAGGCACTTTCACCCAGTCAAAGTTATTTTAGACTTTTTTAGTGTTTTTTTACAGACTTTTTTTTGAAGTAGGTTGCTTTTATTTTGTAAAAAAAAAATACTCCACTAATTTTTGACATCATGAAGCAATTTCACCCACACTCCAATCCCACTTTAATGTGTACTGGAGATAACCAAAAAAAAAATAATTTTCAATATTTTATTTACCAATTTGTCGGTGTAAGTCATTTGTATATTCATGCCAAATTACAGCTTTCTAATACTAAGAGTCTTTGAGATCTAGTGCAGACAGACGGATATGGCGAAATTATAAGGATTCCATGTTGACTGTGGAAGTATGGAACCCTTAAAAATTTTTTTTTAAACTTCTTGGATAGTAAAGTTGCTATTTGAATACGAGTTAGTGTACTATTACAAGCTTTGAGCCTTTGACTGGTGATACTACTTTACTTGCGAAAGCTTTAGCATGCGAAGAAGCAAAGTTTCTTCGATAGAACACAATCCGATGATCCGATGCAACGAAGAAAAGATAAGCTGCTTACAGTTTTATTACCTTTTTATAACTGGCGCTGCACACAAAGCAGATTTAAAAAAAAAAGTTTCATCTAAGTACGCCTTAATCTGAAAAAATATAGATGAAGTACGCAGTCGCAACGAGTAAAACTGACATAACTTTAAGAAAATTTCGGCATACGTTTCTACTCGCACTCATCCCAGCTACGTGACACACTTGCAATCCAAAGGATTTTGAAGGAACTTCATCACTTTATATTTTCTATTCAAAAATTTACGTTATGCTTACACTCAGCTCTCGTGCTAGGGGCCTCCTCAAAACGCGTTGCCCATCACATCATTAAATGTGTCAGACTTCTGCGGACTAAAAAAAAACCCATGTTCCTTCTTAGCCCTTTGTGTCGAGGCTCTTTCGAACAACCCGCATCTTCAGACAGACCCCTAAAGGTGCGTTGAAAAATTATGCCAGGGGTTGTTACGGGTTAACAATATCTCTGTGTAAGGTTGCATATCGAATTTAAATCTATCGCGGTTCTTTTTCGGACTAATTTCGTTTGGCTAATTTCTTGTATTTTTTTTTTGTTGATTTCTTTCTTATAATTATGAGTTTGTTTCATTGTTATTTTATCCATGTTCTGTTATGTCTTATGCGAGATATAAAAACAGTTCTTCTTTCTTTCTTTCCTTTTCTTTCGAGACAATATCGAATTTCACCTCAACCTTTACAATGATCCATTGAAACAACACACCTCCTTAAAAATACCAAAAAGTTATTTCACTGTCATCCTCATCTTCTATGTTTCCATTAATTCCATTGTAATACAATATTTTTTCCGCATACCCGGTTATTGAATACCGGACAAAAGCGGATAATTCGGTGGGCTCAGTTTTAATATGTGTTTGAATGGTTGCCGTAATCGGGTCTGAATAGACCGGACCCGGCGTGGGTGACTAAAAGAGGATTAAGCACCTCGCAAACGGGCCACAGCCATCGGTTGCTGATTTTGAAGAAGTGGAAATTATGTTTTTCCTACTCTTTCGCTATTCTTTTCTGGTGAATTTCGTTGCGTGATCCAAGACAGTTAAATCGTTTCTCTGGGACTTCGTCGAGCTTTTTTGTATCGGTGTTTTTCTGGTAGTCGCCACTGTTGATTATGGCTTTTAGGAGTTACAATGGTTTGTGAATAGTGTGGCGAGCTTGTCTTAAAGCCACCTGGCTTACGACAAGCTATTTACATGGTTTTTAAAACGTTTTGTATGGAATCGCCGCACACGTGTAGCGACTGGCGTCTTCTAGCAACTCAGTGTCCCCGACACGCCATCGGTATATCGGCAGCCACTCGCGTGGGTATACGCGAGTGGCTGCATCGTGGTCGTCCACTACTAGTGGCGGCCACCAACCAACTCGTTTGCGCGGTACCAAAGGAAGTGGCGCGCGGCATCCACCTGTGGCGGTGTTCGGTCACGGGTTCGGTGGCCCGTTTGCGCGGTGCCTTAGACCCTACATTAATTAAACTCGGGGTTGTAGACATGGGATATATTCTATTTTTGGTTAATGTGAAGCCTTGTGTGAAATTAGGATTTGTTAAGTAAGAGGTTTCTTCGAAGTTGGATTATAACATAATACGATACAAGTATCTAACACGCTTGTACTGAAGGTTTGGGCAGAGGTGTAGGTACACCCACATTTCGATAGTTATAAATTAGGTCATGTTTTAAGGGGAAGTTTATTGCCAATATCAACAGAGCACAAATCCAGACTGCATGGTACTGAGAAACTTCTATATCGATAACACTGCCCAGCCCGAGAATCGAACCCAAGATCGACCTCATGCCGTGGGAGAGAACCTACAGACCCAGCCGCCGCTAGAGGCGGTACGGGCGTCGGGGGCCACGTGATGGCTTCCGGCAACCGTAGACGCAGGCCTGTGGACGGTGAGTAATGGGCTAGCTCGCCGTCCTTCCGTTTTGTGACGACAACAGACCGTGTCGACGGCGCGTTCGTGTTCCACGCGCGCCTTAAAGAGATGTCAGCAAGGAGGGGCCCGCAAGGGCCGACGCCCGTCGGCTGCGGAATGTTCACAAGATACCGCGACCTCGACATAAAGGGCTAAGAAGGAACATGGGTGGTTTTTAGTCATTAGAAGTCCGACACTCCCTTTCTACCTGGTGGTCGCCACTGATGATTCTAGGTTTCAGGTGTTGCAGTGGTTCGGGAGTAATGTGGTGGGTTTGTGACGACTAGCAACATCTATCGCAACACCTGCGAACTAATTGGCGAAATTCCTACATCGCGCTATGAACATTATCCGTGACATTAGCCTTTAAAGAAAATCCCAACTTACAAATGTTGGGCATTTAGCCCACCGGACACAACACCCGTCCGGTCGAAGGATCCTCCCTTTTCTATGGGAGATGAGGAGCTTTACACCCTGTTCCTCATACCCCCAAACTGATGACCCCGACGTGATATGAACACGCAACCTTCTGTTTCCTTCTGGTTTGTTGTAGGTTTGTCCCACAATTAACCATAATTAACGTCTACATGGTATTCACATTTACGAAATAATGCGTCTAATTTATATTAAACAAACAAACTCCCTAATGATCTTCATAATTTAACTTAATTATCTTCATAATTTGTCCTTTCTATGCCAACATTTCCGCGTACATCGTCTCATAATTATTTTCTTCTTCATTATCTCAAAACGAGGAGATACAAACACCAGCACAAAGCTACTCAAAACTGTCAAATTTTCCCAATCAAAAGTGGAAAATGTATTAAAAATATTTGACAGATTTGTAGTAGCTTGATGTGTTGGCGCTTGTACATGCCTCAGTAACGAAGTCAACACGTTTATAAAACAAACTCGATCCCTTCAAGACGAAAAAACTGGCCAAGTGCAAGTTGGACTTGCACATGAAGGGTTCCGTACCATGACTTCTTATAGGTTTTCCTGTAATCTATACGTGTTGAACTAATTTCTGTATTTTTTTCAGAATTTGTGGCTCAGTAGTTTCGGAGATAAGGGGGGGGGGGGGGGGGGAATGGTCGGACAGACAAACAGACAGGCAGACACACGAGTGATCCTATAAGGGCACCGTTTTTTCCTTTTTAGGTACGGAACCCTAAAAGTTGACGTTAATAGTCTCTGTGAAAACAATGTGTTTTCTATTACATCCTACTAATATTTTAGATGCGAAGTTTGTAAGAATATGTGTATGGATGGATGTATGTTTGTTACTCTTTCACGCAAAAACTACTGAAGGGATGTGGATGAAATTTGGTACACAGATAGTTTATAACCTGGATTAACACATAGGATAGTTTTTATCCCGATTTTATCTTCCCGTGGGAATTTTTTTGAGTTGTAGCGGGCGAAGCCGCTAGCAACAGCTAGTCTTTCATAATTATGAATCGGCTTCAGCAAATAAGATTTTAAAGTTCTTGTGTTCTTGACTACGTTCCTCCAATGAGCTTGTTTGATACATTCAATACCAGGAGTCCAGGAGTATCGAGACATCTCTAGAGGCAAAAGAACAGATTTGCTTCTGTAAAAAACTCGGATATCGTACCTATCTAAAGTTACAAGAAACTTAACAACAAATGTACAACCAACGTTCATAATACACGACATGTTTCTAAAAAGTATTTTACATACAAGACTTGTAGTTCGCTGCGTGTAGCGGGTTCGATCCTCCCACGGAAATGTAATCACTAACCACATATAAATCTAGTCTTAATTCAAGTTCATTTCTTCAAAACAACTCATTGCCAAAGATCTTTCGAACTCAAAAGTTTGACATAACTAATTTAAGTGGCAGCTTTAGTGGCGGCTCGAAGTCAAGCGCATTTAAACGGCACAGCAGTTGAATGAAACCAGTTAAACGTGGGTTTACTTACGGATTTCCATGACGTTTGCTGCATAATTCCAGTTGACTACTAGAATGCGAGGTAGACCTAGTGGGAGTAGTACAGTAAGCCAACTACGTTGGTCTTTACTACTAAAAAACGTGTGGCACTCGGAGACTGCCGCGGTAAATCTATTGCATAGCATTTTTTATCAACTTATGCAATAATAGGTATAAACAATTAGGTATTAATAGTGTAATTACACACTAAAATAATTATTCATTCATAAAATTTGAACAAAAATAACGATATTATGAGTTTGATCTTCGAATTTCGCGCGATGTACATTATATAAATCAAAACTAACCTTCATAGACTAACTAAGCTAGTAAGAAACTCTATGACAGAAAATTTAAAAGAAAAGGTATTGACAGCCTGACGTAAGTGTCATAACATTGAAAAATATGAAAATTATTTATTTTATTTTAGATATTTTATAAGAAAACGAATCGTTTTAGACCGATTCGCAGAATAGTAATGCAAAAACCAATAAAACTTATGATAGATGCGTACTAATAATAAAATGAATGTTTATAGAGTAGGTACTCACTCCTCACTCATTTTCTTTCACTATTTTTTCGTGACTTTCTTCATTAATAAATGCACTTTGTTTATTCATATTTAGAACACTTTGTACACAAATTATACGAGTAAGAATATTTTAGATGGAGAAAGCAGAGAGACAAACAATTATTTAATTTGACAACCTCAGTTGACAACCTTGTTATTTTCCGTAACCTAAATCCTGAATATTTTTGTTAGGAAATCTCTGGATTCGCTCTCCACGCTCAACTCAAGGCCCGCGATAGAATCTATGCAATAGATTAAAAATATTCATTTTGCCCCAAATTGGCACTGGTTTCTTAATCACAGCAGAGCCGGTCGATGTTCAGGCTAAGCCATTCTTGCCTAGACTGGTCCGTGGATGGGTCCACCCATTACATGCATACCAAGTCCCTTTCGTCCCTCGGAAAGCACGTTAAGCAGTTGGTCCCAGCTGCCATTCGTAAATCTTTGACAGCCGTTTAAAGTAGTCAGAAGCTAAACGTTTGACATTCAGTTTTACCAAGGGTTATCGTATTACCCACTTACTGGGTTGTGGAGGCTTTATGTAAAATACTGGTAAAGTCCATTTCACGAAAGAGGTCCCGCAGACGCAGCGCTGTATTCGCGCGACATAATGTTGCTATCTCTCTCTCTCTCCATATCTCCCCATCTGTCAAATTTAGTTCCACAATTGTCCGCGGGACTTCTTTCGTGAAATGGACTTTACTCAGCCTTATCCGAAAAAAGTTCGCGAGCGGAGTAGCGGACACAGTGAATTTCGTGTGTCGGGAAAAGAAAAGAAAAGATAGAGATGATTGGGAGTTGTGAGTGGCAGTGACGGTACCGAATTGCGAAATGTGTTGCTGCTGATTGATTTGTTCGAAAGAGTCACCGCGGCCCTGGAACGCAAAGGGCAGTGGGTGGGTTTTAGTTAGTAAGAAAAGATCAGCGAATCAACATCTGGTAAAAAGCCCTCGATTTTGATCTCAGCAGTTAACTTTCTGTTTTGTTATGCACTACGTTAATCGTCGAAGTTTTAAAAGCTGGTGAGCGATGCAAAGTGGGGTATTCGCGCATGGCTGGCCTCTTGAAATGGCTCAACTTAATACCAACGCTAAGCACTACCTCTGAGTTACTTGAAAAATAAAGTAACTTATTTAATCTTTAAAGCAGAGTTTGAAGAAAAATTCTCAATGTAACATGGAAAATACTGCATTATGTAGATAAGAAAAGTGTTTACTTTGGGTAGATTTGTTTAGACAGTATGGAAATGAATATTATTTAAGAGTTTGCAAGGAAAATAAGCTGAGGTACAAAATCTATGCAAGAGTAACTTATAGCTTCCTTGTTGCAGTGATTAGTGTTTTGTTACTTACTAATCTTAAGTACTCATTGATGTTGTCGATTTTGCATGTGGCTTTATGGTATATTCTTTTTTTTTTTATGGTGGGTGGAAAATCATCAAATGACGGGCGACCGCGTATGCGCAACGGAGTCGTCTGCGCAGCTACCCCAGTTCAGTTTCATATTTCGAAGTTTTCTTTCAGATCCAACCCAGCAACGATCCGCTACAAAAGTGGTCCCCCGCTCGGGGAGTGTCAGACTTCTACTGACTAAAAACCGAACACATGTTCCCTCTTTGCCCTTGCGCCGAGGCCACGTCATCTAGTACAAAAATCCGCGGCCATTTATGGTTTATCTTAATGAGCAACGTGATTTCCACACATTTTTACGTAACCTCTCATTGAAAGCAGGTTACATTCACGGAACTACCGCGTCTTAACTTAAAGATCGAACAGAGCGTCTGTTATTATCTACCAGTGGTGCTAGTGTAATTTTCAGGACAGAGGTAATCAGAAATCCTCATCTACCTATAACCATATAATGCAGGGCTGAGGCTTCCAGACCTACACCATTGAACTCAATTCTCGCCTACATTCATTAAGCTTCTACCAGCCACCCTCCTAAAACTCAATGATTATCGTTAATACGTAATGTTAAGCACAATTATAATTCAAACACTGTTTTAAGCTTTCACGGTTCATAACTATATTTCGGGAACTCAAAACATATGATAATCACGGAAGATATCCCGTAAGTGACATTTTAAATACAATTATAATTGTTTTACAAAATACCCAGGGGATTGCCTGTTAAAAATAATGACCAATTATGATTCAGAAAACGGGTATCTGTTCTTAATTTATTGTGATTTTAAGTTGTGAAGTAATGCACATTCATACAGGGATTTAATAAAGAAACTTGTCACGGGTCATAGCTAATAATATACAGACACTTTGAGCTTTTCATTATTAACTGAACCATGAACAATTTGAATGAACACGAAATAGTTGTTACTCAGATGTGAACTTATTAGCAGTTTTGTCGATAACAGTCAATTGTTTGCGGTCGCTATTCAATTTTTACCCGACTACGGCGAAGCCAAAAGGAAGGGTAATGATTTTGGCAGTCTATGTATGTATGTATGTATATATGTATGTATGTATGTATGTTCCACCGTAGCGCCTAAACTACCGAACGGATTTTAATAAATGAGGTGTCAATAGATTCGTAAGAATAGCCCGGGTGACATAGGCTATATAAATTTTATAAATTCTTTTTATGACGGAATTTAAATGTCAAAAAATATCTCGAAAAATATTAAATTGAGATAATCATAACATGTTTGGTATCAAATGAAAGGTCTTGGCGAGCACATTACAAATATGTACCTATATATTATATTATAGTTTTAGTCCTCCGTTTGTAGTCGGGTTTTAGTTTTCAGACTTGTGAGTGAGCTCAGTCAATAGCCATTGTTGTAGGCTTTGACAAAAACATTCACCCGTGAATTGGTAATGTGTTATCTTTGTTGAGCGCCCAATCGATTAAAGCTAAATATTTTTGAGTTAAAAGAGCCTCAGGGTTTCAACAGACTTTATTATTATGAGCCTATATTGTCCCACTGCAGGGCAAAGGCCTTCCTTCCCTCTTTCCACTTTTCGCGGTCTCGTGCGATTGTAGACCAATCCTTTGTGAAAAAGTCCAGCTAATCCCGCCATCTCCTTCTGTGCCTGCCGCGTTGTCGTTTCCTGCCTTTTGGTATCCACTGAGTGGTAATTTTTGCCCATTGTACGGCCAGTATCAGCTATTTGGGTTTTGGAGCGAAGTATCTGTTCTGATACGGACTTATTTTATGATTATTTTGATCCATATTGATTGTTAGTGACTCTTAAGACTGCGTTTAGTAACAGTTCTCATTCTATAAAAACTAATTCATATGCATAAAGATTAACGCGAACTACACCAGGAACCATCGGACCATGCCGCACCAGTACAGAGAGTTATCATATTTCTATGCGTCCAGTAATTATTAGTACATTTTGATACAAGTGCGGAAAGTTTGTTATTGCATTCGAGGCGGATTGAACACCCGAGCCGTACGGTGAGGGTGTTCATGTTGTCGAGAAATGCAATAACAAATTCCCACGTGTATCAAACGACGTTTTTCAATACACTTTCGAAGAAATTAACTAATAAAACAACATTTAAAACAATAACTTGTATTTTTGTCATCCATTTTTAGGAGAATATTATTTAATTTGCTTTTTTTCCGCGGTTCGATTTCGCCAGGTTGAAGAAGAAGCAAAGGTATGAAGCCGTTAAACAGTCTCACAGGAAAATTATGAAATTAAAATATGTTTTAATTAAGAACACAAATGAATGGTACTTGTTCATAAAAATAAATAATTCCTTAAAATAATCATGTTTATTAGTAGTATTCTTTTTATAAACACAATTTAAATATTCAAAAAATATTTACGCTGTAAAGACGCAAATCAAAATGACGAGATGAAAAAAAAACACGCCTGCTAGTGGTAGTAGCAGTGGTGATTTTTAAATTTCTTATGTTTTAATCGAATTACCGCACGCGTGCGAAATATGTTGCATGTCGAACCTAATCGTAGTGCAATAAGAGCTAGTTTTCGAGGAAGTGTATTGAAAATAAATTATCATGATCTAAAAAATGTATCAACCTTAAAGCGCAGCGTAGTGAATTGACCTACGGCGTAGCTAAGTGAGCTACGCCGTAGCTAACTATAAGCTACGACGTAGCACAAATAAAAAGCTTGAACCCCCGAGTTATACAAATATAAGTTTAAAGTGCCTCTCCTTATTTCATTCAAAATGAAGGCTGTTTACAAATGTTTAAAGACTAATATTTATTTAACCGACTCGAGAGTATAAATTATTCACTTTCAGTCTCATATAAGCGAGTATTTACTTATTTATGATTGAAAATGAGCAAAAGCTTTGCAAGTAAGATGGCTGGGATTATTCTAGGAGTTCCACTGAAAGATTCGAATTGGTTTTTTTACAGCTCAATACAGAGCTTTGAAGGTGATGAATAGAAGACACTTGACACAAATACGATGCATCTAAGATTCCCTGCTCCGTCGCGTATGTTTTCGACAAAGAAAGAAAAAACTAAGCAAAAGTGAAGCGAAGCATACCTACATTTATAGGTTAAGCGCTCCCGCCCACGTCAGACTTCTTGTCGGGCCGATTTAAAATTTGTTCGTAAATAATCGGTAACCGATTTCTTTTTGGTCAGAAATAACGAACAAATTTTAATCGGCGGGTAGCCTAAACAGTGTTACGATTGCATAAACATAAACCTATACAACGTAAGTGGTTGTTTGTAATTTAAAAATAACTAAAAAAAGGAAAAAAAATAAGACACATTAAACCAAATAGTTTGTGTACGAAGCCAAAATGCCCAAATCTCAGCATGTTTATTGTGTACATTTCATTTAAAGTATGTCACATCATCAGCCTATAATTGTTCCCACTGCAGGGACTCAGTCCTCCTCTCTAGGAGAGGGATGGGCTATAATCCACCACGCTGGCCCAGTGGTAGATGTCGCATATCTTCGATTTTTTGGTTCTAAGACATGCCGGTTTCGTCACGATATTTTCCTTCACCGTTTTGAGAGCAGTGGTGATGAAATAAATTACACAAAGTAATGCGCCTGCCTGGGTTCGAACCCACGACCAACTGTTCGTAAGTCGGGGCCGCCACCACTGGGCCACCACTGGGCCACCACTGCTCTCAATAAGTATGTCACAGCTACAAATAATTCCAAAAGTATGCGCATGTTCTTTAATCGATTAGATTTTTTGTTTGTTTGTTACGATTTTACTCAAAAACTACACGACCCACTTTAATCTTTCACCATTAAAGAAGTACATCTCTCTCAAACAACAAAGGCTACATTATATTTTCAAAATCACGCGAACGAAGTCATAGGCAAAGTGCTAGTCCTCTCATACAAGATGACAAATCCGTAAAAGCGCTAGCACTATCTAGTAACGGGTGTCTCAGTAAGAGTGCACTTTTTAAAATTGCAATATTTCTTTTTTCATGCAAGTGGCAACTCTGAAATTTGACAGCTGTCATCTCTGTTTATTCCGATTATTAAAAATGGAGCGCTTTTCGAAAGACCAACGCGTTATAATTGTGAAAACTTTTTACAAAAATGGGGAACACATTATCAACACATTTTCTCACGAAATTCCGATGTCAACTGGCCACCAAAATCGTGCGATTTAACGCCGTGCGATTGTTTTCTTTGGGGTTCTGTGAAATCTCGGGTTTATGCGAACAAACCCGAAACCATTCCTGGGGCCCTACTATGACGTCTTAAAACATTCCTAACTTATTCTTAATCCAGTGTGGAAAAGAGATGGCGCTAGACGCCCTGTATAGTTCTGTCACGTTTCCACACTGGAATAGGATTAAGTTAGGATTGTTTTAAGACGTCATAGTAGGGCACCTGAGCTCAAATCGAAAATCCAACGCGTTATCGGTGAGATACAGCCACATCTCTGTGCAAAAGTCACGGAAAATTTCATGAAAAGAGTAATGGCCTGTCATCGGAGCCGTGGGGGTCATTTGCCGGATATTTTATTCCGTATTTAATTGGAACATGTCTTCTTTACAATACAATACAATAAAAATATCACAACTCTGTCGTAAAATACTTGTTTTTATTTTAAAATGAATAAGTGCACTCTTACTGAGACACCCTTTACAAACGTAATTTAGGAAGTTGCCGCACGTAATGGCGTCAGATTGACCTTATCACCAGGCGTAGTGTTCCAGATCTATTTATTAGATCGTTTCACTCTATTGATACGAAACTGAGGGTATCAGAAGGTTTACTTCGGAAAGAGCATTAGTAGTAGTCTCCATGACAGTCCGACAGTCCCAGCTTACTTGCCCTTTTCAGTTTTCGTGCACCCCCTAGAATCCCACGTAGTGCCATCACACCTCTTTGTGCGCCATTTAGGAGAACAGTCTTGGGAGCTAATTCTCCTGTTGCACGAATGTGTAAGGTAGTAAATGGCTATAGTGATGTTATCGATCTCCACTTTGACTCTCTTGCTAAACAAAAACCCACTCTTCATAGTGTACCATGTAACCCCTAGTCTTAATCTATTGTTTCATTGTATAAATTCAAAAATCATGTTTTCTTTTATGTCTAATAATTTATCAATAATTTAATAATTTACCAATCAATTTTATTCAATGAATTTGTATTATTTCTATTTATGTCATCAAAATTATAAGTAAAGATTTATAATTTTGAAATATTCACCAACCAGCTGATCAATTTTTAATTGTATTATATCAAATTTTAATCATATTGTTATTTATTTGCATGTTGGCGCTTGGTAGTTACTAAGTTAGCTTAGTTATCTAATTTATTGTTTTGTGCATGTGGTGTTTACCTTAAAGTAATTGTTACGCTGTAGCATTATCTAAAAAATGAATAATGTCGATGTATTAAGTGTGAACAATTGTTGGTAGACCTAAATAAATAAATAAAATAAAAATAAAATGACGATGTGAGAAACGAATGAAAGTCATCACCTTACCTTAGCTTTTTCCCAACTATATCTCACATAGTCCATTAAAAGGGAATAAAGTTGAATTATTTTTATTGTTCCCATTTGAGCACCAAATTTATTAAAATTAAAATAATAATTGGTGATCGAAACATAGGTGCTCTAAAAAAAAGGTGCTCAAATGGGAATACTTCATCTTTTCTATGGCCTCTGTTGGATACATGGTGAGGAGGAGCCCTCACCCACGACACGAGGGTAAAAACGCATGTGACTAAAAATTTATAGATATTAATGTTGATCATTAATATCTATAAATTTTTAGTCACATGCGTTTTTACCCTCGTGTCGTGGGTTTTTTCCCTCCTGTTGATACCCAGACAGACGACTTCTTTCAATTATTCTGTAATAGGCGCCACTTGGTGGAAAATCATTAAATGTCTTCTCCCACTCTGAGCAGAGCGGTAGGGATTGTCAGACTTCTACTGACTAAAAACCACCCATGTACCTTCTTAGCCCTTTGTGCTGACGCCGCGGTTATCTCTTTCAAACCAGCTGCAGCCCATCATTGTCACATCCTTGCAATCATTTCTCATCAGTCTTTTTAACAGTCATTTGGCATTCTGATCCATACGACAGGTCTATATAATCACGACTTGTATCCCCTTTACCTTGAGAGCCGTGGAACACAAGTATGCTTGATCCCAAGTGGACCTTCTAGATTCTGTTTTACGTGACTTCGTTGTTAGAGAGTCCCTCAAGATCGTACGGTACAAGGCTAGACGCGTATCGGTACTGAACTACGTAGTAACTACGGAACTTTCTTGAATGAACTCCTATTAATAGTTCTAGTTTTATCCTTCAGAATCTTTAGTTATTTTGAATGTCTCAGAGGTGATAAGTTTGATTTTGTGTGGGCTAAAGAAATTGTAGTTTTGTGATTGCTTAGGTCAATTTTTTTTTTTTTTTTTTTTTAATTATAAATGGGCTTGCTCTTGACTTCAATCTTGCCCTAAGGGCATAGATGATGTCGACGATGGAACGAGCTTACCCAGTAGAAGCCTGTTTACTCGCGACTTAAACAGATAAGGGTTATATGAACTCGGAAAAACCGACGCAGGCAGGGAATTCCACTCCTTGGCTGTGCGCATAATAAAGGACCCAGCAAAGCGCTTCGTTCGAATGTGTGGAATGTCGACTAGGTACCGGTTTAATAGATGAATAAAGATAGTAACGATGAATGGACTGTTTACAGGATGATATGGCAAGAAAGGAGGTTTCTGGTCAGATGACGAGTCATAGAGAAGTATGGAAATGAGTTGGGATAAGGGCAATTATGATGATAAGATCAAAATGATTCAAAGAATGAAGAATGATTAAAAGTTCAGAGTTCACGGCATACCGAAAACATCAGCGTTACAAGTTGATCATAGCCGCGAGTGATTATGTCGCTGTTATTTCGGCACTACCAATTTAGGCTCTGTCGTCACCGGTCATCGCAGCGTCAGCCAGCCATAATTCACCGTTTTCAGAAGCATTTAGTCAAGTTACAAAGAAAACAGACAGTTTGAGGTCTGTTTTCTTTGTAACTTGACTCTGTAGTCACAATCGTGCATAAACGCTGCGGCAATCAAAATGAAATCTACATTGAAAGACTTTAAGGTATAAAATCGAATAGATAAGATAATAAAGGGCTGGACCCAATTATCAAGCAAAACACAACATAAGCCCCTAAAAAAGCAAGGATTTATTGTCACATCACATTATTTCAGATTCACTTTAACAAATGAAATAACGGTTTGAAAATCAAAGTAACACCAATGGCAGCCCTCTGGTGGCGTCACAAAAGATCTTATTTTTCACAACAAAAGATAAAAATGTTAGGCAAACATTCGTAAAGTAATTTACATACAAAGTAAGGGTTTGGTAAATTACTGCGGCTTTACTTATTAGCTTTTTTACGTTTTGTACTTTCTCAGAGATTTTTTTTGGAAGAGAATATAAGTAGGGTTACTGCTTTGGGCATGTTTTAATTAATTTCTGTGGGGAGTGATTCGCAACACGCTAAACTGTTTCAAAAATGAGCCCTATTAATTTATCATATAATAGATATTATTCAATAACACTGTATGTACTTTGTGTAATTTATTTCATCACTACTGCTCTCAAAACGGTGAAGGAAAACATCGTGAGGAAACCGGCATGTCTTAGAACCAAAAATTCGAAGATATGCGACATCTACAAATCCGCACTGGGCCCGCGTGGTGGATTATAGCCCATCCCTCTCCTAGAGAGGAGGCCTGAGTCCCTGCAGTGGGAACAATTATAGGCTGGTGATGATGATGATGTATGCCTAGAAAGGAGGTGACGTTACTGTAGTATGGAAGGAGAAGACATGCTGCGCTTATCAAAATAAATTTGTATAAGGCCAGGAAATTGATGATGAACGCTGTATTAAACAGGAACTGCAACAACTGAAGATAGTTTCGAAATATTTGAGATAATATACTGGGTTTGAGAATAGGGTAGTTGACTAAAAAAATCTAATTAGTCCGTCAGATAGATTTCCAAAAAATATTGAACACGTATTTTTTCATTTTTTACGTAAACAAAAAATGAAGACGATATTTTATATCGTATATATGTATCCAATATTTTTCGATAATCTAACTGACGGACTAAACAGAAACATATTTTTTTTTTGTCAGTCAACTACCCTAATATGACGACTGGTAGACCTGTGGAGGAAGAAGACGTCTAGATTGCGCCAAACCAAAAAAAAAATGGATTAAGGGCAACAGAATGATGATATTACAGCATGAGACTATTCTAATGTTGAAGAGCTCAAAATATTGGTTATTATTTCAAGGACAAAGGCTTCAGCACAAAGTAACTGATATTTTAGTAACAAAGACAGGTCAAGTCTTCGATATTTGACCCCTGTCCACAAATCTAGAGGTCCATTACAATCTCGGAAAGCATATTGTTTGTACAATGGAGAGGTCTGTTGTACAAACTAGAGAGCTTTCGCAATTTATTTGATAAATCAGTTTTCTTTATTTTTGGAGTCAAAATATTGTGTGTGAAAATATTTCTTAATTTTAATCTAAACTTAACTGTCATCTGGGACATGTTCTATATTTAATTTAACAAAGAATATCCTGGGGAAATACAGGATTGGTTGATTGACTTAAGCAACATAAAAAAAAGGAAAGCTTTGAATCCGTTTGCCACAGGACAAGTTACTCTTCTCAACTTTTTCAAATTGCATTTTGAATGTTTTTCATTTAAGTTTCTGAAAAGGCAAAGCTGAAATCTTTACCTCAACATTGTCTAACAACTTTCACAATGTCACAACCTCACAGACCTCTAAATCATAATTGAAATGGCTAATCCAACGACAAAATAGCTAACAGAACAAGAATTTGGCACAAAAACTGCCATAACAGAGCAATGAGTCTCATTAAGTGTGCCCGTTGGCAACCCTATGCCGCCATGTTTGTGCCAAAGTCGTTTCCGTTTCCGTTCCAATTTTAAAAAGGTTCAGCATTTTTCCGAGTGTTTAAAATTGGATGGTATGAGTAACTGACTTATTGAAAATGCGATGTCTTTTTCTTGTTTTGTTAAGGTCATTCCGGTTAGGACTAATTGTGGAAGTTGCTCTGGATAATGAAACGTTCACAGAAATACTACTGGAGTATATGTTAGTGTTCTATGTCCGTAGCTGGGTCGTAGATGTGTCAGCCCATGTCTGATTTAAATAATTAGATGATAAAATACCTTTCACGAAGCTGGAATACGCTTGTTATACCTGTCATTGTGACTTTTTTTGTTGTCTAGACCATATCTGGGAACCATACGGGGGGACAAAGTTCCAACATTTTCACATTTTATTTTAAAACAAGTTTTTAATTTTTCTATTTTATCTAAAATACCTTCACCACAAACACAATGCATTGAGTTTCACTTCAAAAATTACGAAGCTGGAAAATGAAAAATCTTTACCCTTCATTGGGGGCTCCCGACAAATTTTGAAACAGGGCCCGTCTAAGGTACGCTTCGCCACTGCTAATAACACAGGAAAGTAGGTGCAGATAACATTAACCATTTAAATATAAAAAAAACTGGCCAAGTGCAAGTCGGACATGAAGGGTTCCGTATCATTTGCGGAACACCAGTTCGGTTTCCGCAAGAGGCGCTCGACGGTGGACGCCATCATGCGCGTGAGAGCCCTCACGACGGGGGATGCGGTCTCTCGGGGCGGTGTGGTCTTGGCGGTGTCTCTCGACATCGCCAACGCCTTCAACACCATGCCCTGGAGCTGCATCAGGGAGGCACTCCGGTATCACCGGGTGCCGGCCTACCTTCGTCGTGTAGTCGGGGACTATCTGACAGACAGGGCTGTCATCTACCCTGGTCAAGACGGACAATGGAACCGGCGAGAGATGATGACACGCGGGGTTGCGATAGTCGTTGAGAGGATCCGGCAGCTGGGTCTCGAGGTGGCACTTCACAAGTCGGAGGCCATGGGCTTCCATGGACGTGGGAATGTGCTACCGTCGGGATCCCAGCTAATGGTGGGAGGGGTTCCCATCGGCGTCGAGTGTACTTTGAAGTACCTAGGACTCGTCCTCGACAGCCGGTGGAACTTCGTGGAGCATTTCCGACGTTTGGCTCCCAGACTGGAGCGTGCTGCGGCTGCCTTTAGGTGGCTCTTGCCCAATCTGGGGGGGCCAAACGCCTCCTGCCGGAGGCTCTATGCCGGGATCGTGCGGTCTATGGCCCTTTACGGGGCCCCGGTGTGGGCGCGTGCTTTGTCAAAGCGGGCCGCCCACTACCTGAACGCGCCCCAAAAGGTGCTGGCTGTAAGGCTAGTCCGTGGGTACCGCACGATCTCCCGCGAGGCGGCGAACCTCCTTGCCGGATTGCCACCATGGGATCTGGAGGCGATAGTCCTCGCGCACCTGCATGAATGGCGCGTGGAGGTGCTACACTGGGGGGTCACTCCGTCACTCAGCGGCAAATTGCCGCTCTGCGGACGGACCTCCGGTGCGATCTCATGGCGGCATGGAGACAGCGACTGTCGCAACCCAGTGCAGGACACGCCACGATAGTGGCGGTAAGTCCCCTCTTTGAGGAGTGGCTGGAGAGGCGCCACGGCGCCCTCACCTAGCGTATGACGCAGGTCCTCACCGGACACGGGTGTTTCGGGAGGTACCTGTACCGAATCAGGCGGGAGGAAACGCCCGGATGCTTCCACTGCGAGTATCGACCGGAGGACACGGTGGAGCACACTGTGGAGGCGTGCCCTGCTTGGGCAGAGCCCCGCCGTGTTCTCGTAGCGGCGGTCGGCGGCGGCGACCTCTCGCGTCCGGCCCTGGTGCAAGCCATGGTCCGGGGCGAAATGGGACGCCGTCGTCTCCTTCTGCGAAGCAGTGATGCTAGCGAAGGAGGTGGCGGAACGAGAAAGGGAGAGAACCTCTCAACGTCCCAGCCGCCGCGGAAGGCGCTCCGGGCGTCGGGGGGCACGTGATGACCTCCGGCCACCGTAGACGCGGGCCTGTGGACGGTGAGTAACGGGCTAGCTCGCCGTCCGGCCGTCGTCATGACGGCAACAGACCGTGTCGGCGGCGCGTACGTGTTCCACGCGCGCCTCAAAGAGATGTCAGCAAGGAGGGGCCCGCAAGGGCCGACGCCCGTCGGGGCTGTGGTTCGTCGAAAGGTTAACGCGGCTCCGACACAAGGGCGATGAAGGAACAAACAACAGTATAATAAATAGACAAACATCCAGAACTCCTCCTAGGGAATTGTTATCTATATCCAACCTAGACTGCAAGGATTCATTGAATGTAGTCAATACCTTCTTTGGAAATATTGGCAAGGAACTCGCGGCTAGGCATTCAAATGCTGGAACGATACATGAGTCATGTATGAGGCGGGATGAGCAAGTCAACTCAATGGCCCTCCTTTCCCCTGATAATGCAGAGGTTGAAAATATTATTATGGGTCTTCATGCTGAGTCTGCCCCAGGATGGGATGGAATCAGTTCGAAGATACTAAAATTGAGCAGACGAACTCTGGTGCCCCTCGTCACTCACATATGTGATCTTTGTTTCTCTCAAGGTGAATTCCCGAGAGTTTTAAAGAAAGCGGTCGTACATCCTATTCACAAGGGAGGGGACAGAGGCAGTGTCAATAATTATAGGCCGATTTCAGTCCTACCGGCATTATCAAAGGTTCTTGAAAGAGTCCTCAACAACCGTCTAGTGTCTTTCTTAGAGAAAAATAACATCCTTTCCAACAATCAATTTGGTTTTCGTAGGGGTAAGTCTTGTGAAGACGCATTTGCGACCTTGATTGACGATATTGTTGAGATACTGGACAAAAAGTCTAAGTGTCTGGGCTTGTTTTTGGATCTTTCCAAGGCATTTGACACTGTCTCTGTTCCTATTCTTCTAAAAAAGTTGGAGAGAGTAGGAGTTAGAGGTCCTGCACTCGCAGTGTTTGCGAGTTACCTATCTGAGCGAACGCAGTGCGTTAAAATCGACACATATGTGAGTGACGAGTGTACATTGTCCTTCGGTGTGCCCCAAGGCTCCATCCTGGGGCCTACACTTTTTCTTGTGTATGTGAATGGCCTATGTGATTTAACACTACCATATTGTTCCATTTACACTTATGCAGACGATACAGCCCTTTTGGTGCATGCTGAAAATTGGAATGAAGCCAAGAGCCGAGCTGAAGCTGTCCTTAGAATAGTCATGTCTTGGCTAACGGCAAATAGTCTGACCCTTAATGTAGAAAAAACCAATTTTATCACGTTTTCATTGAAATCTTCCTCACAACCAGACAACTCATTTACGGTTATGGCTCACATTTGCGATACGCACTCGAACCAATGCATGTGTCTTCCCCTGACAAGAGCCACCAGTGTAAGATACTTGGGTGTACTTATAGATAATCTCGTCTCGTGGAATGCTCAGGTCAGGATGTTGTCTGGCAGAGTCAGAAAATTAATTACCGTGTTTAAAAGCCTGCGGTATAGTGCTGATGCGGATACTTTACATATGGTTTATTTTTCTCTTTGCCAGTCAATATTAACCTTTGGCATTACAGTCTGGGGTGGGGCTCCGAAAACAACCATGCTACAACTGGAGAGGGCACAGAGAGCTGTCCTCAAGGTCATGACTTTCAAACACTACCGGCATAGTACAGCACTACTGTACAAGTAATGTAAGGACCTGACTGTGAGACAGCTCTTTGTGCTGAACTGTACGTTGCGCAAACATACCGGCCTGTGGTTGGATACTGCCCGTCCTGCAGTGCGCAGAACTGCTAACGTTTGTCCCTCCGTAAGACATAGAACTAGGCTTGCACGGCGTCACTACGCGGTGCTTGGTGGTCGTATATACAACTTCGTCAACGAATAGTGCAACATTTATAAATATAATAAATTCGACTGCAAGGCTCTAGTCACTAAATGGATCAACACTCTTTGTTATGATGAGGTCGAAAGAATTCTCAATACATGACCTTATTACCCACCCCCCTTTCCCAAAATTTCCCCCATCCCACACATCCTCAATCACACACACACACACACACACATTCCTACACAAAACATTAACACAATTCACAAAGGATGTGCCTTTTAATTTTATTAATTATTATTTAGTTGTATACTTTTTTATAACTTAGTCTTTGTTTCCCTTTTGACGTGTACCAAACTCCAAATTTTTGTTGTATTTACTCACATAGTGAATTTAGAGAGCTCTGACACCCATATCACAAGTTCAATCTTAGCTTGGGTGTCAGAAGTCATATCAGTCTGTATTAAGAACAATTCTCAACCGAAACTTTAAGTAATATTATATTATATTAATAGTGACATTGTGAATTGTAATATTATTATTATTATGGGTTTGGTTTTTAGTCAGTAGAAGTCTGACACTCCCCTTCGCTCTGCCCAAGAGCGGGGGGGGGGTTATTCGATGATTTTCCACCCACCAAAAAAAAAAAAAAGGGTTCCGTACCATTGTAGTAGATATTGAGAGATTTTCCATGTTTTTTTAGCACCATAGACTTCTTATAAGTTTTCCTGTAATCTATAAGTGTTGAATTAATTTCTGTAAATTCAGAATTTTAGGCTCAGAAGTTTCGGATATAAGGGGGGGGGGGGGGGGGAATGTTCGGACAGACAGACAGACACAGGAGTGATTCTATAAGGGTTACGTTTTTTCCTTATGAGGCATGGAACCCTAAAAACGAATTTGGGAAACTGTCCTAACTTTTTGAGTAACCGCTAATCGTAACGTGGATAATAACTGTCCGTTTCGCCGAACAGGCTTTCTTGCTACATTAGGTTTGGTTTTAATGGCTGTTCTCATCAGTGGTATATAGGGAAGTTTTAAAATGGTTGTCATTCGTATTGTAAAAAAAAATCTTCTTCTTTTTCTCTTTATGTGGACAGGACAGAAGGTGGAGCTTAGTATGACATGGTAGAAGTGGCACACTTTCGGAGCTAAAATAAATAAAGCTTTTATTTGATTCCTTACATTTCATATTCATGCATAATCAATACAGACATTAATTTATTATAATAATATTCAACAATCGTAAACATGCAATTTACAATGCTGACATTAGTAAATTTTGCAGATTGATTATTATAGAAATAACATTACACTTAAACAATACATTAATGAATTAAATTCATTATTATTTATTTTATTGAAAAATTGTTTAATTTAAATTACACTTAAACATTACATTAATTAATTAAATTCATTATTATAATTATATTTTATTAACAAATTGTTTAATTTAAAACTAAATGTAAGGACCGCCTAAGGCGGTAAAAGCCTCCTCCTTGCTGTGCCACTCATGTCGGTCTCTGGCTAACCTCGTCCAAGTTCTTCCTGCGATTTTCGCTATGTCGTCGCTCCATCGTTTGTGGGGTCTACCGCGTTTGCGTTTCTTGTTAAAAGGGTACCAGTTAGTTACTGTGGACGACCATCTTCCGTCTTGGGTTCTTTGCATATGACCCGCCCAGCGCCACTTTTGTTTTAGGGTGTACCGAATGACGTCTCTAGCTTTCGTTTGCTGTCTTATCTCTGTGTGATGGGTCCCCTACGTTTCTTCGAAACACTATTCTTCGAAAATTGTTTCACCAAACACTATTCACCTAAGCCTTCATACTGCGACGTTTTGTTTGGTCTACGCCTTTTTTGTTCGATGTTACTTTACACCGACCACCTTACATCAATTTTTGTTTCACCAACGTTTGTTTGTTCTATGTAACGTTACTTCGAAAATATTTAGCCGACACAATAATACCTTACTTAAGAGACTTCTGGGGAGGAATTGGGGCATAAGCCCCAAAATCACCTACTGGCTATACACCACAGTTATCCGACCAATCATCACATACGGCTCTTTAGTTTGGTGGCCTAGGACCAACCTAAGTACAACCCAAAAGGATCTCGAGAAACTATGCACTTGGAATGCTTAACTCTGTTTACCAAGCAGAGTGTGTAGGTATCATCCAAGCGGCACACGCTATAGAGGCCAGTCAGCCCAGGGAGGTTACGGATACCAATATTCGAATACTCTCCGACAGTGCCTCAGTTCTTCAATCCCTGAAGAAAGAAAGAAAGAAAGAAAGAAAACATATTTATTTAGCACAATATGCCACAAGTGCACACAACAAACAATAAAAACAAAATAAACAAACAAAAAAAAAAGAGTGTGCATCTCACGGCTGCGCCAAATAGGACCAGTTCAGCAAACTGCCGAGCAGCTAGTGCTCGACGCTGGTTTTCAACTGGCCCTGGGATGGTGATCTAACGACGTAAAACAGTTTTAGTCCCTTGTTTATAAGTGTGTATGTGTCTGAGTAGATACTTAGATATATGAAATGGATGTATAATAATAATACAAATAAGAAAACTTAGGAATAAAATAAAAATAGAAAAATAAATAAATAAATAAAAAATGGTGAAAAGTGCAAGACAGAACGGAACAAAGAACTATGGTACCTATCATAAATGAAGCGGGAGAATAATTGAAAGTTTTTATACTTTTGTGTAACGTGTTGTAATGTGTCAGGCTAGCTGGATAGTTATGTAGGATAGTTTGTGCATTATATAATTGATTCATTCAGTGCAACCATATCCAACTTCCGCTGCGAATCTATAAGATACTGCCGTAAACGTGTTCTGAAAGTACCCATTGTGTTGATATTCCTAATCGGCGGTGGCAGGTTATTCCATACTTTGGAAGCCGCATAGCGAAAGCTTCCCCTGAAAGCCGCTGTGTTGTGAGACTGAGTCGAGAGTTGTTGCGAGCATTGCCGTCTCCCACATTCGCGTCTGCTAGTTATCCAACTAAGTCTATTGTACAGATAGTCCGGTTTTTTATACTTAATTACACCGAACAAGAGGCACGCCAAGTGTAGTTTCCGTCTGGACTTCATTTTAAGGGAGTAATGCTTATTTAGAAAAGGTGTTACGTGACTTCGCCTAGGAATATTGTAGCAAAAGCGTGCGCAAGCGTTTTGTACTCTTTGAATGAGACGGTCTGTACGAGCTAATATGCGCGGGCCGTAGACTGTGTCGGCGTAGTTTAGCCTGGATAGTAACAAGGTTTCAACAAGCTGTTCACGTAGTGACTCTGATAAGTACGACCTCATCTTATATAGCACCTTCAAGCGATAAAAACAGTTCCTTACAGAGTCTGCTACGTGCTTTTCAAACCGAAGGGCTTTGTCCATCGCAAGACCCAGGTTACGCGCCTCATTTACTCGCTCGATTGGTTCGCCCATCAATTCCACATCGAAAGTCAAAGGCAGTCGGGCCAGCTGCTGTCTGGTGCCAAATACCATATACTTTGTTTTAGTAGGGTTCAGCGACAGGCAGTTCTCCTCAGACCAAACGGAGATTCGCTGAAGATCCTCATTAAGATCCTTAATGGCTCTGTCATACTCGTCTGGTCTGAAGGAGATGTACAGTTGCACATCGTCGGCGTATATATGGTACTGGCACCTCTGCAGGCATCTTATTATGTCTGCACAGTACAGAATGAAGAGAATGGGGCCCAAAATGGAACCCTGCGGAACTCCTCTCTCCACGGGTAAAGGTGTCGATTTCAGGGCAGTACCATCACTCAAACGCAGGTCAACAAATTGTTCCCTATTACTGAGGTAACTACGGAACCATTGTATGGCTTCTGGGTCGAATCCGTAATATTTTAATTTTGACAATAATAATTTGATATTAATGGCGTCAAATGCCCTGGAAAAGTCCAGTAAAACCAATAGTGTGCACATTCCCTTATCCTGGGCACACAATATGTTGTCAGTAACATCTAATAAAGCAGTTGATGTACTGCGCTGCTTCCTAAAACCTGATTGTAAATCAGGCAAAATGTTGTTTTGTTCCAGGAACAGCGTAAGTTGACGGCTAACAATTTTTTCTAATACTTTTGATAGACATGGCAAGATACTAATAGGGCGTAAATCTTTTAAGGTTGAAGGATTTGAGTTTTTCGGCAAGGGCCTGATAGAGGCCGTTTTCCATTGGTCAGGAAATGTTGATGTCACAATCGAGCGGTTTATTATGTCAGTTATAACATCTAAAGTGTGCGGCAAAGTCATATTTATCATGTCCAGGTTAATGTTGTCGTAGCCTTCGGCGTTACTTTTGAGACTAGTGATTATGCGCGAGACAGTGCTCTGATCCACCGGAACGATATTAAAAATTGCCTCGCCGTGACTGTGGCTGTCATAATAGTTAATAAGGGATGCGCTTGCCACAGGGCTGCCGGGAACAATCAAGAAGTTTCTATTAATTAGATCTGGGTCTGTAAAATGCGACGGAAGGTCTTGTCTAGGTTTAAATGGCAATAAGGTGGTTTTTAAATTTTTCCATAGCAATTTCGGGTTTTTTATTTTGTTGTTAATGTTATATTTAAAATAGGCAGCCTTTTCATTGTGTAGAGAATTAGTTACCAGGAGCTTTAGGTCTTTATAGTATGTCTTTTTGGAATCAGATTTTGTTTTCCTATAACTATTCAGTGCTTCATCACGTAGACGCATCATAATTTTTATTGTGTCAGTTATCCACGGATACGATTTTTCCCGATTTGAAGAGTAATCAGATCACGTCGAGACTGATGCCACAAAGCCCTGGAACGAATCACGGTAATAAATCACAACACGGTAACGCTACAATGGATTAGAGGTCACAGCGGATCACTTGGAAACGATGCGGCCGACGAACTTGCCAGAAGAGGATCCATCACAAAACCTTACGGACCCGAACCTATTGTGCCCATCCCTTTCAAGCAGCTAAGAAGCTGGCTAAAAGATCATACTCGAATACAAGCGGAGAAATGGTGGAGCGACACCAGGATGTAGGCAATCCAAGGAAGCTATGCCATCGCTGGATATAAAGCTGACCAGGCGCCTTCTGCGCCTGGACAGAGATAGGGTGGCGGGGACCATCACCGGACATTG
Source organism: Diarsia mendica (assembly GCA_949316265.1). Lineage (NCBI taxonomy): Eukaryota > Metazoa > Arthropoda > Insecta > Lepidoptera > Noctuidae > Diarsia > Diarsia mendica. The sequence goes on from OX438904.1 coordinate 3,064,296, forward strand.
TTGACTGAATAAACACTTCCACACCCTAGGAATCACTGACAGTCCCCTGTGCAGGGCATGCATGGAGGCGGAGGAAACTGTGGCGCATGTGCTCCTTGAGTGCACAGGCGTTACCAAGATTCGTGAGGAGACCCTGGGAACACCACGATCCCTTGCGGATGCCCTGAGGAGACCGGGAAGTCTGATCTGCTTCTGGAGGGAGGTGGGCTGGCTGGAGTAAGCGGCCACCACGGCTCACGCACAATGGTCCACCTTAAGGACTAAGTGCGGAAACCTGAAACTCCATAAAGAAGAAGAAAGAATACCTTCCTTTCGGCTCAGCGTTTTTTTTTTTGAAGCATTGGTCGATCTTTAGGTTAAGCCGCGCTTGCCTAGGTTGATCTGTGAATGGGTGAACACCATATACCGAGTTTCCTCCGTGCCTCGGAAAGCACGCTAAGCTGTTGGTCCCGGCTGTCATAGATCGATAGATAACGATAACGATCGATAATAACCAAAAAGAAGGTATAATAATATTGTGTTTCTTAAATATTTTCGAAGTAACGTTACATAGAACAAACAAACGTTGGTGAAACAAAAGTTGATGTAAGGTGGTCGGTGTAAAGTAACATCGAACAAAAAAGGCGTAGACCAAACAAAACGTCGCAGTATGAAGGCTTAGGTGAATAGTGTTCGGAGAAACAATTTTCGAAGAATAGTGTTTCGAAGAAACGTAGGGGACCCCTGTGTGATTGACCTTGTCTTTAAGCCTTAGTCCCAAGTAACTTCTCTCTATACCTCTTTGACACTTTCGGAGCTAACAAAATATAAATATTGTCGTGCCAGAGAAACAAAGACGAAGAAGAAGAAGAAAACCATCTCTGGGCTCCTTAGCTAAAACGTGTTAATGTAAGTAAGAATACAAATAAACTTTATAAGTAAATTCTTACAGCTATTAACAAAAAAAAGAAGGCTTTGAAAAGGGATACTTATCTTGAGTACAGGATTAAACAAATGCGACATAAAATACGGCAATCCCGTAAGTGCGAACGAGACAACATTAATTCTCCATTAGCCACAGTTCAGTTAAGGGTGTTGTACCATCAAACACCTACAGACTTTAACTGAAGCACTCTTCCGTATTAACTTCTACCATTCAAAATACAACCTTTACTTCAGCATGCGACAGTCTGAATTCCTTTAACAATTCATGGTCTGAATTTCAGAGCCCTCTGCAGTTCCAAAGTAACATGAACCTGTAGAAGGTGGAAATAGAGTTGGTTTTTAAATGGTATGTGTTAGCTTGGACATTGTTTAATGAGGTGTTTAGAGCAAATCCTGCTTGCAAATGTGCCAATGAGTGGCCCAAGTTATAGTGATTTGGAATAGATAAATATTTATACTGAATTTAGTTAGTAATAGTTTTTTGATAAATTGTTAGAAAAGTCGTTCAAGTAAAGATAAGAAATAGGAGATTACATTGGTCTCCATCTTCTTAAGATTTATAAACTTGATGCTAGGCTATGTCTTTATTGCAGAAAGAATATTATTGACAAAGATAAAATTTAATGGTTCTTAAATATTTAACTAAGGTACCTATATCACTTGTACATTGTGTTAATCTAGTCTTAAGCTTGCGTGTTGAATGAAGTCAGCTAAATATATTATGAACTAGCTTTTGCCAGCGGCTTCGCCCCCTTGAAAATGACGATTTTCCATTGAGGTCCTGGGTTCGATTCAAAGGTCGGGCAAAGTGTTGTTAAGTTTTCTATCAGAAATTTCTCAATAGCAGCCAGGGATACTGAATCTGTGCTCGGTTGATCGCTATAGTCTGGCCCTAGGGGGCCAGACTATAGCGACACTTGCTGCACTTGACACAGTACTTAAAAAACATAACTGGCGAAATATGGCTGTACTAATAGGTACACCTCTGCCTTACCCTTCGGGAATTACAGGCGTGATGTTATGTTATGTCTGAGTGAGTGAGGAGTATTCGAGGCTAGCTTAGTCAAGTTTTGTTGACACGGAAGTGCAGTGTCATGTATCACTTCAATATTTACGTATTTTGTCGCTAAGCGGCTTTACAGTGTTCAAAGTGAAAGAGGATGGTTACCATTCTATTCCATGAGAACAATAATAAGGGCGGGACTCCTCCATGTGTGCGGTGTGCGTGCTGTGTGCTGTGCGAGAAGAGATGTTTTTCATCTCGGGGGACTCCATCAAAGCGGAGGTATGTGCGGTGTGCTCACATCCCTCGTCTCCACTGCGCTCACATCTCCGCTTCCATTGCGCCATACAAATATTACACATTCCGCACAGCGATCTCCGCTGAAGCTGAGCGGAGAGGACATAATATGTGTCAATAACACAATTCTATTGGTTGTTTAAAAAACATCTCCTCTCCGCTTTGTGGAGTCCCGCCCTAAGGAGAAGAACCTGATATCTTTTAGCTTTGTTTTCCTGTTGAAACGGTTGCCCCCCCGACGTCTCTTTCAATAACACCCCTCTTGTAATCTTACTCGGTGGTTTCCCCCTCTGGACAGCAGAATCTTACATTTTTATTCAATCTCATCAACAGCCCCTTATGATAATACTCGGCGGTTTTTCCCCTCTGGACCAACATTTGAAGCATAATACATCTTTCAATCTCACCGGAACTTCTGCTGACAGAGACATCTTCATCATTATTTCAATCTCACCGGCAACGCCGGAACTTCTGCTGACAGAGACATCTTCATCATCATTTCAATCTCACCGGCAATGCCGGAACTTCTGCTGACAGAGACATCTTCATCACCATTTCAATCTCACCGGCAATGCCGGAACTTCTGCTGACAGAGACATCTTTATCATCATTTCAATCTCACCGGCAATGCCGGAACTTCTGCTGACAGAGACAGCTTCATCATCATTTCAATCTCACCGGCAACGCCGGAACTTCTGCTGACAGAGACATCTTCATCATCATTTCAATCTCACCGGCAACGCCAGAACTTCTGCTGACAGAGACATCTTCATCATCATTTCAATCTCACCGGCAACGCCGGAACTTCTGCTGACAGAGATATCTTCATCGTCATTTCAATCTCACCGGCAACGCCGGAACTTCTGCTGACAGAGACATCTTCATCATCATTTCAGGCGAAAGCTGCTGGACATATGCCACCACAGTAACCAGTCCCGTACGTCTCGCCTCTAGCTGATCTTCGCAAGTACTCGCAACCTTCACCAGGTCATCGGCAGAGACAGGTTTTGCCTGATCCTGCCGACCAGAAACCACCGTTCAGAGGCCCATGTTTGGCCGCTAGCTAATTTCACACCCCATAATATAATCAAACGGCTGTAACCTATAACGACGAATAAGCAATGAACACGATAATCTTATAATTATTTACACAATTTTCATTTTAACTCTTTATAACGGTACAGATATAAAAGGGAGTGAAAGCGAATTACCAACCAAAATTGGTTAAGCCGATGTGATGACCCAACTGGCGCAGACGTAGGTAAGTGGATTAAAAATATTATAGTAATTTTATATACTAACTTTACACAGGAATAATCTAGGTTTTACCAGGTTTTCTAGGTTATGTATAATTTTAGGTAGCAACAATGTTTTTGTCTGTTTAAAACAACAGAACAGCGGGTTCAAAAATAAGCGCAGCCATTTGTTTCTTGGCTTATTACAGACCATAGACAACACAGCCGCTTTGCCGGCAACATAAGGGTCGTTCTCAAAAAAGTGGCACCGCTCGAATAAATTTATCAATTTGAGAAAATGTATCAATTATTTAGTTTTTTTTTTTTAAATCCATTCTGGGTGGCTCTCTTATGTTGAATTGTTCTAAGGGAATAAGAATTTTACATAAATAGATGAAATACAGTTATTTAAAAAAACTAGCTTACAGGTTAAAGAGATATTGTACAGGTTACTGAGAAAAGCTTTCAGGTTAAAGAGAATCAAACAGGTAAATGAAAAATAAAACAATTTTTACCATGCAAAATCAGTTTTTATTATTATTAACTCCGTCCTAATCCTGCCCAGATCCTAAATCCCGAAAGCTTTCAACTCGAACTGCATAATCGCTTCCAATGCCTAACCGAATGCGAAACAGTGGACGAGCTAAACAACGGGTTGGTGGAAACTGTCCATGCAGTGGGGTATAAGTTCTTCAATATCCCACGCTGGAAAAAGCCTCAAAAGCTCTCGGCAAACACAATCCAGTTGATGGAAGACGGGTCTGAGATGAAACTGCAATCTTGTAAACTCAATAGGCGCATCAAAAAAAAAAAAACACGAAGTCCATGCGACACGACTTGCGGTCCTATAATACTCAATGTATTAAGACCGCAATTGAGCGAAACCAGGGCTCCAAAGTGTTCGCGAAGAATGCGTCTATTGGGCAAAGCCAAATGACAAAACTGAAGATCGAGGACGGTAGTATCATCTCATCGAAGCCAGAGATCCTGAAAGAGCTAGAGAGGTTTTATGGACAGTTGTACACCTCGACCCTATAGCCTGTTGTCAGTTAAGCTCAGGACTCCAGAGCGAAACTGACCCCACACTACACTGAGGATATCCCAGACGTCAGCCTGGCCCTCCTACAGCTTAAGAACAACAAGGCGCCGGGGGATGATGGAATCACGACAGAACTTCTGCGAGCGGGTGAAAATCCAGTACTTTTAATCCTCCAGAAGCTGTTTGACTCCGTCATACTCAAAGGTATTACGCAAGAAGCATGGCACAAGAGTGTGGTGGTGCTCTTCTTCAAAAAAGGTGACAACACCCTATTGAAGACTAATAGACTCATCTCACTCCTGAGCCATGTGTACAAGCTGTTCTCGAGGGTCATTACGAACTGTCTCGAACGCAGGTTTGATGGCTTCCAGCCTCCCGAACAAGCCGGTTTCCGAAAAGGCTTCAGCACCATGGACCACATGCATACGCTCCGCCAGATTATACAGAAGACTGAGGAGTATAATCGGTCATTATGTCTAGCGTTTGTGGACTATAAAAATAAAAAAATAAAATAAAATAAAAATAAAATCTTTTTATTTCAGACATTTTGGTCCATAATATTTGTTAGTAACGACTTAAAAACTATGTTAGGTACATTTAAAAAAATAGGAGATTACAATTACATTAAAATAAATACAATCAAAAATTATAATTTTACATTATTAAATTGCATAAAAATTCTTTTACTTTTAATTAAATAGGTACTTTTAAAAATGAAACTTTACATTTAAAAATTAAGGCCTAACATTATAATAATTACGTCACATTTAAAAATTTTTAAATGACATTATAAATTACATTAAAGATACATATATTACAAAATTCATTTAAAAGTTTAAATAAATAAAATTAAAATAAGATTAAAAATTCCAAAATTACATTTAAATTAATTCATATATTTGCCCTGCGCTGGGGCCCCGGGCACACGCACTTGTGCTTGAACCCAATGTCCCAGAAGGGGGCTGTCCAGCTTGTGACTGAGCACGTTAAGGATGGTGTTGGGGCTCCCACGCGTACGGAACATCAGCGAGGCGATGCGACGCCGCAGCACAGTGTGAAAGCCGTCTGTATGCGCGTGCGCAAACATCGCAGACGCACTACAGCAGCGTGGGAGCCCCACCAGCACCCTGAACGCGTTGTTATATTGGACTCGGAGAGCGTTGATGGCCCGCTGCGTGTAGTTGACCCACAGATTGCAGGTGTAGAGAGTTTGGCAGAATGCTTTAAACAAAGTTATCTTTACCTCTAAACCACACTTTGCAAATCTGCGTGCCAACATGTTACAGCGGACCGCCATCGCCCTCCTCTCCCTTTCAATGTCCCCGTCATCTTTTAAATCCTCGTTGACCACATGGCCGAGGTATTTAAACTCAGTCACTCTTCGAAGAGCGACAGCGTTAAGCAGCACGGGTGCCACATCTCCCAGCCTACGACCCCTAGCTTTAAATACCAGGAGCTCACTTTTCCCAACATTATATAGGAGACCGTGTACCCTCGCATACTCCTCACACACGCTTAACAGCCTTCCGAGCGCGGCTAATGATGGGCTGAGCAACACCATATCGTCTGCATAACTAATACTGTTGATACAGTGACCATCAATTGAGCATCCTACTCCGGTGTCCCTCAGCCCAAGAATAAGCCCGTTCACGTACAAGTTGAAGAGTGAAGGGGATGTTAACCCCCCCTGCCTCACTCCACACTCCAACCTGTACTCGTCAGAAAGCTCGCCAAGCCATTTGACCTGGTTAGTTTGGTGGCCATACCAATATTTAAAAATATTAATTGTTTCACCCGGCACACCTGTATCCTTCAATTTACGCCAGAGAATATCATACCTAACCAGGTCAAACGCCTTGGAGAGATCAAGGAAGGCAGCGTACACGGGTGTGCTCCTGTCTGTATAATACCTGACAGTCTGCTTGAGAGACATTACCGCACATTCTGTCGAAAGTCCCGGCCTAAAGCCGAACTGTGCGTCGTCTAAATTTAGGTGTTCTTTAAGCTGTCTCTCAAGCAGGCCATCAAGCACCTTAGCTGTGGTCGTAGCCAATGATATCGGGCGGTAGTTGCACTTGTCGGAGGTATCTCCGGTCTTGTTTTTAATTATGGGCACTACCACCGTCTTCATCAGCTCACTTGGCAGGTACGAATGCCTAATACAGAGCGTAAATAATAGACCTAGTAGTCTCGAGAGGTGCGGCCCCGCATGCTGAAAATGTTCAATGCTGAGGCCGTCGTGTCCGGGCGACTTCCCTCGAGTCATGCCCTTTATTATTAGAGCAACTTGTTTTGCTGTAACACGCTCAGGCACCTCTGACACGACGACCCCCGCATCACTGCTCTGCTCGCCTTTTAGCGGAGACTCCACTTGAAAGTGACATCTAAACACATTCGCAATGTCTTTTGGTTCGCTGATGCCGTTGATACTCACAGGGACGCTAGGTTTTGGGTTTAACTTTTTAGTTTGTTGCCAAAATCCCTTAAAATCTTTATTTTTATGTTTGGTAGCTAAAATATTCATTTTTATTAGTTCTTGGTTATTTTGACAATAGTGTAGTTTGCTTTTGAACTTCTTTCTAGATTCATACATTTCCTTATATATGTTGCCACTGCTAGGTCGACCAAAGCACACCCACGTTAAAAACTTCTGCCTAGCCTCCCTGTGAGCGTCACGAACATGCTTGTTCCAGCCGACAATCTGACGACCGCGGTGCCGTCGGCCACTACCCCCGCGACCCACATAGCTATCAACAGCAGCCTCCTGTAATGCTGTTACAATGTCACAATAAAGCGCGTCTATCGCTGTCAAGTGATCTTTGTCACTATTACTACACATGCTATCACAACACTGTTGGAATTCATGAGGGAAGCCAAGTTCCTTTAGTTTATCGTTACAACACTGAGTATATTTTTCTGTTTGGCTTAAATCCCTGTCTCCCCATAAAACTTTATTTGTTTTGGTGAGCGGTGGCTTAATGGATCGACACACTGATTTTAAGTTACACTGAATCTCTACTGGATAATGGTCAGACCAGAAAATGTCGTAGTATACCCTTACTGAAGAAACTGTATTTAATGCAGCATCGGTAACAACACAGTGGTCAAGCCACCTACGGCTACCGTGCGCGTCACTCACAAAAGTATAGGTATTTGAACTCAAACCCAACATCTTTAGGTCGACACACGTCCAGTTTTGCTCCTTACAAAAATTTTGGAGTTCATTGCCAAACAATTCCCCCGGATGCGCATTAAAATCCCCCATGATAAATACATTTTCAATATTGTTACTCTCAACTACTGACGTAATTTCACTTAAACATTGAACAAATTCTATGAGATTATCAGAAGAGTCGGTAGGCATGTAAACAGAGAAAACGAGTATCGACCGTTCCGACACACACACCTTAATCGCACTTATTCGTTTACTGTCACACGGAATCACAGACACACAATTACACTTACTGTTTCTCCACAGAAGCGCTACGCCGCCGTACGGCCGCCCGCGCAGTATACCGCTTGTTAGGTCTACCGCTGACTTGCCAAAGAATCCAAAGTCGTTGCTTATTTTACCAAGTTCGGGTATCTCGTGGGGCAAGAGCCAGGTCTCTTGCAGTGCAATAATATCAGCAGTTAAGCAAAGCCGTCTTACACAGTCTAAGGATCTTTTAAAAGACTTACAGTTGAAACTGATAAGTTTTAAACTTTCATTGTTTGTTGTACTATCCATTTAGGTTTATTCTTGCACTAGTCTCAGATTTCTTACGTCTGTCTAAATCTCGTCTGCTGAAATCCACGAAACGGCGGAAAGTTATTCCATCAGGCCATAAACTGCTGTCCAAAAACAAACTTAACTTCTCCTTAGGAACATACATTTTATATGAGTTGTATTGTTTCTGTTGCTTGGGTTCGATCTTATGTAATGAGATGTCAACGTTTGTTTTGTTCCTTATGTAGGTAACTATGTGATTCTCGCACGTTTCCTTATGCACATTATTTATAAATAGAGGGACACTGATATTTGCAGCCCTAAAACCATCAACTATCTCGGTACACGTTCCTCTGTTACCCATAAAACGATTTCTATACCTTTTCCTTTGTACAACCTGCCACTCGTCATCTGCATTCTGCGTAAATAAAGCGCTCTGCGGCTGGAGCGCTCGAAACAGCTGATTATTCGTTACGCCTTCACATAGCGAGTCATTATTAGTCACCGCGGTAGTCGAGGTGTCACACAGTTGTTGTTTCTCGGTGAGCCCCGCTGCGCGCGCACATACCGGGCTGTGTGCGAGCGAGAGATCGTCGCCGGTCGGCGGCGCGCGCGAGCGAGAAATGGAGCGCGGCGCCTGAGTGTGCTGATCTACCTCCCGATCAATAATGGTGGAATGCTTATTATCGCTGATCGACTCTTGTGCAATGTGAATAATCCCTGAAGGGCCACTTTCGCAGTTGAATTCTGAGCTGTCTAACACTCGACTATGAAAAAGTCTTCGATTCGATCGAAAACTGGGCGGTGTTACAATCTCTTCAGCGGTGCCGTATCGAATATAGGTATATCGAAGTGCTGAAGATATGTAGAAACGCCACTATGTCGATCCGATTACAGGACGAGAGCACGAAACCAATCCAATTGCAAAGAGGCATGAGACAGGGAGACGTTATTTCACCGAAACTGTTCACGAACGCATTGGAGGATGTTTTCAAACTCTTGGACTGGGACGGATTCGGCATCAACATCAACGGCGAATATATCACTCACCTTCGTTTTTCCGATGATATAGTCATCATGGCTGAATCGCTGGAGGATATGAACAAAGCTCAGAGACCTCAGTAACGTTTCTCAACAAGTGGGTCTTAAAATGAACATGAACAAGCCGAAAGTTATGTCGAATGGCCGTGTTCCACCCGTACCGGTAGCTGTTGGGAGCGATACTCTCGAAGTTGTCGATAGAACTTATGTTTACCTGGGACAAATTGTTAAACTGGGTAGATCGAACTTCGACAAAGAGGTCGCCCGAAGAATCCAACTCGGATGGGCAGCGTTCGGGAAACTACGTGACATCTTTTCGTCCAAAATTCCGCAGTGTCTTAGGGCGAGGGTGTATAACCAGTGTGTGTTGCCAGTGATGACTTATGGCACAGGGACATGGTCCTTAACTGCTGGCCTCTTAGAGAAGCTCAGAGTCACGCAACGAGTCATGGAGAGAGCTATGCTCGGAGTTTCTTTGTGCGATAAAATCCGGAATGAGGATATTTGCCGAAGAACCAGGGTCACCGACATAGCTCGCAGAATATGCAAGTTGAAGTGGCAATGGGCAGGCCACATCGCTCGAAGAACAGACAACCGATGGGGACGAAAGGTTCTCGAGTGGCGACCACGAACCGGAAGACGCAGCGTTGGTAGGCCTCCCACCAGGTGGACCGACGACATCGTGATAGTCGCGGCCAACCGGTGGATGCAAACGGCAGGCTGCCGTTCTTTTTGGCGTTCTATGAGAGGCCTTTGTTCAGTAGAGGACGTCTTATGGCTGATGATGATGATGAAATATTAAGCTAGGTTTCACACATTTCACACCAGATCGTTTCTAAATTTTTCTAGTAAGACAGTTTTATTAAACAATAACAGGCAAAGTCTCTTTAATCTGATAATAGTCTCAATAACCTGTGCTTTCCAAACAGGTTAAAGAGGCACAGGTTAATGAAAATAATATGGTTTTGATGTGATAACCACAAAATGGTGAAGGTTTTGGAGTTTATACTTATAAAACAATAAGAAGGCAGTAAACTACACAATCTAACGTTTATACTCGCAAAGTAGTTAAACCACAAATAAAACTATTGAAGTCAGATTAAAGATAACATACCTGTTACAAACTCAGATTGATCCGATTCGACATTATTTCTAAAAAAATGGCACAAATTTCTCAACTTTTTTCCTTGGCAGCAGTTAGTCCGATACTGCTTGGTTATTTTACGCGGTGGTGGCACGTTGAGTAAGTAATAGTGTTTGTGTGATGCGCGTTAGTGTGCAAGCACAGGTTATGGAGAAAATCACTCCGGACACGATTTGAACTTGAATAACTTGCAAATTATGTTCATTATTAATGTACCGTGTAAAAAAAGATAAATTTAATAATATACAGACTAGTATTTTAATAATTTTGAACCCATATTTTAAGCATTTATTTTTTTATGTTTATTCAAAGTAAACTCTTTTAATTTGGACATGGCAGGTTAGTGAGAAACAGATGTTACAATATTATTTTGTTGTAAGAATATCACTTCAGTTTGCTTAATATTACTCAGCCTCTGTGTGAAAAGTCTCTTTAAGTACAATATCGTGTAGAATTTTGTAAAAAGCATTAAAAAAATCATACATTTTCAGTAAAAACAGCCTGACAGGTTACAGAGCCACTTTTTTGAGAATGATCCATAAGTAATATGAGACGGCAATGCTTATAAAATTCTTGGTCTTGGCGTTGAAAGCTATAGACAGCCTTTGGTCGTAAGTACATCAGTAATTAAGAAAAACAGCACAAAAAATCATCTCTCTTTCATCCACTCAGTATTTGGGTACGTTGGTATCACTATTTCAAAACAGTGCTAATGTCCGAAACCATAAAAATCATTTACACATAATTTATTTAGTACGAATGGCAGCTGAATGAAGATTGTATTACGACAATGATTAATTATTTTTGGATTACGGTGACCATTGGTTTTGAAAATATTCAAATTGTTTCCCAACTATTACTATTTCCTATTCGCAAAATGCATAGTTTCGATCACCAATATATATTTTGTTTTGTTTTCAGTAGCCTGTACTGTCCCAGTACTGAGAAAAAGGCCCCGTCAATTCCTTCCAAGGTCTCTTTTCCTGCAGCACCTCCTCGTACCAGCTCTTGCGGTACGCGTCCAAATCGTCTCGCGACTTGCCTCGCCGTCCGTATTCTGGCAACCATCGTGTGCAGACTGTTGCCCAATCCCATTTCAGCCTAGCAGCCTTTTTTCTAATAAAAACTTGATCCCACGCTATCGAAAGCACGAAAACACGTCATTTCTCTTTATGAAACGACCAGACGAAGCCTTTATCGTGCCGTACCGTAAAAATAACGACTTTCAAACTACAGGAAAGTCCCGTTGCAATACATCACAAAGTGTGGTTGTCAGAGTAAATCATGGGTATATAGTATTCGGCAATCAATCTATGCCCTTAAGGGTTTCACAGGGGGTCACATTTGCACGCACTGAATTAATATCACTCGGCAATTTCCGCCGAGACCGTATTGACGTACGAATGAGACTCGCCCTTAATTAGTTCGGCTTCTATTGTTCTGTGCTTGGTATTGTTGTTTTAAATCTTTTTTATTATGACTTACTAGCTTTTGCCAGCGGCTTCGCCCGCGTGAAAATGGCGATTTTCCATACAAACTTTCATCCCCTATTTAAATCCCTTAGGGGTTGAATTTCAAAAAATCCTTCCTTATTCCTTGTCATTATAAAGGGAACCTCTGTGCAAAATTTCAGCTTTCTAGGTCCAAGGGTTTGGGCTGTGCGTTGATGAGTCAGTCAGTCAGTCAGTCAATCAGTCAGTCAGTCAGTCAGCGAACTTGACTAGAGTAGCAGTAGCCCAGTGGTGGCGGCCTCGCCTAACGAACACTAAGTCGTGGGTTTGAATTCAAGCAGGCGCATTCACCATCATCTCCATAGCCTTTTCCTAACTGAGTTGGGGTCATCTTCCAGTCTAACCGGATGCAGCTGAATACCAGTATTTTACATGGAGCGACTGCCTATCTGACCTACACAACGCACTTAATACTGGGTAATACGATACCCTTTGTTAAGACTGGTTGTCAGACTGTCAGGTCACTTAGTACCTGTAACGACTGCCAAAGATCTAATATGGCAGCCAGGACCAACAGCTTAACGTGGTTTCCGAGGCACGTTGCATAATATTGTTTGAGCAAGAACTGAATCATAAACATCTATATAAACATCATAAACATCTATATAAATAAAAACCTAACCCTTAAACCTTCAAGATTCAACTATTTTTGCTTTCAACGAGCATGAAGACAAGTGATGACTGCTAGATGCGAATACTTGACTAGCGTCAGAAAAAAGCACGAAACACGTCATACGTGTTTATGTAATTCTTTTAAAGTAACTAAAAAAATGTGTATTATACACATCTGCATACCCCCTCAGAGCATACAGGCGTGATGTTACGTCATGATAATGTATATTCAATAAATATCCAAGCGATTCTAGCAATTACGACAGATTTGCCGTCTATTTTTGAAGAGTTCCATTGTATACATACACACGAACATATAACCTCCTCCTTTTTCGAAGTCGGTTAAAAAGAGAAGTCCTGACTGACTGACTGACTGACTCATCAACGCCCAGCCCAAACCCTTGGACCTAGAAAGCTGAAATTTTGCACAGAGGTTCCCTTTATAATGTAGACAAGGAATAAGGAAGGATTTTTCGAAATTCAACCTCTAAAGGAGTTAAATAGGGGATGAAACTTTGTATGGAAAATCGTCATTTTCACGCGGGCGAAGCCGCTGGCAAAAGCTAGTTATAATATAATGAGACTAAGCATTATGCTCCGGTTAGCTGTTGGTCACAGTCGTTTCATGAAACTCGAACATTCAAGCTTGCATGAATATTTGGGGATTATGTAGGAGAACTGTAAATTTGTGTTTCTGCTTTAATTATTATAATTTTGCGAACTAGACATGTTCTCTGGGATAGTGACCCACTCTTTAGGTAAGTATATGGTTTTATGTCAAATAAAAATATGATGGTGGAATAAAAGCGTATCCAAAAATAACTGTGTTGTTAGCAAGAATTAAGAGCACACAGGCAGAAATGCAGCGAGTTTATTTTATTAAAATTACTTGCATCATCGACACTACATAATTATTATAAAACAGAGTCCTCCGCCGCATCTGTTTGTCTGTTCGCGATAATCTCAAAAACCACTGCACCGATTTTCATGTTGTTTACACCAATGGATAGAGTGGTTCTCAAGGAAGGTTTTAATATATAACTAGCTGTGCCCGCGACTTCGTTCGCGTGGTTGTCGAAAACTAAAATGCGTCGCTTAGACAAAAGTACATTAAATCATTGCCCTGCGTTAACTTACTTACTAAAAATAAGAATAGGGTTATGCAAAGCCATTGCAAAGCACTGACTATGTCTAAAATTAAATTTTAGATGTATGGATGTTTGTTAATCAACCACGTTAGAACGGCCGAACGGATCTTGATGAAATTTGAAACAGAGTAGAAGACTGACACTCCTTTCCGCTCTGCCCAGAGCGGGAAGCTGTGGTTCTACTTACTAAAAACCACCAATGTTCCTTCATAGCCCTTGTGCCGAGGGCGCGGTATCTCTTTCGGACAACCCGCAGCCCCAACGGGACCCTCAGCCCCGACGGGACCCGCAGCCCTGACGGGTGGTTTAGGTAACCTGACTTGAGTCTAACAAAATTTGCACTTTATAGCTTAATATTTCACAAACGAATCCCTTGATCCGAAGTGTTTGAGCAAACTCACAATCTTTTTCAAAGACCTATCTATCGACACCCCACACTATGGGCTTCGCAAGAAAAACATCCCCTCTTTTAAGTGTACCCTAAAAACTATTTCTTGCGGGATTTTATTTTACGGCGTAACTCATCTCATCTGTATATTCATGCTAAATTACAGCTTTCTAGTACTAAGAGTCCCTGAACAATAGTGCTGACGAACGGACAGACAGACAGGCAGACAGACGGACATGGCGAAACTATCTTGTTGACTACGGAACCCAATTTTATACTGTGTAATTGGTGTAGTTGTTTTATTTGATGACTATTCACGGAACATATTTTTAATTAACACCGCGGTTCAGAAAATGACAAATAATGAACAACGCCATCTATCGAAGACGAAGATAAACTGCTAAAATTGAATGCATGGAAAGCGATCAATCACACTATAGGGTTTATTTAGGCTATGTACACTTTGGAAGCAGCGTAATTTAGACTACCTATCTACAGAGTACCTATAGCTATCATAACGTTTGTAAAGTTATCTTTTGAAGGCATTTATTAATAAGTACCATATGCGTTTAATAGATGTCGTTACATGTCTCATTCTTGATCATAATGATAAACTTCTTCTTGATAATTATAAATTCAAATATCTTTTGATAGAGAGGACCGATTACGATGAAACAAAGACTAAGTAATACCCCAAGTTACGCACAATATTTATGTATAAAAGTTACCTACATTAGTTTCGTAAATTTCACGAGATGCTTAGTCATCGAAACAGACAAACAGATAAACAGACAAACAGATAAACAGACAAACAGATAAACAGACAAACAGACAAAAATTCCAAAAATGCTGGAAATGAGTTCTGTTGGTTATACTTTAACACCCTGACATTTTTTTTTTTAAATATTTTCAATGTACAAAAATATTTTTTCTACAGATTTATTATATGTATAGATTTGACCGAAATTCACGCAGGCGAAGCTGCGGGCGCCAACTAGTAAAATATAAATACATAGAAAATAGTGTGTGTGCGCGAGTGTGTATATGTCGCAGGGATATGATAAAATTAGGTTTTTGATCAAAAACCTAAGGGATTTGATCAAACCACGGAGGAAGATAAAATAACAACACGGTTTTATCATTTCCCTAAACAAATCTAGTGAATTGAACAAATCCCAGTAGTACTCCGTGACGCGCGCTCGCTTCGCTCGCATATTATATAACACTAATGTCTTCTGTCCCCAAAGTGCCGGGCCTCCGCCGGCCTCCTTCGTCGGCCTACGGCCCGGTGCCCATGCCGCCCATAAAGGATATAAAATGTGTCATCTTCCGGTTTTTGATGAAAAACCTAGGTTTTTGATCAAAAACCTAATTTTATGAAAAACCTGCGACATATGTTTTGACAAGAACTTTATCATAAACCCAAACTAGTTCAGGTTTTTGATCAAAAATCTAAACTAGTCTGGATTGTTACAGGTTTATGATGAAATTGAGTTTAAAATGTGTCATCTTCCGGTTTTTGATGAAAAACCTAGGTTTTTGATCAAAAACCTAATTTTATGAAAAACCTGCGACATATAGAAAGAAGAAATACAAACGCAGCCAGACACAAAACGCAGATTTGTTTTAATGTATCGCACGCAAAACCGGGGGCGCAACTGATATTGCATAAAAAAAACCGGCCAAGTGCGAGTCGGACTCGCGCACCGAGGGTTCCGTAAAAAAAATATATTATGTGATGTAACTAAAAATTTATGGTTTTCGTAATTATTCCTTTATCTATGCTATAAGACGTTGCTTCGTACCAAATTTCAAGATTCTGAGTTCACGGGAAGTACCCTGTAGGTTTTGATTCCCTTGCGAGTGTCGAAAATTTGCGGCATAAACGGGAGTATCTTGATGTAACTAAAAATTTATGGTTTTCGTAATTATTCCTTTATCTATGCTATAAGACGTTGCTTCGTACCAAATTTCAAGATTCTGAGTTCACGGGAAGTACCCTGTAGGTTTTGATTCCCTTGCGAGTGTCGAAAATTTGCGGCATAAACGGGAGTATCTTTTGATCGCGTTGACTTAGAAGTTTGATTTTTTCACAGCTCCAAGAGACCATAGACTTGAGTATTTGATATGAATTTCAGCTTGATACCTCCACGCATTCCTGAGAAAAAAGGTCTTGACAGACAGACAGACAGACAGACAGACAGACAGACGGACAACAAAGTGATCCTATAAGGGTTCCGTTTTTTCCTTTTGAGGTACGGAACCCTAAAAAGTAATAAGTATTACATAACTCAAAAACATTTATTCATTATAAAGAGAGAAAATTAGTATACAAAATATTATTTTGATAAATCGTTTACATATTAAACAGAACTTAATCATAATGATGTAATAGTACATTGTTACATTAGGGGTGAAAGTAACTTATTTAGTCCCCGAGACGGGGTTTGGCGCATGAGCGCAGCGAGGGCGCTAAATAGTTCGAGGGACTAAATAAGTCTTTAACCCGAGGTAAACACTGTGCTTTTCATTACGAATACAAGGAAAGTTGATGGGAATAGGCTTGCGCCCAATTACCTAAATCGAAAGGAAGAAAAAGTAAGAAACATAAGAGAAACACTTAAAATCGATTAAATCTAATCGGTGGCTGGCAATAGGCTTGCTCCTAATTACATCGGTTGGGGGCAATAGGCTTGCCCCCAATTACATCAGTTGATGGCAATAGGCTTGCTGCTAACTACATTGGTTGATGGCAATAGGCTTGCTCCCAATTACCTACCTAAATCGGTGAATGACAATAGGCTTTCTCCTAATTAGATTGGTTGATGCCAATAGGCTTGCTCCTAATTACATCAGTTGATGGTAATAGGCTTGCTCCTAATTAAATTGGTTGATGGCAATAGGCTTGCTCCCAATTACCTACCTAAATCGGTGAATGGCAATAGGCTTGCTCCTAATTAGATTGGTTGATGCCAATAGGCTTGCACCTAATCACATCAGTTGATGGCAATAGGCTTGCTCCCAATTACCTACCTAAATCGGTGAATGGCAATAGGCTTTCTCCTAATTAGATTGGTTGATGCCAATAGGCTTGCTTCTAATTACATCAGTTGATGGCAATAGGCTTGCTCCTAATTACATTGGTTGATGGCAATAGGCTTACCCCCAATTACATCATTGTATGGTAATAGGCTTGCTCCCAATTACCTACCTAAACCGGTGAATGGCAATAGGCTTGCTCCTAATTAGATTGGTTGATGCCAATAGGCTAGCTCCTAATTACATCAGTTGATGGTAATAGGCTTGCTCCTAATTAAATTGGTTGATGGCAATAGGCTTGCTCCCAATTACCTACCTAAATCGGTGAATGGCAATAGGCTTGCTCCTAATTAGATTGGTTAATGCCAATAAGCTTGCACCTAATCACATCAGTTTGTGGCAATTGGATTGCTCCTAATTACATCAGTTGATGGCAATAGGCTTGCTCTCAATATTACATTGGTTGATGGCAATAGGCTTACCCCCAATTACATCAGTATATGGCAATGGGCTTGCTCCTAATTACATTTGTTGATGGCAATAGGCTTGCACCTAATCACATCAGTTGGTGGCAATAGGCTTGCTCCCAATTACATCAAATAATTTGACAGCTGTCAGTAGAAAGCGATTCTCCCTAGGGCTGAAAAGTAGTACTTTCAACCCGCTCCGCAGGCATGTTGTGACCTACTTTCAGAGTATGAGTAATGAAAAGAATAATTTGTGTTTCAAAAGATGTAATTTAGTCGAAATAAATTAATATCAGGACCAGGGCCTTTACGAATTATTTAGTCAAGTAATTTTATTAAAATATTAGTAAAGCCAGCCGTACAAAAAATATACCGTTCACTTGTACGAAATATAGGTACTAAACATAAGTTTTGACGCCCTGTGAATTCTTTTTTGTTTTGATGTTTAAACATAATTATTGTTTAATCCTGTAAAGTCTGAAAAATATCAGTTAATATGATACGACTCTTCTTTATATTCCTTTATTAACATATAAATTAAATATAGGTACTACATAGGAAATGTGATCGCTGAGTTCACACCCCACATGTCCACAACAAGATATTTGATTTGCATATAATACATATACATCTTTCTCGTTATACGACGAGCCATTATTGTTATTTTCAGTCTATGTTAGTTCTAATGAAAGATACCCTTTACTAATTACCAAAATTGTCTATCTTGAGTTAATCGTTGACGAATTTTTACCCGACTGCGGCGAAGCCCAAAAGGAGGGTTATGTGTTTGCTGGACGTTTTCCAGGACTCACGGTCATTGGTTCTATGGCTAATACGGCCAGCCCATTGCCTCCCTTGGTACTTGATTTTGGAACCTATAGAATTACTAGCTTTTGCCCGCGACTTCGTTCGCGTGGAATAGTGACTTCCGGCAGATTTTTGGTATACTTATCTTGCGAAAAAAAAAAAAAAAAAAAAACTATCCTATGTCCTTTCTCAAGTTCCAAACTATGTCTGTACCAAATTTCACACAAATCGGTTCAGTAGTTTAGGCGTGAAGCAAAGACAGACAGACAGACAGAAAGACAGACAGACAGACAGAGTTACTTTCGCATTTATAATATTAGTTAGGATTAGTTAGGATTTGCAAGGTTCAATATAATAGTGTAAACAGCTCGGTTAGCCGAAATGCGGGCGGTAACCGCCTTTACCGAAGCGTAACCTCGCTTTGATCTGACCACATTGTAACAAGGTATATATACCTAGGTTAGTAGGTTTGTATAGTTATATATGTAGTGATCAATTGTGTTATGTGAATAACCTCATTACAACAGCAGCGGGGTCTGGGGTGTATGAAGCTGCGACAAAAACTATGCTCCAACTTCTATCCTGCCCTCTTAGCCCAAAAAACACCTTTGTGCTGCGACTGAAAAAACTGAAAATCAAAGAGCAAGTAATTTTTAACGAAATAAAAGTTTACAAGTTGGTTGGCAGCCAAGATCTACCAAAATATGAAATGAAGAAAATGGAATATATATTCAAAAATACTATTCGGTTATGGAAAATATCATGAGAATAATAGCACTCTTGGTCTGAAAATACATTTGTGTAGAGGTATGTTATGTCATGCATTTAATTTACCTACTTTTTCTTATTTCCATTCCCCTTTTAACCAAAATCATTGACTAAATGGAGATTTAAATTAACTGAAGTTATTTATTTTCCTCCTATTTTCTAAGTCTTTCAAGAAAATGTAAGCAAGCCTCCCAGAGTAAAGTTTAATTCTTAATCTCGGATTAGCAATTTCACGGAGCTCCTAATTATATTAATGTTTACATTAAATGGCCGTATTTTGTAATTGTTTTGTGTTTCTATTGCTTGTTTAAAATTATTCGCGTGAAGAATTTACAAAATTAAATTTTGGGATCAGAATAGTACTTTTTACTTAAACTGATAATTTTACGTCCCTGTATCTGTATATTATGCACTCAGTAGCTCGGTCTCTGGTGGTGTGTGCTCGATTGATGTCAATTGAATGTGTTTTTTAGAGGTTAGAGGTTAGACCCTGCCTGCATCCAGGCTAGTCGCCCATAGGCCCCTTTTTTTTTTTTTTTTTTGGTGGTTGGAAAATCATCGAATAACCCCCCCCCGCTCTTGGGCAGAGCGAAAGGGAGTGTCAGACTTCTACTGACTAAAAACCGAAGCCATGTTCCTTCTTTGCCCTTGCGCCGAGGCCACGTCATCTAGTACAAAAATCCGCGGCCCCGACGGGATCCACGGCCCCGACTTGGCCCCTGACTTGGGTTTTCATGCCGTGTAGGAATATCTTTCAGGCATGCCAGTTTCCTGACGACGTTTAGCTTCACCGAACCAAGTAATAATTATACAATACGCACTTATTATATTATTGCAAAGGCCTCCCTCCATTCCTTCCAACGGTCACGATTCTGTGCAACGACTCTCCAATTCTCAAGGAAGACTTCCAGTTTGTCCCGCCATCTCCTTGAAATCGAAAAATCTCAAATTTCTTGGGTTCGAAGAACTTAAAAAGTCGATACCTATAACTTGGCCGTCCAACGATCTGTCCAAACCTTTCATTCAATTGAATTCAAATAGCCTTCATTAACAAACTTTTACTTTAGATTGAACATTTGTAAACCTTCAGATAGGGATAAGTGGAAAGAGCAAGGCAAAGGTGAAGGGAGGCCTTTGCCCTGCAGTGGGACACAAATGGCTGATAATGATGATAATAATGATGAAACCTTCAGTAATTATATAAAGTTACTAAATAAGGCTAATTAAAAGACCACGTGTTAGTAATTACACTTCACTTTTCCCTAATAATCGAACCCCAAACCTCAGCAGCTTTTTGCGAACACTAGACCAACGATGCGGTGTTTTTTTGTTTTTGTTGTTTTTTTTTTAAAACGTTGCCCCACACTAGGAATTACTCCTGTATCGTGGGTGCGATTACAAACATTTAAACTCACATACACAAACACACCCAGACCCGAAACAACTATCTGTAGGCCATACAAATATTTGTTTCGTGCGGGGATCGAACCCGCGACACTCAGCGCAGCAGTCTATCGCTTAGCCACTGCGCCAACCGTGCCGTCTATCGCGTCTATATTGTCCCCTATCTCAACTTTAAGTAGAAAACTATTTCACTAGAATCTGCTCTAAAACCGTTTCCCAAAACCTAGTCATAACTCCTCTTAACTTAAGCTAGTCAGACAATTCACCGACCAAAACCAGGATTAGTTTCAAAACTAGTGCATCTATATTCCATTTGTCTGGGTTCACCTAATCCTATGCAGTAGTTCTAAACCCTCGTTCTAAGTATTGTGTGGTCGACACCTGAGCTTTCGGTGTAGTTGGTGTTCCTGTTGTGTATGTTAGATTAGAACTGTAGGGGATGTTGTGAAATCTTTGCATATTATGGATGAGAGTCGCTTTCGTGCTAGCTCACTGGCCGTCCGTCCTATTACGATGACAGGTCGTGTCGACGGCGTTCATGTTCCACGCTCGTCTCGAAGAGATGTCGGCAACATTGCAGGGACCCGCAAGGGCCGACGCCTGCTGGGGCTACGTGTTGTTCGAAAGAGATACCGCGGCCCCGGACACAAAGGGCTAAGAAGGAACATTGCGCGTTGGCGGGAGGAGTCATTTGATGATTTCCCACCCTCCTTAAAAAAGGGTCGCTTTACGTGTGTATCGGTGTGAATGTAACCGTATTGTACTTCTAAACTTCGTTCATCATTGAGACAAAAGTCACCTTATTTCCTTGTTTGGACCTACATTCGCTTCTGTAGCCAAAAACTCTGTCAGTAAAGGAAAGAATTCAATATTTTCATCAAGTCGATTTTGTTTGCCAATATCGAAGTATGTAACGACTTTTCAAGATCTGATACCCCTCACAGTCTAACAGAGCAATAGATTTAAACGATACAATCTAGATTGAAAAGATACGAACAGAACAGACAATGGTTCTAATCTTCTCTTATTATCATTATTCTATTCTACATAATACTTACTGTATCTTATCTCTAATCTTAAACATTCGCTTTATCCCTGATTTTTAGGGTTCCGTACCTCAAAAGGAAAAAACGGAACCCTTATAGGATCACTTTGTTGTCCGTCTGTCTGTCTGTCTGTCTGTCTGTCAAGACCTTTTTTCTCAGGAACGCGTGGAGGTATCAAGCTGAAATTCATATCAAATACTCAAGTCTATGGTCTCTTGGAGCTGTGAAAAAATCAAACTTCTAAGTCAACGCGATCAAAAGATACTCCCGTTCATGCCGCAAATTTTCGACACTCGCAAGGGAATCAAAACCTACAGGGTACTTCCCGTGAACTCAGAATCTTGAAATTTGGTACGAAGCAACGTCTTATAGCATAGATAAAGGAATAATTACGAAAACCATAAATTTTTAGTTACATCAAGATACTCCCGTTTATGCCGCAAATTTTCGACACTCGCAAGGGAATCAAAACCTACAGGGTACTTCCCGTGAACTCAGAATCTTGAATTTTGGTACGAAGCAACGTCTTATAGCATAGATAAAGGAATAATTACGAAAACCATAAATTTTTAGTTACATCACATAATATATTTTTTTTACGGAACCCTCGGTGCGCGAGTCCGACTCGCACTTGGCCGGTTTTTTTTCAACTAAAAACCTTTATATATACTCAACGTCCGTTTCTTAATTGAGAATTTGATGTTGAGAACTAGCCAATCTTTAATTCAGCAGTCATCATCATTATTCCCAGCCTGAATTCACCCAATGCTGAGTAAATGCCTCTCTTTTCTTGTGTGCCAATCTCCACGGCCCTGTGCCAGCCTCATCCAGATTTTTTTACCCTATAGGTTTTGGATTCCCTTGTGAAATCGCAAAATATACGACATGGTCATATCTTTTGATCGCATTGACTTAAAGTTTAAATTTTTCTCTCTCTCTCTTTCTGGGTATTTAATTTTAATTTCTTCTTGATACCCCCACGAGTTTCTCAACAAAGTGATCCTTTAAGGGTTCCGACGTGGTTCTAGCAGGTGTACGGAAACCTACAATTAATTACTAATAACGTACCAGAAATATACAACACCATATAGGGTCACTTTGCATAATCCCTGAAATGCTTTCAAGGTACTCAGATACTGAAGTTAAATATAAGGTCCCATTAAAATAGGTGGACAAAATTTTAGAAATTATTCAAACCACCAAAATAAGGACAATGGTAAAAAAGAAAATAAGAGAAACGCATTAGATACTTACAAGAAAAGAAAACAGCTAGCGAAAATACACTAAAACTGTTAGTGATCCATCATTTTTATGTCAAAAAAAATTTTTTATCAGTGTTTTTTTTACTTGGATATCTTTGGTTAGACGTACTGAACCCTGTGTTAAAATTTGTCCACCTATTTTAATGGGACCTTATATATAAGCAATGGTCATCAAAATGCACGACCTTAACGAGTGTCCACTTGATCAAACGAGTTCGTTCTGTAGTTTGATAAAGATAAGTTGCTCTTAACAAGCTGTATCTACGTGTAGTTAGTTATGTCAAGCTGTTCTTTTATAGACGTACACTTCGATCATTATTGATCGAAGGACGTACAGGTTTGGGCAGTTTTTTTGCAGTCAAAATGGTTTTGGTTATAGAAAACTGATTTCATAGCCGAACATCACGCCTGTAATCCCCGAAGGATTAGGCAGGTACTCATTAGAACCTCTCACATTTCTCCAGTTATGTTTAAGTCCTACCTATGTTAATATGTTAAAAGGGGCGAGCCTAATTCTATCAACCGGGCACATCCAGACTCCGTGGCTTGTAATGAGAAATTCAAAACTCAATATCATCCGGGAATTGAACTCAGGACCTCAGCCTAAATATTTAAAAAAATACTACGAATATTTACGTTTTATTATTTTCATTCAAATATTATGCAGAAATACGCTTTTCGTATATGGTATCTATCCCTTTTGATTAAGATTATGTAGATGTTTTATTATGTATACTTGAATTTGCGAAAAAAAAGGGATTATTACTTAAGATTTTATGACGACCGTGCCGTTATAAATGTAATATGAAAGAGCCCGTTAAATATTGTTGAAGTATTACTTTCCTTTACTTTTCTTTTTTTTTGGGATTTAATAAAATACGAGAAGCCCATGAATTTTATAGGTTAACATGCGGTGTTCATCTTCTTTGTGAAGATTGTAAAATGTTTAGTTGTTTAGCTACGTGTTTTTCTTGTCAATAAATAAAAAATAATTAGTTGATATGATGAAATACAGTAATAGTAATTAGTTTGGACATCATAAACATTGGAAGTAAATAGGCATTGCCAAATTTCTTCTTATCGTGTGGGCGGTAAGGTCTAACAACCCTACACACCCTAGTGTCAGAGTTTCTAAACCGCCTCAAGGGCCTGTGACATGGTTTGACTACCGCCATTTGCGGCCGGGACCACCGGCTTATGCGTGCCTTCCGAAGCACGGAACCATCTTTTTATCAGACAATCAGGTGATTCAAGCCTGCAATGTCCTAACCGAACTGGAAACAACTTTACAAAGTATGCTTCCCGTGGGAATCGAACCCACGACCACCGGGTCATAAGGCAAACGCCTAAACCACTCGACCACGGAGGCAGTTGCAGGTATTGCCAATAGCATTGGCAATAGGCTCGCCCCCTATTGCATGGGGCAAAAACATATCTGGCGAAATGTGAGTCTAAATGTGTAATTAATGGGTGGGTGTACACCTCTTCCCTACCCTTCGGATTACAGGCGTGATTTTATGATGAAAAGTTGAAACATTGTATTTCTGGCCATGCATAAAAAATAAGTGTTTTTAAAATAAATTGGAAACCTACAAGAGCCATCATTAAACAAGCCGACGATTTCCCTGGCTTTGATGTGAAAATATCGTAAAAAAGTTGTTCCAATTTCATTTTTTTAATTAACGATTCATGTTTTACAATAAAAATTGTTTATGTTCTCTACGTTTTTTCAAGTTATGAAGCAATCGAGATGTAGGAAGGAAGATCAAAAGGAACCTATCTGGGTATACTACTACTTAGGTACCCAGCTGTGGGTGCTTATAGTCGATTACTTTAACTCCTTTTTTTTTTTGGTGGGTGGAAAATCATCAAATGACCCCCCCGCTCTTGGGCAGAGCGAAGAGGAGTGTCAGACTTCTACTGACTAAAAACCGAACCCATGTTCCTTCTTTGCCCTTGCGCCGAGGCCACGTCATCTAGTATACAAAAATCCGCGGCCCCGACGGGGCGGGTTAGTCCACGTTCAACCCCACAATTTTTACCCCCGACCATGTTGAACCCCTAAATGTTGTCCATATATTTAATCCACGTTCAACCCTCAATGTACAGTAAAACACAAAAGTTTTTCTCATCTACCCCAAAATTGGTATTAGAGCTACATTTTCAAAGTCTGCCTACCATGAACCATCTATATACCTTAAATTTGGCTTATTCCACTATTCCCCCCTGAGAAAATCCCCCTCAGGGGGGAAAACTGGACTCGGATGTAAAACATGTCCAGAAAGTCCCCTTGGCATTTTGAGTTATTCCACAAATCCCCCCTGAGAGAATACTTTGGGGTGGAAAACTGAACTCGAATGTAAAATCATTCCGAAAATCCCCCTTATCATTTTGAGTTATTCCACTTTCCCCCCCTAAGGTTACATTTTCAGACGGCATTGGCGTGGACAAGTAGGAGATGAGAAAAAAAGGATAGTAAAGTCCCACAAACTACCAGGACATCAGAAGTAGGCAGGAGGTATTGAAAACTGGAATGAAAGTTTTAAAAAAAGCATAGACGGTAAAGTCCCACCACAAACTACCAGGAGATCAGAAGTAGGAAAGAGGTATTGAAAACTGGAATGAATTTTTTTAAAAAAAAAAGCATAGGTGGTAAAGTCAAGTAAACTACCAGGACATCAGAAGTAGGCAGGAGGTATTGAAAACTGGAATGAAAGTTTAAAAAAAAAGCATAGATGGTAAAGTCCCACCACAAACTACCAGGAGATCAGAAGTAGGAAAGAAGTATTGAAAACTGGCGTGTTTTTTTTTTTTTAAGTATAGGTGCTGGTAAAGTCCCACAAACTACCAGGAGATCAGAAGTAGGAGAGGTATTGAAAACTTTTTTTTTAAAACACGATTTTTAAATAGATTTAGTTTTTTTTTGCCACCGTCTTCAGAAGCTGATTTCTCTTTTGAAGTCTATTTTTTTTTCTTTTTATATTATTATTTAATTGTAAAGAAAATAAATACACTTCTGCTCTCAGTATTACTTTAATGTCATTATTAGTTACCTAACAACAATGGGTTGAATATGGACAAAGAAAAGATGACCAATGTATTGAAATCCATGTTCAACCCCCCAGGGGTTGAACATGGAAACATTTAAGGGTTCAACATGGTCGGGGGTAAAGATTGTGGTGGTTGAACATGGACTAAACCGACGGGGCTACTTTACCACCTCACAATAAAATGACGCTATCCTAATGACTCAGTGCTAATCTAGTAGTGCAGTGACTCGTATTTTACACCTTGTTTTGAAAACGGATCACGTCAAGAGTCTCAAGGCAGAGAGTGCTTCAATTTGCTACAACCTTCTAAGCCTGTCACATTAGTCGCATGCACGATTATCGTTGGCCAAAAGTCTCCAACCTAAGCTTATTCTGGGTTAGCTCGTTCCATCATCGTCCTCGTCTCTGTCCTTAGAGCAAGATTGTGGTCAAGAGTAAGCCCAAATTCAAATAAAAAAAAAAAACGCTAGTGGCCAAAAGGCCGTGTGGATCCGGCCTAGAATAGACCACCCCTCTCTTTCCGTGGGTGTCGTAAGAGCCGACTAAGGGATGGTGTAGGTGGCTGATACCTACATCCTTCATCCACCTATACCAGTGTGAGTGTTCTAACTACTAACTTACACCACATTAGACCATCTTCGGGCTCGGAAAAGGATTTCCTAGAGGTCTGGATGGAATAGACGGCATCAGTGCAGGATGACGACTCAGGGCGGTGACGGATGAACGTCACGTACGTCAACGGCGGCGCCCAAAGACCCAGTTAGGCGGTCTACTGCGCACCCATCAACCCGCATTAGACAAGCGTGGTGGGTTAATTTTGTCTAAACCCCTTCCCAAAATGACAGACACAAATAAAGCCAATCCCCCAGTGCTCGGCAGCTCCAGTCAGTGCGCAGCTATTGGCAGTACGCAGGTGCACCCTGGGGCTGGGGATCATAATCTCCGGGCGACGGTCCACTGCCAAACAACCAAAGCAAGCCAAAAGGACACTGATTATCTAAATATTTTAACATTCAATGTTCGTACTTTACGAACTGAAGAGCGTCTGGTAGAGTTAGAAAATGCATTGGAGTACATCAAATGGGATGTTGTCGGTTTAGCAGAGGTGCGACGAGAAGGAGAAAACACTTTTGAAAGGCAATCTAACATATTCTACCATTACGGAGAAACAAACACAAGATATGGTGTTGGCTTCCTTGTTTCAAAACGATGGAAGGACAACATTGTCGAATTTGTAGCCTATTCGGACAGAATTGCCTTACTAAAATTTTCCATCAACAAAAACAAAACACTAACAGTAATCCAAGTGTATGCTCCAACATCTTCACATAACAATGATGACGTTGAGGAATTCTACGACCTGCTAAATAAAGCCTGTGATGAACACCGAGGCACCTGGACAATGGTTATAGGCGACTACAACGCTAAAACTGGTCTGCGAACACCTTCTGACAACACCAATGTTCTGGGACCTCACGGCTTAGGAGATAGAAACGAACGTGGCCAACGTCTTCTTCAATTCGCATTTGGGCAGGATCTCAGTATCAGCAACAGCTTCTTTGTTAAGCAACCTCAACGTCGATGGACATGGCTTTCTCCTGACGGTCACACGAAAAATGAAATCGACTTTTGCCTATCCTCAAGCAAAACCATTATTAAAAATATAAACATACTCAACAAATTAAAATTCAGCTCCGATCACCGGCCATTACGAATAACAGCAAATTTTGATCTAAAACTACATCGCAACAAACTTATTCAAAGTACAATCAAACGTTTAGATAAATGTACACTAATTGCAAATAGAGAGCAGTTTAATATAAATATTAAAAACACCTTTAGCTTACTAGATACAGATTCAGAGGACGTTCATATACAGTATAAAAACATAAAAGAAGCTATTAAAATTGCCAGCCAAAAGATCGTGGGTCTTAAGAAAAAGAAAACAAAACTTACTGACAACACAACACGTCTTATAGAAGAGCGGCAGAATATAACATATCAATCTGCAGGGTATAGGGATCTAGATAGAAAAGTGAAGAGAAGCATCAGAAAAGACATAAGGCACCACAACACACAACTTGTTAATGCTGCGTTAACCAACAACCGATCCTTAAGATCGGCTATGCGTGGCATGGAAGTAGGCAGGTCTTCAATAACTCATTTGAAGGATAAAAATGGCGTTAAACAAGGAGATAGAGCAAAAATTATCGAAATAAGTACCGAATTTTATAAATCCCTATATTCCGACAGTCAAACATCCCAGCAAACATCCGAAGTCTACTCATGTCCTGAAGAGATCCCAGTTATTACTGGCTACGAAGTACACCAGGCTCTCAGAGGCATGAAGTACAATAAAAGTCCCGGCGAAGATGGTATTACAACTGAATCACTTCGAGCCGCAGAGCCTATTTTGTTGCCATACATCTGCAACTTGTTCAACTCAATTTTACAAACAGGTGTTTTCCCAAGTGATTTCTGCCACTCGAATGTTATTCTCCTCCATAAAAAAGGTGACAAGACTGACATCGGTAATTACCGCCCCATCAGCCTCATCTCTCACATTTACAAAATATTTATAAAGATAATTGAGAATCGCATTTCTGGTCAACTAGATCAGCATCAACCTCCCGAACAAGCCGGATTCCGCCGTGGCCTCTCCACTACCGATCATCTACAGTCACTTAACCAAGTTATCGAAAAACATCTCGAATTCAACCTACCCTTATACCTCGCATTTGTCGATTATTCTAAAGCATTTGACAGTTTATCGCACAACGCCATATTTGAATCACTTAAAAACCAGAACATTGAACCCCTATACATTAAATTATTGCAAAAATTTAAGAAAGTAGCACAGCAGCCATAAAAATAAACACTACAGGACCATCATTCCCTATCCAAAAAGGGGTTAAGCAGGGCGACCCTCTTTCTCCAAAACTCTTCACAGCCACGCTTGAAGAAGTCTTTAGAAAACTAAATAGCAAGTGGAGCGACAAGGGCATCAGCGTGGGTGATAGAAGATTAACCAATCTCCGCTTCGCCGACGATATTGTCCTTTTCGCCTCCACGGCAGCCGAGTTAAGCCTAATGCTCGAACAACTGAGCAGTGCCAGCCTCGAGGTCGGACTCGCGATGAATATGGCAAAAACCAAGGTGATGACCAACAGCACCAAGCGCAATATAGGAATCGGGGGTGCGAGGATTGAGTATGTCCATGAGTACATTTACCTCGGCCAAATAGTCTCCTTCCAGGCAAGACAAGAGAAAGAAGTTGCCCGACGCATCGAGAACGCCTGGAAGAGCTATTGGTCGATGAAGCAAATAATGAAAGGAGCTCTCCCTCTCTCCCTTAAGAGGAAACTCATGGACATGTGCATTCTTCCTACCCTCACCTATGGAGCGCAGACATGGTCATTAACAAAGCGTCAAAAGTCCGCACTCGGGGTCTGTCAGCGAGCAATGGAGCGTAGTATCCTCGGAGTCAAGCTTACAGACCAAATAAGGAACTCGATACTGCGTTCCAAAACTCAAATTGCCGACGTAGGTCACACGGCTGCCAAGCTTAAATGGAACTGGGCTGGCCACATCTGCCGCATGCCGGAGGAGCTGTGGGCTAAGCTAACCACACAATGGGTCCCAAACAGCAGCAAACGACAACGCGGCAGGCCCAAAAGAAGATGGCGGGATGAACTCGACTCTTTTCGCAGGGATTGGCAAATAACATCATTGGATAGGGATAAGTGGAAAGAGGGAAGGGAGGCCTTTGCCCTGCAGTGGGACACGGATGGCTAGTAATAAAATAATAAAGTGGCCAAAAGACGGGCAGCCAGCCCAGAAATAGATGGCGATCTGGACGCGTACCGCATGTGCAGGCACGAAAAAAGAACACATGAAATGGAAGGAATTAAGGTAGGTCTTTCCCAAGCAGTGGTCCAGTACAAGTCAACAAAGAAAGCCTATCACAGTTCAGTCACTGGTAGACTTCGGGTTCTCCCAAAGTATCTCCTTGACATGCAGCACTTCAACATCAACATCCGCACTATAAAAGAGTACACGGTAGGAACTGGGGGCGGCCTATCTCCAGCAGTGAGAAAGTACAAGCTAATAAAAAAAGCCTATCACAGTTCCGTCACTGGTCGATATTGGTAAGTATCTCCTTGGTATCCATTCCATCATGATATCATGAGGTCATCGGTCCGCGGGAGGCCTTCCGAAACAATGTCATTCGGTTCGCGGTCACCAGAGGTTTTCTCGGCCATCCATTCTGCGAGCAATGTGCCCTGCCCATTGCCACTTAAGTCTAACTTGGTATACTCGGTAACAGTACTTAAATAGAGTGCTTTATCTTGCTGCATAATAATATCTTCTGACATTTTATATTATTATCAAAAAGCAGCCACTGATAAAACTTAATGAAACGTTGACAACATTTATTTTAAGCTAGTTTAAAATATACTTACGTTTCCCAGGCTCATCGGAATCCGGATGCAGTCGTGAGTAAATATTTTATGTGAAAGCGATTGACTACCGCTCCCAAATAAACCTACTGAAATGTTTCTTTTTCGTTTGATTGTATTCATATCGTATAATATTATTTTCTCAACGAACCCAACCTTTTATTTTTCCTCATATCTTTCGTAATATCAAGATGAGTCGTGATGGCCCAGATGTTTACGTCTCGTCATGCACGAGGCTGTGTGAAATCCCGGCTTTCCCTAGCGATCTGTCGAAGAGATGGATACTCGTATCAAGGTTGATACCGGTACTACGGACTTTCAGAGAGCTTTCGACTACGTGGATCATGAATTACTGTTGAGTAGAATATCCTTCAATGGCGTTCATGGAAACTGGTTGCGATGGTTCATTTCTAACCTCACTAATCGCTGCCAACGGGGTGTAATCAACGCTTACTATTCTGATGTTATTCATGTTACCTCAGGTGTCTCTCAAGGCTTTATTCTCGGTCCTTTGCTATTCATTATCTTTACAAGTATAAATGATGTTGGTAACTGCTTCCGCAACTCCAAATTTTGTGATACGCAGATTACCTTAAGGTATACAGACGTACCAATGTGACTTACTCAACCAAGCGACATTGTCGGAACAAGGGAGTTAAGACATGAATCCTGAGTGCACACAATGTCGCTTGGCAATTTTTGCAACTTTTGGTTGAAAAATTTTTTAGGGAATGAAATTCCCTACAGCTGGGTATCTCAAATTCCGAGATTCTTACCTAATTTTGGCTAATTTGACTGGACTGGAGGGTACAGTTGTATAATTTTAACGCATTTCGTCAGTTCGACAATAAAGTTCTTTTAAAATATAATTTTAAAGATTTACGTCACAACGTACCTGAGGGCGCTAACGTCATTAATATAGTGACGAAATATCAGCAAACTTTATTTTAAATGAGTTTTGATATGACCCAATATTTTTAATGAGTGTAGGATGTGATGTGATACACCAATAACAGGAATATTCTGAGTTTAATATTTAAGTAGATATTCAATGTAGCAGTATGTTTTCTAATATGTAGTCACTATTCAAGCAAGAGAGAGCAGCGGTGGCCCAGTGGGGGCGGCCTCGACTTACGATCAGTGAATCGTGGGTTCGAACCCGGTCAGCCGCATACTTTGTGTAATTTATTTCATCATCACTGCTCATCGATCGAGACTCATCGATCTCACAGTTAAACTGCGTAAGCAGTTTTGTGGGGGCAATGTATTTAGTTTTAAGATTTTTGAAGTGAAATAAAAATCATTCATTCATTCATTCATTCTCAAAACGGCGAAGGAAATCATCGTGAGTGAACCGGCATGTCTTAGAACCAAAAAATTCGAAGACATGTGGTGTGTTATAGCCCATCCCTCTCCTAGAGAGGAGGCCTGGGTCCCTGCAGTGGGAACATTATATGCTGATGATAAAGAGGTACTCTCCAGAGCAGTTAATTCCTGTCACAAATATCTGGATAGATTCTCCCTGCCCCTTTCTGTTATTCGTTCGTTTGTAAACATTCTGTTTTCTAAGTTTTGTATTTTTAGTAAAAGGAAAGTATGTAATAACCACATTAAGTAATCAAATTTATTGTCAATCATTTTATTTACAATAAACATTAGCTACTGTATGTTACAATATAATGATATAATATACTTAAAGGCCTATATATTGACGGGTTGAAGTGGTACATTACCCGGTTAAAGTTTTAAGTGACAGTGTATTATATTATAATAACTAATTATATAATATAGTTTTCTGCAATAGGTATATGTATTGTAGTATACTTTTGGTCGAAGCTGTAAAGACAGATTTAGGGACTGCCTACGGACATTGGACACTAAAGAGATACTACTCGAGTATACTAACCACCAAAGTTCGGTGTCTGGACCTATATCCGCAATTTGCCAGTACCCGTTTGACCTTTACAATTCATGTAGTCCCCAAACAACGAATTTATAATCACTGTGAAGAACATAATTGTGTTAAGTGTTTCCAAAATTATTTTTTAATTACAAACTGAGTTAGTTTCTTTGTTATTCAAAGAAAGGTCAGATTATAGTCGCTCTTAATTTCTATTGTTCTTTTCATAGTTGGATAAACTTCTAAGAGCCGAATTTCTCTCTAATAAAACTTATTGGGGTCAGCACATCTTATCGGCGGCTTTATCATGGATGGATCAGTTCATCTTGAACTGATCGCGGTCAATCGGTAAATTCGAAAATCGTCACTCAATGCTTAAGCATTACTTAAAACTAAAGTCAAGGCATTTGAATGGTTAAAACGGGCCTGAATTGTGTCAGTTGGAAAATCCGAAATACCTAAAATAATGTACCATTTCAACAGCGCCTGCCTAGGCCCACTAATACAAATCGAAAGCTCATACATTTTGCAAAATGCACATGATAATACTAGTAACTTTATTTATTTACAAAATTAACACCATTATAATTTTAAATACTTTGAAATATCCGCGTAACGGGCAATGTCACACGGGCATTGTTGATAATACTCGGAAAATAGGGTATTCACATTACCCGGGTAGTACCAACAATGTGCCGTCAGGGAAATTAATTGTCAAGAAATTTGACACTTCACGTCATTTTGACGTTCAGACCTGTCAGTCATCTGTCAAAGGATGACAGTTGTATTTTGATTATAAGGACTAGTCATGTTGACTGTCAACTTGCTTGAAATTATTTTCCCTGACTTAAATTAAGCAACATTTTATACGAATCAGTATAATATATCAATACAACTACCAATATGAAAGTATAACAACTACTAGGGGTAGGTAATATATTTTTTCACAAATTATCAGTAAAAATAGCACATAAGGTATTATAATAAGTTTTTTTTAACAATAAAAAGGCACTGTTTTGAATCGTAATTCAAAAGACGTAAGATATTAAATAGGAGTAATAAAATTGTTTTTGGTGTTCAGTCATGGTGTTTTGGGATTTTACGATAAGTTTTTAATTTTTATAAATGGGAGTTTTCAACTAGTATGGACAATATTGACAGTTTGAAAGAGGTGATTGTAAAATAACAAAAACTGCCGATATTTCGCTAGTTATGTTTTGGGTCCCATGTAATAGGAGCGAGCCTTTTGCCAACAACCTGAGCTGATGGAAAAACCAAATAGCACTTTGACCGACCTAGGAGTTGAACCCGGGACCACTAGACCAACGAGGCAGTCGGAGTCGGTTTTAAGAATGCAAGAGTATTTTCGAAAATACTTTTGTTCTTTACTAAATCGGTTAGTTTTTGTACTTTTTACAATGACATCATTCAAACCAGTAAAGATTACAAACAGTTAATATGAGTACAAGAATTATTATAGTATAATAGTACATGAACATGTAATAAACGTTTCGCTTACATACTTATTTATTTATATTATTAAATACAACATCAAATCCGTAAGTGCATTCGCATTGATTATATACATTTTATATGCTTAAAGTACATTTAAATAAAGGAAAAAAAACAATAGTGTAAAGGTATAAAGTTTTTGGAAAAAAATACAAAACAATTTAGCTGCCCTTTTAATTTTCAATTATTTTTCTAATAATATCACTTTAACCTAGAGACAAAGTGATTAATGTCCAATGAAATTGGCGGTGCGTGGGGCATCGAGATTCGAACTATTTCCATGAATTCAATAAACCGATATCTCCTTCCTATTTCTGTTCTCCTGGTATTTTGTGGAATTTTACTATCCTTTTTTTAACAATCAACAAAAAAATAACTCATATCACCCAGGTGAACACAGGACACTAAATTAGTGTCCTCAATTCACCTGGGTGATATTAGTTTCACCCAGGTGAATTAAGGACACTTAACCTTATCGACATGATTCTTGCACACATTGCACTAGGGGGCTAGTGCAGAAAATTATCCTCACACTTGCAGATCTAAATTCGTGTATTAATTGAATTCATGGTAACAGATTGCGATATAATGTCTCATTCACACCAGTAATATGTTTTTTTCTGTTATTGGTAAATAAAAAAAAACGTTAACCAATTACGATGCATTTACAAAGTTTAGAGTTCCAATAGAATACCCCAATTCCGACACTTGTGGTACAATTATATCTTACACTTAGTTTTAGATGCTATAAATAGTATTTTTAGGTTACATGATTAGGTTTTGGCATGAATGGAAGGAATAATATGGACCCTGGATCAATTTGAACATAAAATTGTACGAATGTGTGGGGACAGCGATTCTATATTACACATCTGGGTTTGTTTAAATAATATACTGGATTTCTCATGTAAGTGAACTTCATTTTAATTTAAGAGTCATTTGACAAGTTATTGACATAATTTATAAGTATAAGTTTAGACTATTTTATGAAATAACCGACTTATTACTATTATTAAACAAGTGGCTTTATTCGTCATGAAAAACGCAACTTGTTTAACGATTTTACTTAGGTACATGAAAAATCCTAAAACATTGGGGTAGGTACAGACAAAATTATAAATATGCCATAATTATTTTAATACTACAGTAATATTTAAAGATTAACTTCACAAATAGGTATATTGGTGTATTTTAGGTACTATTTATTATATTCTATAAAATTACGACAAGTAACATTGTTATATGTAATTAAATAATTATGTACGTACGCATGGTCCAATAATATTAGCATATATTAAACAATATATTTTTATCTACATGATAGAATATATCACTTATTCATTATATATTGCTGATACGTCATTTTAATGATATATTAAAAGTATTCGGGAAAATACTGTACGTCTCACTTTATGTGTACCTAACTTACATATAAACTTACCTACATTTATTAAATTCTCTCAAAATTGGCACATAACGACTAGTGAATACCAATTTTATATTTGGCATTTTATTTTTTTGGTTGGTAACACAGCTTGTTATATGTCATCTGATGGATATGTCAATAAAGACAGCTACAGTGCTATCAAAGTTATTTTATTTAAAAAAAAAAAACACAATGTGAACCTTACTGACAAGACTGTAAAGACTAGGTAGGTACTGATATTTTGACAGACTTCCAGTGGGTGCAACTCCACATCATGGTTGTTGTCAAATTGCTGCCACTGATAACTTTGATTATACAGTCATAATGTTGAGTGTAAACATCACTGAGATTGATCATCACTAATCAGTGCAAATTGTTGCAAAACCAAATCCAAAAATAACTATAAAAGGACTGTAAAGAAATATCTTCAAAAACGACATCCATCCACCATAACCAGCTGCATAATTTTAAACATTTAAGTACAAACAAACAAACACATCACCACACAGAACTGTCCCTATCACCAACACAAAGTCCCAATGTCTTTAGACCACTTTAGACGAACACGGGTCCGTCATTTTCTACTCACAGGACGTGAAGATTCTCACAATTCTTGAATTTCGAATCCTCTTTTCCAAAGATCCATGTGAACATTTGTCTAGCTTTCATGCTAGCTCTTACCACTCCTCGGGATTTGTACCAATGTGCTGGTGAAGATTCTCTGCCTCCTTCGGCCGTGTATTGCTGCCGTTTTAGTCTGATCTGGTTGAGGATGCCGACTAGGAGTTCGTCCACGTTGTGGTTGATGCCGACTGATACTTCCATGAATTTTGCTTTGTAGGTACATGCGAGGCACTTGCCGTCTGTTGGAGAGAGAAGTAAATTAGTTTAATTATAATAACAGAGCCTTTGGCATGGCGAGCAAATTTTTTTTATTTTTTATTATCTGTGTTGTTTTTTCTTTCTCATCTTATCACAGCACGATCTAAGAAATAATAGATAATGCTCTCTTAAAAATATATAGTTTTAATTTAGACTTTTTTCTTCGTTTGACTACTTTTGGGCGACTGCCGCTGAAGCTCTTAAATCGCATACTCCTAAATATTAATAGGAGTTATCATTAACGACGAGGTATTGTTTAAAAAAAAAACAGTCGAAGGATCTATACGAGAGAGTTCGAGGATCGAATCGTAACCGTATATCAGTCAAAAAAGGGAATAGGCTTGTCCATACAAACTTATATTGCAAAAATGAAATATAACTGAACAAAACGCTTTTTTTGAGAGAATATACAATTAACAAAAAACCATACTCTCTATAAAACTGTAACACATAATTAGGAAAACTAGATACCCCAATATGTAGTTAACAAAATAATAAGAATAAAGACATCATCAGACGTCCGACCGTCTCTAGGGAAATCAGCTCTTTCTAACAAAAGATAATTATGTAGAAACCGTCCTTAATAACAGAATATTGGATATGAAAAACTTTGTATATTAACCAAGTTTGGTCATCTTTATATAATTAACGTCTTGTTCACAAAAATCTAATAAAAAAGGAAAGTTTACATGAAGATGAACTCGACGAGAGTTTATGTTTTTCCCATGGGCATACATTGTGATCATAAATATAAGCCGTATTGTATTCTTAAAGCTACATTGTTTTAATGTCACTGTAGGTCTAGCGCCATCTTTTTCCCTCTCCGTAATAAGATTGAAACAATACTGCATTAAGACGTCATGGTAAGCTACCTGACCTTTCTGATGTACCCGACCAATAGGGTCAGT
This sequence comes from Diarsia mendica, assembly GCA_949316265.1. Taxonomy (NCBI): domain Eukaryota; kingdom Metazoa; phylum Arthropoda; class Insecta; order Lepidoptera; family Noctuidae; genus Diarsia; species Diarsia mendica. The sequence continues at coordinate 3,101,278 of OX438904.1, forward strand.
TAAGTCTTTCTAGACTCTCTCCGCTTAAGATTTTACATTGAGATATTATTTATTTATTTATTTAAACTTCATGCACAAACGTGGTACATAGGCGGACTTAATGCCACAAGGCATTCTCTACCAGTCAACCTTAGGGTCAAATAGGACAGCATTGTGGTAGAGTACAGAAACAAATAAATTGAGAGAAGTAATATATATTATAATACATACAAATAGTAAAAAAAAATGAGAAACCAAACAATAATTACCATGACTACCATACATTATGAGATATTCTTGCGCACACCATAGATAGCTGCATAAATGCTGCAGTGCAACGCATTCCATCTAAGAATACGCGGTGTGGGATGACTGTTACACACTGAAATTTCTGATGGAAAAACCTGGTATCGATCCCAGATCCTCATACATCCACTAGAAAAACGAAGCAGTCGGTGGCATACGGTGTTTATCGATTCCTCGTTCTCCCTATTATATCACTAACCATACCATTATTTTCTCTCGTTATCTAGTAATCAGAAAGTAATTTGCGTGGACATTGTAACCTTATTATCTTTTAGATTAAGTATGATTAATATCTCTTGCTACAAGGCCTGCAAAGAATAAGTAAATAAGATTCTGTTTTGTGACAACAGATGATCAGATAGCGGCGATATTAAACTCACAGCTGCGATATTTTACGATGGAAACAGCTTTATTGTGTTTAGCCGTAATTACATTCCTTGTCTGTTTGCGTAGCAGGCTTTTGTTGAAATATACTGAGGGCGGATTTCAGTCGATCGAGTTATAAACGTCGTTTAAGAGCTAGCCAGTGTCAATATTCCGTAGCAAATAATAACAAACATAAAATTAATTTATTTTCAGGCAACTTTGGCTCTTGGATAAGATAGATATACCAATAATGGTACCAGCAGTTTTTGAACGCCGTTTATGCGTCGGTATTGGCTCGCGATCTGCTTCATAGTTAAAGTCAGATCTTAATCATTTGAGAGCTGTTTATACACATAAAGCCGTATTAACAATATCAATTTTTCTTTCACTTTAACTAACACTTGCAATCGTTGCTCAATAAAAAGTAACTTCAGAAATGCATCTGAATTATCTAACATAGGCAATGTGCCAAAAGACTGGCGGCATTGCCATACAACGAGGCAATGCCGCCAGTCTTTGGGCACATTACCGGCTGACAGCGTTGAGGAGCAATATTTTCATGCATGTTTATAGTTTCTTGTTAGTTTAGTTTATTTTATAGTTTTTAATTAATGAAAGTGTTGATGAAATAAATATGTAACATCAATGTCTAACATAAGTAACTGAGAAAATTTATTATCAACTCACCTTGTGTCGAAACAGCTCGACTCCTAGCCAGGTCTATCTTGTTAGCCACCAGGATAGCAGGTCTTGCCCGAAGCATGTCACTGTCTATTAGCCTGGCCAGTTCCTGTTCTGCCTTCTGGAAGGATGCCTTGTCCACCACTGAATATATCACCACGAATGCATCAGGTGGTTCAGCGCGTTCGATTTCTTCCTGTATTGTGGAATTATTGGTTTTATTAGAAACTTAAAGTAAAAGAAAGAAGAGGTGATTTGCTGTCACCAAATGAATTGGACCATGTTTGTTAGGTGATGAAAAATGCTTTTGGAAGCTGGTACTGAAGATAGCATGATTAAAAATCATCATCAAGGTTTCAATACAGTCCACTTTTGAACATAGACTTCCCTTCCCCAAGTAATGAACTAACGGCAGCAGTTGTAAGTTTAAAGACAGTCCACTATTGAATATAGACTTCCCTAGTTCCCTCCCCCAAGCATCGCACCAAGGACAACAGTGGATTCTCCTGATCTTCACCGTGTATTGGTAAACTAGCTCATGTAGAAAATTATGTAGTGTTTATTATCTTTACATACTCATACATACAAGGTGTAAGGAACTGCCCTCCGAAAACTGACAGAATGTGTTCTTATTTTGTCAGCAAAACTGTCCTTTACACTCTTATTTTTTTAACCTTTAATAAAAGAGTTATTATAGCTGTATATTGTATAAAGTTATTATAGACAAGTATACAGCAGCCTTATTGTAAATCAATATTGCAATAACTGTCTGTAGCTTTAATTAAAAATAACTTTAATTAACATTGTGCCAACTGTTGTTCTACTGTCAAGTTCTATCAAACCAATCATTTTCCAGTGAAGACTTCAGCTACAAACTTTGTATTCATTAGTTAAGGAGTTGATTAAAAATTCTTAATTATTAAAAGTTAATTTGAAATAAAGGTGAAGTGGGATTGGTAGGCCGTGTCTGTAGAATGCATCAGATGAAGGTTGGTTGAAGTGGGATTGGTGGGCCATGTCTGTAGAATGCATCAGGACCGATGAGCCAGAGTCGTCACAAAGTGGGTGCCAGAAGACGGGCATCGTAGCCGACGAAAGAATATAAAACCCTTTTTTTTAAGGATTAGAAATCATCAGATGACTCCTCCCGCTGTAAGTGAGGAACAGAGTGTCAGACTCTTACTTACTAACATCCTTCCGTGTTCCTCCTTTGCGTTACAGGGCCGCGTTGGCTCTTTCGAAGAAATTTGTCAGATCCCTAAAAAACCCTGGCGTGACACCTTAAAGGTTTAGAAATTGGCTGGAGAAAACCGCACGGAGAGATGAGTCGAAGGCTATAACCCTTTGCCCAGCAGTGAGACACAATAGGCAAAATAAAATAAAAAAACAATTGTGCTTACCTTTGTCGTAGTACAGTTCACGAAGTACAGTTCTGATTCTTCTCCGTTCAGCATTATTGAGACCTTCTGTTCTGATCCGTCTGCGTCTGGAAAGATAGTTATGTATTTAGTATGTTTATTTGAGAAGTTTTTGAGGTGGAGAAGGATCATAGAAACTGTGCTGGCAATTTTTCTTTTGGTTTTTGTAAAATCAGGTAGTCATTACCAAAACATCAGGTAGTCATTTATATATTTATAAGGTTACAGTTATTATTTGAATCTGGTATAAAACTTTTACAACAACATGAGAACAGAATACGAACCACAATACTAACCTAGAACAAAATAAATGACCTATCTTTAACAAATTTCCTTCAAGCAGAAGGATTTTCCATGAATATCCTCAATTTATTTTAAAATTGTTTTCCAATAGATCCAGTCAGATTATATCCATGAAGAGAGATTCAAGTTATCTCTTATATTTATTTTATAAACTGAAAGGAAATTGGATAGGAAACTAAGTATTTCGTGTAACATTCAATACCAGTGCATTTCTTTTTAATATTAGATGGTAGGGATGAATGCTTTCAGTAGTATTAATTTCAATACTGGATCTAAGTTGGAGTGAACTTATCTAATAAATAAAGAGAGAAGTCCTGACTGACTGACTGACTCATCAACGCCCAGCCCAAACCCTTGGACCTTGAAAGCTGAAATTTTGCACAGAGGTTCCCTGTATAATGTAGACAAGGAATAAGGAAGGATTTTTCGAAATTCAACCCCTTTTTTTTTTTTTGGTGGGTGGAAAATCATCGAATGACCCCCCCCCCCCGCTCTTGGGCAGAGCGAAGGGGAGTGTCAGACTTCTACTGACTAAAAACCGAACCCATGTTCCTACTTTGCCCTTGCGCCGAGGCCACGTAATCTAGTACAAAAATCCGCGGCCCCGACGAATTCAACCCCTAAGGGACTTAAATAGGGGATGAAAGTTTGTATGGAAAATCGTCATTTTCACGCGGGCGAAGCCGCTGGCACAAGCTAGTTTGATATATTTTAAGGAGTTTGATATAGCAAAGAGATGTCTTAGGCAAACAAATCCAAATCATCATCTTCCTAGTCCTTTCCCTAACTATATTGGGGTAGGCTTCCAGTGTAAAGGGGTAATGTATTACCCAATTATTGAGTTGTGGAGGTCAGTTAGGCAGCCGCTCAAGTAAAATACGGCTAGACTTGATATCGACCCCAACATAGTTTGTGAAAAAGGCTAGGCAGATGATGATGATGATCGAGTAACTAGTTGTGGAGGTCATCAGATAGACAGTGTTCGTTGGATATAAAATATTGCATCAATATTTTATACCATGTCTTAAAAATGATAGGCAAATATTAGATGATAATAAGATGAATAAATTCTAAAATACTCTAAAACTTTTCCTGTCAACACGCATTCCTTAATCCAAATTATAATTTCTAAGATATCCACGGACTATTCCCACAAGGCTCAAACCACTTAAACTGCGTAAGGGAACCCCAGACCGAAGGGATGACAGCGAAACTTAAGTCCGAGAATACCGTTATATATATCCAAAACTTGGTAAAACTTCCTACCTAAATCTTGCATCAGACTTATAAAAAACTTTAAAAAAGACGTAAAAAGAAGTGTTGGCCATTACACCCTTGAGAATGAAAGTGTGTTTAGTGTCATCCCTGTCTTTTAGATTTGATATACATTGCTTTTATTTTCGGGTTCAAACACTGTTTTAAGCTTTCACGGTTTAAAACTAAACTTAAACGGTCACTTACGGGATATCATCCGTCATCTCGCAATCATGTCGCTTGCAACAGCGTCCAAATATCGGGAGCTCATAATAAAAATCAAAAGTCGTTTATTCAAACTAGGCTGGTAATCAGCACTTTTCGAATGTCATCATTTATTTACAAGTGACAATTCTCCAAAATGCCCACCTTTCGACACTTCCTAGTAGAGTTGCTTAATAAAGCCTATATTAAGTAATTACGATAATTGCATTATCAGAGAGCTGGTTGAAGTTTCTTGCGGTTTACTAATGATTGAAGGGAAAGTTAAATAAGCGTCTCTTATATCTTTAATTTCAGCAGAAAGGATTCATTTTGAAATCTAAATAGAAATGACAGAACATTTTTTACAGAACAGAAGAGTTGTACAGGTAATTTTGCTTGGTTGATCTAAGGGTTTGCGACTACTCAGCATGAGGTTTCGAGTTCGATTGGGGTTCTCTATTAGGAATTTCTCTGTAGCAGACACGGTGCTTAGATCTGTACTCGTTTGATGGCAATACGCTCACCCTATGACATGGGACTTTAACATAACCGAGAAATGTGGGTTTTCTATTAAGTACGCCTTTGCCTAACCTTTCGATAGGTGTATCGAAGGGTTAGGCAAAGGCGTTGGTGAAGCGTCAATGCCTTTTTTAATATAAAAAATAAAATAATAATAATTTAGGATTTCTCCATATCATAAAATATGTTAGTATTTCAAATTAAATATTTTAACTTCTCAATTGATGAATCCTCACGCCATCTGTAATGCAGCGCCCATATACCGAGACTTTCTTGAGTTTTTTCCGCAAGGGCACACATATAGATGGCACTAGCGAGCTGACAGCTCCCTTTGACCGTTTGAACAAGACGGTGTGTGCTGCTACGCGCTCCGCTTCAAAAAATCCCTTTTTCACTCCTCTTGCTCAAAAAGAACGTCATAATAGCATGCCAGAGCGGGCCTAAAATTGCATATATTGCCCTAGGGCTAAAAGTAAATCTCGTACGACAACTTGTTCAGCCAGCTGGTGCGTGATTTAGTTTCAAGTAAAAAAAATGTTTTATTTTTAAAAATGGAACTAAACGCGCTGAATGCCGAACTCTTTGGTAGAATGTGTGGTTGCATCGCAGCTACAGAAGAAATAAAAAAAAGGCACTGGCGCGAAATATTTGGAATTGTATTATTAAATTGAATTTAATTTTTAATAAAATAAACTCATATTGAACATGGTTATTTTATTTTCTCGCAATCGTAGTGAAAAGTACAGTGTAACACACGGCGCTAAAATCCCATTATAACTCGGTTCCTATTTACTACCTCGCTAAAGCTCGGTAGTAAAACTACCTCGTATATAATGGGTCATTTTAGGCCCTTGTATTACAATGTACTATTTGTTGAAATCTGGACGATACTCGTAAAATAAATGGACCTGCATCTGTGCTTCATTGAGAACTTATAGTGCAGTGTTGATTTTTGGAGTTTTCACCATTCCACCGGCGGATCCACGAAGATTTAGCTCGCCGGCCGGCAGCCCATACTTGCAAGTGCGCATGAACGAAGTATCTTCCCATCTCCCTGGGTCTGAGTGGGATCTCTGGATTGTCAAGGTACGTGGGCATGTTTGCTGCGAATAATTCTCTTGTATTGGTTTGTCGAGGATTCATCAGAAGGGAAATTAATTTATTTTGAGGTCCGCCATTAAACATCCGCCATAGATTCTAATTTCAAATTTTCTTACGTTCTTCACAAAGGTGCAGGCTATTTACACGCCTCACCATATTATTTGGTCCTTCTAACCGGGTTAAAAACCGTTACCTAGATTTTTGCGTAATTGTTTGGTAAAAATCATATAGGTTCAATAACGCACAATAGGTATTTAGTTTACGTAAACTTTTGGTAAATCATTGCCTATAAAACGCATCATAATTGACAATAGAATTTACGTAGTTGTTGGTAAATCTGTTCAATTATTTTAGTACATAATTTACATGGAACGACATTACGTATTTATTGGTAAAGTTCATTCTATGTAGGTATCCGTATTTAAAAATTCGCTTTGATATTATGAAAATAAGTAGGTAGTTACCAACGCATCTCGGCTTTGAGCGTTTTAATACAATAATTGTAATTAGATAGATACCCACTCATAGTTGGTAGGTGCGATAATATTGCAAACCGCCTGTAAGGTATTTTTCTGTTATTGTTGTCGTTTGTTATCTAACGAAATGACGGATAAACAACTGAAGCCGGAAGATTTACTAACTATTCTCCATGAAAAGAAAGGATTGTTATTTAAACGCATTACTCGGTTGTATGATTTAACAAAAAATATATCGTCGTTCGATTCAAGAAAAAATGAAAGTTTTATGACTGAGTCAGAGACAATTGATGACATTCGAGATAAATTTGAATCTTTTGTTGATCAAATTAATCAAATAAACATTAGTATAAAACCTGGTACAAGTGTCGATTATGCTTGTTTAGAGTCCTTTGAAGATTTGTACATTCATATTAAACGTGTTAGGAACAAAATAAACAGTAATCAATCACCATCAACACCCAGTAGTAACTATAAGACTCTTTTTGAACCGCTTAAAATAAAGTTGCCTCCTATCGCGCTGCCGTCTTTCGACGGGAAAACTGAGAATTGGCCTGTTTTCTACGAGTCGTTCAAGTCGAATATTCATGAGAATGATCAGCTGACTGACTCACAGCGTGTGCAGTACTTGGTAGGTAGACTTACGCACAACGCATTGAAGATTACTGCTGGAATTGTGCCTACGGGTGATACTTACAAGTTCTTATGGGACAGTTTAGTTAAAAAATATCAAGAGAAACGCTCACTAGGTACGCATTATTTAAATAATATATTGGATTTAAAAAGTTGTTCATTTAACGCTAACAGTCTCGATTCTTTCATAGAAACATTTAGTGCATCTATTTCTGCCTTGAAACAACTTGGGATTACGGATCTTGCTGATTTTATTCTTTTGCACTGCGCAATGAGAAAAATCGATTCACAGACTATTCAATCGTTTGAACTTTCCATTCGAGATATTGAAATTCCCACAACGAAATTATTGATAAGCTTCGTTCAAGATCAGGCAAAGATATTGGCACGTTCGAATTTGTCTCAATCGAACGCGAGAAACTTTAGTAGAAACCCCGCTTCCGCGCCACGCGAGTCACGCACACAGACAAAAGCGTTTGTTGTGAGCGAGTCAGCTGACTCGTCCGCTTGTTTACCTGCGATGACGGTTCCATGCTGCGCGTATTGTAATGATAACGCTCATGTTCATTTGTACAACTGCGCTAAGTTTAAATCCGCGTTGACTCCTAGAGCAAGGTTCGAGTTTATTAAATCCAAACGTGGGTGTGCGAATTGTCTGAGCACATTGCACGGATTGAGTAACTGCAAGTCAACGTCAGTCTGTGATTTATGTAAAAAACGCCATCATACACTATTGCATTTTGATAAAGAAAATAAACCGCAAACAGCTGACGTTTTAGCTACGAATTGCAATGTAGTCGTCGCGTCGCCTCCTGCGCCGCTGTCCGTCGCGCCTCCCTCGCCCCTCTCGTCCCCCGGTGCGTCTTTGCCTGCCCCGGTTTCCGTCGCGGTGCCGCGCGCTTATGCTCATAGTAATAAGGTCGATATTCCCGAACAGATGATTGCGTCTGATTCGTGTGATGTGACGCCAGCGTCTTCGGCTCACAACTCGGCCGTGTTATTGGCAGCTGATGCAGCGAGGGCTAAGGCGATAGTGCTGTTATCGACAGCTCAGGTTTATGCGCGAGCTAAAAGTGACAGTGCGGGTCACAAAACAATAGTGAGGTGCTTAATTGATAATGGCTCGCAGAATAATTTAATAACTACAGCTTGTTGTAGAAAACTTAATTTACTGATAATTCCTTTGAGTAATTCTTTTGTTAAAGGAGTTGGTTCTGTATCGCGACCGATAATAGGATACGTACATTTAGATATCGAGTCTCGTGTATATCCGGATCAAAAATATACTATTCACGCGTTAGTAGTTGAGTGCATTACGGACCAGCTACCATCGCACCATGTTAATTGGGATAGCCATGTAGACTTCCACGCGCTTCCGCTCGCTGATTTAAGCTGGAATATTCCAGGGGATATTGACCTAGTGTTGGGCGCTCAACTGTTTCCGTACATTTACTTGGGGAATAGGGTCGATTTTGGTTCACGCGCCCCACCTGCATTATTGACCACATTCGGGTATGTCTTTATGGGTGATTTTCCGCATAATAGTGATAATTTAAATTTACTTAACTCCTCTCCTTTCACGGCATTGGCTCTCAATGATTTATTACAAAAGTTCTGGGAATTGGAAGAAGTTGAGAATAAACGTTTTTTATCTCCTGAGGAAACCGAATGTGAGAATATTTTTTCCTCGACCGTGTCACGGGACGATGTGGGACGTTATACCGTCGCGTTACCTTTTAGTAAGGATCCCGCCGAGTTGGGTAACTCCCGCACCGCCGCGTACCGTCGACTTATTGCGCTTGAAAGAAAACTACGCCAATTGCCGATGTTGCGGGAAAATTATAATGCAGTGCTCAAAGATTATATTGACAGTGGGTACCTAAGTCAAGTCGACGAATCTGCCATTTCCGATGACGGGTATTATATCCCTCATCACGCTGTCGTTCGGCCAGACAAACCGATGCCGCGCATTGTATTGGATGCTAGCGCTAGGACTCATACAGGATTATCTTTAAATGATCTACTCCATATTGGTCCCAATTTACAAACAGATTTGTTTATTCTTTTAATAAATTTTAGATTATTTCCCATCGCTATAAATGCGGATATTAAACAAATGTATTTACGCGTTGGTGTACCCGTTGACCAGCGTAAATACCTACGCATTTTGTTTCGATTCAATGAGAACGAACCTGTGCTAACCTTTGCTTTTAATCGCTTACCTTTCGGACTTAAGTCGAGTCCATACATAGCTATGCGCACTGTGCGACAGCTGGCCTCTGACAGTCCGCATTATCCCAAAGCTGCTAAAGTAGCAGAGACCAGTCTCTATATGGACGATCTGGTGTATTCTGTGAATAATGAAGATACCGCCATGCAGCTATCGCATGATCTTATAAAGATGTTTAAATCGGGCGATTTTGACCTTATTAAATGGTGTAGCAATTCACCCGTTCTTTTAAACAGTCTTCCTGACTCGCATCGCAAGTCACTCGATTTTCACGCTGGGAGTGATGTTTCTAAGGTTCTAGGCCTTTCGTGGGAACCTTCTCAGGATAATTTCTTCTTCACTTCCGCTCGAGTGGCTGAGAAATGTACTAAGAGAAATATACTCTCGATAGTCGCACGCTTATTTGATGTTCTCGGTTTGGTTGCCCCAGTGATCTTCTATGCCAAGTTGCTCATCAAAGAGTTATGGCTGAGCAATATTGGCTGGGATGATCCCGCTCCTGACGACATTTTTAAACGTTTCTCGATTCTCATGCAAGAGTTTCCATTGCTAGATACATTACGCATACCACGCCATGTGGGTGTTACCGATGATTGTTCTGTTCGTATAGTCGCGTTTGCTGATGCTAGTATGGGTGGGTACGGGTGTGTGATTTATATACACTCTACTAGTCCATCTGGTGTCATAGTCCGCTTAATTTGTGCGAAATCAAAGGTTTCACCTACCAAAGTCACAACTCTTGCACGCCTGGAGCTGTGTGCCGCCGTGCTCATGTCAAAATTGGTAAAAACTGTTCGCGATACTTACGCTTTACGTGTTCCTATTGCAGGAATTTACGCCTTTTCGGATTCCATGATAGCCTTATCTTGGATACACTCTTCTCCGCACCGCTGGTCAGTCTTTGTCAGCAATAGAGTCGCTCAATGTCAGGAGAACTTGGGTTCTCAACATTTTTACCATGTGGCAGGTGTTGAGAATCCAAGCGACTGTCTATCTCGTGGCATCCTTCCTTCCCAGTTAATGTCACATGAACTTTGGTGGGACGGCCCCTCTTGGCTTCGTTGTGTTCCTGAGGATTGGCCCGTTAAACCGTTTTCTCCTATTAATTGTGGGGAACTTCCCGAGCACAAGGTAAATGTCTTAACAGTGACCACGCAAGTAGAACAACCCCTTCTATATCAACTTGCTCAACGTACCTCATCATGGGATAAATTGTTGCGCATTGTTTCCTATATATTGAAATTTGCTAGACCAAAGGTTCATTGTGAACCTCGTTCTATACAGGGCTTGTCAGCTGCGGAACGAGCGATAGTATGTGCTGTGCAATCTGTGTACTTTGCAAATGACATTAAGCTCATTAAATCTGGGAAATTGCTTTCAAAGAGACTCCAAAGTTTAGCTGTTTTTTTGGATGAAGAGGGAATACTACGCATTGGAGGAAGGCTTTCGAAGTCGCACCTTCCATTTGACGCTAAGCATCCTTTTTTACTTCCCAAACATGATCATATCGTGGATCTAATAATCCGTCATTACCATGTGATGAATTGTCACACTGGACCGGGACTACTCATGTCTATTCTAAGACAGCGATTTTGGATACTAGATGCCAGGACTGTCATTAGGTCCAAGTTGCGACAATGCAACACATGTTTTCGGGTAAATCCGACGCATCCCATTCCAGTGATGGCAGACCTGCCTGAGTACCGAGTATCGGAAGCGAAGGCGTTTGTCCACACTGGAGTGGATTATGCTGGTCCCATACGCATAACCCTCACTCGGCGCAGAGGCCAGCACGCCCAGAAGGCGTATATCTGTTTATTCGTGTGCTTAGTAACCAAGGCCGTCCATGTAGAGTTAGTCTCTGATTTAACCTCTGATGTCTTTTTAGCCGCGTTTAAACGCTTTATCTCGCGTCGAGGGCCAGTATCTTGTCTTTATTCGGACAACGCCACTAATTTCGTTGGTGCTAAGGCCCAACTAGATGAGCTTTATAGATTCTTATTAAATTCAAGTTTCAATTCGCCTCTTTTACATGAGTTATCAACCCGCCGCATAATGTGGAAAATGATTCCACCTCGCTCCCCACATTTTGGTTCCATGTGGGAAGCGAATATTAAAACATTAAAAACGCATCTTTATCGCGTGATCGGAAGTCAGCTTCTCACTTATGAGGAGTTACAAACTGTACTCATTCAAATAGAGTGCATTATGAACTCGCGCCCTCTGAGCGTTTTGTCTTCCGATCCCCATCCCGAAGTTATTACTCCCGCTCACTTTTTGATGTCGACTCCACTGCAGTACTTGCCGGCAGCCGATTTGTCTGGTCAGCGCATTAATTTATCACAGCGCAAACAGTTGTTAGATAGTATGGTCCAATCCTTCTGGAAGAAATGGCACCTAGAGTATCTGCATACGCTGCAAGTCAGGCAGAAATGGGCAACTCCGGACAAACCCGTAGAAGTTGGGACTGTCGTACTCGTGGGACAGGATAATTCAGCTCCTCTAAGTTGGCCATTAGGAGTTATAACTGAGGTTTATAAAGGCACGGATAATGTCATTCGTGTTGCAATGGTAAAAACGAAGTTCGGTAACTTTAAACGTGCCGTCGTTAAATTATATCCTATTCCAACGCAATAAAGTTTAACTCTTATACGAAATTCATAGTCTTAAGGTTTAGGAAATATTATATTTAAATAACTTATATCGTTTGTTTCTCGCATTCAGTCGTAAAGCTTAAAGTTTTTCTGATCATAATCTAGGTTAGTAAATACTTATAATTTTTTCACTTCCTTTCTGAAAGCACTTGCGTCCTTCCAAAGCCCCCGAGCATGGTGAAGCGTCAATGCCTTTTTTAATATAAAAAATAAAATAATAATAATTTAGGATTTCTCCATATCATAAAATATGTTAGTATTTCAAATTAAATATTTTAACTTCTCAATTGATGAATCCTCACGCCATCTGTAATGCAGCGCCCATATACCGAGACTTTCTTGAGTTTTTTCCGCAAGGGCACACATATAGATGGCACTAGCGAGCTGACAGCTCCCTTTGACCGTTTGAACAAGACGGTGTGTGCTGCTACGCGCTCCGCTTCAAAAAATCCCTTTTTGTTGAAATCTGGACGATACTCGTAAAATAAATGGACCTGCATCTGTGCTTCATTGAGAACTTATAGTGCAGTGTTGATTTTTGGAGTTTTCACCATTCCACCGGCGGATCCACGAAGATTTAGCTCGCCGGCCGGCAGCCCATACTTGCAAGTGCGCATGAACGAAGTATCTTCCCATCTCCCTGGGTCTGAGTGGGATCTCTGGATTGTCAAGGTACGTGGGCATGTTTGCTGCGAATAATTCTCTTGTATTGGTTTGTCGAGGATTCATCAGAAGGGAAATTAATTTATTTTGAGGTCCGCCATTAAACATCCGCCATAGATTCTAATTTCAAATTTTCTTACGTTCTTCACAAAGGTGCAGGCTATTTACACGCCTCACCAGGCGTCTTTATCCAAAGGGGTTGAAGGGTGCTTAAAATCTAAATAGAACACCGACCCCAACCAGGTTAAAACAAAATTGAACCGACAAAACGCTTAAAACCAAAAATAATACATAAATTTCCGTCCGCAAACATGAACCAAATATAAAATAAATAAATAGTCCATTTACTCGACTTTGATTCTTAATGACCATTAGCATTATCAGCTGGTTTTGCCATCAATCATGGCTGCCGTGGTGGAATAGGGACACTGGGTATGTACCCAGTGACGTCAGCTGATGGGACTTACGGCCAAATTAGAGGGGGTGAGTAAATAATCCTAATGTGTAAGTGTTAAGGGGGTTTTGGGGGTATGGCGCTAGTAGGGGGTACGGAGTTTGTGTTGGGTTTAAGTCCTTAAAGATCTTGTTTCTTTATCATGTGTTCAGTGCCTAGTCTGGCGTCAGAGTTGTTATGCCGCCTATTGGCCTCTGACTTGACTTTACATACCGTCGAGAAACATGTGTCTGGCATGCTGGTTTCTTCACGATGTTTTCCTTCATCGAAGCTCGTGATGATTATACAATACGCACATGAATCAGAAAAATCAGAGGTGCGTGCAATAGGGATGTGTCCTGGGTAAATAAAAATATGTTTCCATTTAGTCCGTCAGTTAGATTATCGAAAAATATTGATTATGTGTTTTTGGTTTTATCAAATTAATAAAAATTGACGAAGATAAAACGCGTCAAAGATCATGAGTGGGGGGCTTTTGAAGGCACTACGTGGTAAAAAATGTAGTCCGATGTGACGTCACACGAGTTTTCGACGCACTGTATCGTCTTCATTTTTGGTTTACGTGCAAAAAGAAAAAATACGTGTCCAATATTTTTTGGTAATTTAGGTGACGGACTAATTAGTTTTTTTTTGTCAACTACCCTATTGGAGACCTACGACTAAGCAGTACTACGGTCTCATTACTATCTACTATCACTCGGAGATAAATGGCGTGATGTTATGTTATATAATTATATATTTAATCTATGACATTATTTCTTATTTAATTTAACTTATTTTTATTTCATTTTAATTTTGGATTTCGGAAATTAACATTTTATTTGACACTTTACTACTTACACACTATATCATTAACTATCTTTTAATTTTGCTATTGTGAGTGTGTATTTGTCTGTATGTGTCCTGTATGATTTTATCTGTTTACTAACATAATTTTAAATGTAATTACTAACAATTTTATGGATATTGTATGTCTGAAATAAATAAATAAATTGAATTGAATATGTAGCGGGTTTCTTAATTTTGACGCCAGCTCTTCCTGTGTGAAGTAAAGATAATCTTTTTTGAGCATATAATAGATGATAGTACTTTTTGCAGTGATTCTACAATTTTATTTCCACAACTGAATTCCCCGCTCATTTAGGAGCCGTAACATCTCATAAATACTAGATAATTCGAGGGCTGGTGGTAATTGGAGCCAGTTTGTGACGTCACTTCGTTTTCTCAGGAGACTGTTTGACGAAGCGACGCGCGACTGTGATTGAATTCTCTACGTTTAGAATATTTTGAAGTGGTTTTACGACGGAGTGGTTTATATACCTATTATACCCGTGAGATTCAACTTTATGATGAAGTTGAATCTCACGGGTATATATGCGTGTGTGCTTGATTATGTAGATTTCTACGTAATGAGTGTTGATTGTATTAGAATAAATTGGTTTTCTGATGAGAATATTACTGACGAAATCACCTATTTGAACACAACACAACAATGACTTTTACTCAAGTAATCACTATGACTTGTTTATAGATACCGGTGTTAATCGTAAAATCATTCTAATCTTGAAATTACTCTGTGTTGTCGGCGTTCAAAAGTTACCAAAAGAATTGTGTGACTCAAACCAAAAAAATATATAAAATTGCATAACATTGCGAAATTACAGTCGATTCAGTCAGAGCACACACCCCTATATATAATGTACTCTGTAGCACACACAATGCCAATAATGTCAATAAATTCCTATGGCATAAGTAATTCTCATCTAAAATGACAAACTGTCATCATTGAATGTAGGATGACTAGAGTAGGTATAAACAGTGACGGAGATTCAAAGCACGTTAAGCCGTCACCAAGGAGTTTCGTATTACCCAGTAGGTACTAACTGGGTTGTAGAGCTCAAAGGCAGTCATGCATGCCATGTAAAACTTTTTAACAAAAAATAAAACCGACTTCAAAAAAAAAAATACACAAAAAAGTGAAAAATAAACTTTAGAAGATAAATCAGTTTCTGAAGTCGGTGACTTTTGTTTCTTTGAATTCATTTTTTTGCCACCGACTTCAGAAACTGATTTTTCTTCTAAAGTTTATTATAATCAAGCACACACGCATATGTGTGTGCTTGATTATGTAGATTTCTACGTAATGAGTGTTGATTGTATTAGAATAAATTGGTTTTCTGATGAGAATATTACTGACGAAATCACCTATTTGAACACAACACAACAATGACTTTTACTCAAGTAATCACTATGACTTGTTTATAGATACCGGTGTTAATCGTAAAATCATTCTAATCTTGAAATTACTCTGTGTTGTCGGCGTTCAAAAGTTACCAAAAGAATTGTGTGACTCAAACCAAAAAAATATATAAAATTGCATAACATTGCGAAATTACAGTCGATTCAGTCAGAGCACACACCCCTATATATAATGTACTCTGTAGCACACACAATGCCAATAATGTCAATAAATTCCTATGGCATAAGTAATTCTCATCTAAAATGACAAACTGTCATCATTGAATGTAGGATGACTAGAGTAGGTATAAACAGTGACGGAGATTCAAAGCACGTTAAGCACGTTGATTTGCCCCATATTTGTATTTTTAATATTTGTTGTTAATTGTATTATTCATAAGTTCATGACATTCTTTCTAATTATTATTTAAAATTCTAATTAATTTATGACATTATTTCTTATTTAATTTAACTTATTTTTATTTCATTTTAGATTTTGGAAATTAACATATTAGTTGACATTTAATAACACTATATCATTTAATTTTTTATATATTGCATAAATTTTGTTTGATGTTAATTGTACATACTATTGTGACTGTGTATTTGTCTGGATGTGTCCTGTACGATTTTATCTGTTTATGTGTCCTGTATGATTTTATCTGTTTACTAACATAATTTTAAATGTGATTACTAACAATTTTATGGATATTGTATGTCTGAAGTAAATAAATGAATTGAATTGAATTGAATTGAAAGCACGTTAAGCCGTCACCAAGGAGTTTCGTATTACCCAGTAGGTACTAACTGGGTTGTAGAGCTCAAAGGCAGTCATGCATGCCATGTAAAACTTTTTAACAAAAAATAAAACCGACTTCAAAAAAAAAAATACACAAAAAAGTGAAAAATAAACTTTAGAAGATAAATCAGTTTCTGAAGTCGGTGACTTTTGTTTCTTTGAATTCATTTTTTTGCCACCGACTTCAGAAACTGATTTTTCTTCTAAAGTTTATTTTTCACTTTTTTGTGTATTTTTTTTTGAAGTCGGTTTTATTTTTTGTTTAAAAGTTTTTATTTTTCACTTTTTAGTGGTTCACATGTAAGTTCACATGTTCATGGGTCATAATGTGGAAAATGTAGCTTTTTTTGAGTTTTGTTGATTTTTCAAAAACGGCTTGTCCGATTTCGATAAAAAAAAAATGAGACCATTTGGGAAGTACCTATACCCTTTCCAACAAAAAAAGAATTTTTCAAATCGGTTAGCAAGCGACGGAGTTATGCCCGAACAAACATAAAAAAAACAAACAAACACATTGCACGAATTGAGAACCTCCTTCTTTTCGTCGTCAGATGCATTCGGTTAGACTGGAACCCAATTCCAATTCTAATATAGTTGGGAAAAGGGCAGGCAGGTGATGATACCCATAAGGCACCACCACTAGAGAACTTATGTAAATATAACTGAAAACTGAATCAAAATCGGACTTGTGGTTTTGGAGAAAAATGGCAACTTTGATTTGCACAAAAAATGTTTGCTGCAGCGCCCCCTGGTGAGTTGTCACCGTAACATCTATCTAAGAACATGCACCAATCAAACCCGAACCCATAACTGAAAACTGCATCAAAATCGGACTAGTAGTTTTGGAGAAAAATGGCAACATGTATTTGCACAAACACACAAACAAACAACCTCTCACCCCAAACGCATATACCGTCTCCGTTCCGTCGTGGGTAAAAACAACATTTACATTCTAAAATATATTTTCACAACAAAATGACTGTATTTGTTACTTTTCCATCAGTCAGAAGCTAAAATAGGTTACCCGATAACAGAGTTCGGTGTCATAACGAGTCATGTTGCAAATAGTTGGCATCAAACAACTATTTTAATGAGTCTTCTCTTCAATGGAAATGCGGATTCCTTTGACAATGTGACAATACATTTTCTAGGAATAATTGCTAACGTATGTATGTATATTGGCAAAAGAAAATTGTATCAATCAAATAAGAATTTATTTTACTGCCAAGAAACAATTCGAACTCATTTTGTGAAAAAATTTGGGTGACGAGTTGTCAACGTATGACCATCGAAATGTAGAATGCTTCAACTTGAAAATAAAGAACGAAATAATATATTTAATTGCAAAAGTAAAACTTTACTTTCGGGAAAGTATAGTTAGTTTTCACCGTTTAAGTGTTATTTCTTTGACTTCCAGTATTTGCGCTGCATCGCGCTTGCAATATTTGATAAGATATCCCGTAAGTAACAGTATAAGATTACTTATGAAGCTGTTAAATGCAATTGACACTAGTTGGTCAAGAATGCTAAGGGCCATATTGTGTAGTGTAACGCGAATGGATAAAAAAAGAAATGAGTACATAAGGGAAAGCCTGAAAGTGGCACCGGTGACTAAAAAGTTGTGTGTCGTGTATAACAGTGGAGTAATACCAAAGAAACTATAAATGGACTGTGCAAAGGTTAATAAAAAAGAAAACTAAAGTCATCGACGCTCTCAGTTATGCACAGAAATTAAAATGGCGTTGGGCAGGGCATGTAGCTAGACTAAATGACAATCGGTGGACCAGAAAAACAACGTCATGGCCAGGACCATCGGGACAAAGAAAAAGGGATACCCCTTTTTCTTTGTCCTGATGGTCCTGGCCTAAAAAGTTGTGTGTCGTGTATAACAGTGGAGTAATACCAAAGAAACTATAAATGGACTGCGTAAAGGATAATATGGTAAGAAAGAAGTTGTCTGATGAGATGACGAGTAATAGAGAAGTAAGAAAGAAGATGACATGCTGTGCTGCAATTTAATTAGGATAAGGGTAAGAGAATGATAATGATGAACATGGTAACATAAGTATGTTTTTTAAATAGCTTTTGCCAGCGGCTTCGCCCGCGTGAAAATGACGTTTTCCATACAAACTTTCATCCCCTATTTAACTTCCTTAGGGGTTGAATTTCGAAAAATCCTTACTTATTCCTTGTCTACATTATAAAGGGAACCTCTGTGCAAAATTTCAGCTTTCTAGGTCCAAGGGTTTGGGCTGGGCGTTGATGAGTCAGTCAGTCAGGACTTCTCTTTTTATTTATATAGATAGATAGATAACTGCATGTCCTAGCCGCTCTGCCTAATCCCTAAACATCAACAATCAGTACAGATCCAATCGTTCCCAGTCGAGATTATTCCCCGATGTATCCGAATTAATTCTCTATTATTAGTTGGCAAACATTGCTTCACTTGAAAGATGTTGTTAGGGTGATTCTATTTGAGGTCTCTTGTAATGTTTCTTATTAACACAAGTTTTCGAAGCACTGTATTTAAGTTTACGTGAAAAAAGAAAAAATACGTGTCCAATAATTTTTGGAAATCTATCTGACGGACTAATTAGTTTTTATTTGTCCGATCCCCTGCTATGTCGTTCAAGTTGATAGTACCTACTTGCTCCAAATTAAACCCACAACCTTGTGAACCTTGTGCATAAGGCTTTAATCTCTGGGCCATTACGGCGAATTACTATTGGTAGATATAGAAAAAGCTTTTTACCTTCGGTAGAAAAATTACAGGTTGTTATAATAAATTATATCTACAAAGAATCACCATTGTCACACACACACAAGTAAAACCCAGTTTCTTATTCAAATTTTTTTCAGGATAATATTTCAGTACGTACGTTTCTTTTTCTAAACCAGAATATATCCAAGTATGTTATAACAATTTTCCTATTATATAACAGCAATATGCTGTACCGTAAATATAATATTGTAAGGGAATCTTATATCTTAAAACATGTAATATTGTATCGTGAGAGAACACGGAACACATCCCCCTGTAGGTTTACTAATACAGGGATTTCGCTTATAGGTCCGTAATTGGTTTCTGCATACTATAATACGTATAGCATGTTTGTACATGACATGTATTGTACGGCAGCTACTGTGCTAAATTAGTATATAATTATATATTATTATTAATATTGCTTTGTACAGGGAATATTACCTGCCAGGCTATTATTGTGTGTTCAATAATTGTTATAATATAATATGTGTGGTGTACTTCTTAGTTTCTGATAATAATTTAATTAGGTTTCTGTTTAATTTCCAATTATAGCGACCATTTTGTAATTTAAACTAGTGATGATAAATTATTGTACAGGTTGTTGATTTTTTTGTTGTTTAAAACATCGCTTACTTGTTTATGTATCCAGAATCGGTTCTATTGTTTAAAGACGGCAAGTCAAGAGTTTAAGCAAGAGAATGTGTTTATAATGTTTCAATTTCAGTTCGCACCCTATAGCACAAAATAAGACAACAAGTTATAAGTTTATGTTTCTAGAAAGCCGACCTCAACCTAGTAGTAAAAAAGTAAAAAACTAAAACCCGACTACGACAAAAAAAACGACGCTGAAAAAGTATGAAACAAGATTTTCAGGATAGAACAAAAAGAAAAGCCGTAGTCACACGGTATTAAAGTGTTTAGGTTGGTACCTATAACGTGTGACTACGGCTTTTCTTTTTGTTCTATCCTGAAAATCTTGTTTCATACTTTTTCAGCGTCGTTTTTTTTGTCGTAGTCGGGTTTTAGTTTTTTACTTTTTTTTATTTAAACAATTTTGGTGTTAAATATTTTTTTTTACTCTTGACTTTTTGCCCGCTAGAGGGCGTGATTTTAAATTTGAGCAATATATTGGAAATGTACAAGTGAGGCTCTTTTAAATGATACCAAACACGGCGTATTTATCTCCATTTTTAATTTTTAAGCCTTACTTTTTGTCCGCTAGAGGGCGCCAAATCGCTTTTTGTGACACGTCACGTAGCCTATGTTCAGCGGAAAATTAAGGAAAATTAATTAACGATACCTCATATGTCGAGTTCCGATAAGTAGATTAGAAGCTATGAGGGAACAGATGAAGATACACACATACATACATACAAACATACATACATACATAGCCAGTCAAAATCATAACCCTCCTTTGGCTTTGCCGTAGTCGGGTAAAAACGTAAGACAGTATTTAAGTAGAAAAATATTAAAAGCTGCACTGAAACCTGCTGCGGAAAGCAGTAATTTATCCTTTCTTATGAAAGGTAGCTTCACAGCTGACAGAATAATAATGATTGCAGTTTACATTGAAAACCAAATTATGAAATTCCTTTCCTCCCATATTCCGGGAAATAATTTACTGTGGACTGTGCTGTTAATATTTTTATAATTAAACGGACAGTGAGCGCATCAAATATCAACGGCCACAAACACTGGTCTCGTAAACAAAATGCGGATAACTCAAAAATCTAGAATTCTGTTTTATTTCTTGCAGGCAGTACTTGAAGGAAGCATGGAAGAAAAAATATTTTTTTATTACTTATTTATTATGCCCCTAGTAATAAGGAGAAAGGTTGAAACGACACTCAGGAGTTGTACTTGGAATAAAAACCGCTTCTTGATTGTAATATTAAAATAACGGCGATGAAAACTTGTAAGAATAATTTTTGATTATTAGCTTCTATCTTGTATCCCACTTGTTCTTTCCAAACCTCGCGATCTCTGGCCATAGGTGTCGCAAACAAGATAAGATTGCAACCGCGATCTTTGCTGCTACTAAATTAGAGAAATACATTTTCACACACCCCTAATTTTCTCGAAACCTACATTTCTAGTACTAACGCTTTAATTTATAAATATGTATTTTACAAATAAAAGTACCAGTAGTGTACATTTATTGAGTTACCACTTTTTGTCATTCGGTGTCAGAACAACGGTGTTACGAATTCAGGCGAGCCCAATTTCATCCGGGCCCAATATCCGGGTAGCTGCTGAACGACAAATGACATGAAAATTGATAGCTGTACCGATCCCCTGGTTCAAACCGGGCTGTTGAGTTATTGGAATGTTTCGAGGTTTTTTTCTGCAATAAAAATAACTTAACTTGATCCATTGATGGAATACTGTTAATTAAATGTTTAGCCTAGTGGTTAGGCTGCCAAAATATAAGTCTTGTTTTCGAGCCCAAGACACGTTCGACACGATTCATGAGTGTATTACTTCCTTCAGTGATGGAAAACATCGGGATATTTATCGACGGCATGTACAGCCAAGTCAGGGGCCAATTGGCAGCATAAAAACTCTGATACCAGGTTAGTCTAGTGACTAGAAGACCACACGAAAAAAAGTGACACATCAAAAAAAGTGACACATCAAAAAAAGTAACACATAAAAAAAGTGACACATCAAAAAAGTGACACATCACAAACATGCACGCACTTTGTTCGACGCATACCAATCCATCCATCTTTTGTACATTAGCCATACCTACACTATTGTTATTCTCGTCACATAACTAGGTACCAAAAAAAAGTCTATTAGTCGTAAACATAAAACTTCAGCTCCCGGTAGCTAGCTAAAATGCATGGTCTTGTGCATCAATAGTTGTCATTCAGCTGTCAATCGACTACAGCAGTCAACGGCGGGTGACGAGCAATATGCTATTATCGACCACGCTCCTGCCTCTGATTGGCCTATATTGTGGCGACTACGAGTACTATTGGAAAGGAACTCGATAGACAATCAAACATAATATCACGCCTGTAATCCCTGAAGAGCTAGGCAGAGGTATGAGGTATCAATTAAATAAGTACACCCACATTTTGCCAGTTATGTGTTAAGTCCATTTAATTTGACGACACGGTTGGCGCAGTGGCTAAGCGATTGGACTGCTGCGCTACGTGTCGCGGGTTCGATCCCCGCACGGAACAAGTATTTGTATGGCCTACAGATAGTTGTTTCGGGTCTGGGCGTGTTTGTAAGTGATTTTCAATGTTTGTAAACGCACCCACGATACAGGAGAAATTCCTAATGTGGGGCAACGTTTTTTATTAAAAAAAATACTCTATACTTTATTGCATTCCACATGTAGTACTTAGGTGGTAAAACTTAAAATTAGATCACATGGACCATTTAATAGGGGGCGAGCCTATTGCCATCAATTGGGATAAATCCTACTCCGTGGCTGCTATTGAGAAATTCCTGATACAAACTCAATAACACTTTGCCCGACCCGGTAATTGTCATTATTATTATTATTTTGCCCAGGATCTCATTATGCTCATCAGTCGCACTTGCGACCACTCATTTAACGAGGCAGTCAATAGACGAGACCTGGACCAGATTTTATCCCCTAATTCATGAAGAAATTGAAACCATCTTCTTACTTACCCTTATAGCTTAGTAACACGATAACCCTTGATAGAACTGGTTGTCAGACTTTTGACTACCGAGAAAGATATCTTTTAAGAGATCCTTTGGATCGTAAATTTATAGGAGCTAATTTTCTGTTGCTTCGTAAAAGTTTGGGAAATAGACTGACATACTCAGGGACAGAATGTTATTTATTTATTATAATTAACAATCCTTAGGGGCACCCCTTTTTTCGTGTGAAAGTCCTTACGTATCCCCACAGTACCCACGTCTAAGTCTGCAGAAATTAAAGGAGTTTTTCAGGTCGCTTGCTGACTTAAAGTGCTTGTGATACTTCAGAGCTCTACTACTAAAATGTTTAAGTAATTAAATGAAAATACAGGGATAGATAAGTGGCTTTTTCAAAGCTATTCGTCTTTCCACAGTGACTCGATTCTCAACAACTCTCATCCATTTGCTAGCAGCCACTCGGCGAAGATAGTCGCTCCTCCGAGTTTCAGGTCGTCCAACCTTACGGTTTCTACTCAAGAACACGTCTTCTCCAACGGTCATCGGCCGTCGTCCCTACGGCTAATGTGGACGGCACAGCTAGTCTTAATGATTCACGGCATAAGTATGCATATGTAGTTATTTATTCCGATATGTAAAAGCTACTATATTATAGTCCCTTTAGATTGGCAAGTAACAATTAAGATTTTTTGGACTTTCGAGGAATCAAAAGTACCCGTAAGTTTAACAAATCACCTTTGTCATCATTTAAATAGTTCTCGTAACCGGCGTGGGTGTATGACCAGATGTATGAATGTGGACGAGACCTTTTGCGAGTATGTAAGGATCGCGGCAGGTGGCGGTTCTGTGGTTTCTGTCAACCCTCATGGGAAAAGCCGTGAGTTTATGTATGTATGTAAAATCGAGTGCAAAGTGACAAATCCTAGTTAACCCTCCCCATTTCGCATGACGTTCGATCATCGTCATCATGCCACAATGACGTGATAAATCACAATGACGGCATTTTGATTTACCGCTCTCGGCTTTCGGCGTTCGGCGCTCGGGATTAAAGAACAATAGACTGTCGGTTATTTATCATGTGAGGGCAAGCGTGTATTGATTGTGTGATTTAATTTAGTCATTTATATGCATTCGGATTATTCTGGATGTTTCCATTTTTGATAATATTGATTGTCGTTGCGAGAACTACAAATACACACACAAATGTTTCAATAATGATGGTTATCGTGGTATGGATATATGATGCGGAGGAATGAGGAATCATCATCATCATCAGCCATTAGACGTCCACTGCTGGACAAAGGCCTCCCCCATAGAACGCCATAAAGATCGGCAGCCTGCCGTTTGCATCCACCGGTTGCCCGCGACTCTCACGATGTCGTCGGTCCACCTGGTGGGAGGCCTGCCAACGCTGCGTCTTCCGGTTCGTGGTCGCCACTCGAGAACCTTTCTTCCCCATCGGTTGTCCGTTCTTCGAGCGATGTGGCCTGCCCATTGCCACTTCAACTTGCATATTCTGCGAGCTATGTCGGTGACCCTGGTTCTTCGGCGAATTTCCTCATTCCGGATTTATTTTCCGGAATGAGGAATATTTTTATTTTATTTATTTATTTAGGTCTACCAACAATTGTTCACACTTAATACATCGACATTATTCATTTTTTAAATAATGCTACAGCGTAACAATTACTTAAAGGTAAACACCACATGCACAAAACAATAAATTAGATAACTAAGCTAACTTAGTAACTACCAAGCGCCAACATGCAAATAAATAACAATATGATTAAAATTTGATATAATACAATTAAAAAATGATCAGCTGGTTGGTGAATATATCAAAATTATAAACCTTTATTTATAATTTTAATATTAATATGTTGAGTATGACTCTAGATAGTTATAAGAGTAGAGGAAAACCAAAACTTGACATGATTTCTCAATTCAATTCAATTTAATTATTTACATTAGTGAACCTTGCCTATTTCAATTTAATTTATTTTCAATCAATTTACCTATTTTTATTTTTATTATTATGAATCTGGACCACCTACAGTACATACTATACATTGCTACTAACATAGTCCTAAGTTTAATTAATTTGTTACTAACAAAATTATGGACATTACCTAGTCTGAAATAAACATTTATTTTAATTTTTTTATTTTAAAACAACACGATGGATGGACTGTGTGAAGGATGATATGGCTAGAAAAGAGGTGACTGCTGAAATGACTAGTAAAAGAAAAGTATGGAAGAAGAAGTTATACTGAGCAGACTCCAAATAAATTGGGATATGGACAAGAGAATGATGATGGCAGTTGCAACAACCGGACTTCAACGTACGTAACGGTATCACTCTGGCTCTTAAAGCCGAAGCTCACGCAATATATGTGGTGAATGTAGACATAAAACTTGTGGGCTGCTGATTATCTCAGCTGTGCTTTTTTTTGGTGAGTGGTACATCATCAAATGACTCCTCCCGCTCTGGGCAGAGTGGTAGGGAGTGTCAGACTTCTATTGACTAAAAACCACCCATGTTCCTTCTTAGCCTTTTGAGCCAAGGCCGCAGTATCTCTTGCGAACAAACCCGACACCGATGGGATCTCAGCAGTCCTCAAGTTTCCTTTACATAGAAAGTGCCTAACGGTTAATTGATAAAGTGATAAGACAGATTCCACGAAATGATTCCTTCTAACATAGCATCACGTGTTTTTCTCCAAACGGGTTTGGTATTGGTATTACAACCACGTTTCGTCAGCTTTCAGAAGTCGGGTGTATTTACGCAGGTTCTATTTAATAGGACGAGTCCACAGCTATTTGCTGAATACGATTCCAAACACTGCTACTGAGAATTTGCCCTAGTAAATCTAGTAACACTTCGGCGAGCCAAAATGAATAGTCAACACGGGAAAGTCACTTTCTTTTCTAAGAATCGATCTCCTACGTTTCTTATTCCCTCAAGGCGCGAACTTTTAATGAAAGGGGTAAAATAAGAAGTATCTTTGTTTTCTATCTACTAAGAAGTTGAAAGAACATTACAGATACTTAAGACTTTCTGTTCGACGAGTTAAGTAAGGCATTACTTTTTTCCGAGCTCGAGGAATTCCTAAAATACGAGTACGTTACGTGCGTAATAGGAGTAGCTGTGTTTTTTGTTTTGGTGAGACTGGGAACTGATATGATATCCCAGCTTATAATGAGTCGAATGATAATAAAATAATATTCTATTCTATCTTATAACACAACTAGCTTTTGCCAGCGGCTTCGCCCGCGTGAAAACTACGACTTTCCATACAAACTTTCATCCCCTATTTAACTCCCTTAGGGGTTGAATTTCGAAAAATCCTTCCTTATGCCCTGCCTTGCTTATTATTATTTCCTTATTTCTACATTATAAAGGAAACCTCTGTGCAAAATTTCAGCTTTCTAGGTCCAAGGGTTTGGACTGGGCGTTGATGAGTCAGTCAGTTAGTCACGACTTCTCTTTTTAACCGACTTCAAAAAAGGAGGTTACTATGTTCGTGTGTATGTATGTTTTTTTTTTTATGTATGTTACCTGATTTCTCCCCCATTTGTGGACCGATTCCCAATATTTTTTTTTTATTTGAAAGAGTATACTCCTGAGGTGGTCCCATTTTAATTTGGTGAAGATCTGGTGCTGATCTTTGGAGATATACAATGGAACTCTTCAAAAATAGACGGCAAATCTGTCGTAATTGCTGGAATCGCTTGGATGTTTATTGAATATACATTATCATGACGTAACATCACGCCTGTGTGCTCTGAGGGGGTATGCAGATGTGTACAATACACATTTTTTTAGTTGTTATTTATGAATTTCATAAATAATTTATAATTTAATTTAATTTATATAATTTCATTTGACTGGCAGAAGAAAGGGGAGGCCTATACCCAACAGTGGGTGATTACGGGCTGAAATGATGATGATGATTATGAATTTCATAGACACGTATTACGTGTTTCGTGCTTTTTCTGACGCTATTCAAGTATTCGCATCTAGCAGTCATCACTTGTCTTCATGTTGATGAGCTGATAATGGAAGGTACTACTCCTCAACGGTTAAGAGTTGAAAGCAAAAATAGGGGAATCTTGAAGGTTAAGGGTTAGGTTTCTTGGTTGAATGTTAAATGCAATGTAAATATTTGTATAGGATATTATAGGTACTTACAACTAAAAATGAAAAAATAAAAAAAACTTTTTTGCAAAAAAAACAACCGACTTCAAAAACACCAAAAAGAGAAAAATAAACTTCAGAAGAAAAATCAGCTTCTGAAGTCGGTGGCAAAAAAATAAAATCAAACAAACAATGTCACCGACTTCAGAAGCTGATTTTTCTTCTGAAGTTTATTTTTTATTTATATAGATAGAATAGATAGATAGATTACTGACGTTGCTCAAAAAGCCGCTAAGCTAAAGCAGAGCTGAGCTGTGATATCTGCCATAAGCTCAACGAACTGCGGGCCAAAATAACCACAATGTGGAGTTCTGACACAGCCAGAAGGCGATGCGGCAGACCTCGCAGGAGATGGCGGGACGAGCTGGGCAGAACCAATGACCTGTTGTCCACATTAGCCCTTGATTGAAGGGAGGAAATCATGGGGAAAGCTTTTTGCCAAGCCGTGGGATGACACATGCTAGTAATAGAATTCTACTTTGCTTTGTGCCATTTCCTCATCACCACAACTTTCAAAATGGTAATGGTACCGGTCAGCATCAGAAGTAGCTAAACATTTCGGAATTTTAATTCTTTTGTGTACAGGACTCTAGCTATTATTTTTAATGTTTCAGAAGATTATTCGTTAAAATAGTCCTTATATTCAAATAACATGTAGTAACGAGTAATATCTAACAAGTTTTTATTAAAATACAGCTTCGAAACTTTGAGTAATGTTAATATACTTCTGATGCTGACCGTACACATCGAGAGAAAACCTAGACCCAAACAATTGAAAGCATATTGTGACATCAACCATCCCGCAATGAACCCAATAGGAGGCTTCCCAGGAGTGAGAACAAAGTGGGAAACGTACAGACTGGTTCTTCAATTTTATTTTTCATTCAACTTATATTATAGTCTTTACAGCCGCAGTCACAAAAATCCATTAAGTTTAATGGACCATTAAA
The DNA here is from genome assembly GCA_949316265.1 of Diarsia mendica. Lineage (NCBI taxonomy): Eukaryota > Metazoa > Arthropoda > Insecta > Lepidoptera > Noctuidae > Diarsia > Diarsia mendica. Next base: position 3,129,113 of record OX438904.1, read on the forward strand.
ATGTGGGCGGTATATCTTTGCAGACAAAATTACATTTCAAAGGAAAATGTCACAGGACTTTAGTTTAAAATTATTCTACTCTACTATGTTAAACTGAGCTAGTTTTATAGGCAAGAGTATCTTTCCAACATGTAAGGTGTAAGGAACATCTATATAAATAAAAAGTGAAGTCCTGACTGACTGACTGACTCATCAACGCCCAGCCCAAAAACCCTTGGACCTAGAAAACTGAAATCTTGCACAGAGGTTCCGTTTATAATGTAGATAAGGATTTTTCGAAATTCAACCCCTAAAGGAGTCAAATAGGGGATAGAAGTTTGTATGGAAAGTCGTCATTTTCACGCGAGCGAAGTCGTTGGCAAAAGCTAGTCATGAAGTAAACTTACACAAGAGACAAGAGTGTAAGTTCTCTGGATTGAAAGACTATAATATATATGTCGGTTGTTAGAAAAGTGGAATAGAAAAGATACCAACTACTCTTTACACAACGCAGGTGCTGTCCTGTCGGGGCTGCGGGTTGTTCGAAAGAGATACCGCGGCCTCGGCACAAAAGGCCAAGAAGGAATATGGGTGGTTTTTAGTCAGTATAAGACTGATAAGCGGTAGGGATACCGCTCTGAGAAAAAAAGGTGGGTGCAGTGAGTCATATTCTAAATCCATGGTTTGTATCACTATGTCCACTACATCACATTTTTTTAATGAATGATGTATCAATAATACCTACTCGAAAAAATGTGTAAAACGTTAATTAATACAGGCTTATTGACTTAATTGTTATGTAAATAAATTCAGCAATAAATCGAGATGAGTAATAAATCTCCGTGGCTTGTCAATATGCTCATGTCTGCTGGAGCTGATTGAATTTCTCGCTGTCAACGACACGAGAATGCGATCAGTGACCACGAAATGAGCGGATCGCACTCAATGAGAAAATTTAATTCAACTGCGAATTTTTTATTTTTGCTTCAGCCACGTAGAAATTTTTATTAATTTAACTGAGTGATATAGTTTTGAAACCAAAGGAACGAGAACGTGAAATTATATTTGCATCTTGTTCAACATTTACACAATTCATCAGTGGACCCTGTGCTACAAACAGTGCTACGCGACTTGCTACGCCGTAGCGCGTGTGCTACGCTACGCGCAGCAGTATGTTTCTTCCGAACTTTGGATAATTATTGTGTTTTTGATAAAATATTTTTGAAGCACTTAAAACACAAAACAACACATAACAACAATAACATTAATAACAACAACAACACATAGCATAACAAACAACAACATAACATTAATAGGGAATTTTTTTGGCGAAAAAAATCCTCATTAATGACTCCTCCCGCTCTGGGCAGAGCGGTGTTAGACTTCTATTAACTAAAACCTTCTTTGCCCTTTGCGTCGAGGTCACGGTATCTCTTTCGAACAACCCGCAGCCGGGGTTACAGACCTGATCATATCTGGTTTTTATATGGTTATATTGTCCCACAACAGGCCAAAGACCTCCCTTCGCTCTTGTATGCAATTTGTGATCTAGTGCAAATAAGTTACAAAAGGACTTCAACCCTGAATAAATAAGTACAAGCAGACTCAAACCAAATAAGCCCAATAAAAGTTCTCACTTAAAAGCATCATATCCATTTTATATCAATTATCTACAAATCTGCATCCTAACCATTGTAAATAATAATGGTTAGGATTGCAATAATAACAACATGCATCTCACAACACAACACAACACACAACACAACACACTCCACAACACACACCTCATACACGTCCTCTTACACATCAGTCACGCACATTGTCATCTCACACAAATAAGAGGTCCCACATGCAAATACTACAGAAACTGTTTTTCTTTTACAAAGTTAATTAAATTAATTAAGAATGTTTAAAATTATTTAAAAAAATAAAATTCTTCATTCTTTATTTAAGCGCTTATATGAAATGTCTAACGCTCAAGGGGTTTGGCGCTGATCGTCGAAATACAGGCTCTGTCTAGTTCGGCTACAGATGACTGCACCACTTACATTAAGTACAACCTGCCTGTTTAAATATTTTGTAAGTTATGTCTAAGTTTTCTTTGAATAAACATTATTATTAATAAAAAAAAAATACTGGTCGCCCTCGCGTGTTTTATGACCACAATATCTGTGCCTTTCACTCTGGTTTTAGTCGTGATAGTCTAATTTTTTTCCTAGCAATGCAGTGAAGATTCTTAGGATCCATTTATAAAGTTTTTTTTGTAGCTTCGTCTATTTGGATTTCTAGTTTTTTTCATGTTAAGTGCAGATAGATTTTTAAGGACGAGGATTTATTATCGTAAGGATGAGAAAGTTGGGAAGTTTCAGTGTTTGATTTTAATATTATAAATTACTAGCTTTTGCCAGCGGCTTCGCCCGCGTGAAAATGACGATTTTCCATACAAACTTTCATCCCCTAGTTAAATCCCTTAGGGACTAAATTTCGAAAAATCCTTCCTTATTCTTTGTCTACATTATAAAGGGAACTTCTGTGCAAAATTTTAACTTTCTGCTGGGCGTTGATGAGTCAGTCAGTCAGGACTTCTTTTTATTTATATAGATTAATAGATTATTAAATGCCACCGTGACGTCTAACAGAGAAGAATGAAAAAAGGAAACGCGTTGTACCGACCCCAAATCATCATCATCATCATAACCATTTCAGTCAAAAGACGTCCACTGCTAGACATAGGCCTCCCAAGAACCAACCTATGCAAGCACGGTTTAACCTAAAGATCGACTCGAGCGGCTGTTATTATTAAGCCACAAGCTTTTCTCTATCATTTTAAATACTTATTTTCTTCTACTCAACATTTACATATAATTAATATTAACATATAATTATACTTTATATATAATTTTTATATACTTTACATATAATATTAATATTAACATCTACAATGACACAAGCAGACACGTAACGACTCTCTTTATGAATTTTAAAATAAAAGTAGACAACATTAATTAAACACACTTCGCGATGAAAAGCTTTTAACATTAAAATTAAAATGGATACCTTATAATTAATGCGAAACTGTAAAATGAATGTGGTTTCAGCTGTTCATTGCAGAGTATTAATATAATGCCTCCCTCATCAAAGGGTTGTGTGATATTTGTATGGCTTTAGCTTGTGAACGGCCGTCAGTTGGGAATGGTCATCTCTTAGCGGCCATGTTTTATTTTATTTTTGAAATTGTTGATTATATCTTTTGACTCTGGACGCTATTAACTTGCACGTCTTTTTACATCGTTCTCACATAATATGTGTATTATAACAGGAATGATGTCACCTAGATTTTTGTGTAACAATATATTGATTTCAAAGAGTGTCCATGGTGTTTTTTAGAATGTCAGACTTCTGATTAAGAACTACCTATGTTACTTCATAGCCCTTTGTGTCGAGGCCGCGGTATCTCGTTCTAAAAATCCACAGCCCCGACGGGCAAGTTATTATGCCTTGTACAGGCATACTTGATTGTCAGAAAAACAAAGAAAGCGAAGCTACAATCCTAGTCACAAGGCATAATAATTTGTGAAAGTACTGTAGAATATCTTTAACTTAGATTTCTACAAAAGATATTGTAAGCCCTTATTTTGCAACTACCAATCTTATTTTTAAATGGAGGCTATATTTTTATACGAAGAGAGAAAATGTCTCAAAAATGTAATAAAACACATTCTAAAAAGAAAATTCAAAAGCGAAATAATTCAATAAACAAAATTGTTGACGCGAAAACGATTTTTCCTTCTATCGGTCCTTTTTTAATTAAAACGACAGAATTCTGATGAAAGTTAGAATTGTACAATTATTACAGTTCACAGATTTGACTCTTTGTGAATAATTAAAGGTTTCTCGAAGTTTCGTTCAGAAGCTAGACAGAACAAGTGTTACTTTGTTGGTGATTGTGTTTCTGTTAATTAATTAATTAAATAAAAAAATAATTTATATTGCTAGAGACTACGAATAGTTAATTACATAATAAAACGCAGAAGACATCTTCTGCGTCGTAGCATCATCGATGTAGTGACAGAAATTGAGAAGAGTATGCTTAAATGGTTTGGTTATATGGAGAGGATTAGTGAAAGGCGACTGCACCCTCCAGTACCTAGGGCTATTGCGTATCTTTTTAATGTCAGTGGCTATCTATATATATGTGTCCATAGATTAACTGTAAATTGGTTATGGTTTAGTACATTTTTTTCTTAAAAACTGACCATTTGACAGTTATTTGATAGACACTATATGTTATCCACTGTCATTAAAAGATACACTGCCTTGCAGGACTGGAATGAAGCAAACACCAGAGCTGTCCAGGTTGCTACGTACTGGCTGGACCAAATCTGAACCATCGGTTCGAGAAGATGAAGAAATTCTAGCTAATAAGGGCGGTCGAGCCTATTGCCTTCAACTAGGGACAAACCCAGACTCCTGTACTGGAGAAATGATTAAAAAACCCTAATAACTCTTTGTCTAACCAGGAAACCGAATCCAAGACCTCATGCTCAACAATAGCGCTTGCAATCCACAATATACATCCACTAATAGGTATTAGTAGTTAATCAAATTCTGACGGCTATGGTAAAACCAGAACCAACCCTTTCAGTAAATAAACCACCCAATGTTTGTACTGAAAGGGGTAACACGCCAGATACGCAGTAATCAGATTATGCAAACATGGTTTTCTGTTTCATGGGTACCGTCCGTTCTGGGAAACCGGGGGTAATGTCCAACTCATAATGCGAGTATAAACTAAAACGTTTCCGGAAAATAAAGCGTTTTAGGTGGGGTATAGTAAATTAATACACATGGTTCATTAAACCCTACATCGAAGTTTTAACCTGACATAATATGATGGTATGAAATAAAGTCTGAAATTACCAACGTCAAAGTGGACGGGGCGAATTTCTGTCACGTTCTGCTATTTCTACTTAACCAATAGGGACAATTGTGAGTAGTGTGTGTATGTATGCATGAAATAGCCAACCCGCATTGAGCAAACAACTTTGATTAAAGATCTATGTCATCATTTTATGGCTTCCAAAATAGTATGTTCGTAATCACATAAAATTACAATCGAAAGATTGGGAGAAAAACAATTTTAAAATTCACTTCAGGTTAGTTCTCGTGACTCTGCTCGTTTCCGAATCAAAAAAATATTTAAAAAGTTAAAGCAAGGACAATGAACGGAGGTACAATAAATGGTAGCCCTCAAACGATCACGAAGTGGTCGCGGGTACGATTCTACGAGTTCCTCATAATTTTTGAGACCCTAGTACTCCCGGGGCTGTTATCTCGCATATTACCCCCAAAGGGGTTGTAATCAAAATAAGTAATGTTTTATTTGTCGTATTTATATGAAACGTTTTATAAAAAAAACTTTTTTACAAAAAAAAACAACCGAGTTCAAAAACACCAAAAAGTTAAAAATAAACTTCAGAAGAAAAATCAGCTTCTGAAGTCGGTGACATTTTGTTTGTTTCATTTGTTTTTTTGCCACCGACTTCAGAAGCTGATTTTTCTTCTGAAGTTTATTTTTAACTTTTTGGTGTTTTTGAAGTCGGTTGTTTTTTTTTTGTAAAAAAGTTTTTTTTATAAAACGTTTTTCATAGAAATATTTACTATACATATGACATTCGACTAAGAAACCTACCCCTAATCCTTCAAGATACCCTTATTATTGCTTTCAACTCCTAACCTTTGAGGAGTAGTACCTTTCATCATCAGCTTATCAACATGAAGTGATGACTGCTAGATGCGAATACTTGTATGGCGTGAGAAAAACACGACACGTAATATGTGCCTATGAAATTTAAGGGTTGCCCTCGATTTCTCTGGGATTTCATCACCAGGTCCTGGTTTCCATATCATGGTACCACCCTTGAAATATCTCCTTCACAATAAAAAAAAGAATCATCAAAATTGGTTCATAAAAGACGAAGTTATTCGCAAACACACATAAACGAAAAATGTTCAGAAATTAAGAAAAATCTTCATAAAATGAAAAGTACTGGGCCAAACTATACTAAATTTTTATGGGACCAAATGGCAACCATTCCGCATCAAACTAAAAAAGAATCACGTAAATCATAAATCACAGCGTAATCGGTGTACTACATATAATAAAAATAAAAAATTAAAAAATATACCGATCGAATTGAGAACCTCCTCCTTTTTGGGAAGTCGGTTAAAAATAGGATTTTTTTTATTTCTTCCCTTCACAATAAAACGTTTTTAAGAATGTACCCAAATGTTATTTTTGATGTTATGGTTCTTCTTTTAATGGTTACTTTTTACGGATACTTTTTGGTGAACCCTAGCTACGGACACTGGGATTAGAAAATCAATATCGAAATAGTGAATTTTATATTTTAGTATTCTGCTACTAGCACTATGTTAACTAAGTTTAGGTGAGATTTTAAGCCACTTATACCTCTTACTACTACTACTTCTACCTCTTGTGTAAAATTGTACCTGCTCATGTCATCATCATCAGCCTATAATGTTCCCAGTGCAGGGACTCAGGCCTCCTCTCTCGGAGCGGGATTGGCTTTAACCCGCCACACGGGCCCAGTGCGGGTTGGTAGATGTCACATGACTTCGAATGTAATTCTTGGACATGCCTATTGTCACACGACGTCTTCCTTCACCGTTTTGAGAGTAGCGGTTATGAAATAAATTACACAAAGCAATACGCCTGCCAGGGTTCGAACTCACGACTCATAAGTCGGGGCCGCCACCACTGAGCCACCGTTTTCAGTGTTAATGATAAATTACTTCTACATCAAATGGCTATCACAGAACAAGATAATCCAACAGAAAAACTTCAGTAATGTCCAACAATGCAAGCAAACGAATACAATCGTAGCAATGTAATAACAGAATAGTTTTGTAAAACGATTCAGTCGAGATAATTGCAAAGTTAAGTGAATTTCTGTCGACGTGCAATGCAACGAACTGCCACCATGTAAGAGAATATGTTCAGAAATCCCACTTTATGCAACGCACGATAATCACTCTAAGAACTGATGGACGCTATCGAAAGTGCCAAACTAGCTAGTTGCCCATTAATTAAAAAAAAAAAAAAAAAAAAAAAAAAAAAAATGATTTTATTACATTCCGTTGTACAAAAAACACTTCATATACATGTACACTATGCAGCTTTACAACTAGGGTAACAGAGTGTCTTCGATGAGCTCTTTTAAAAAAAAAATCAGTGTTTTTTTTTTTATTTTTTTTAGTTTTTAATTTTATTTAATTAATTGTAGTCGTGTAATTTAATTAATTAATTAACTTTAATTTAATTAATTTAACTAAAGTTCTAAGGTGTAAGGTTAGGGTTCTGGATCGACACAATTTCTAAATTGTGTCGATTGCTATCGACACGCTAAGCAGAAGCCAACGTACGATTTGAATGCACACATACATCATCACCTGCCTAGCCTTTTTCCAAGTATATTGGGGTCGGCTTCCAGTCTAACCAGATGCAGCTGAATACCAGTATTTTACACGGAGCGACTGCTTATCTGACCTCCACAGCCCAGTTAGAACTGGAAAATACGATACCCTTTGGTAAGATTGGGCAGAATTTCAAGCCACTTTCTACTTTTCGTACTTTACTACTTAACGTACTATTATTAATATTGAACACGGGACATTGAAGAGGCTATTGATTTTAACCCAGACTTTTTTATCAAATAAATTTATGTAATTTACAAATGGCTTTAGTTTCTATCATGAGTGTACACATTTTAAACGTGACGTTTTGCTAAATAGACGTTCTGCTATACAGACCATCTGATACTAGTACGTTTTGCTACATGGACATTTTGCTAAGTAGACTTACTGCTCATTAGAAATTTTGCGCTGTTGGACATTTTGCTACTTAGACCTTCTGATCATGAGGGGATATTTCACCCCCCTCTTTCCGATTTATCCCGTTTTCAATATTAATAATAGTGTTAGTGACCAAGTTAGTTTAAAAACTTATACTTAACGTACTTTCCGAGGACTGGAGAAAACTCGTTATAGATGGTCAGATGGTCACATAACATCTGACCAACCTAAGCAAGTGCGGCTTAGCCTTAAAGATCGACCAGTGCTGTTGTTATTTAGCAACGAGCTTATCGGCATGATTGGACTATGCAAGTACTGTATTAACAAAGGGTAACCTGCACTACTGTCGCCAATTCTCTGTAGTACAAGTTCGTTCCATTAAAAAGAACAACAAAAACGAGGAGCTCTGCTGTCCTTTATTTCTTTATTTGGCGTGAACTTCACAGCATTGTCGTTTCATAAACGGTCCAGTGTTTTTAGATTGCTTTCTTGTAGTATTCATTCAGGTTTGTTTTTAAATGAGAATTTTATAGGTGCAGATGAAGCTACTTTTGAGGTGAATAAACTTGACTTTTTAACGGACTTCAATAAAATTCAAAAAAGGAGGAGGTTCTCTATTCATGTTGTTGTACGTTTTTTTATGCATGTTCACCGATATCTCCGTCAATTGTGGACTGATTTTCATTTTATTTTTGTATTTATGTGAGTCTACTCCCGAAGTGGTCCCATTGCAACCAACTCAAGATCTGATTATGGGATCCCAGGAAAATCGAGGGAAACCCTCATATTTTATAGGCACATATAATTTTTTCCATTTATTTTCTGAAGCTGTTCAAGTATTTGCGCCTGATAATCATAATCTCACGTGTTGCGTCGACCCCAAATAAAATGAATTAAGGGCAGGAAGGTGATGATGTTGATGATTACATAAAGTAAAGCCTGTGATGCCCGACAGGTTAGGCAGATGTGTACCCATTTGTACACCTACATTCCGCCAGTTAGGTTTCAGTTCCATGTAATAAGGGGCAAGCCTGTTGTCATGAAGCGGCCATAAATTGCAGACTCCGTTATAACCTGATTTTTTAATCACCATTACCGATTCCTTTAAGAAAAGAGTGGTTTATATTCTTCTTGCACAAATCCTGATTTTCTGAATGTGGTATCCGAGAGACCTTCGAATAAAAAGACGCTGTATTTATATACGTACAGCGTTTGAAAAGCCGGGAGATAAACTCCAAATCGAAAAATGAAAAGCTTTTAGAACTGATAACTATTGCTTAGTCTAAAAGCTCGTCCAGTAACAAACTATAGAACCATTTGCGCACTGAAATGTCATTGGTTAAAATCCGTTTGACGTCGACCAACGTCAATTTAACTTGCTCTGATTGGTCGAAACAACATTGCGCTATGTTCTACTATGGTTTCATTTCATTAAGAGTTTTGTCGCAGTGACAGTTACACTACAGTGCTTTTACATCCGCATTTGCGTCACTGTTAAAATCACACCTTTATTCTGGGAACGGTAAGGTTGATTTTAGATTGCTATTACCTACTGACAGATCTGTCAAATGACAGTGATCTTTTAAGTCATTGAAATAAGGTTGCTATTAGACTGTAGCTGTCAGAGGTACAGCGATTATGAAAGGTATGTAGTAGGAACTTTACAGTTGGTACCAAGTTGGTACGATTGTGTAAGTTTGTGGTTCCTGGGTGTCAGTTGTTTTACAGACCTAGTGGGACAAAGACTGTGACGTCATATTTTGTAAGGAAAGTCTAACTTTACTTTTGTAGAAAGATGGAGTTGTGATGATTTTATTAGACTGGGACTTTTTCATTGTCTGTGCAAAGGCTGTGAAAGCTTTCTTGGCAAATCAAATTTTTACCTATAGAGATCTACGCTTTGGAATGGACAATTTCATTAGGTACTTTCATAGTTTTTATGCCTTGTGACTGGGACTTAGCTATATTTCATTATTAATCTTTCTACATTTTCATTTTCACTTTCAGGCTTTTGAATTGTCGAAGCAAAGACTATCGTCATCATCAGCCTATAATGTTCCCACTGCAAGGACTCAGGCCTCCTCTCTAGGAGAGGGATGGCTATAATCTACAACGCGGGCCCAGTGCGGGTTGGTAGATGTCACATGTCTTTGAATTTTTTGGTTCTAAGTCATGCCGGTTTCCTCACGGTGTTTTCCTTCACCGTTTCAAGAGCAGTGGTAATGAAATAAATTGCACAAGTGTGAAACCCCACTGCCTAGTAGTCGTAAAGCCACTGATCCTGCGTCTGATCTCTTCCCGGTCGTGCCGGATTGCCGGTTGTTCGGATTATGTGAGTAAAGGAACAAAGAGTGCACGTGTATCAGCCAGACACTCCTGCACTGTAATACCTCCTGTGTACTTACCAAAAAAAATTATAAATTATCAAATGACTCCTCCCACTCTGGGCAGAGCGGTTGCGAGTGTCAGACTTCTGCTGACTAAAAACCACGCATGTTCCTTCTTTAGCCCTTTGTGTCGAGGCCGCGTTATCTCTTTCAATCAACCCGCAGTCCCGACGGGTAAATATACTGCCAGGACTGGAACTTGCTTGGATATTACTAACTAGCTTTTGCCAGCGGCTTCGACCGCGATGAAAATGACGATTTTCCATACAAACTTTCATCCCCTATTTAAATCCTCTATGGGTTAAATTTCGAAAAATCCTTCCTTATTCCTTGTCTACATTATGAAGGGAACCTCTGTGTAAAATTTCAGCTTCCTAGGTCCAAGGGTTTGGGCTGGGCGTTGATGAGTCAGTCAGTCAGGACTTCTCTTTTTATTTATATATATAGAAGATAGATAGACTTATATCCACAATTTTTAGTTTGCACATATCTATAGCTCGGTAGTGGTTGCAACCGTTACTGCTGAGTCTGATGTCTTGGGTTTGATTCCCAGGTCGGGCAAATTGTCGTTGAGATTTTTCATCTGAAATTTCTCAGCCTACGACTTGTGCCCGATTCACCACTTTTTTTTTTTTTTTTTGGTGAATGGAAAATCATCGAATGACCCCCCCCGCTCTTGGGCAGAGCGAAGGGGAGTGTCAGACTTCTACTGACTAAAAACTGAACCCATGTTCCTTCTTTGCCCTTGCGCCGAGGCCACGTCATCTAGTACAAAAATCCGCGGCCCAATAGGTTCATCCCTTATTACGGTTTAGTGTCTAATGATCACCTGGGTGATATCACCCAGGTCAACATTAGATACTAAAGTAGTGTCCTCAATTCACCTGGGAGATATTAGTTTCACCCAGGTGAATTCAAGACACTAATGTAGTGTCATAAGACTATTATGTATGACTTGGTATATTACCTAAATTATGTTGCCGTGCCCTAAACGGGTTTCATTTTGGAACCAAAACTTTTAAACACATGAATGCAAGAATTTGAGTTTGAGACTTTGAGTTCGAAACGTAAATGCCTTAAAGTGGCTACAACTCTGCCCAAACCTTCAAGGAGTATACGCGTGATGTCATGTTAAAAACTATAGTCCATCGATCAGAAAATTGATTTTATTCCGATCAGGCCACGTAATCTGACCATCGTTCTATTTTAGAGAGCATTCATGTAAACAATACGATGAGATGATGATGGAATCTAATCATCCATATTTTCTAAGAAAAGTTTTGTTTAAAAAATCTATTTTTACGTCTTACATAAATTTGTGGTTGCTGGTTGAAGAGCAGTGTGTTTATTTTATAATGATTATCTTATACGAGTAGTATGAGCTCGTTGGGAGAGATTCTGATCATATCTATCATGCAGTAAGGTGAAAATATATTACCGGTTGTGATGTTGGACAATTAAAAAAAAAATATATTGATACCTATAAGCTTTACGTTAGCATTATATATTTATGTCATGATCATTCTCCAGATAAATTGGGATGAGAGCATTATCCCAATTTCTTCTTCTTCTTTGTCTTCTTCTTCCATACATCTCTATCACGCTAGAAAGGAGGTGACTGCGTAATCTCAGCACTCACCTCCGTTCTAGCCATATCATCCTTCCGACCGTCGATCCATCGTTTCTTTGGTGGTCCTCTACTCTTATAGCCATCTACATTCACACTCTACATTTTCCTATTTTTTTTAATAAACCAAGAAGAAATAATATGTGGGGGCTTTAGAATGATATAATGAATACGTGTTACAGTTAAAGCGTTGGTACTTGGTGCCCATTAAACCCTGTATTATTTAAAATGCCAAATATCCTGCGAAACAATTAATTTAATTTCATAAAATGTAACCTCATTCGCCTAAAACTTTATGCTTTTTCAATTCGCACACGCACGACCATTCCACAAACATAAAATAATAACGCAAGCTAGTTTTTCGAACCGTAAAGTTGAATATTTAGCTAGCGACGACGAGTTCAGGGCACAACTAATGTAGAAGTTGAAATTAATTTATATTTGTTCATTAGGAAACTCAGTGTCGAGGCGTACCGGTTAATAAATTATATTGGGTAACTGCATCTGGAAGTTTCACATGTGGACCCCGTGCAAACAGTTAATGTTTTTCAATTGGTAAACGGTTTTCTCATATTCCTTGTAAAACTTTTTAATAACGGTTCTAAATAGGTGGAATATTGCGGTACGTACTACGTAATCATCGTGAGTGGTGCTTGCGTGAACTTAATACTTTCGTACTGCATAGAAGTTGGCAACTTTGCAAAAATATTGTAATGAAAATTACTTATAAGTCATTACAATCTTGCGGGAATGGTAATAGTTTGCAATTTGATTATTCTACAAACTGTCAAGTCTTGCATTTCAATGAGGGATAGTGTCTGACGCAATTGACATGCTGTTCTGTCGTGGTTCTGTCTCATAAGGTGCTATGTGAAATATCTTAGAATTTATATTACGGGTACCTACATCCAGGTTTTTGATTGAGCTGAAACTGTGCATACACGTTTGGACGAAATTTGATGGCTAAGTAATGACGTCATTTTAAATACATATATTTTTTTGCATCCCCATTATATGAGTATGAGATTACTAAAATAAAGACAAAACTATATTTAAAGATTGTTTTTTTGTCTACTGGTTTGTTTTAGTTTACTTTTATTACTTACATTCAAAAAATAAACTTCAGAAGAAAAATCAGCTTCTGAAGTCGGTGACATTTCTTTGTTTTATTTGGTTTTTTTGCCACCGACTTCAGAAGCTGATTTTTCTTCTGAAGTTTATTTTTCACTTTTTGGTGTTTTTGAAGTCGGTTGTTTTTTTTTGCAAAAAGTTTTTTATTTTTTCATTTTTAGTTGTAATATCTTATAGAAATACTTACTATGACACCTAACCCTTAACCTTCAAGATTCCCTGATTATTGCTTTCAACTCCTAACCATTGAGGAGTAGTACCTTCCATCATAAGCTCATCAACATGAAGTGATGACTGCTAGATGCGAATACTTGTATAGCGTCAGAAAAAGCACGAAACACGTAATAAATATGTGCCTATGAAATTTGAGGGTTGCCCTCGATTTCTCTGGGATTCCATCATCAGGTCCTGGTTTCCATATCATGGTGGCCCTTGAAGTATCTCCGTTCCAATAAAAAAAGAATCATCAAAATTGGTTCATAAACGACGAAGTTATTCGCGATACACAAAATCAGGTAACATACCTACTTACATAAAAAAATGTGTATTATACACATCTGCATACCCCCTCAGAGCATACAGGCGTGATGTTACGTCATGATAATGTACATTCAATAAACAACCAAGCGATTCCAGCAATTACGACAGATTTGCCGTCTATTTTTGAAGAGTTCCATTGTATATCTCCGAAGATCAGCACCAGATCTTCACCAAATTAAAATGGGACCACCTCAGGAGTATATTCTTTCAAATAAAATAAGAATTTTGAGAATCGGTCCACAAATGGGGCAGAAATCAGGTACCTAACATAAAAAAAAAAAAAATACATACACACGAACATATATAACCTCCTCCTTTTTTGAAGTCGGTTAAAAACAGTTGAAAGGGTAAATATGTTTCTTATAACGCCTATTTCTAAGTCAACAACCCGTGCCTGTCACTTTGACAGGTGATTAAATTGACGATAAGTAAATGAAACGTCATCGAGGCAGGTTACATGATTACAGTAACCATTGGCAACCGTATACAAACAAATAACTAGCTAACTAGCAATAGGTAGCTCGCAAATTGGTAACGGAACTGAAATTATAGAGATTGCGATCCTTGTTCAATTATGTAGTTAGTGAAAACCGGTGATCCGGAGCGAAAATAAAGCTATGATGAAAAGGATAAAATTTAAATGCGTAATTATAGCAATTCTGTAAAATAAATGTTGTTTTACAAGGTCTAAATGAACCCTTCACGAAGCTGTCAATCAAGCATTCTGATTATGTATAAATATCAATACTAGCTGATGCCCGCGGTTTCAACCGCGCGGATGTCGGTTATCGCTACCGATGCCGGTTATTGCGACCAAAAGTAATATTTTCGTACCCCCCTTTCAACCCCTTGAATAAAGTTTTTTTTTTATTAACAAGTAGCCTATGTCCTTTCTCTGTTATCAAAATATCTCCATACCAAATTTCATGCAAATTGGTTCAGTAGTTTAGGCGTGATTGAGTAACAGACAGACAGAGTTTCTTTCGCATTTATAATATTAGTATGGATTGTATGGATAAGTATCTGTACGCAAGAATATTACTGGGAGACGCTTTTATTTTGTGAAAAATCACGATAACTCAGTGTAATGTACTCAAAATATTGTGATGATGCTGGTCTGGTGCATTGAATAGTATGGGGGTTGTAGAATTCGTAGAGGTATTCAAGGATAAAGTTGTAATACTAAAAACTTGCGAGTATGGCTTGCTCCCTGTAGCACATTTTTTTTAACAGTTTCTTTTTCATTGCAAGACATTTGTGTGAAATGAAGATGACGGTGCTTCCACTACGGTGCGGTAGGTAGGTGGTAGGTTTAGGTAGGTTTAGCATAGTTCTTCCATGAACGGAGTCAGAATTTCAGATTTACCGTCTCGTGATATTTAACGCAGCTTCTCACATCATTTCCATTTTTCTAGAACCTCCTTAAGTCTACAACTCACCTCTCTGTCTATCATAAGCATTAATACACTCGCTGGTCTGGAACTGGCTGATGAGTGCCGTCTTGCCGACTCCTGGAGCGCCCACCATGGCCACGCGGTGGAGGGCGACCGGCTTCCGTTCCTGAGACTCGGGGGCTGACTGAGCTGGTGATGATGGGGCGAGACTGCCAGAGCGGGATCTTCGGCGACGGAACGAGTCTCCACGGTTGACTATGCCTGGAAAGAAAATGAGATGGTTAGTGTCAGTGGAAACGCTGTCTTGAATAATTCTTGTCGGATTTACCGTGAAAGGTGAAACATAAAGTTGAGTGGCGGAATCTATATAAATAAAAAGAGAAGTCCTGACTGACTGACTGACTGACTCATCAACGCCCAGCCCAAGCCCTTGGACCTAGAAAGCTGAAATTTTGCACAGAGGTTCCCTTTATAATGTAGACAAGGAATAAGGAAGGATTTTTTGAAATTCAACCCCTAAGGGAGTTAAATAGTGGATGAAAGTTTATATGGAAAAATCGACATGTTCACGCGGGCGAAGCCGCTGGCAAAAGCTAGTATAACATATAGGTAATACCGCGGCCTCGACACAAATAGCTAAGTAGGAACATAAGTGGTTTTTGGTCAGTAGAAGTCTTACACTCTCTTCCGCTCATTTGCTGTTTTCCCACCCTCCAACAAAAAAAAGGATGTCTATCTTTAGACATCTTTTTTAAATGACATTGAGGTTCCTTAAATCATTTTCACTCAAAGTCAAAGTCTGAGAGGCCTAGACACTTCCAAAGTGGTTAAATGTGTCCACCCCCCGTGTAATTTAAAAGTTCAGATAGAAACAGATTGAAAAATATGTCTATATTTTTTTTAAGAATATCTTTCAGAAAAACACAGTACTTAGGTATATGTGTTTAACGTTCAAGATAATATCCCAGATACAAGAATCGTTTACTCAAACAATAACCGTAAATCACATACATTTTCGGAGTTAATATATTTTTAAGGTGTACTAACATAAACCTATCTGGAACTTCCAATAAATATATTCAACAAAATGGTTACCGTAATAGAAAATGTGGTTTTACCTGAAAATATTTTACGAACGAGTGTAAAAACAGTGTTGGCATATGTAATGAGCTCAAACTGTATATATTACGTTATTTAAACGGTTACGGTGCTTCGTTGAAGAAGTTTTTAAAAATTTGAATGAGACGAGAAATTATAAATTTATTTTTTATTATATCGTATGAAGGTCTGTAAGGTACATATCTATGGGCTAAAGTTACCCGAAAATTAATAAATGTTATGATATGTTTTAATACGACCCTAACAGTGTGAATATACTTTCAGAGAACAACAGAAGGTCTACAGCCAGGAGATTTTAAAGAGTTCTAGAGAATCTTGAATGTATTCAAAACTCCGACCTAACCCCTGACTACATTACACACGACAGCATGGAACGCGTCAAAAAACCCGTATTGTATTTTTGATGAACCGTTAAATCTTGCCTAAGGGCGCATAGGGGCGGAATAAACTCGAGTCCTTGGCAATTAAAAGTAATGTCCCGGAAAGGGAACTTAGTGATGCGCGCAAAGGACCCTTTGGTGGAACTCTTTTGGTTTGTTTGGTAAAGTGACAGATTTTTTAATTAGAGAGTTTAAATGAGGCAATCTTTTTCTCAATTTTTATTTCTTTGAACAGAAAGTTATACATCGCTGGCATTTTTCAGCGGCTTCGCCCACAATAACGTCGATAATTATTCCGCGGTACTATAGGACGGCATTAAAAGTATCCATGCATACCATCACGCTTGTAATTTTCAAAACGTAGATTGGTCCCCAAAGATATTCATCGAAATTCATCTGTCTTTAATCGACGTCCATTCATCCATTGAAGCATGAAAAAGGGAACACAAAGACAGGGGGGTGCCTTTAACGTTTGTGTGTAAAGTTTGCTAATCAACTCTAGGTAGAATCTGTAGTTGGTTTTATAGAGCAAAAACCTATACCAAAATGGGAACAGAGAATTTTTATCACCAGCAATGAAACAGCTGTGTGCTGCGATTTCTGGCCGCGCAATTAATGCTCATTGAACAGTCCATTATAGGTTAGTAAACAGCTTTTAAATAACCGCAAAGGAATCCGCCATAGAATAAACTCTCGTAATAACAAACATTTACCGTCTAAATTTCCGTAAACCAAAACATAAACCGCCAGATTCTTTTCTCCCATTCGGTCCAGTACGGAAATACTCGTACAGTGCGTTTTGTTTTATAGGTACTCATGTATTTGGCGCTTGCAATACCCAAGTACTCAGTTTACGAGTATGACGTCAATGCGCGTTGGGTATGACCACAATAGACCTGACATCACGTGGTGTGCTATATTTGGGATTCGTGCACTCATTTCGACGTGAAGGGCCGTTTGCTATGCTCATTTGATTGTGGATTGGAGATTAGGTGGTTATTTTTGATGTTTGTTTTGAAGCAAAATGTAAACCAGTGTGTATCTCTAACACGTGACAATTATTTTTATTGTGTTGAGTCTGGCTCTTCTAACCTAACAGACAGATGTGTTACTGGGGAGTTTGTTCCGCCACTTCTTCTTCCCAACTAAAACACTAGGAAGTGTCGATGGGTGGGCGTTTTGGGGGACTGTCTCTTGTAAATAAGTAAAGTAAATTTTGACGTTCGTTAAGTGCTGATTTATCAGCCTAACCAGCCTAGAGCGCTTGCCTTCCTTCTTCTTCTTAGCGTGTCGAAGAAAATCTAAATTGTTTTGGGTCAGAATTTGGTAACTAGTTAGACGCTTGCGGTAGCGTCCATCAGTTCCTGAAGTGAACAACCAGGGCACAGACACACAGGGCACGATACTGAGAGCCCCATTGTTTGAGGGACGGCACCACATTTACTCTACAGTGCAGAGTCATTTATGTATCTCCACCTCAGCAGGTTTTCCTTGCTGCGACCAACCTGGGTTCGGAGTTCGTTTAAAGACTTCTGACTGCCTTCCTGACCTCCACAAACCAAATATTACTGGGTAATACGACACCACGTGGTAAGACTGGTTGTCAGACTTTCAGGCCACTGACTACCTATAACGACTGACAAATATATACAAATCACAGCCAGGACCTATGGTCGGGACCACCAGACTTAACTTGCTCTCGATAGAAACTCGAATGATTGAAAAATAATGTACCTACGTCATTGAATAACAACAGGGCTATACTGTCTCTCAGAGTAATCACAGTCCTTCACCCAAAATAAACTAGTAGAAAAATCAAAAAGGTAATTAACACATTACCTCTCTCCCGACTTTTACGATTTCTACGCGATGATACCCAGCTGATACGTTTTATTTCTGTTTTTCTTTCACAAATGAGATTTAGATCCATTAAGATTAATGGGAAACAGTATAAATTAGTTTTATTTGTGAAACATATGTGGTTATGTGTTGTACCTGTTTTAATTGAGGTTATAAACCTAATTTATTGTGTGCGGTATGTGTGGGTAGCTAGTATTAGTAGATACAGAGAGTTTGGTATTTTTGGTTCGCTTTTTATCAGCATTGTCAAACATTAAAGTAACCTTCACGACTGGCAAGTATTTATCATAAAAATATAAACACCCGAATTGAGAACCTCCTTCTTGTTTTAGAAGTCGGTTAAAAATGCAGTTGATTCCAACGATAATGACTAGTGGCTGGTTTCAACGGTGTGTTCAGGGCACTTCAGGGCAATCAGTTCCGTTACCCATTTGAATAGCTAATCATAATATTATTTTGATTCATGAGAGCTAGTGTTGACTCTTGCAGGATATGCTTCAATTTCCAGATAGGGCAAAGGGATAGTCGATTTCTTTATCAGAAATTTCTCAGTAGCAGCCTGGAATTTGTTCCTGGTTTACGACAATAGGCTCGCCCCCTGGGACTTGAAATAACTAGCGGTATGTTTGTATGTACCAAGGGTACACACCTCTGCTAAACTTTCGAAATAGGCTGTTATGTATATTGTGTACTTGTCATCTTCTTCCTGTCCTTGTCTATTTTAGTTCTATTTGGGCACTGTCAGTCGTCATGGGATCATTTGCTCCTTTATCCTTCAAATCATTCCCCACACAATCCATCCATCTTTTCTGTGGCATTCCTCGCCCTCTCCGTCCATCAACATTAAAATCCATCATTTTTTAGTCACATAATGTTTCATCCCTCCTCATGATATGTCCATCCCAAGACAGACGACTTCCTTTTATAGTATGTACTTGTAATTCGTGGCGAAACGAGAGGAGGTGCATAAGTAATTATGTTCGTTACGTCATTTCGTGTACTTAAAATGTAATTTTATTCAATGTAAGCCCCTCATCCTCGCGGGCGAGTCTGTAATGACGTCAATGGCTCGTGTTTACAAACTTTGCTGCTGAGCCACATAATATCACACCTATATACCTGGAGGGTAAGGCAGAGGTTTACCTTCTTAGTCCAGTCGCGCATGAATGGACCTCTTTTTTTTATGGTGGGTGGAAAATCATCAAATGACCCCCCCCCCCCCCCCCGCTCTTGGGCAGAGCGAAGGGGAGTGTCAGACTTCTACTGACTAAAAACCGAACCCATGTTCCTTCTTTGCCCTTGCGCCGAGGCCACGTCATCTCGTTCTATAATCCGCGGCCTCGATGGGCATGGATGGACTCTGACTTGATAATAAAACAATACACAATTATACTTAAAATATAATGAATAATACATACAATTATATTCATTCATAATTTTTGACGGAAAAACGCAATAACTCTGGCAAACTTGTGAAAATAATCTGGGAACCATGGCAGTCACTAAAGAGTTACTTATCGTATTATCAAGTAAATATAATGAGGAGGAGATAGACAGTCACTCCATATTCTTCAGCTACATCCACTTAGACTGGAAGACGACCGGTTAGGTAGATTGACAAATTTGCCAAGCGATTTTGAACCATGTGTAGTGTTACAAGTAAGCTTTGCATAGCAAGTCTGTAATGACGTCAATATATGCCGTGTTTACAAACTTTGATTCGTGCCCTTTCTTGTTTATAACGCTAAATCCGTCCAGTGCAGGTTTCTTCGTTTAATTTTAGACTTTGTTTCGCCAACTTGCTTTTCATAAGTTTGTCTACGGATTCGCCGAGTTTCGAAGTGGAATAAGGACGCCTTGTTATTTTATTTTGTTTTTAGATTGAAATATATTTAAGTATTATGTTGCCTTTTTTAAATCATCGAATTACTCCTCCCGCTCTGGACAGAGTTGTAGGGAGTGTCAGACTTCTATTGACTAAAAACCACCCATGTTCCTTCTTAGCCCTTTGTTTAGAGGCCGCGGTATCTCTTTCGAACAACCCGCAGCCCGGACTGGCGTATTATGTTGCCTCTTTGGTGGTGATAATCATCATCTGCCTAGACTTTTCCCAGCTGTGTTGTGGTTGACTTTTATGCTTACCGGATTCAGCTGAACTCCAATATTTTTCATTGACCAGCTGTTTATCTGACCTCCACAACCCAGTTTGTAACTGGTTATTACGTTACCCCTTGTTAAGATTTTTGTCAGACTTTTAACCGAATAGAGCTATTCCAAACTATACACAATTTAAACTATGCTTAACACATACACGTAACTTAAAGGGTTATTAGCAGTCTCGCATCCTACACAACACAGGTAAGCTCTTAATCAAACATGCGCTGTTCGTATAGTGAGCCACTTCGAAACATTTGCTGACTTTGCAAACAATTTAAGGATTCTGGCGCCAAGCACATGTTGGTAAACAAGGTGCCAGATATACCTAAATGATGTAGGTACTTAGGTATAGGATACCCATCTAAATACATTATGTAGGTAGGTAGTAGGTGTTTCTAATTGTTCCCAAGGCTCTTGTAAATTTCTATAAATCGCAGAAGATAGAACACAACCGATAACATACTTCTAACTATCGGTTCACAGTTGTTTGGGAAACAACGTGACTGTTACAAGTAAATGCCTAACTCGCTAACTTGAGAAATGGAAGGACTTCGGAAACTTTAGTTCTTCGGCATGTTCGAAACAATTCGGACCATATGGCCCATTTGTGCTATCTGGAATGTTACCCGGTATGTTATAGATAACATTACGCCTGTAATACTGGAAGGATTAGGCAGAGGTGTACCTCTAAAATAACATTAAAGTTACTGTACTGTTTTTAGCCCTAAACAATTTTTTCCCCTCGTCTCCCACATTTTTCAGGAAATTGTTGCAATAAAAACTTTTTAACAAAAAATAAAACCGACTTCAAAAAAAAAAAAAGTGAAAAATAAACTTTAGAAGAAAAATCAGCTTCTGAAGTCGGTGACTTTTGTTTGTTTTAATTTCATGTTTTTGCCACCGACTTCAGAAGCTGATTTTTATTTTTCACTTTTTTGTGTTTTATTTTTGTCGAAGTCGGTTTTATTTTTTGTAAAAAAGTTTTTATTTTTCACTTTTTAGTGGTTCACATGTGCTTACCCCTTCACAACGTACCGGCGTGATGTTATGTTATGAACTGGTGTAAACAATAGACAGACATGAGATTTCAGCAATCCCAGTCCATTTGCTATCATTTATTGAGGAGTTCCGTTGTCTATCTCCGAAGTTCTTCATCAGAATATGTTCACCAAATAGTTTTTATAACCTTTGTAGTGAGTACAGGCGTGATATTATGTTGTGTGATGGCGTAAACAATGCTTAGATATGCTATAGCAACAATCGCGGTTAATCTGCTGTTATTTATTGAAGAGTTCCCCCGATTTCTACAAGATCCCATCATCATATATTGAAATGGTGACAATGGGACCACACGGGAAGCACCAGCTTTCAAATGAAAAAAGAACCATGAAAATCAGTTCACCCAGTCGCAAGTTATGAGCTAACAAACCTAAAAAAAAAAAAAAAAAATACAGTCGAATTGATAACCTCCTCCTTTTTTGAAGTCGGTTAAAAAAGGAAGAGCGCGCATTTTTGTTTTCTAGCAGTCACAACAGTTTTTAAGAAGATTCATTGACCGGCCCTGGATTCCGAAATATTACAATATTTTTTTGTTACGGCACTCCACTACCACTAAAACTTTAAAACACCAAAAGGTTCAGTTTAGTTTAAAAATAAAAATAAACTGCTTAGAACAGGTAAATTAGCACTAAAAGCCATTTCCAATGTACCAGCGAAACATTCCGTGTGTGCATAGCGTGTGTTGATTTAAAAGTCTGAGTAAATACGCCTTTGACCAGCACCAATGCTTTTGCCGGTCACTTTTTCAACCAGTAAGGAAAATAGAGCGAGTGGACGAAAAATTAACATTTGAATAGGAAGCCCCGCTTTCGAAATGCTGTAATTTATTCCTCTGTCTAGGAGAATATAAACGGAAAATATGGAACAGCTGTCCAATGCACGTGTATTTTTGACATTTGTAGATAGGCACCGTTTTATTTTCGTGTTTGATTCTCACGTTTTGACATGCAACTCGATTGTGTATTAATGCGGATGGCGTAAAAATAACATGATATCATGTCATTTTGCCAGTTACCTATGTTTAAGTCTCATGTATGTAATAAGGAGCAAGTCTATTGCCATCAATCGTGCACAAACCCAGACTCGGTGGCTGTTACTGAGAAATTCCTGATGGAAAAAACACCATAATAATTTGCTCGACCCAAGACCATGGGTTCGATTCCCGACTCGAGCAGCCGCACTTGCGACCACAAGACTAGCAAGGCAGTGTGTCGGCCATCAAAATATCTGCCCGAAAGAACATAGCAGGGCTAACTGCTAGATGTCAAGCACAAGCATAAAAAGCCTTTCCAATAAAAATGTTTGGATTGGTGGACGGCACACGTCTTTGAATTTTTGGTTTTATGTCATGCGTGTTTCCTCACGAACGTCTACTCTCTAATCTAGATTAATCTTCTTGATTTTGTTTGTATCTTCATCGGGCTGTGTGTTGTCTGTCGATCAATTCATTAATCAGCGAACACGGATGTATTTCATAGATTAATTATCTAACACTATTATGATATCAAACCGGTATACTTTAATAACACGTCGGGATATCTTCGGTATCAGTCCACGTGACTGTCGTTCGTGCAGACGCTCGGATTGGTCAGAATTTATTATGAACGCGTTGTCTGCCCCACTACGTGCGCCCGTTACTGAAGCTGCTGTGAAGAAATTGAATTGTTTGTTTATTGAAAACGTTTGTACGGTGAATATTGTGCGAATTATAAGGAAGACAGCAAAACAATGAACAACACATTGTTTTAATTGGTGAAAAAATATGTCAATTCAGGATGTTATAGAAATAAGTCTCGTTAAAGATACATTTAAAAGAATTGCTACGTACCTGCATTGCAAAATAAAGTTCTGAGAAGTAGAAATTTTTTACCGAAAATTAGTAACCATGAGTATTTTAACAGATGTTTGGGAGATATATAATTATTGTCGTTACTCTCAAGTTAAAATAACTGTACAAAGGCAGCCATTAGCATTTTCTTGACATAACATTAAATTTTGCCTTGGACATTTTCTACCAATTTACCAACGCGATGCTACGTCAAGCGGCGAACATTCATACTCTTGCTTTATTAAAACTTTCTTTCATAGCAGGTGCATTTCACCTTTATGTTTTGATAACTCAGCCGGAAAATAATAAAATGTGCAGTCAAAAGTAATATTAACAACATTTCGCGTTCCTTGAATGTTCCTACTCATTGAGCAATTTAATTTAAAATGGGATACTAACCAAGCAAAATGAATAATCGATAAGCTTTAAAAAAGACTTGATTACGTCAAAACGAGCTTATAGTGAACGTCTGGAGTTTGTCTATCCGTCGGTAAGTGGCCATTACATCCAGAACATCCATCACTGCGCACTTCACCCGTAGTGTTGCCATGTGCGAATTAAAACATAATTCATTTTAAAGTTTATGAATTATTAAAACATATCTGGTGAATGTTGGATCGAGTTTAAAATAGATAAATAACATCGGAATGGATTGTATATCATCATTCTCCTGCCCTTATCCTAACTGTTTTTTTATCCATACTAATTTTTCAGGTTATAACTTTACTTAAATTACCTCGATGACTATTACTATTTAAAGCATCCACTGTTTGAAGAGTGACTTGAGTTTTAACCAAAAATGTGATATTTTACGGTAAAAAAAAGCCCTACGCAAAAAAAGCAATAATTTTTGCGTAGGGGTACTCCAAGGTAACCGACGTAGCCCGAAGAATCGCCAGACTTAAGTGGCAATGGGCAGGGTACATTGCTCACAGAACGGATGGCCGATGGGGCCGAAAAGTTCTGGAATGGCGACCGCGAACCGGAAGACGTTGCGTTGGAAGACCTCCCACTAGGTGGACCGATGACCTGGTCAAGGTTGCAGGAACCCGCTGGATGAGAGACGCACGGGACCGTTCAATGTGGCGACACCTGGGGCAGGCCTATGGCCTTTGTCTTTTGGCTGAAATGATGATGATGATGATGATGATGAGGGATACTTAGTTTAATGTACATAATACTTGGTTGAAGGCTTCGTGAATGGTTAGTTTACTCGATATAACCTACAAATCAAGTACCTACCTAGTTCTTACCTTTCATTACACAAGCTTTCACCTTAAATGTAACCTTTACAGTAAAAGCTACAGACAGTAAGCCACAATTTATGTTACAAGTTAAAACTACTCCTCTTAAAAGCTCTTAAAGAAATGAACCTTGAAATGTCACTCGCCATTCAATCTGGATTACTTTTATGACATTATTTTTTTACAATCCTACAGGCACATTTTTTTTTTGGGGTGTTGGATATCATCAAATGACTCCTCCCGCTAGTCTGGGCTGAGCGGTAGAGAGTGTGAGACTTCTACTGACTAGAAATCACCCATGTTCCTTCTTAGCACTTTGTGTCGAGGCCGCGGTATCTCTTTCGAACAAACCACAGCCCCAACGGGAGCCTACAGGCACCTTGAACCTAATGTTTTGGCGACAAGGCTGAAATCTGTTAAATAAATACCTAGGTATATTCCGAGATTCTCTGCAGTTTAAAGAAAGAAAGGAATAAAATACAATTTCTTTTCGTACGAGGTACAAACTATTGAAGATATAAAGCAATGTGCTGGATTCATAACCCTATCGTTGCTTTACCGCAGCCTAAAATTCAAGTTTTCGATTTACGTTAGCGTGTTTTCAACGAATTTTCCTCAGAGCGAAATAACTATAGTTTGTATAGCGTGACACCACGCAACGTCTATTTTATAACCTTAAAATAAGGCTCTAAAATCTAGGCATGCAGATATGCTTCAAGGTTCTTTTATCAAGAAAAATATGAGTTTTAGTTTACGAAGAATATTTCTACTTAACTAGGTAAACACACTTTATCACGCGTTATCATGACTTTAGGTTCAGGCACGAACTTCACTAAAGCGGAGACGAGCAGAGCTGGTGGATATGTGCAGGATTCGACCAATCACAAGAAAATCGAGAGACGTGATGTTGACTTCCACATTGCTCGCAGAACGGATGGCCGATGGGGCCGAAAAGGTCTGGAGTGGCGACCACGAACCGGAAGACGTTGCGTTGGAACGCCTCCCACTAGGACCTATGTGGACCGATGACCTGGAGATGGTTGCAGGGATCCGCTGGACCGGTCAATGTGGGGACACCTGGGGGAGGCCTATGTCCAGCAGTGGACGTCTTTTGGCTGGAATTATGATGATGTTGACTTTAATCAATGTGTGTGTGTGATTGGTGTTTTTCCACACGTCTTTTCTCCTCAGTCAAAGTGACCAGACATCGACTACCTTTTGCACAAATATTCTAATTCATAAAAAGAGAGTTCAAGGAGTTTTTTGTCTGTTCTTCTCTCCAGAGATTTACGCTTTGGAGACTGCAGACAATTTTATTTGACACTTGATGAATTTATGTGAGTTTAACGGATCCAACAAAATAACAAAAGTCATCCAAGGAGCGAGTCGGACTCGCACACAAAGAGTTCAATGGCATACCTAGGTCAATTTACACTCAATAGCAAAACTTAAATTGATTTTTTTCATAGTATGTTAATGAAAAGCAAAGTTACTACTGATGTATTATCGAAAAATTCCATACGTGAAAAACATCAAATCTTATCCAAACTGAAAGTTCATTATTTACACAATTTTTTACATGACAATTTTTAATATATCACCATATAATTTCGTCCTGTCAGTTTGTCCGTCCTTATGTCGTGACAAGTCGTGTAAGGGAATTTATAAGGGTTCCACATTTTACCATTAGACAACGAAACCCTAAAACGCTCCACGTTTTCGAGTACCATACAATTTCGTCCTCGTCTAGGAACAAAAGAGTCACATTCGTCTGGCATTTTCCACGTAAACTCGATTATTTGTTATCTCCTGATGTTTGAATGACGTTACAACAATAAACCTCCTTTGATGTTCGTAATACATTTATTTAACGTTACGTTTACGAGGGACAGCGAGTGACGAGTTGTTCATTGTTCGATCGACTCTGATGTGTCTTTGTCTTGTATTCGCATTCGATTCGCGGAATTGAAATCTGCGAAACATTGCCTGTTCAATATTGAAATATGTGCAGCTTTACTTGTTCGATTCAAATATGTTTTCAGAAGTTTTGTGTGTATATTGATAGCTTTAGAAGTAATACGATTATTTTGATCAAAGTCGTCTCTTCTCTGTTTCCGAGGTCTTTTTTGGCAGTAAGAGCAATTTCCTGGCTATAATTAGTAATTTATGAATATCTAATTTTGTTTGCCATCTAATAATGTGCACCATAAACATAACATCACGCCTGTAATTCCTGAAGGATAAGGTAGAGATGTATCCTTTCTAATTGTAGTGTTTGTAGATTATATAGTTCTGTCGTCTCACACGCCGCGCGCTATAGTATGGTGGGGGAGCGGGGCATACAACCCGCCCCTCACTCACTCTGTTTGTAACCACGAAGCGGGACGGACGCGCGTGCGGCGAGTTGGGCAGTGAGCCGATATAAAGTTAAGTGCACGAACAGTACATTTTGGCGACGAGTATTGTAAGTACTGTGTTTTTTTTTCTGATTGAAAAAATGCGAAATTGTCGGCGTTTATTTTTTTGGTAAGGAAAGGTTAGAAGGAAAGCTCAATATTGGTGTGCAAGTTTATAATAATTTAACGTGGGTTATTTACTGCAACAAAACTTTGCTTTGTCGTTGTGGATAGTTGACTTTTGCGGGAGGAAGGACATGAGTTATATACTTATAATATACGTTGATGATAATGCTTAGCTTGATCATTTTGTTTATGTAAAGATGGGTGGTATCATATAGTTTTAAACATTTTTATTTTATCATGTGATAAGATCATGTTAAAACGTAAAAGGAAGTTGTTACGTAACTATGCAAACAATACCCTCTAACGTCTATATTATGTAGCACATATAAGCATTAATCGAATTTCATTATAACAAATATAGTGCTAAATGGAAACAAACACCAACAAAATGGTAGTTGTGTATAATGCAGGTATACCAATAATAAACATACAGTTAATTAGGATATTATAAATCTGTAGTTATTCTACCTACCCTCTATTCTATCGGGTTCGAGCCCCGATTTAATCGGCTGATTTCTGGTTATCATAACAATTAGTATTTATTATTTGAAATATGTTTTTATCGTAATTAGTTAAATACAGAGTATCTGTTGCTTAAAACTTGAAAAGATGATTGTTTTATTGTAGAACAAAACGGTTGATGCCGTATTGTTTACATATTTTGAGCGATAAGGTGTTGATTAATGGGTTGAATTATCCTATTAAATACGGTTACATTGCGTACATAGGGAAGTTAGTCAGAACGGATGATGCCCGTTCATGACTAGAAGTGTTATGATCAGTAATGATTGAAGCTTTCGTGAAGGTTAGTCAGAACGGATGATGCCCGTTCATGACTAGGAAGAAGTATTATGATGAATTATGTTGGTCAGAACGGATGATGCCGGTTCATGACTAGAAGTATTAGGATGTGATGATGGAAGCTTTCTTAAAAGTTGATTAGAACGGATGTTTCATGACTATATTATTATAATGATTGTAGACTGCTATTAATATGTTGAACGTAGTCGTTACTTCAAAACGGAACTGATTTAGTTACATTGATTGGTACCTAAACATTCGTGTACTAATACAACAAACGTCAGTGACGAATGCTTTGATTATTGGCAGAAACAAATTGGAGTGTTGTTAGATGGTTGTTAGCATTGATATATATATTACTGCGTAGTTGTTAGTAATACTAAGTTATGCATTTTGCACATTATAACGATATTTTGGGTTCAAATTGAAGGCGGCTGTTATTTAATTATGATTGTAAGGAAGTTAGACCATGATTATTATTATACGGTGAGGCTCTTTATGGTTGACAATTATATTTGCGGTCTTGAGTAATCTTGGATACCAGTGATAGACATGATGTTTATCCAAATTAACACTTTTAATCTGTCAATAATCAAAGTTAACATTGTCGTTAGAGGTAGTTGCTTATGCAGACGGTACCTAATGATCTCGTAGGTATAAATTTCGGTCCAAATGGACTGGGATGAAATACAATCAGATCAAGAGGTAGTTTCATTAATTTGGAACGGTACCTAAATGGTCTGGATTCATTAATTTGGAACAGTACCAAAATCAGTCCAAAAGTCCAAATGGATTGGGATGAAATACAATAAAATTAATAGGTAGTTTCATAAATAACAGTCCAAATGGATTGAGATGAAATACAATACCTACCTAAAATTAAAAGGTAGTTTCAGTAATTTGGAACGGTACCTAAATGATCTTGTATAAATAACAGTCCAAATGGATTGGATGAAATACAATAAAATTAAAAGGTAGTTTCATTAATTTGGAAAGTTACCTAAAGAGGTAGTTCCAATAATTTGGAACGGTACCTAAAGAAGTAGTTCCATTAATTTGGAACGATACCTAAAGACTTAGTTCTATTAATTTGGAACGGTACCTAAAGACGAAAGTTACATCGTCAGAGGTAGTTTGTTATCAAACGGTACCTAAATGAGCTTGTATAAATACTGGGATAAAATACAATAAGATCAAGAGTTATTTCGATTAACTCGAAACGGTACCTAAAGAAGGAAATTACCCCTTCCATCCAGGTAGACCACAAGTGTCGCACATACGACCTCAACAGTCGTTGGACTGTGTCGGTGACCTAGTTTCAGTTGGTTTACGTTGGGAAAAAACGTGCACCAGAGTTAGACCTGACGGCTACCAAGTTACCACACTCAGGTGGCCTTAGGGCAATAGAGCTTTACTCTTACTCATGGGTCGGTTAACCCTTCCAGAAATATAATATTCCCGATGCACATGTAGAAACTACTAAGAGGACCTTGTGGCTTAATAATATCTGCCACTCAGGTCGATCTTCAGGTTAAGCCACGCTTGCCTTGATTGGTCTGTGAATGGGTTGATCGCCCATTACATATCGTTTCCTCCGTGCCTCGGAAAGCACGTTAAGCTGTTGGTTCCGACTGCCATTTAGATCTTTGGCAGTCGTTACGGGTGGTCGGTGACCTGAAAGTCTGACAACCGGTCTTACCGGAGGGCACCGTGTTGCCTAGTATTAGCTGTCTTGTGGAGATCAGATAGGCGGTCGTTCTATGTAAAATGCTGGTATTCAGCTGCATCCGGTTGGACTGGAGGCCGACCCCAGCATGGTTGGGAGAAGGCTGGGCAGATGATGACTTGTAGAAACTACTAGTGGTAACAATTATGTATTTACTGTTGCTATCAACAAGCTCGATGAATATTTGCCCTCTAAACAAAGTCGTGTTTATAAGCGTCACTTGTTGAGGCTCATCAAATAATAAAGTGTGGGAATATTTACAAGTTTCTGGTCAGACTTGGACATCTGAGCTTAAAAGTAAATTCATGTGTGCGTTGTGGTGGCAGTCATTCAACTGATACTAAAGTTGTCCAGCCCGAGATAAGAATTGTCTCAAGTGTGGGATTTTTGAATATTTTCAAAACAGTGTAAGACTAAGGCGCTGTGTTGAAATTGAGATGTAACGTCATTCTCAAAGACAATGGTGTCCTTGTTGAAAATCAAGTAATATCTAAAAAAAGGAGGTTTATGGCCTACGTTAGTCTTAATACCTTAACCGTTCTAGGGTCTATTGACTCTAAAAAATTGGTAACAGTTTTTGTAGAGCCAAAGCCAAATTTTATATTGTAAAAATGGGACTAGAAATTTGCTAGGGAAAGACACCGCCAAGTGCCAATGCAGTCTATGGTGTGTTCCCTAAAATTAAAGATGATCTAATTCATATTCTTATAGATAAATTAATTCAACCAGTTGCTCAGCTTTATCGAAGAGTATACCCTAACGGGACAGCGTTAGAGTATAAAATTAATAAAAATAAAAAGACCAAGAGTTTGTTGAGTTTGACACTATATATACCCAGTATAGGCCCATCTGACTGGATCCCTCCATTGGTACCTGTTAAAAAAACAGATTTACCATTATGAAGGTACAAATAGCAAATGTGAAAAGATAACAATGTTCTACTAAATGATGCAAAATGTGCATTAGAGTTCATCAAATTGGTTTCTCGGTCATCAGTTCATCACTTATCTTTGTTTAAGGACAATTTACTGTTGCGCGAAAATAAAATAGGATCATATAATAAGCGAGGTCAAATATTTTAGCAGCTGCTCAGAAGGTCACTCGAGCATAGTAGTCATGGAAATAATAATAATAAATTTATTTTTCTCATTTATACACAATAATCATACAATGTCAAATATCTACATAGAGACTGGTGTCTGTTTTAGGTAGAACCTGTATTACAGATCACCAGGCTAACCCGCCGTCGGACATTTCTCATAAGACATAATAATTATAATTAAATGAACAAAATTAAATGAGTATAAACAATTCAAATAAGTAAATACAAATGAATTAAATTAGAGATAAATTAAATTACAAATAAATCAAATTAGAACATTAATGGCCGGTAAGGACTTCGTAATGTAAAATGTTACCAGTTGATGCCTGGTAGTCCGGAAACGGGTAACGCCTGTAAGGACTTCGTAATGTTAAATGTTACCAGATGATGCCTGGTAGTCCGGGAAACAGGTAACGCCTGTAAGGACTTCGTAATGTAAAATGTTGCCAGTTGATGCCTGGTAGTCCGGAAACAGGTAGCGCCTGTAAGGACTTCGTAATGTAAAATGTTACCAGATGATGCCTGGTAGTCCGAAAACAGGTAGCGCCTGTAAGGACTTCGTAATGTATAATGTTACCAGTTGATGCCTGGTAGTCCGGAAACAGGTAACGCCTGTAAGGACTTCGTAATGTTAAATGTTACTAGATGATGCCTGGTAGTCCGGAAACAGGTAACGCCTGTAAGGACTTCGTAATGTAAAATGTTACCAGTTGATGCCTGGTAGTCCGGAAACAGGTAGCGCCTGTAAGGACTTCGTAATGTAAAATGTTACCAGATGATGCCTGGTAGTCCGGAAAAAGGTAGCGCCTGTAAGGACTTCGTAATGTAAAATGTTGCCAGATGATGCCTGGTAGTCCGGAAACAGGTAACGCCTGTAAGGACTTCGTAATCTAATTTGGTACAGGTGATGCCTGTAAGTACATGATGCGATGCGACGTAGTTATGTCAGTGTTTGATACATGGAGGTTTTATATGGGTGATGCCCGTAATTTGAAGTTTTGTGTACGGATAACTCCCGTTTACTGAAGTTTAAAGAAAATTGAAACAATATTGTTAGTCTAATATGGACTATGGTTTAAATGTATACTGTATGAAATAAATAATGAATGTGTCAGGTTGTTAAAAGGATGATGCCCATTTGGTGACCTAAATTAGCCACTCTTTATTTGTTTCATTGTCCACAAATTAAAATATGATGTCAAGCCTTACCTTAGAACAATTTGAGTGCGATGGTGAAGCAGGATCTGTTGGAGGATTAGAACGGAAGCGAAGTGTTATAAGGTTAAATGTTAATAACAAAAGATTAATTGGGAAGTGAAGGAAGTATTAAATTAGTTAGTTATTTCAAAGTGTTTGTTAAAACCAGAATATTGGAAAGATTATTGATGCTATTAATGTTATGCTGAATCGTAACCTTTAGTTGATTATGATATTTGAAAAGTCAATGGAAAAGGAATAAAGAAAAAATAATAAGGAATATACGCCAATTGGCGAAAAGTGGCGGACATTGATCAAAATAGTTTTAAACTAAAGAGTACATTACCTTTGTGATGCCAATTAAAATGTAGAAGGTTGTTATGATGCTCTAATAAAGATGCTACTAAATATAATAAAAGTTATTATTGTATCTAAAACTTTCATTAAAATAAGGAAGAGATGTAGTGTTTGTAGATTATATAGTTCTGTCGTCTCACACGCCGCGCGCTATAGTATGGTGGGGGAGCGGGGCATACAACCCGCCCCTCACTCACTCTGTTTGTAACCACGAAGCGGGACGGACGCGCGTGCGGCGAGTTGGGCAGTGAGCCGATATAAAGTTAAGTGCACGAACAGTACACTAATACAGTGAAACCAGGTTAAGTGAGACCTCAAGGGACCTGAAAATTTGTCTCACTTATAGAGGTATTCCACTTACCCTGTGTCTCAGATATCGAAATCTGTCTCATGGGACCTCAGCATGAGTTCCAGTTATAGGGGTTTATCACTTATCCAGGTCCCAGTTAACCAAGTTTCACTGTATTACTCCCACATATCGCCAGTTCTGTTTAAGTCCCTTGTAATGAGCCTATTGCCATCAACTGATTATAAATCCAGGCTCCGAATGGGTGTTATTAGTTAACCACGAGTTCTTCCTATCACTGAGTAACTCAAACTCAAATATTTTATTTAAATTAAGCCATTACAGGCACTTTTGAATGTCAGAAGGACGGAAGAAGAACGAAACTACGAGTGCAATACGTCATTCCGAAAGTCACCACGCCGAACCACACGCCACCGAAATGCCCGCAACAACGAACACTGCGAGCACGAAAGCACGCAGCGACGCAAACCGCAACAACGAATGCTCGAGACCCCGAAATACGGAACAACGAATGCACGCCGCAACGTGCAACCGCCGCCCCGCGACCCGGAGCCCCGCACACCCGCCGCCACGGCACACGCCGCTGTTGGTGTTAGACACAGGATTCTTTACCCGGCCTGGAAATTGTACTCAGGACCTCTCCACGCTCACCAAGACCAACCTAACGATAGGAAGACACTTTCACGGAATAATTTAATTACAATGTTGATGAGACACCGGAACAAATCGTTGTTTACGGAAACGACCGAATGTATCGTCTTCTTGTCTCAAATGATAATAGGTATATACCTAATGATGTGAGACGCCGTTTGAGTAAGACTGACGCAGGATGAGTCAATCCTAAGAGCTTTTGGGTAACCTGCCAACTGTTTAATTGATTTAGACGTATATTGTCGTACATGCAGTTACGAGTAATTCGAATTGAATCATCGCAGGTAGATTGATTTGTAAGAGAAGACAAGTTGTGAAGGACATACGTGAGGAAAATTGCATTAAATAACATAACACACATCAACATCACGCCTGCAATCCCCGAAGGGTTAGGCAGATCCTGTGAGGGCTGCTGGTTGTTCGAAACCGATACCGCGGCCTCGGACACAAAGGGCTAAGAAGGAACATGGGTGGTTTTTAGTCAGGAGAAGTCTGACACTCCCTACCGCTCCGCCCAGAGGGGGAGGAGTCATTTCATGATTTCCATCCCTCCAAAAAAATAAAGGGGACTTCCTTTCTATACAAGTTCTTAACCCAAATCACAAAGATACTTCCGTTCTTGTATCACGTCTCTTAGGTCAACGAAGGAAGTTGGAGGCGGCTACACGCTAAGGGCACTCCCTGCGATACGTGAGCCTCGAATAGTAAGAAACAGCCTGGATCGGAACAATCAACGCAAACCAAACCGTCACTGGAACTTATAAGGAAACGCTACCACCATTGCTATTATACAGTACTAGCGACCCGCCCCGGCTTCGCACGGGTGCAAATGGATGTTATTATACATATATAAACCTTCCTCTTGAATCACTCTATCTATTAAAAAAACCGCATCAAAATCCGTTGCGTAGTTTTAAAGATTTAAGCATACAAAGGGACATAGGGACAGAGGAAGCGACTTTGTTTTAGACCATGTAGTGATACAAAGATCTATAGATCTGTATACATCCATCTCCGTCGGATGTGGGCGGCGCAGGCGGCGGGGAACGATCGGCATTAGGGTTACCATTTCGATTGAAAAGTCCGGACATTTAACTTTATATTTTTTTTCTTTTTAGGAATAGAATATCCATTCATCTTCTCAATAAAATCATCTCAATAAGGTTATAATAATATTGAAGAATCCTTGTAACATTTTTGCAAAAATTCCTTGTACGTAACCGTGGTTTCGTACAAAGACAAATAATATGTCCTCCATCGAAACCAGTTACGTATAAGGACAAATCATTCCTTCATCGAAACCAGTTACGAAACTACGGTTTCGTACACGGCCGAAGCCGTACATTCTACCATATTGGCGAGGAAGTCGTTTAATATGTTTATCTACACTAACTACACTAATATTCTAAAGAGGAAAGATTTGTATGTTTGTGTGTATGTTTGTAATAAATAAACTCAAAATTTCCTGCGCCGATTTTAAAAATTCTTTCACCATTAGAAACATTCATACTGAGTAACATAATTTTTATCCCTGTATTTTAACAGGAACGGGTACAACGCGGGTGAAACCGCGGGACTTCCGCTAGTATACTAATAGATCCCGTTCCGTTGATAAGTCTGGAGAAATGACAATATTAGACCCAGGGCCATAAAGCCGGATTTGTCTGGACATTAAAATGTTACGAGAAATCATTTGGTTTTGATTCCGTTATAGATACAGGCTTGAATGCAAGATGCAGCGCTGCCCAGCTCCCAATAATTTGCACATACAGTTAGACCAAAATATGCACATACAGTTAGACCAAAATATGCACATGCAACTTGTGAAAACTGGCATGTAACTCTCGGCCCAATTTGTGGCTCTTTAGTCAACTGAAATGAGTGGGACCACCCATTCATTTGGGACTATGCGATGAGTTTAGTAATTCACCATTTTTAGGTTTCCGTACCCAAAGGGTAATAACGGGACCCTATTACTAAGACTTCGCTGTCTGTCCGTCCGTCTGTCTGTCACCAGGCTGTTCTCGCACTTGGCCAGTTTTTTTATTTTGTCGATTGGACCGGCTAAGGCCCATAGCAGGACGTTCGAAAACATCCAGGCAATCCCGGACGGCTGGTAGCCCTAGTCGCAAAGCAACCGCCACCTTTGATCCTCCCACTGATAAGAGAACGCGACAGGTGTCCGCTCGGATGATAACGCTTCATTGCACACCGCTTGTTTCGCTTTCATGGGTTTATGTTAATGATGCTGCTTTAGGACGATGAAACGTGTTGAAAGGAATATTTATAATCGAACAATAAATAATACATCTATGAATAAAATAATTGAAAAAAAATACTGGACGTATTCACCGATGACCACGGTTATAGTCCAAGATCCCAGGGCCGCCAGACGTCACGTACCTATTTTCTGACGAAGGAAATGTGGGCGATTGAGTAGTGTTAGTATGAACTAAGAACACACTACTACCAGCTAGCTTGCTTGGACGGCCAATTTTTAGGTATCAGGTCGTCAAGGTACACAAAAAAATTACTTACTTCACATATTTTGTACAAGCTGATTTTTACGTATATTTTAGGCAATATCCTTAAAAATAAGTCGCAAATACTCCCAGACACTTTCCGTCGGCCGTATTGCTTAACAGACGCTTTAAAGAATACTAAACGCCTTATTATTTAATACTTAAAGCTAATTGATCGGGATATTGCCATGCTATATTGGGCAGGCGCTCCAAAATGCATCCGAGCGTTGAAAGCAACGTTTTCAACAAAATTCTGAAGACACAGGCAATGGACAGATCCTGTTGAATGCCCACCGAATGAGTCCAATGGAGGTCTGTATGTCAGCCACACGAGCGATGCCATGCGATCTCAGGTAAACAGCCACAATAACCAAAAACAGGAACTCTAAAGCGTCTATTAAGCAAAACGGCCGCTAGGAAGTGTCTGCGAGTATTGGCAACTTATTTTTAAGATTATTGCCAACAATATACGTAAAAATCAGCTTGTAGAAAATACGTGAAGTAAGTAATTGTTTTGTGTACCTTTATGACCTGATACCTGAAAATTGGCCGTCCAAGCAAGCTAGCTGGTAGTAGTGTGTTCTTAGTTCATACTAACACTACTCAATCGCTCACATTTCCTTCGTCAGAAAATACGTGACGTCTGGCGGCCCTGGGATCTTGGACTATTAAGGTAGACGTGTTTTCGGAGGGGACCAAGAAAAGGGGGGACTCAGAATTCGAAGTGCTATGATCATCGCAGGGTGGTTGATAGCAACTGAATGAGAGTTGCTGTGAAACGAGATGAGTGACGTTATTGAGGAGATCCATGTCTAGTACTGTACTGCAGTAGGCTGCAGATTTAATAGTCCGATCTTGAATTGAAAATCAAATAGTAAATTTAATTAGCTGAGTAAACCGACATGATGATTTGAGACCCATCTTCCTGGATAACGATACTTATCACGGGGACCCGGACGCCCTAGAAAGACATACACTGAACCTATTGGTGCCGTTCTTCAGAAAGGACAGGTGCGTAGTACTCGTAACCGGCGTGCGTGTATGACCAGATGTATGAAATGTGGACGAGGCAAAAGGAGTATGTAAGGATCGTAGCAAGTGGCGTTCTGTGGTTTCTGCCTACCCCCATGGGAAAAGGGCGTGAGTTTGTGTATGTATGTATGATACTTATCACGCTTGTGAAATTTTGCTTTCCAGTTTATTCGATCCTCTCCTCTATGTTTTAAGTATAACATGAATGATGAAACTTATAGAATTACAGTTTTCTTTCCCTAGTAACTTATTCACCTACATCACAGACTACAACATCATTTCCCCCCCGGCATATATAGGAAATGAAAAACCATTTACAAACACCGCGGTCAAACATCGGAATTCTCATTTTTTTCGTGCCCATAAAAAACCGTGATTGAAAAACGCTATATATTGCGTTCTGACTAACTTTACTATCAGGTCGCGTGGATCGAGGATCGAATGACTTTTGAAAAATGTAAAATAGTCATTAAATATGTTTTTAGTCACGCTTGCTGAAGGAAAATTGGTAAATCGTGTTTGGGGACTTATTAAAAGTAAATTAATGAGGTTATGTGGTTATCGTGTTTTGTTAAGAGACCCGTTAATGAGTGTATGATATCTTAACTTATATTAAATTGTAATCGTTTGTGCGTTGAAGTTCTTTCTATCTAATATAATATGTTTTTATGACTTACAAGATCGTTTTCACTTACACTAAGCGACATCTAGATGTATGCTTAAATATAACTGCAATGTTCGATTTTTAACGAACAGCGAAAGTCGCAACAGTGTTTTTAACTGTTACATCACTTAAAAACTTAAAATGATTTTTAAATTATAATCGTTTGCGTCAAAGAAAATGATAGATCGCAGTAGATGATTTAAAGTGGCAAAATTTTTAAATTTTATTTGCTTTTTGAATTTTCAATACACTTTATTCAAACCACAATTCCTTCATACTTCTTATCTCAAACCTTATATATACCTGCCAATAGTGCCAATACAGAAAACCACAGCCTACAAAATATAGCTCCAATAAATCCACCACAGATAGCCAGCGTCACCACAAACGAAAG
Organism: Diarsia mendica; assembly: GCA_949316265.1. Classification (NCBI taxonomy): domain Eukaryota; kingdom Metazoa; phylum Arthropoda; class Insecta; order Lepidoptera; family Noctuidae; genus Diarsia; species Diarsia mendica. Next base: position 3,166,968 of record OX438904.1, read on the forward strand.
ATAAGGGTGTTATAACGTATAACGGGTTCTTTCGGTAACTTTATGGGTGATTCGGGGGGCGTAATGTATGGTGGCTAACAGCCTTAGATTAGGGGCGAAGGGTGATACACTGGGGTTGTTTATTTATCTTTGTACTCTGTGGTGTTTTTTCTATAAACATTCGACATTACGTGAACGGGAAATGATAAGTGATTAGTTGATTACTTTCATTTTATTTAACGGGTTTTCTGATGACGAGTTTGTCCAAAAAGGTTCTTTTTATTAATTTGTTCATTTGAAATGTGAAAGTTTCCGAGACGTTAGACGTTTTTAATCTTTCGAAAAGAAAAGTCGACACTATCAAATAAAGAAGAAGAAAATTGTTTTAGATTTCAGGATTACGTGAAATCCTCAGTAGCAGAAATACAGGAGCCTAGCCTTTTCCCAATTAAGTTGGGGACGGCTTCCAGTCTAACCGGATGCAGCTGAATACCAGTATTTTATATGGAGCGACTGCCTATCTGACCTCCACAACCCAGTTAATACTAGGTAATAAGATACTCTTTTTGGTAAGACTGGGTGTCAGAATTTCAAGTCACTGACTACCTGTAACGACTGCCAAAGATCTACATATGGCAGCCGGGACCAACAGCTTAACGTGCTTTCCGAGGCACGGAGGAAACTCGGTATGACGAAGGTCAAAACCTATAATTACAACTAGAACAGTTACTAATACCTACCTAAATTTAGGTTCGTGTTTAAATTTTGTAAACACTTGCAATTTTGTGCAAAATTGTTACTTTTGGCTCTTTGCCAGGGCATAAAGTGCACGGTGTAACGGTAATATCAATAATATTGCTAATAAAATGGCGGCAATGGAAATAGATGCCGTTATATCGAGTCTCAAAACGGTGAAGGAAACCGGTATGTCTTAGAACCAAAATTCGATGATATGTGACATCTACCAATCCGCTCTGGGCCCGCGTGGTGGGTTATAGCCCATTCCTCCCCTAGAAAGGAGGCCTGGGGCCCTACTATGACGTCTTAAAACAGTCCTAACTTATTCTTAATCCAGTGTGGAGGAGAGATGGCGCTAGACACCCTGTATAGTTCTGTCACGTTTCCACACTGGAATAACATTAAGTTAGGACTGTTTTAAGACGTCATAGTAGGGGGCCAGAGTCCCTACAGCGGGAACATTATAGACTGATGCTGATGATGATGAACTTGACCTTGATGCGCGTAGTACCGAGTTACCGATGCCAAAATTCCGTGAACTCATAAGAACTTTTGTGTATGGTATTTTTCTTCTTTTTAACCGACTTCCCAAAAAGGAGGAGGTTCTCAATTCGATCGGTATGTTTTTTTTTTTTTTTTTTTCTATGTATGTACACCGATTACGCTGCGATTTATGATCCGATTAACGTGATTCTTTTTTATTTTGATGCGGAATAGTTGCCATTTGGTCCCATAAAAATTTAGCATGGTTTGGCCCAGTACTTTTTTTTTTGGACCACTACTTTGACAAAAACGCTGGCAACACTTGCGCTGTTTACTTCACCAGCGTATTTAAAGAACGTAAATAAATAATATAACAACTAAATTACTATAAATAGTGGTGCAATATACTTTATCTATTCTGATTGACAAGTGATATTGATTGTGACTATTTATTTAAAGTGTGATAAACATTATGACAAATTTTCTCAGAAATATCTAAATCTGTGCAAAAAACGATTTATAATCAAGAATTCAGTGCCCTTAATAACATTTACAACGTCCTGCATCAAAAGTACAGTGTAATAACGAGATCCCACAGAGTTTACATCAAGGTTAGTGAATTACTTTGAAGAAATCAAAACAAACAATACCGTTTCGAAAAAATATTCAAAGTATGACCTTTGGACTCTGCTTTTTGTACGACAACTAGTGCCAGCAACACTACGAGCGGTGAATAGACTAACTACAAATACTTCTACTCGCCGCCAGAAGGCGTGAGTAGTGATACCAGTGCAAAAATTTAAATAGTATTTGGTGGAAAATTATTATTTTTGAAAACTATAAATTAAAGTAAACATGGATGAAAACATAACATACCGTAATAATAACCTATTCAGAACAAGCTCTTTGCCCGATATTACTGCAGATAATTCGGATCTTTTTGATCAGACCATGGCGAGTTTACCGAATACGTCACTAAACAGGAGTCAAACAGTATTAGATCTTCAAGAAAAAGTTAAGCAATTGTCTAGTGAACTACAAAGCGCCCATCTAGAAATTGAAAAGTTAAATTCAGAAAATTTCAGACTGAAAACTGACGTCCAAAAATATCTTAATACGATTAGTGTGTACAAGAAAATAAATGATATTGACATAAATAATTTGACACCGTGCTCGGATCGTAAACGAAAATCAAATCAAAACAAAGTAACGCCTATAAGAAAAAAAAAGGAAACAATCACATCAATGCAAAATGAAAAATGTGAGGAATCAACGGAGTTCATTAGGACCCCTGTCACAAAAATCACCAAACGTCCAAATAGATTGGAATGTAACTCCACACCAAGCTCTGAATTGAACTCAGCGCCTATCAACAATGTCAATCGGGCTGACCAACCAGCTAAAAATTCAGACCAAAATACTTCAACAAATATGTTAGACTGTAGACCAAAAACAAACATAGAATTGAACCATACTGCGACAAAACCGGAAGTACGCAAAAAGAAAGTTATTGTCATAGCTGATCAACAGGGGCGCTATATACAGAGAATCCTTCAAAAGCTTATTGGCGAAGATTTCTTAGTAAGATGTTTCTGGAAACCGGGAGCATGCCTGCGGGAAATCTTGATGACGGAAAAATCAGAAATAAATTTGTTAAATAAAGATGACTACGTAATTGTCTTGGGAGGTGTAAATGATACCAACCCAATGCTGACTCAATTATGCCTTAGTAACTTTTTAAACAATACAAGACATACTAATGTTATGGTCTCTGAAGTGCTTTTTAACACCTATTTAAATGAAAAATGTTTAAATTATAAACTGAGATTTATATGTTCTCACTACAATCATTCAACTTACGTAGATATGAATTACTCAGCATATGTGCCAAAGTATCGCTTTTTATCATTACATATATCGCAATTGATTCTGAAAGAAATACTAAGAAACGTTTATAAACGAAACTATGACAAATATATGAAGGAAAAGCTTTACCCTGACGTTGCAACTACTAATTAAAACGACAAATGTACTCAGACAGAACTCAATTATGCCGATAATGAAAATTCTCCCTCAAATAATGACTTTTTTCGTGTATAAACACATAAACATACTACATCAAAACATAAACGGTTTAATCAGTAAATTAGATGAGTTAACAGTACATTTACACGCGCTAGGTAAAAATAATAATCACAACCCGGTCGACATTCTATGTATAACTGAGCATAACATGACAATTGAAGACAGTAAACTACTTAAACTACCAAACTTTGTATTAGGAGACAGTTTCACACGAAATAAAAGACATGGGGGGTCCTGCATATTATTAAAATCAAGCCATAAATTCAAAAGTATAGCTGAAGCCAAAACTTTCAGTATCAAAGATATTTTTGAATGTAGTGGTATTGAATTAATAGACCATAAAATTATAATATTATGTGTTTATAGACCACCTAAGAACAAAAAAGACTGCATGGACTTATTTTTTACTGCATTAACAAATTTACTGAACAAGATTTGCTACTCAAATAAAAAAGTTATAATTTGTGGTGATTTTAATATTAATAGATTAGAATGTAATAATGTATCGCATCAATTTGAACAATTACTAGCAAGTTTCAACTTAAAATTAACTATAAATCAACCGACCAGATTAAGCAGCATGACTTGTATTGACAATATAGCCCATAATATAAGAGGGGCTAAATCTAGTGTTCTGGAACTTTCGCTTTCTGATCACACTGCACAAGTGTTACGGTGCCCAGTAAAGAAAAGTTACCTTATTACACACTGGTTTAAAATGAAACGAGACTATTGTGAGAATAATATTATAAAGTTTGCAAATTGTATTAAAAGTCTTAGTTTTACGGAATGTTTCATAGAAAACAACCCTGAAAAGGCTTATAATACCTTCCATGATTTGTTTAAGCTATTTTACGACTTGTGCTTTCCTACCATTAGAATTAAAATACCTATTTCTAAGAGACCTGTATGGTTAAGTAAAGGTATTAGGTCGTGCTCTAAACGGAAACGTCAACTACTGTGGAAGTACCGTTTAAATTCAAATCCTAAGGATAAAATGTACTTTAAAGAATATTCGAAAAGACTAAGGACAATTATTAAAAAAACCCAAAAATCACAAAATAACTACTTTATAAGCTCATCTACTAATAAAAGCAAAGCGACATGGAAAATTATAAACAACTACAAAACAGTAACACCAAAGGAGAATATTAGCCAAATAAAAGTAGCTAATAAGTTAGTAACAACGCCGAAAGAAATAGCTCAAGCATTTAATAATTACTTTATTGACGAGATTAAGCCGACACCAAAGGAGAATAACTCTTTTGTAAACACACTGACATATAATAAATATAACTCAATATTTTTAAGACCGACAAATCCACAAGACATTGACCAGATAATCAAAATGCTCAATAACACAAACAGTACAGGTTATGATAACATAAATACAAAGATAATTAAAAGGGTATCTCATCTTATCGCGCCCGTACTTAGCCATATTATAAATCTTTGCCTAGAACAGGGAGTGTTTCCTTCAAAGCTAAAACTTACAATTATAAATCCCTTATTTAAAAAAGAAAACAAAGAGGAGATGAAATATTACAGACCAATCGCCTTAATACCAGTCTTTGCCAAAATCTTTGAGAGAGTTATCTATAATAACTTGTATAGATACTTCGAATCTAACAACATATTTCATAACGAACAATTTGGTTTTAGAAAAGGTAGATCTACAGGTGATGCATTATTTAATTTTCTAAAGACAGTAATGACAGGGCTGGATAACAAACAACACTTAACCGCGATTTTCATGGATATGTCCAGGGCTTTTGATCATGTTGATCATCAGATACTTATGACTAAGCTTGAAAAATACGGAATAAGAGGCAATGCACTAAATCTTATAAGATCATACCTCACAAATAGATTTCAAATGACACAAATAACACGGTTATCAAAGAATACAAGGTTTGAGCAGACTTTTACATCAGATCCGAAAATTGTTCAGTATGGAGTGCCCCAAGGAAGCATCCTTGGACCTCTTTTGTTTATAATTTATATAAATGATCTCCCAAAGGTTATAAACCAACAAATGATATTATTTGCGGACGATAGCACGGCAATTTTTACTGACATTGACAAAAATGAATATGAGACAAATATTAATAAATCATTAGATGCTATTATAAATTGGTTAACTCGAAATAATCTTAAAATTAATCTTGATAAAACAAATTGCATGACATTTACAAATAAAAACACAAAACCAAAAAAACTTCACATAAGTTACAAAGGTGAAACAATAAATGAAGTCGATGTAGCAAAATTCTTGGGTATGTACATTGACCGTGGTCTGAACTGGAAACACCATATTGATCACGTTTGCAAAAAAATTAACCAATATTCATACGCCCTGTACATGCTAAGGAAAGTGGTGAATGAGAGTACACTATTAAACGTATACCATGCGTATGTGGGCTCCACTCTAAGGTATGGCCTTCTGTTCTGGGGAAACTCCCCTGACAAAGAATATGCCTTTAGAGCCCAAAAAAAATGTTTGAGAAGCATAACTGGACTCAAACAGACAGACTCATGCCTAGAAGTGTTTCGGAGGTTAAAAATTTTAACTCTGCCTTCATTATATATTTATGAAGCGGCTGTAATGATAAGAGGCGATATTAGTAAATATGAAACACTTAGAAGTGCACGACACAAAAATGAGCTATCGGGTATTAGATGTAGAACTGTTAAATTTAAGTCTAGTATATTTGGAATAGGAGTAAAAATTTATAACAAATTACCAAACTATGTCAAAAGTACTTCAGGGATAAATAGTTTTAAACACAAGCTAAAGGAATTTTTGTTAAACAAAGCGTACTACTCTTTAAACGAGTTTTTTAATGACAAAAATTTGGGTTAGTTCTATTTGTTTTTTTTTCCGTTTTTATAATGACTATTGAATGTAATGTTATTATGTTTTTTTTTATTTTATGCATAATTTGACATTTTATTATTAATGTATAACTTGAATAATGAATGTAATGTAATAATTATGACTTTTTTATTTTATGTAGTTTAATTTGACATGTGTAGGTAATTTTTAATGTATAATTTGAATAATTTCTAAATTGACTAATATATAATAACTTTCGATAATGTATAACTTGACTAATTCAAATTATTTTTTTCAGTAATTTAATGGTACAATTTTATATTAATGTAAAGAATGAGTAAATTGAATGTAATAATGTTTTTATTGAAGTGAACTATACAACAAAGCTTCATAAATATTGTACACCTTATAGGTATGTTACATTGTTACTAAAAATATAAATATAACATCTCTATCGACATGTAACAAACAATAAATAATTTGAATTTGAATTTGAATACTTTTCTTTTGATGACCATTTTTTTATAATTTATGAACATTTTTCGTTCGTTTTTTTTATGTGTGGTCGCGAATAACTTCGTCGTTTATGAACCAATTTTGATGATTCTTTTCTTATTGGAACGGAGATATTTCAAGAGTGGTACCATGATATGGAAACCAGATCCTGGTGATGGAATCCCAGAGAAATCGAGGGCAACCCTCAAACATAGTCACGTATTACGTGTTTCGTGCTTTTTCTGACGCTATACAAGCATAGGTTTCATAGTAAATATTTCTATGATACACAACTAAACATGAAAAAATAAAAAAACTTTTTTCAAAAAAAACAACCGACTTCAAAAACACCAAAAAGTGAAAAATAAACTTCATAAGAAAAATCATCTTCTGAAGTCGGTGGCAAAAAAGCCAAATCAAACAATACAAACAAATGTCACCGACTTCAGAAGATGATTTTTCTTTTGAAGTTTATTTTTCACTTTTTGGTGTTTTTGAAGTCGGTTGTTTTTTTTTTCATGTCAATGGTTTATATTTATACCCGTTTATCAGGTTCACGTTTGTTTGTTCCTTGTTTGTTGTACTAACGTGTGGGCCGACTTTGATGAATCTTACGTTCATCGATTTATTTATCTTGTGACTGTGATGTCGTCACTAATGACGACAGTCTTAAGATCTCACGATGTTTTTCATCACCGTTTTTATAGCAGTGGTGATGAACAAATTACACAAAGTAATGCGCTTGCCTGGGTTCGAACCCACGACTTACTGTTCGTAAATCGGGGCCGCGACCTCTGGGCCACCACTGCTCTCTAGGTTAAGTTGATAGACGATAATATATAATTAGGTATTTATAATTTTAATATTTTCTTAGTCTGCAGTTAATTAACGTCAAAATCCAACGTTCCCATCAAATAACGTTAGAAAATCACTTAGCATCGAAACGAACCTCTTTTAACCGAGCAAAAGGCAACATATTAAGTACTCAATACTCAATAACTTCAATAAGTCCTCAAAAGCCCTCTTCCTCTCTCCTACTATTGCAGTGCCCGACAGGGTCCACAATGATCATAACTTTGTAAAACCTACCATCTAAGTAAACTTGTGGAAGCAATAAATGTATTGAGTATTGAGTAAGTCGCAAAGGTCCCATTTTCCTCGACTCCAATGCATTAACCGTTCGAGGAATTTAGTTTCCTTCGTATGAATTTTCAGTGCGACCACTTGACGTCTAGACGTCTACGTCGACGTGGAGCGACGTCGACGTGGTATGACGTCAGAGTAATACCACTAGTGTTGGTGACAGTTTGTAATGGCTATGTGCTCAGTTTGTAGTTGGAAGGCGTATGTTTGTGATACATGCACTTTGGTTTATTAAAGATTGTAGATGATTGAATAAGTTTCTTGTTGTAAGCAAGTAGATGCAAAAAAATATGATGTTGGTTACTTACTAGTATTACACTACACATTTTTTACCAAAGCAAAAAAAATAACGTATTTAATTTTCCATCTGACCTACGTTTTTTTTTGGTCGTTGGGGTTTGGCTAACTTTGTATGGGCTAGTGGCGTCATTTTTTTTTTGAGCGGTCACTTTTAATTTTCATGTTATTTTGTTGTGCTGTGTCAAATACACATACATGTTAAATTATTTTTGTCCTAAGTCATTTCTAAACTGAGATATTTGAGTTTGAATATTATAAAAATGTCTTCTTCAATTACTGTTCTGCGTAAAGAAATCTTAGTTATGTGTTTAGAAGGTTGATATTAGAGCTGGCAAAAAGTGCTATTGGGTTTTTCATTAGAAATTTCCCAGTAGTAGCCCGGAGTTTGGAAGTTGGCGGTATAATACCCCCGTGCCTCGGTGCGCACGTGTCGCCGTTGGTCCTGCGCCTGATCTCTCTCCGGTCGTGTCGGATTGCCGTCCCATCGGACTATGAGAGAAAAGGAACAGAGAGTGCACCTGTGCCTGCGCACACACTTGTGCACTATAATATCTCCTGCGCAGTTGGCTAATCTCTGCTAAGATTGGCCGCCGTGGCCAAAAACGGTCAGGAGGACTATTATTATTATTAGAGCTGGCTTAATAATAACTGCTACTTGGGTCGATCTTTAGGTTAGGCCACGCTTGCCTAGGTGGGTCTGTGGATGGGTGGGTGTGGATTATATACCGAGTTTCCGTGCCTTGGAAAGCACGTTAAGCTGTTGGTCCCGGCTGCCATATATAGATCTTTTGCAGTCGTTACTGGTTGTCAGTGACCTGACTCTGTCTGACAACCAGTCTTACCAAAGGGTATCATATTACCCAGTATTAACTGGGACGTGGAGGTCAGATAGGCAGTCGCTCCATGTAAAATACTGATATTCAGCTGCCTCCGGTTAGACTGGAAGCCGACCCCAACATAGTTGGGAAAAGGAATAAATAATACAAGAGCAATATTGCATCCAGCCCTTGTGTAGCAGTTTCTACGAGAATGTACACGTAAATGTCCGTCTAGATGAATGTGTAATACGAGTCCCGCCGACACAATTCAGACTTCGCTGGCTACAAATGCAAAATGCACTGTTAATTACATCCATGGTGTTATACATCCAAATCTTAAACATATAAGAGTCTAAAGAGGTATGCTGGGTCTGTCACAATACACAAACGATCACAATGCCAAGTCTTTATAATGCATCAGCCCATAGATAACAGACATCGAGCCATGCAATCTACGTACGTATTTAATTTATTTTGATTATTTTTTCATCGTTGGCCAGCACTAGGAACTTCAGTCTGCTGTATCGTGGGTGCATTCACAAACATTTAAACTCAAACACACAAATACCCAGACCCGAAACAACTATCTGCAAGTCATACAAATATTTGCCCTGTGTGGGAATCGAACCCGCGACACGTAGCGCAGCAGTCAACTGCTTGAGCCACTGCGCCTACAGTGTGGTCTGAATTCTGAAAAAAATACGACTGGAACCTTAAACAGTGCAATAGACTGTAATAACTTCTTCGATTTTAATGAGCAATTCAAAACCAAATATCTCCGTTCCGATTAGATTTAGAGAAATGCATCCATAATATTTTTGGATCGCTTTAATCTGTTCTTTCAAAATATCCAAGTTTCATTACTGGCCGCGCAACTTCAAAACGACGCCAACTTTGAGGCCTTGTACAGACAAGACTTGCGGAACTTTAGGCAATTTCGGTGCGATGCTATGTTTGTGTGCAGCGATAACACCGACGAACGCACACACGGGCATTTCGAGCGTTGAACTACGGTTGAAAAATTTGATCATTTAGACGATTATTATTTTAGGTGACATAATTTTATTGTAAGTAAGTACACGCGTACGGCTTTGAAAAAAAGTCTGGAATGTGTGTTGTGTATAGGTACAGTATATCAATCAACATAAAAATGGTTCAATTTGGTGTTATATGAATAAAAATCAAAAATTATATCTATTTTAATCACAGATTTTAATATTTGTTGTAAATTGGTTGTGAAAGCAGTCGGTTAAAAAGTAACCGACTTCCTTTTTAGAAGTCGGTTAAAAAGTAACCGACTTCTAAAAAGGAAGTAGGTTCTCTATTCGTATGTTTTTTCTATGTGTGTCCGACTGTCCGCGCATATCTCCGACAAGTGTGGACCGATTTTCAAAATTATTTTTTTTGTTTGAAAAGGTATATTCCCAAGGTGGTCCCATTCTCCCATTGTCAAAGTCAGTTTCTGATGATGGGAACTCTGAGAAATTGAGGGCAACCCTCGAATATCAAAGGCGCACATAACGTTTTCCATACATTTACAGAAGCTGTTCAAGTATTTGCGTCTGATAATCATAATTTCATGTGGCTGCGCTGATGACGGAAGGTGCAACTCCTCAACGGTCAGGACTTGAAAGAAAATTCCTTCAAAATTATACGTACAAACTTATGGATCGATAGTTGTATTCTTTCAGGCTATTAGATTGAACTGATGATAGACGGTAAATCTCATTAACCGACTTAAAAAAAAGGAGGTTCTCAATTCGTCGGCTAGGAAAATTTTAGGTTTCTCCGTCATGGGTGTCGTTTTCAGGGTTTTTGGGGTTGCTGATTACGAAAATGAGGTCAAAATGAAAATCCAAGATCGGTCAGAAATTTTTTTTGGTTTTTCCGTCCAGGGTGTCGTTTTCATGGTTTTTGGGGTCGCTGATTACGAAAATGAGGTCAAAATGAAAATCCAAGATGGCGCTGACGAAATTTTTAGTTTTTCCGTCATGGGTGTCGTTTTCATGGCTATAGGGGTCGCTGATTACGAAAATGAGGTCAAAATGAAAATCCAAGATGGCGGTCATAAAATTTTTTGGTTTTTCCGTCATGGGTGTCGTTTTCATGGTTTTTGGGGTAGCTGATTACGAAAATGAGGTCCAAATGAAAATTCAAGATGGCGGTCAGGAATTTTTTTGTGTTTTCCGTCATTGGTGTCGTTTTCATAGTTTTTGGGGTCGCTGATTACAAAAATGAAGCCAAAATGAAAATCCAAGATGGCGGCCAGGAACATTATTGGTTTTTTCGGTCATGGGTGTCGTATTCATGGTTTTTGGGGTCGCTGATTACGAAAATGAGGTCAAAATGAAAATCCACGATGGCGCTGACGAAATTTTTAGTTTTTCCGTCATGTGTGTCGTTTTCATGGTTTTCGGGGTCACCAACTACGAAAATAAGGTCAAAATGAAAATCCACGATGGCGCTGACGTAAAATAACATGAACAGGAAAAAAATGGAATTATAGGCATTGTCATTCAAATAGTCCGTTAGCCGTTATCACGTTTCCACCGGGCACCACGTGGAGGTGGACTATACCCAGCGTTTTTTTTTTTGGTTGTTTTTTTTCATTGATTTTTATACACAATGTTCAAATCAGATTTTAAGTAGAAGGGAAAAAAATATTTGATTTTTTGTTAGCTTTTGTGTCTTTTTTTATTGTTTTTTTTTCATTGATTTATATACACAATTACCAAATTATTATACGTGATGAAGGAAAAAAAAACATTTGATTTTTTGTTAGGTTTTGTGCTTTCGAGGTCAAGAATCTCGATCACGCCTGAAGGAATGCTGGCTTATTTTGTAAAAAAAAAAGGTCATTGGCAGTATGCAGTATGTAGACTTTGACCCCAGATAGATATGATTATTTCTTTTAAATTTTTATGCATTTTAGTTTTTTACGTTTAATCATTTTGTTTGTTTCGTATTTTTTTTTAAAGTATTTTTTTAATCATATTTGTTGGAATTCAAAATTATGAGCAATGGCCGGTAAGTAATCTGGGAGTGGTCTCTCCTCAAATGATTCAACTAATTCTTTCAATCTTGCTGATGTTTGCCTATATCTTGGCCGACTAGTTGGGTGTGATCCACGAGACAAAATTTGCTCCAGTTTCAGCTCTGTCAGGCTTTGCTGCCGACGAAGTTCATCCAAAAACTTCCATATAGATGGGTGTTAGGGACTCTGAGATCTATTTCACTAGACTCAGCCTAAAGACTGGAGGAATGATCGTAGAATGTCCGTAGTGGACTCATTGATATAATAAAACCCTAGATGCACAGTCTCGAACAAAACAAACAGTCGAAGCAGTCGCCGAAACACTCACCAGTCCAATACACGCACTACTACATGTAGTTATCGTCACTATAAACATTTTTTTTTGGCAAATTCAACCTTACGCAGATTCCTTTTACAATGCAGTTATAAAAAGCAATATAAAAAGTATTTTGTACGACCGTGCAGAGACGCGAGCGACGCGAGACTATTTGAAATGAGTTCATTGTGAACTCATTTTAAGCGGACGGTTTTGAGACGCGGAGTGTGTATCTTGGGTTTTATTATATCAATGAGTGGACTGTATGATTTGTATTTACGTAGACAAGGAGACACCACGAGACCAAACTGTGGCCTCACACAAGAATAAAAACACTGTTTTATATAGAATAGAAAAATAAAGGATTTATTTAACTTACTTAGTACTTATTTACACTTAGAGATGTTACTAGTAGGAGAGATCACTGTCGACTGTAATCGCAGTACAAAACCTTGCGTCTTATATCCTATTACACCTTGACGCAGCTAGCGGCAAGGTTCATGGCGTTTCCCGCGCAAATATCCAATAGAAACGCCAGGATTAAAGTGACCGTTGGGCCAGATTCCTATTGGATAAAATTAAGGCATTCTTATTGGATTAGAATACAGCCTTTTAAATTACCCAATCACAAACATTATTAAATTTTTAATGTGGGACTTTGTCATAGTACGAGTGGAATTTTCCATAACTTGCGTACCTATTCTCGACAGACTTTAAAATACATAGGTTCTTTAAGGCGGGGTTACCCCGATAAACGTCGTCAACAATAGCGTTTTACTCGTACATGGAACGGATTTAAATTTTGAAAAAAATGTATTACATAGTTGACTCTTCGATCATGATATGTCGGGTATGCGATACACGATTACTTACACTTCACTGCATCCAATTAAATCGCAAAGACATGTCCAAATGATGGCTAAATAATCGTTTTACTTGAGTTATATTAGGCTTTGAAAAATGAAACTTATATCATAATAAAGGTCGTAAAAATGTGTATTATGTCGGGTCACATAATGTATAATTTCTTTATCATTTTTCTCCAAGAAGAAAAAACAGTCAAAATTTAGGCATTATATCGCTCGCGCGGCAGGGTGGGGGACGAGGTCGTGCGTACATAAAAACAAAGTAGGGAAACCTCGCCTTAAGTAAAACTTATGTTATACAATTATAGAACTTAAAGAATTGAAGTTAGACTGATTTTAGGGTTCTGTTTACATTACTATTAGCTAACTTTTACTGTTTATTCCTAAGTTAAGTTACATTACACTCGTTAAGCTTTAATTATTGAAGTCTCTTATATACTTATTCTAGGCATTCAATATATAGCTAATCTACTTAATCAAGTTTATTATTGATTAAGATTCTATAAGTTTGGCGTCCGTAACAATGGGTGATGAGCCGTTAGAAGTGACGAGAATCCCCTGTGAAAGCCTTCAACGGAGTTGTTCGTTCGGGGAATTTCCTGAAGAACTGCATCAAAAGTATTCCACAGATCAATAGGAAATCTAGGAGCTCACCTGCCCCGTCTTTCCAACCTTCCGATCCAGTTATCTTCAAAATAATCAATGACTTGTCGGAGGAGGCCAGAATGCACAATATAAAACTGAGATTCGAGCAGTTCGTCAAAAGCGTTGATAACTTGTTCTGATTGAAAATACGCTAAAGCACATAATGGGCGAATATGCAATGCGTAATCAGGGGTGTGTAGTGTTCTCAGTTTTCAATTTTCGTAATCAGCGAATCCGAAAACCATGAAAACGACACCCATGACGGAAAAACCAAAGATTTTCGTCGGCGCCATCTTGATTTTCATTTTGGCTTCATTTTCGTAATCAGTGACCGCAAAAACCATGAAAACGACACCAATGACGGAAAAACCAAAAAAAATCCTAACCGCCATCTTGAATTTTCATTTTGGCTTCATTTTCGTAATCAGCGACCCCGAAAACCATGAAAACGACACCCATGACGGAAAAACCAAAAATTTTCGTCGGCGCCATCTTGATTTTCATTTTGACCTCATTTTCGTAATCAGCGACCCCAATAACCATGAAAACGACACCCATGACGGAAAAACCAAAAATTTTCGTCGGCGCCGTCTTGGATTTTCATTTTGGTCTCATTTTTGTAATCAGCGACCTCAAAAACAATGAAAACGACACCCATGACGGAAAAACCAAAAATTTTACTGGCCGCCATCTTGGATTTTCATTTTGGCTTCATTTTAGTAATCAGCAACCCCGAAAACCATGAAAACGACACCCATGACGGAAAAACCAAAAAATTTCCTGGCCGCCATCTTGAATTTTCATTTTGACCTCATTTTCGTAATCAGCGACCCCAAAAACCATGAAAACGACACCCATGACGGAAAAACCTAAAATTTTCCTAGCCGACGAATTGAGAACCTCCTTTTTTTTAAGTCGGTTAATGAGATTTACCGTCTATCATCAGTTCAACCTAATAGCCTGAAAGAATACAACTATCGATCCATAAGTACGTATAATTTTGAAGGAATTTTCTTTCAAGTCCTGACCGTTGAGGAGTTGCACCTTCCGTCATCAGCGCAGCCACATGAAATTATGATTATCAGACGCAAATACTTGAACAGCTTCTGAAAATGTATGGAAAACGTTAAGTGCGCCTATGATATTCGAGGGTTGCCCTCAATTTCTCAGAGTTCCCATCATCAGAAACTGACTTGGTGACAATGGGACCACCTCGGGAGTATACCCTTCCCAAGACAAAAAGAATTTTGAAAATCAGTCCACAATTGACGGAGATATTCGCAGACATACAAACACGAATAGAGAACCTCCTCTTTTTTGGAGGTCGGTTAAAAATATATATCGAAGTACAATCGACAACAACAATCGATCGTGAAATTCGACTTCGATCTGAAGATGAAAAAATTTTTAGAAATCTTTACAAATTAGCAAAAAAAACATGTTTGATCAAAATTAATAAGTGTATCAAATTGTGGTAATCGGCTTACAATCTAGAAAATATGTTTACGAAAAACACGGGAGCGTTTGTGACACAAAGCGATACGTCCGCCCTTTGGCAGTGGCCGATTCGTACTGGCGAGATAGAGTTTGCGCGGTCGATAATATAGTTAACTTTGGATTCAATTTACGAAAT
Source organism: Diarsia mendica (assembly GCA_949316265.1). Lineage (NCBI taxonomy): Eukaryota > Metazoa > Arthropoda > Insecta > Lepidoptera > Noctuidae > Diarsia > Diarsia mendica. Next base: position 3,182,339 of record OX438904.1, read on the forward strand.
GAAATTATAGATTATTGATAAAATAAAAATACGATTCTATTAGAAGGTTACCTTAAAATTAATACGTAGTTTTTGAATTTTCTCTAAAGTGATTCTAAGGTATAGAAAAAAAATCTTATTTGTCGAGACATTTTGTAAAAATTGCGATGTTTTAACATTTTTTTTCTGCTATTTTTTGTATTGAAGTCGAAAATCTGACTTCTTGGTACTCCAGTAGACCATATGGTGATGTTATTTATATTTTTTTAATGTTTAGAATCGTTTGTAGTGTTATGTTCGGCTAAGCCAAACGTAACTCGATCGGTATTTTTGCGGAAAAGGGCTTTTGAATACGGGTGATTGCCATTAATATAAACATTATTTTGAAAATTCTTGTCCACTGTCCACCAGAAAAAGAACTCGTCTCTTATAATAGCCAAAAGGAAGCTTCAAATTCTTCATAGATTTCCCACACCAACCGATCAAAGTTGATCAAAATGAGATGATTTCGTGGAAGGATTTAAAAAGTATTGTTTATTTAGCGAAACTATAACGAAAATATAATTATGTGCAATAGTTGTTATAATGATGTTGAATTCGAATGTGTTTGGTAGCGACCTGCCCGATCTAGGTTTATTTTAATTTGTGTTGTTTGTGATAGTTTTTAGTGGTATAACTAAGTATACAAAACAAGCACAACAAAATAAACCTCAACGAGACACAATGAGTCAACATTTAACGAGCCAATACATAGGTTCACACCTCACTAACTGCGGGTAATATCGCAAAGCGTCCCGGGTGGCCAATATAGCGTGCTACTTTGACGTCGAATAAAAATATAAATAAAATGAATGACGTCACTTTATAGCAGTTTTATGGCGTAACGTAGTGTTGGGATAAGGATTTATTTGTATGGGAGATTATGTGTTTTATGAGGTTCTTCATTCATTTCTTTGTTAGATCACTTTCCAACTAGGTATGTTGGGGTCGGCTTCCTGCGGACTAATTGAATTCGGCTGAGTACTAGAATTTTGACGATATTGTCAGGAGCGCGGGAAGCGGATGGATGAGGGACGCACAGATCAGAAAGTAATGGCAGCAATAAGGGGAGGCCTATTCCCAACAGTTGGTGATTCCGGGCTGAAATGATGATGATGATGATGACTAGAATTTTACATGGAGCCACTGAACGATCAATGGGATGAATTGAGTATTAGCGTTCATTTCGCATCTGCCGCACTCATGTGACTTGACCAATGTCTGAACTTTAAAAAAGATACAGTGACCTCTATAAAAAAAACCACCCATGTTCCTTCTTAGCCCTTTGTGCCGAGGCCGCGGTATCACTTTCGAACAACCCGCAGCTCCGACTATAAGGTGGCTATTTCTTCTCAGAGTGGTCAGGTACGAAACACCGGTCCCATTTAGTTTTAAAACAACATAATGTGACAGCTTCCAGCCTATTCGGATGCTGCTGACGAATAGTATAATTATATATGGAACGACTGCCTATCAGACTGCCACAATCCATTATGTAAAGGGTAGTAAATCCTTTGGTAAGACTAGTTGCCAGACTTTCAGGCCCTGTTACGGCCGCCAAAGATATAGATCTTTGGCGGCCGTAACAGGCCTCAGCCACGAATTTTGCGGGCAGCGGGGCGGCGGCGGCGGCGGCGCGGGAGCGGCAGGATCTTATGCGTACAATCAAATGGACCGGTTCTCGAAAACAGCGGCGCGGGAGCGGGCAACGAGCGGTGCACTCCATACAAGCCGCGCCACCGCCGCCGCCGCCCCACTGCCCCCAATATTCGAGGCTGAGGGCTGACTGATGTAAGATGTACGAATGCCGGGACCAAAAACTGCTTAACGTGCTTTCCGAGGCACGGAGGAGACTCGGTAGTAATCACACTAATATTCTATAGGCGAAAGTTTGTGAGTGTTTATGTTTGTTATTTCTTCACGTCTAAACGGCGGGAGCGATGTTAATAAAATTTGGTATGGAGTTAGCTGACACCCTGGATTAACACATAGGATAGTTTTTTTCCCGATTTTATCTTCCAGTGGGATAATTTTCGAGTTGCAGCGGGTGAAGCCGCTGGCAACAGCTAGTTGGTAATAAACTCATCTACGAAACAACCTAGGCAAGGTCAGGGTATGATTCATTGGTCAAAGGTGGCGTAGTTCTATAACAAATTAAGAAAACATCATACTACGAAGTCAAAGATCAGGACAACTACGCCCAATTCTATGGCTGGAGTAACGATTCGATTGATAGACACGCAAATAGACAAACATTGAATGATGATGTCTTGGCTCCGTTCCTGCTTGTTAGCCGAATTGAGATATTTTCGCGATTCGCAGTATTATCACGACTAGATCATTTCTGTGATCACACGCGACGTTTCGCTTGATTTGGTTGCCAAATTGAGATATATTAAGGTAAAAGTGCCAGGGTAACAGGATGAAATTCGTATATTACTTACTAGCAAAAGCCAGCGGCTTCGCCCTCGTGAAAATGACGATTTTCCATACAAACTTTCATCACTTATATAACTCCCTTAGGGGTTGAATTTCGAGAAATCCTTCCTTATTCCTTGTCTACATTATAAAGAGAACCTCTGTTCAAAATTTCAGCTTTCTAGGTCCAAGGGTTTGTCAGTCAGTCAGTCAGTCAAGACTTCTCTTTTTATTTATATAAGGTCCCATTAAAATAGGTGGACAAAATTTTAGGAATCATTCAGACCACCAAAATAAGGACAATGGTAAAAAAAGAAAATTAGAGAAACGCATCAGATACCTACAAGAAAATAAAACAGGTAGCGAAAATGCACTAAAAGTGTTAGTTACCCAATATTTTACGTACAAAAAACTCACTTTAATCAGTGTTTTTTTTACTTGGATATGTTTGGTTAGACGTACTGAATGCTGTGTTAAAATTTGTCCACCTATTTAAATGGGACCTTATATAGATAGATATATAGATAACGTTTTTATCATCATTCTCTTGCTCTATCCCAATTCATTTGAGGTCGGCGCAGCATGTCTTCATCTTCCATACTTCTCTGTTTCTCGTCATCTCATGAGACACCTCCTTTCCTACATCCACATTCATATTTAAAACCTTTCTCACGACATTTTCCTCTTTCTCCGGATCACATGCCCATACCAAGACAACCGATGTATACACAACTTTACAGTCACCGGCGCCACTTTCAGACTTATGTACTTATGGACTCACTAGCTTTTGCCAGCGGCTTCGCCCGCGTGAAAATGTCGATTTTCCATACAAACTTTCATCCCCTATTTAACTCCCTTAGGGGTTGAATTTCAAAAAATCCTTCTTTATTCCTTGTCTACATTATAAAGGGAACCTCTGTGCAAAATTTCAGCTTTCTAGGTCCATGGGTTTGGGCTGGGCGTTGATGAGTCAGTCAGTCAGTCAGGACTTCTCTTTTTATTTATATAGATTTATCCATTCGTGTTACACCACACATATTATGAAGTTTTACATTTCCTGACATTTGCTGATAATATAGTTAAAGTCGTACGTTCAAATTTCTGGAATACGTTTTAAATTCCCCTATAGCTAATAAAACCTCTCTAAGTTTTTTAGCTTTAAAAATAAATAAATTCTCCTAAGCTTAATTAACTATGGCATAACCTTTAAAATTTAATGAAAATTCAACTCTTAAACGCTCACAACGCCTAACAACATAGGTACATATTTCTTAGCAGACACAAAGCTTGTAAATAATTATCTACTCTAGAAAAAGGACTACACACATTCAAAGTTATAAATACTTTTATATTAACAGTTTGAAAAAACACTAAAGTAAATTAAAATAATCTCGCCGTTAATCCATTACGATCAGTATGAATGTTTCTTTCAATCAGCTGTTTGCGATCTGCGTAGGATTCAATAACAGACGCAAAAACTATGAACTAACTGTTATTCTTACGATTCTTCAAATTGGTACAGTGGGTCGCTCGTCAGTGGTATAAAACTAGTATAAGATGACCTAGTTTGTCTAGTGGGCATGAGGTTTGGGGTTCGATTCCCGGGTCGGGCAAAGTGTTATTGGACTTTTCCTTTAGAATTTCTCAGTGGCTGCCAGGGCGTCTGGATTTGTGCTCGGTCGATGGCAATAGACTCGCCCCCTATTACATGGGACTTACGTAATTGGTGAAATGTGAGTGTTTATCAGTAGTTATACGTCTGCCTAACCCTTAGGGAATTGACAAGCGTGATGTTACATTGTGTTTCTAACACCGCGAGTAGGTATCCGATATTAGACCGAACTCGTTTAAACTCTATGTATAACTATTAATACTGTTGAAATTCACTGTGTAGCTGTAAGTCTAAGGCCCAGATTCACAGACCACACTTTGACTTTACCAAGTAAAGTATGATTTTTGGAAAGTATAGAACAGCTTGACAGGACTAAGAAATATATTTTTGCGTGAAAGTAGATCTTTCCATCAAAGTAAAGTCAAAGTAAAGTCAAAGTGTGGTCTTTGAATCTGGGCCTAAGCATTTTTAAACCGAGATTTATTTAACAGCATAAAAGTCCAATAGCAGTTAGTTTGCCTCTAAAGATTTGTTTGCCTGCAGTAAAAAGCAAAAAAATAAAGAGTAGACCGAGCGCGGGCGGTACCATTTTCATGTCGAAGAGATTGCATGTGCACTGAAGATTTTAGATTACGTGATTGCATGTCTGCAGATGTAGGTTCTTGTTTATTTATATAAGGTCCCATTTAAATAGACAGTGACAAACAAATAACACTGATTAACGAATTTTATTTTGACCTAAAATGTTGGATAACCAACATTTTTATGTTTTAGTTTCTTGTAGTAAGTACCTATCTAATACGTTTTTCTTATTTTTTTTTTCCCATTAGTGGTCTGAATGATTTCTAAAAGTTTCTCCTTCTATTTTAATGGGACCTTATGTAACAGAAACATTGTGTTGTGTTCTTGTGTTTTTCGAAATCAGCTCGAGTTTCAATTTCTATACAGTAGAAAGTTTCTATAAACTAGTGACCCGCCCCTTATTCCTACGTTAATTAGATAGATGATTAAAAACTAACGGGGGCCACGTGATGGCTTCCAGTCATCTTAGGCGCGGGCTTGTGGACAGTGAGTAGTGGGTTAGCTCACCGTCCGTTTTATGACGAGGGGTTGGAACCGTCAGAAGTGTCCGGCAATGGAAGACGAGGTTTCTTAAGTTTAGACGAAGACAATATAAAAAAATTGAGGTTTTTACTTTATCGAAAATAAGGTACTATTTTATACACCTTTACTACCCGCTAACTGCCAAAGGCACCACAGTCCAAACTCAATATTCGGTGGTTGTTCTTACCTGCATAGGGGTCATGCCATGGAGCAAAATTTGCTCCATGGGTCATGCACAGACCAACTTTCAGCTTTTATAAAATAACGAAGGTCTGGCCGTCGTGGGCTCTAGGGCTGTGGCGACAGAGCGTACGTGTTTCACGCGCGCCTCAAAGAGATGTCAGCAACACTGAAGGGGCTCGCAAGGGCCGACGCCCATTGGGGCTGCGGGTTACTCGAAAGAGATAACACGGCCTCGGCACAAAGGGCTAAGAAGGAACTTGGGGGGTTTTTAGTCAGTAGCACGATTTCAAACCCATCAAAAAAAAAGTGGTGTACCTAATAGTACACCTACATTTCGTCAGTTATGTGTACCTACCTCCTAGTACTAACTGGGCTGCATAATGTATATTTATAGACATTTTACCTACCTCTCAGGAACCTCACAAAATACCGCGTAGTTTGATAAGAAACACGTGGATAATATTAATACATTTTTGTTTTCGTGCTAACTATCTAAACTATCTATCTCAATAACATCCGGAGTGCTCTTAGTAAACTGTACTACGCATTGAATGCGGCCTTGTAAAAATATTATATCGCTTGGCAAGACACGAGGATGATTTAGGTACCGATAGATCTTAGGCAGAGACTAACCGTTAATACTGTTTATTAAGCCGACTATCGCTCTACGAAAACCGTGCGCGGCTTGTTCAATATAATAAGAAACGGTGTAAATTTCATCACCCCTCAAATAAAAGGGAGGATCCTTCGACCAGATGGGTGTTGTCTGGTGAGATAGTTCTTCCTTTGTGTCATTCGGTCTTCAGCGTGTAGCCACAGCCAGAACTAGCGTCACTTTCTGGTTTTTACCACCATATCATCATCATAATCATCGGCATTGCAGAGACTCAGGTCACTCAGGCCTCCTCTCTAGGAGAGGGATGGGCTTTAATCCACCATGCGAGCCCACTCCGGGTTGGTAGATGTCACATGTCTTCGAATTTTTTGATTCTATGACGTGCTGGTTTCCTCACGATGTTTTCCTTCACCGTTTTGAGAACCGTTTTTATTGGATCACCATAAATCGTAAGACACCATGCATAAATTTGATTTGACTGACCTGTTGGTCTAGTGGTTAGTGACCCTAACTGCTGTGCCGGAGGTCGTGGGTTCGATTCCCACCCAGGACAAATGTTTGTGTGATGAGCACGATCATTTGTTCTGTGTCTGGGTGTAATTTATCTATAATATGTATGTATTTAGAAATATATAAGTATGTTTATCAGTTGTCTAGTACCCATAACACAAGCTCTGCTTAGCTTGGGACTAGATGGCGTTGTGTGATAGTTGTGGAATATTATTATATTATTATTATTATTAATAATTGTAAAACTAGTGGACACAAAATATCATGAGTTCCACCGTAGACCGGTTCTGTGGAATTAGTAGGAACGAAACAATTTGCTAACCACATCGGCCATGTGAATACCATGTCTGTAGTCGCTATTCTCTCAACATTACCAAAGTAACCACGTTGTACAAAAACAACAAAACAGTCTCACTGTCTCATAGTTATAGATGTCCTTTTCCAACAAAACAACGATACTTGATAAAATATGTCATTGACAAAGACAAAATTACTAAAAAGACATTGAAAAGATTGCAGTATTTCTGAGAACACTAAAAGAAAAAATAGAGTTTCGTTATTGTTTTTGGAACGTATTGCGAACATATTATTCTCCATTTTCCATAATATAAAATAATAGCCTGGCTTTCCGCCAGGTTTCACTTTCATTGAAGCGAAAAATACGTAGAATTTGCTATTTTGTTCGCCATTTTCGTTAACGGTATTCGTTCATAGATTTGATCGACGAATGTTTTGATTTCGATTAAATGTCTCTGTAATTTATGTGTACAGTCAAGAATAAATAAGAATAAAATTTAATTTTGATAGGAGGAGTAAATACAACTACGGTACCGTTCAAGTGAGGCACCTGTAGGAGGCCTATGTCCAGCCGTGGACGTCTTTCGGCTGAAATGATGACGTGTACCTACTGTGAGCTTAATCCTAGCTAAGCAAGAGAAGCCGGAGAAAAAGACTTGTATGTTCAATAAAATGTGCATCTATTGGGATCGATCGTAAAATTTAAATGTCGAAAGAAACGGCTTGTGTTCAATACGTGAATACAGACGATTTCCAAGCGACCGATATCGGGAAATAATGCAGTGTTCTGTTCATAGAAAATCTGTGTTTTTATAATTATTATAGAAAGGCATCGTAGATTTTGCATCTGTATTTGCGCTATGTATTTTGAGAAATTATGTTCTTCTCGGTTAAAAGACTGCTACGTTGATGGAGAATTTATTCTCCATTTGTTTTTTTACAGTTTAAATATTATGAGGTTGTGAAAGGTAGATGTTAAAAAGTGCTAATTCTCATATTTATTTCATCATCATTCTTTTACCGTTATTCTAAGTCATTAGGGGTCGGCGCAGCATGTCTTCTTCATCACTTCTCTATTACTCGTCATCTCATTAGTCACCTCCTTTTTAGTCTTATTCTTCACACAGTACATACATCGTTTTTTTGGTCTTCTTGTACGTACTCTTATACCCCATTCATACCCAAAACCTTTCTCACGACAATTTCCTTGTAAGATTTGTTTATTTTGATTATAAACCAAATGTCTTTTCGTTGCCGTCACATTGAGCGTGCTAAGTGAACAAATAAGATGTTAAACATATTAACATTGAAGGAAAAGATATCATCAAGTTAAAGATAACATCGCGATTCGTTTAAATAATGTCGCACCAAACTTTTTACCTTTATCAAAAAATTAAGAAAAGAAACACGGACAACCCTAAAACAGTACTAAAACAAAGTCTAAAACAGATTTACAAAACATTCAAAGTTGCTAACACTTTGGGGATAGGCATAAACATAAGTCGTAGTCATTCTTTTCAGTGCCCAAATATTATTCCCTTGAGAAGTTCTTAAGAAACTTTTACGAACTTTTTACTACTTTTTCTGCAGATTTAAGGGGTGTATTACTCGTCTATATCAGAATATTCCCTAAGGTTGTAACGAATTGCTGGTCTGTTTATGGTACAGTTGAACCAGTTAATAAGTATACATTTTGCAATGTGTGAGTGAAGTCATAGTTATACGCACACACACTAAGTAAAACGAGTGAACTATGTTTCTAATAGTGTGCGTTATGTGCGTATAAGTCAAAACTGGCCTACCGCAGGCCGACTTTACATCACGCACTCATCGGTAACTTTTATTAATATTGTGTGGGTATACGTATTAAACATACACGGGTAAAAAATCAAGAAACGGCTCACAGTGAAGGAATATGACCCAATATTTTAGATATGTCTAGTAGAACATCCGTGGCAGAGTGGTGTAAGCGCTTGACATAGTTATTAGTCTACGCTCGGTGTCGTGAGTTCGATCCCCAGTCCCCACTGCGGAATTCAGTTTTACTGTTTTTTTACCTTTTTTTACTTTTTGTTTTATAAAATTAAGTTTGTGACCAATAAAATCACTTAAACAAAAAAGTAGAAAGGTAATTAAATAAAAACAATAAGATAATTTGCTTTATTTTTATTATTTATTAGTTAGACAATTTATTTGTTGCCTATGGATGGACGTAAATAATTTATTGAAGTGGTGGAGGTGGTATCTAAATTGAATCGAAAGTAAAATTAGCTGGGAAGTGAATCAACATGTTAGATAGTAAGAAATTATGGCAACTTCTATCTGCATAACAATAACATCACTTCACCAGACTTTTAACAATACGAATTGTTGTTTAAAACAGAGGAATACAGCAAGTTGTATATATAACAAATAAAAATAATGCTAAGTTTTACATTTGTTCACACAAACATGAACATTATGTATATAACGATAAGGTTCACAATCGTTTCATGTTTAAAATAAATTCTACTAATTTAGTTAATACATTCATTATAATTATCTTTCACCACCTTTTCTCCATAATATTTCACGCCCATCCTTATTCAACTTTAAAGTTTATTCATCGCTACAAATCACCACATTGTTCTTCCAATCAAAATTAAAATAATTATGACCTAGCGAACTGTAGTCGGCGTCGTCGATGCGCAGTGGACAGTAAAATCTTCCGCGCTGGCTTGCTGCAGCGTGAACCAGCAGAACGCAGGTGATTTCTCACCGTTTGTAAGCACACATTGTGTGCTGTAGCTGTGACGCGTGTTGGCAATCTGAATGAACTAGCTTTGTGCTTTGCCACGATGTCATGGTGTCGAGCTGATGAATTCGCTTTTGATTTTGGCCCACGTCGAAGATTTTCCACGTCTCCAGAATCCGCATATCGGTGGACCCATAATTGCTCGGTTCTTCTCTGTGAATATAAAACAAAACAGTATTTAAAATACCTACTTCTACTAAAATACTTATGATAATAGTTATTTTATAGTAAATAGTAATATTTATGTATACTTAAAAAATAAAATTATGTTTTCATATAGGTATATATAATTAATGTTATTTATATACAATAATTATATAAAATACTTTTAAATATATACCTATTATATACCTTAAACTATATATACCTCTATTAGCAAACAAAATGGGCTATTATAACAATGGTTAATGCACTTTAGTTAACTTTATGTATACCTATCTATTAAATGATGAAATAATATTAATTTGGTTTATATGTAACTATATATACCCTATAAACTATAATACATACACACTTCTATAAACACCAAATTAATATTATTTATTTTCAATAATCATATGCATAGATACACTACAAGTTAAAATACTTTTAGATATGGTTTAATGTATATTACATTAGCAAACAAAAATGGGCTATTAAAATAATGTTAATGCACTAAAGTTACGTTAATTTTATTAATTCCTACGTAAACATAAAAGTTATAGTATCTGTTACTTACCGATATCATTAAGCGCCTTGCAATTTCACTAATAAATAAGGTTTGCTCATGCAAAAGAACGATTTCTGCCTTTTTAACGTTGTTTAATGATGCATGTTTGGATTCACAGAAATAAATTGCAAACGAATATATCTAGAGTATTTCTGTGTTATCAATAAACTAAGTAATGCAAATAATCGTAGATTGACCACTAAGACTGCAATTTTTTTTATAAATGAAGGTGTTTGAAAACAACTTTATTTTTAAATTGTCGGTAGTTAGTTTATAAGCAGCCGAAATAAAATGGACTGAGAGTGTCGTAGTTCTCAAACGTAGCAAACTTCATAACTCATCCATGAACGGGATTGAATCGTTAAAGATTCTACTTTAAATAATGTTTTAACAAAATAATGATTACAAAAAGAAAAGCAGCACCCGTGGTTTGATCTTACGACTCCTCGTTCGTTAACCAAAGGTGTTAACTATTGTGCCAAGATTGCTATAGTTGCATTAGCGAAATATTATATCTCATTCAACTTGACAAATGAATGATTACTATATATTGGTATATGGTATTATTGATGTGCCGCACGCACACTAATAAAGACAGAGCTCGCTTGCTTTACTCAGTGTTTGTGTAGCATAACTATTTCACACATGTAAAGTGTAAACTCATTAGATAGTGTGCGTGATGTATACTTATTAGCTGTGCAGACTGTACATTGCTTTGTTACTGGACTTTGAAGCTTTTTGTGATAGTACTTACCAAGCAATGAATATGATTAATGTATTTGATCAAATAGTGTCGTCTGCCTCGTTGGTCTAGTGGTCGCAATCGTGATTAAAGAGGTTCTGAGGTTCGATTCGCAGGTCGGGAAAAGTGTTATTGGGGTTTCCAATCAGGAATTTCTCAGTAGCAGCCACGGAGACTGCAGTAGGGATGATAACAAAAAAAAAACTAATTAGTCCGTCAGATAGATTTCCAAAAAATATTGGACACATATTTTTTCTTTTTTCACGTAAACAAACAATGAAGACAATACAGTGCTTTGAAAACTCGTGTGACGTCATATTCTTAGACATTAGTATGGCATTTCTTAGCGAGCAGTGACGTCACCACCTCCCACTCAAATCTTTGATGCGTTTTATCTTCGTCAATTTTTATTGATTTGATGAAACAAAAAATACGTATCCAATATTTTTCGATAATCTAACAGACGGACTAATTAGAGTCATATTTTTTTTAAATCAGTAAACATCCCTATTGTGCCCGGTTGATGGCAATAGGCTCGCCTCCTATTACATGGGACTTGAACGTAACTGGTAAAATTTAGAATGGTTACTTAAACCTTTGCCTAAACCTTCGGGGTTCACAGGCAAAGTTTTTGAATATGTTTGTTTTTGATTTCCCTTTCACCGTATAGTAAACACATAAGTAAGATAAGCTTTTCGAAAGATTACTTATACTATTTAAATATCCTGTGAATTTATTAAAAGATTTTCTCAAATCGTAATAATTATTTTTAGCGCTAAAGCAAGGTTAAATGTTTTAGTGTAGGTATGTGTTAGTAAAATATGTATTGAAAGTAGAGTTTACGACTCTGATAACATTAGTTTTCAATTAAACTATTAAAATATTTATAAAAAGCTTAGGAATGTAGCAAATATGGAACAGATGGCAAAGATAAGATCACACACTTAAGAATTCGATTTAAATGGCTAACGTGCCACTGAAATTCTGCAAACGTTTTCCGTAGCCGTTTTAAAATTTATTGGACATTTATTGAAGTCCACCTGTCATTGGAGTATTGCATTGCAAGTCACAGATAAAGTTGAAAATTAATGTTGATTATAGCTTCCTTTACATAGTATAAAACAAAGTCGCTATTTTTGTCTGTTTGTTTGTTTGTATGCTTAAATCTTTACAACTACGCAACGGATTTTGATGCGGTTTTTTTTAATAGATAGAGTGATTCAAGAGGAAGGTTTTAGTATATAATTTGAACGACATCCACGCGGGTGAAGCCGCGGGCATCAGCTAGTTGTCTATAAAACAAGGAGTTAGGAATAGGTGTAGGTCATCATCATCATCATCAACCTATAATGTTCCCACTGCAGGGACTCAGGCCTCCTCTCTAGGAGAGGGATGGGCTATAATCCAACACGCGTGCAGACTAGTGCGTGTTGGTTACTTTATAGTAAACCCACATTTCGCAAGTTATATTAAGGCGCTGTTAATAGACAACTCATCGCCTAAACAAATAAGGTTGAAAATGGGGATGCGTTTGGCTGCCAATATGAACGATCATCATTTCAGCCAAAAGACGTCCACTGCTGAACATAGGCCTCCCCCAGGCGTCGCCACATTGACCGGTCCCGTGCGTCTCTCATCCAGCGGGTTCCTGCAACCTTGACCAGGTCATCGGTCCACCTAGTGGGAGGCCTTCCAACGCAACGTCTTCCGGTTCGCGGTCGCCATTCGAGAACTTTTCGGCCCCATCGGCCATCCGTTCTGCGAGCAATGTGCCCTGCCCATTGCCACTTAAGTCTGGCGATTCTTCGGGCTACGTCGGTAACCTTGGTTCTCATGCGGATGTCCTCATTTCTGATTCGATCACGCAAGGAAACTCCGAGCATAGCCCTCTCCATTGCCCTTTGGGTGACTTTGAGCTTTCTGATAAGGCCCATTGTGAGCGACCACGTTTCGGTCCCGTATGTAATCACTGGCAACACACACTGGTCATAGACTTTCGTCTTGAGACACTGGGGTAAGTTGGACGAGAAGATACCGCGCAGCTTCCCGAACGCTGCCCAGCCGAGTCGGATTCGACGATTGACCTCTTTCTCGAAGTTAGATCTACCCAACTGGACCGTTTGTCCCAGGTAGACATAATCGTCCACAACTTCGAGCGTAGAGTCTCCGATCTTGATAGGAGTGGGTGTTACATGAACATTCGACATAACCTTGGTTTTGTCCATGTTCATTTTAAGACCCACTCTTTCAGAAGCTCCACTGAGGTCATCGAGCATTTTACTGAGGTCTTCCATGGTCTCAGCCATGACCACTATATCGTCGGCAAACCGAAGGTGAGTGATGTACTCGCCGTTGACATTGATGCCAAGTCCTTTCCAATCCAGAACCTTGAACACATCCTCCAATGCAGCGGTGAACAGTTTCGGAGATATGACGTCTCCCTGTCTCACACCGCGCTGCAGAAGGATAGGTTCCGTGGTCTGGTCCTGAAGTCGGACTGACATGGTGGCGTTTTTGTACAAACACTTCAACACCTCGATGTACCGGTAGTCAATTTGGCACCGTTGGAGAGACTGCAGTACAGCCCAAGTCTCGATCGAATCGAAGGCTTTCTCGTAGTCCACAAACGCTAAACAGAGAGGCAGGTTATACTCTTCGGTCTTCTGTATAACTTGCCGCAGCGTATGTATGTGGTCTACGGTACTGAAGCCTTTTCGGAATCCGGCTTGTTCGGGAGGCTGGAAATCGTCGAACCTGCGTGCGAGACGATTCGTGATGACTCTTGAAAACAACTTGTAGACATGGCTTAGAAGTGAGATGGGCCTATAGTTCTTCAACCGGGCATTGTCACCCTTTTTGAAGAAGAGCACCACCACACCCCTGCACCAAGCCTGCGGCGAAAATATGAACGATAGTTCGCAGATTTAAGTCATTAAAAAAAAAAATAAGCTGTAATGTTAAAATATTTTTACATATGTCTTTATTTGGTTAAATTTCCTTTCTGATAGTAAAAAAAAAATAACAGTTATCGCTCAAAATATTGAGCATTTCGAGACGAAAAAGTTTTTTCGTGTTCTTTCTTGTGTTTTTTTTTTCGAGGTTCTTGATTAATTTTAGAAAATATTTTTGCATAAGTCTTTTACCTATACATTTGACTATACACTGTAATTTTTTTGGAATTGTAATATGTAGCAATACGGCTAACTCTGCAACAAAAAACAGGTCGTTTTTACGGTGTCCCTCATGGCAGCGCCTTAAGTCCCATGTGTGGGGGAGCGAGCCTATTTCAATCAACCGGGCACAAATCCAGACTACGTGGCTGCTTGTGAGAAAGAAATGTTGTTTGTGTTAGGTGATAAGAGATTAGCCAACATCTTCGTGGCGGTTAGAGGAGATCGAATGTGTCACACCCATACCTATAGTTAAGTTCAAGTAAGTAATCACTTTGACTTTAAATAGGGATGTTTACTAAGTAAAAAAAATATGATTTTAATTAGTCCGTCTGTTAGATTATCGAAAAATATTGGATACGTATTTTTTGTTTTATCAAATCAATAAAAATTTACGAAGATAAAACGAGTCAAAGATTTGAGTGGGAGGTGGTGACGTCACTGCTCGCTAAGAAATGTCCTACTAATGTCTTAGAATATGACGTCACATGAGTTTTCAAAGCACTGTATCGTCTTCATTGTTTGTTTACGAGAAAAAAGAAAAAAATACGTGTCCAAAATTTTTTGGAAATCTATGAAATCTATCTGACGGACTACCTAATTAGTTTTTTTTTTTGTTAACATCCCTATTATAATAGTCCGGTCAATTTAGACATCCGACGCGGAACGAGAGGGAGTGTCAGACTTCTACTAACTAAAAACCATCCATGTTCCTTCTTAGTCCTTTTGTGTCCGGGGCCGCGGTATCTCCCTAACTAAAACTGTATTCAAGTACTGCATTCATTCCTGTACGATAAAACAAAAAAAATAGGTGTATTTAAACAAATAATAGTTGTAATTTTTAAAGCTTCGTTGTATATAATAAGTTTAAAACTAATTACATGTAATGAATGTTGCTCGCAATAAAGCGAAAAAGAAATACGCTGAATGAAAATCTAGCCATATTTCTTTCACGTGGTTTAAACTGGTATTAATTTTATTACGTGAATGGTACACAATATTCAATTTGTTTGTTAAATATTTAATTCTGGTTATTTTACGAATATTTACAAACTTTAAATAATTGATTATAATTATTTAATGTGGATGTAAACATAGTACTTACGTCTATTTTCAAACCCAGTTTTATGAAATAAGTTGTATCTGAAAGCTACAGTCGTAATTTGTACATTCAGCATTGATATAATAAAACCCAAGATACACACTCCGCGTCTCAAAACCGTCCGCTTAAAATGAGTTCACAATGAACTCATTTCAAATAGTCTCGCGTGGCTCGCGTCTCTGCACGGTCGTACAAAATACTTTTTATATTGCTTTTTATAACTGCATTGTAAAAGGAATCTGCGTAAGGTTGAATTTGCCAAAAAAAATATGTTTATAGTGACGATAACTACATGTAGTAGTGCGTGTATTGGTGAGTGTTTGGCGACAGCTTCGACTGTTTGTTTTGTTCGAGACTGTGCATCTAGGGTTTTATTATATCAATGACATTCAGTTTCTTATCCATTCGTCTGAAATGAACAACTGCAGTACTTCACAAGTTATAACTTGTGGCAATGCCTTTTTTTTTTGGTGGGTGGAAAATCATCGAATGACCCCCCCCCCGCTCTTGGGCAGAGCGAAGGGGAGTGTCAGACTTCTACTGACTAAAAACCGAACCCATGTTCCTTCTTTGCCCTTGCGCCGAGGCCACGTAATCTAGTACAAAAATCCGCGGCCCCGACGGGCGTCGGCCCTTGCGGGCCCCTCCTTGCTGACATCTCTTTGAGGCGCGCGTGGAACACGAACGCGCCGCCGACACGGTCTGTTGCCGTCATGACGCCGGCCGGACGGCGAGCTAGCCCATTACTCACCGTCCACAGGCCCGCGTCTACGGTGGCCGGAAGCCATCACGTGGCCCCCGACGCCCGGAGCGCCTTCCGCGCCTTCCGCGGCGGCTGGGACGTTGAGAGGATCGCTCCCTCTCTCGTTCCGCCACCTCCTTCGCTAGCATCATTGCTTCGCAGAAGGCGGCGACGGCGTCCCATTCCTCCTCGCCCCGGACCATGGCTTGCACCAGGGCCGGACGCGAGAGCAGCAGGGCAAGCAGGGCACACCTCCACAGTGTGCTCCACCGTGTCCTCCGGTTGTGGCAATGCCTTCGCTTTCTTTGTATTTCTGACATTTCAAAAGTTTCTATACAGTAATGGTCTAATTGAAATAAATGTTTTGCGTTCGAGAGCAGGATTCATCGGGTACATTCGGGAAGCAATGTTATTCTACACTAACTTGCCTTTACACCTCATACCGCCTTTACCAATTATTGTGCTCGTTAACCTCTCCGGCAGAGCAGAATGCAGTGCGACTGCGATAGCAGTTCACAGGTACGTCTAACAATAGGTGTACTTTACGTCTGTATGTCTACTCTTGTTAATTTGAATACCTCTCGATAACTAGGTGGTAGTTATTCCTGTATTGTTGTTAGAAATTGTAAGAGGTTCTGTTCTGTAGTTTAATACTTTAGCCTGAACTATAAATTGATTTTCCATGAAATCCTTTTTCTAAAATAAAAGTAGCCTAAGTTTGTAGCCTAAGCTACATCCTTCTCACATAATATACCATCACAAAATGAATGATGTAACCAAAGTTTTTATAACAATGATTTAGAAGAGTGTCCATGGAGCTTCTTGCCCTTCTTCTGCTGATATCAACGCTTTGGAATGGGCAACTATAGTACGCAGTCACTGTTATTATGCCTTGTTACTGGGACTGTAGCTTAGTTTATGTAGTATATGTTCGACTATTCAAAAGTGCCTGTAACCGGCCTACTTGAAAAATAAATGTTTTGATTTTGCTCTTAAAATACTTACTATCTGCCAGTAAAGCCCGAAAAGCCGAAACAAATAGGCAGACAGAGAGACAAAATAAAACTATTTTTGTTACGAACAGTAAGTCGTGGGTTCGAACACAGGCCAACGCATTACTTTGTGTAATTAATTTCTCACCTCTGCTCTGGAAGACGGTGAAGGAAAAAAAAAACGTGTGACACTTGGAGACTGCCGCGCGCGGTAAAGCAATTGCATAGCATTTTTTATCAACTTATGCAAATAATTAATTATTTAATTTGACAACCTCAGTTGACAACCTTGTTATTTTCCGTAACCATAGCAACCTGGTTGAAAATTTTCGTTACGGAATTTCTGGATTCGCTCTCCACGCTCAAGGCCCGCGATAGAAGCTATGCAATAGTTTAAAACATTATGAGGAAACCGGGATGTCCTAGAACCATAGACTTGGTCATCTACCAATCCTCACAGGGCCCATTCCCTCTCAAAGAGAGGAGGCCTGTGCCCCAGCAGTGGGAACATTAATAGGCTGATGATGATGATGAAGAGTAATGAAGACCATAAATATTATACTTTCTTATATATTCAGTGAAAACCAGCAGAGCCGGTGGTCCCGGCCGCCAAATGGCGGTCGTCAAACCATGTCAGAGGCCCTTGCGGCGGTTTAGAAACTCTGACACTAGGGTGTGTGGGGTCGTTAGACCTTACTGCCCACACGATAAGAAGAAGAAGAAGTGAAAACCAGTTCTTTTGAAAATACACCCACATCAAATTTATTTATTTCTATTGTAAGTATGTTTTGTATAGATCAATTAAAGTAGACGCAGACTGAACGAACTCGTTAACAAACAGACCAAAATCTGAATTGAACGAACGAACCAATGAATTGAATCCTGGCCGATAGCGGATAGACCATCGAACACAACAATCGTTCTCCAAACTACCATACCAGCTGTGCTTCGGACCGTTGCGAATAGGGTTGTCATATACCAGATAATGATACAGATAGATTTTATTATTATTTATTCTGAAAGTAAGTCTGAAAAGGTAAACCTTTACATTACATGCCCTAATGGCTGTTTAGATTTTGATTAACGAATAAAGGCAGGTTTCCAAGGGATATTCATTCATGTGCCATGGGTATTTTTTTTTTTTGTAAAACGTTTCCCCACACTTGGAATTTCTTCTGTTACATTCTTTTTTTTCTTCTGTTTCATGTTTCGTGGGCGCGTTCACAAACATTTAAACTCACATACACAAATACCCAGACTCGGAACAACTATCTGTAGGTCATACAAATATTTATTCCGTGTGGGGATCGAACCCGCGACACGCAGCGCAGCAGTCCATTGCTTGAGCCACTGCGCCAACCGTATATTACTTTAATAAACTTTCATGCGTTCCGGTTTGATATCGGATCTCCAAACAGTTGAAACGGTGCAGAAAAGCTAGTAGATAATTTATAATAAAATGTCGTCATCATCTTAATCAGACTATAATGTTCCCACTGCAGGGACTCAGGCCTCCTCTCTAGGAGAGGGATGGGATATAATTCACCACGCGGGCCCAGTGCAGATTGGCAGTTGTCACATGTCTTCGATTTTTTTGGTTCTAAGACATGTTTCTTCACGATGTTTTCCTTCACGGTTTTGAGAGTAAAAATGCATTTGTTTGAAAACATCGCCCATTACTTTTCCTCACCTCATTCTCAGTTAAGTAGTCGTGCTTACCTCGAGGCCAACAAGATAGCACAATATAAGAATGATGTAATATTGTGTTATATCTTCGAAACGTAATAATCTGAATCCATTGAAATAAACCACAGTTGTCAACCCTACTAAGCCTCACAAACCATCGGCCACTCCAGACAGTGCAGCGCAATTTAAACTAAGTTCAAGTTAGCTAACCGACTGTCCTAGTTGAACTGAAGTAAGGCTTTTGTATGTGGGAGTGCCTTTATTTGGGATACTGCTGATTAGAATAGGGCCTACATACTAGATGAATTGCCTTTATTTACTTAAATCGAAATCAAAATTCATTTTTTCACATAAGTCTAAAAATCAGCTCTTTTGAACGTAAAATTTTACAAGAGAGCCTTCGACGTTTTCTAGTATTTTAGCTAGGAAGAATAACTGGTGGGTGGTATAAATAACAAACTCCCCAGCAACATATCTATGGTATGACGTGTTACGTTAGAAGAACAACAATCTTACGTTCACGAACATCTTCTTAGCTTGCCGATGGCAATCTATATTAATTCCCCCAGAAATTGACTACGACTTCCCATTATACTTAAAACAAAGATTTATTAACAGGCTTAAGTGTAAATTAACAGTGAGTCAGAAATTAATATAGGTATTACTATGTGAATGAAATATTTATTCCATGAAATCGTATAATATATCTAACATCCTCTGTTAGGAATATACTACGATTTCATGTTCCTTTATAAAGTGCTTTAAGCGATGCAACATCATGAACATGCTCATCATGTAGTCATGATGTTATTCTTTGTCTATGTTATAAAAGGGTCTACCTTTTTAAGCAGAATTTTTTATACCCGAATTTTGCTTTGCATAACAGTGGATGGCAGAAACTTCATTTCGCAGAAAATCACTTGGCATACACTCATTTACCATAAATTAAAAACGCATAATTTTGTAAGTCAGAATCATCTTTGAGCATAAACTTCATTTCCAGAACCATCATCTCGCCGAAAATTCATAATCAGAATCGTCTTTTGGCACGCATTTCATTTCATACATACGTGTAACATGCAATAATAATAATAGTTATTATTATTAATTATTATTATCAGCTCATCCCGGCTAAAATTTCTAGCTGAGAACATTAAATGTACCTATGTCAAAAATAATAATAATAATTAATAATAATAATAATAATAATAATAATAATAATCTTTATTTCAAAAAGCCAGATACAATTTGTCCATCTCAATCAAAACAGGAAAAACGTTCTTAAATGAAGTACAACACTATGCTAATTTGAGATAGAGTGAACGACTGTGTCTGTGCTAGTATAAACTGTGTTACAGACACAGGCGCCTTCCTCTTACAGTTCATTTACAATTTGCTGCACTTTGTATGAGTTTTTATGACCATAAAACTTAGTTTGACAAAAGTACATAACACTAAATAAATCACTTACTTATAAAAATTTGTGGAAGGCAGAAATGGGTGTGTGGAGTGAGTATGTGTCGTGTGTGTATGTGTGGTGTGTGTCTGTGTGGTGTGGGTGTATGAGTGGGTGTGTGTGTTTAGTTGTGTGTTTCGTTTGTGTTTCAGTGTAGGATAGATAATAAAGGAGCAATTTAATTCTGTGTTTAGATGTGTTAGTAAGATTTTTTTGTAAAGAGTTTTTCAGTCTCTTCGTACGTTAACTTTTGAAGAAAACTACTAACTACGGTTTTACATTTATATTTGGGCAAAGAGTATACGTTGCAGGTTTCGTTTATTGTATTGTAAAGGTGCCTGCTAAGACACGGGTAGCTTCGCCTCGCCAGAGCAGTTTTGGAGGTGAGAGGTGGGCATACAGGGTCCTTACGTCGTTTATTTTGCTCTAGTAACCTTGGGTCATAGGTCAATGATGAGTGTACACGTAAAGTGACGTTAAGTGCACAGAGCTGTCGGACAGTGAGTACAGATATGTCCTTGTAGAGCTGGGTTGTTGGGTACCGGTAAGGTTTGTGAAGCATGACTTTCAGGACAGCTCTTTGTGCCCTCTCAACACGAAGTAGATACGTTTTATGTGTACCACCCCAGACAGATATGCAATACGTTAGAAGTGACTGAGCTAAGGCAAAATATATAGTTTTTATGAGTCGGTCGTCAACCACTTTTCTCAGTTTTTTCATAGGGAACATAAGCTTACGAACACGCGTAACTGTCATACTGATATGTTTTTGCCAACTCAATGTGTTATCAATGTGCACGCCTAAGTATTTTACACAAGAGCTTCTATGTATACTAGGGCAACTGCAAAGAGTCAGCGTGGGGTGACATCTGGCATACTAGGCTGTGTAGCAGTGTTCGCTGAGAAAGGGACATAGTGGGTTTTAGAGACATTTAGTGTTAGTAAATTTAATGAGAGCCAATCCATGACTATGCCAAGAGCACCTTCAGCTGCATGGTGAGCAGATTCCCATGTTTCTCCACTTATGATTAGCGCAGTATCATCTGCATATACAAGTATCTTGCAGTGTGGGATTGATAACTGACACAATCTGTTTACAAATAGAAGAAAAAGGGTGGGCCCTAGCACGCTGCCCTGTGGTACTCCAAAGGTCAGATTCACATCGTCACTGATGTAGTTGTCAACTTTAACTCGTTGGTGACGGTTTGTGAGATAGTCACGGAAGAGGTTTAGAGCAATATCTCTTATTCCTAAGCTTTCTAAACAATGCAGAAGGATGGGAGTAGAAACCGTGTCGAAAGCTTTTGCTAAATCAAGAAAAATACCTATTGTTTTAGTCCTAGAGTCAAGATTCTTAACAATGTGACTTGTCAGTTCAAGAACAGCATCCTCTGTTGATAAGCCTCTCCTGAAACCGTATTGGTTTGGCGAAATTATGTTGTTGCTTTCAAGATAGCTAAGCAATCTTTTGTTCAGAACCTTCTCCATAATTTTGGACAGTGTGGTGAGCACAGATATAGGCCTATAGTTCTCGACACGGTCTCCATCCCCACCCTTAAATACTGGTGTAACTAACGCCTTCTTACAAGTGTCGGGGAAAATACCTTTTAGCATAGATACATTACAGATATGTGTTATTGCGGGAACGAGTACATGTCTGGCAGACTTGATAACCGAGGCTGGTATTCCATCATGACCTACTGCACAATTGTGTTTTAATCCTATAATTATATTTTCTATTTCTGAGAAGTTCGTTTCAAGTAATACGAATGAGTTACCTTGAGGATTTATTACGCTGTCAAATTCAAAGTTTGAGCGAGTTACACGCTGACCCTGTGCAGCATGTCTAGCAAGATCCGCTCCAACGTTTGCAAAATAGTTATTTATAGCATTGACAGAGGACTTTGGATCATTGCACATATTAAGGAGCTCTCCTGACTTCTTTATGGGTGAGGTGTTCTTATAGCTGATGGTTTTTATGATATCCCAAGTTGCTTTGGGGTTACCATTGGCTTTCTGGAGTTCTCTTTGGTCAGAATTGCATTTAATAGTCTTTAGTAAATTTTTCAAGTAATTTCGGTATCTAGAATATATTAGGTTAGCCGTAATGTCTTTAGGATTTTGAGTTGCTTTTTTATGGAGTTGATCCCGATGTCGCACGCACCTCAGGAGGCCAGGCGTCATCCATGTCTTAATAGTCTGCTTCCTGTTAGGGACTTTTTTTAGCGAACTGTGTTGATTTATTGCGTCTGATATAATGGAGATGAGTTGTTCCGCACTTTCATTTGGATCTGTGCTAGTAAAAACATTTGCAAAATCTGAGTTTTCTAAGCAGCTAATAATTCCTGGAAAGTTTAAATGCCGTATCATACTTTTAGGTTTTGTAGCATTAAGAGGGGTTCGTTCAATGCAAAACAGAATAGGTGCATGATCAGTAAAATATGAGTCCAGAACTAAAGTTGTGGAGGGTCTATCTGTTTTTAAAAACACATGATCCAGGCAGTTTTCAATGCGAGTGGGAAAAACGTGGGCAGGTAAGAGCCCGTGAAAAGCCATTGTATTTAAATATTCTTCAGAGTTTGGGTCTTTGTTATCTGGTCGAATATTTATGTTTAAATCTCCAATCACTACCACAGTTGTTATTGAAGCTAGCGTCTCTAAAACATTATTTAAAGAGTTAAGAAAATTTTCTATATTTCTGACTGAAGGTGAACGGTATATTGCGACAATAGCGGTATCTAGACCTAGTCTCAAAATAAGACAGTTAGCGTCCTGGAAAACCGGTTCGACTAGCTTATGAGTCATGTCAGAGCTTATATAAACTACCACCCCATCATTTTGGTTGTTAAATGACGATCTAGCCGAGGTAAATCCAGTTAATACAGGAACATCTGTAACTTTACTTAACCAACATTCAGAAAGCACTACTATGTCACACTTAACATCCATGGAATGCATTATGACATTGAGACCATCAAAGTTACAATTTAGGCTTCTGATGTTAACATGCAGTACGTTCAAAGTCGGTTGAGCAGTGTTTGAATGCTTCAAACATTGGTCTGGCAAACTCACATACGACCGTGAGATATTAAATGATTCTACAGAATCAATAAATTTATTTAGGTCGTCCGTATCGAATTTTTAATTTTTAAAGTTAATGACCAGTTTATGTTTGTGCTGGAGAGTACCATATGTGTAAGTAGTTTGAGTATTTTAGTGAAGAGTCTGGAATTTAGTGTGTTTAGTCTATATAAAATGTGTGTGTGAATGTAATTTTGAGTGTGTAACTGCAATTGTGTTGCGTCGTGATTAATAATAAATAATAATTTTGTTTTACACGAGAAATTAACTAAATTAATGTTGTTCATAGGGTAAATCATATCATAACACAATGAAATACGGTTTAAGATAGCTTCTACAAAAACAGATTTTGGATGTAAATAATAAAAAAAAATATTTATCAAATAAACTATACTATTTAGATACGCCATACCACTTACTAGCGAAAAGATTTGACCATAATAATATACAGTAGAACTTAACTTATAATAAAAATAGGGTATAATTAATAAACAACAAGATATGACAATGAGGTAATTCGCATAGGTTAGTCATTTTTTAGTTAGGAGCTTTAGATCTACTGCGGATTCAATTCGAATTTGAGGCTCACCTTCGGCTTTACGTAGGAATATGGAACCACGTGAAGTCCAGCAGTACGCGTAACCATTTTCCTTTGCAGACTGTCGAGCTGCGTAGAATAGTTTTTGCGCGTTTGGTGTTAGAGCTTCCGATATGAACACAGGTCTGGCAGGTCCGGGTATGCTCAGGTGTCCCGTATTTAATTTTTCTTCATTTGGTTTCTTCTTGTTGTGATTCTTGACTCCCTGCATTATTTTGTCCTTTTTTAGGACGCTGTTCAGCTCAACTATAATGGGTTTACTGCCTTCTTTGTGGGTTTGGATTCTATAGATGTCTTTTATGTCACAGTCTTGGATATCTACCTCAACAGCTTTCGATAAGGTTTTAACAATCAAACAAGCGTCTTCCTTCGACTCAAATTTCCTGCCATCTCGCAAGCAGATGGGTACATTTCGTATCTCTAAGCTAGCCGACCTGCTTTTGCGCTCTAGAAGCTCAATCTTTTCTTCCAATTTCTGAATCGTCTTCTTATCTTCTGCTCCATCTTCTTGCAGGTTTTGCAATGTTTGTAGTATTAGGTCATATTTATCTGACATAAATTGCAAACTTTCTTTAAGTTCTTCATTTTTCTGCTTGAGTTCTATAAAGCTTTGGTCTACCTTAGTTGATAAAGACGAGATCAACCCTTTGAGTTCCTTGATGTCGTCATCGCCATGTCTGCGCTTATGTCTAACACTAGCATTTCTGCTACCGCTTCTCTCAGACGCAGTATCTGATTCACATATATCAGGCGCACATAACACAGAGAGCGTGGAGCCAAGTTCAGAGACTGGCACGGGTGCGGGTGAGGAAGGCGGGGGGGAGCGCTGAAGAGGCATGCTCATGTTCTTCACTCAGCGTAGAAGTACCAGGCGTCCAAAACTTATGAAGAGCGTTGTACGCGGCCACGGCGCGGCGACGCGTCAGAGAGCCGCGATGACGTACTTGTGATGCGTAGCTAGTAAAGTGTGACTCACAGTGAAGCAGGCGCAGGCGTAGCGTAGCTCAGGCGTTGATCGCCGTCTCAGGTGTTGCTGTCTTTTTTTAACACTGACTCCGCGTTCAACTCAATCGCCGCGGAGATATGAGCTCCTGGTACTTTATGTTTTTATTTAAAATGTGTTTTTTACGAGAATTATAAATATTAATTTTAAAAAATTAAAAGTGCACACGTCTATTCGCTTTCGCGGTCCAGAGGGAGGGGAATAATAATGACGTCACTCATACATGCAACGCATATACTCCATGACGCGCGCTCGCTTCGCTCGCATATTAAATAACACTAATATCTTCTGTCCCCGAAGTGCCGGGCCTCCGCCGGCCTCCTTCGTCGGCCTACGGCCCGGTGCCCATGCCGCCCATAAAGGATACTTTCGCGAGACGGTCGTTATACCTTATAAAAATCTACCAAATAAAATTCTGCCATCTTAAAAGTATGCCATTGAAAATTCGGCTATTTAAACATTCTGCGAAATGAGTATTCTATTAAATAATTGTTCTGCCATAAACACATTCGTTCAAAGAAGAATATGCCAAGGGTGTTATGCCAAACAAATTTCGGAGCATCAAGTTTCTGCCAGATAGATGGTACCCGTTATAAAATTGAGCAGTTTTACAGTATTTTCTTCATTTTTCTATTAGAATGAAGGCTTTGTCACTTAGGCCTGGTTCTACATTTCAATAAGTATCACAATCACTCACGCAGACGTTCTAACATCTCGACAATTCCAGCCCAATTTCTTGCCTTTTCTGAAATAAATCTCAGCATTTTATTCAAGCAAATAGCTCTAACGAAACGCCTTTAATATTATTTCTCGGGAACGAGGCTTCATTCATTCTTGGATAGGAAAGATATTGAAATACTTCTTCCATTACATTAAAATTCTGCGATTGAAAATTTCAAGGATTGCGGAGGATATTTGCCGTTGAAAGAAGACTCCCTGAAGAAACTTCTGACTCAGGGTTAGCTACTAACCGCCTTATTCATAAAAATAGTTAAGAGTTGTTTAACTTAAGCTTGGTTTATCTCGCATGCCGTCACTTTCATTTGAATATTATTGAAGTGAGACGGCATGCGAGATAAACCAAGCTTAAGTTAAACAACTCTTAACTATTTTTATGAATAAGGCGGTAAGAATTTAATAATGAAAAATTCCCACTTGCACGAGGTTTTTCTTTTTGCACGGAACCCTGGTCGTTTATCTTAAATAAGGCTAGTCTAAGCTAGCAAAAGCAAAGCTTCATTAACTTCTTATTGCATCAGCTATCTGTCATTGAAAGTCCCATCAAAATCAGTCCAGTCGTTTCGGAGACTAGCTACTAGGATTCTTCCATACTTCCCTATCACTCGTCATCTCAGCAGTCACCTCCTTTCTAGCCATATCATCCTTCACACAGTCCATCCATCGTTTCTTTGTTCTTCTTCTATTTTGAAGGGTTTAAAAATAGAAGACGATTTTTTCCTGATTCTTCAGCATCACATGTCCGTACCACGATAACTGATTACTACAAAACGTTTCAACCACCGGTGCCACTTGCAGACTCCCCTTCACACAGTCCATCCATTGTTTATTTGGTCTTTCCTACTGTTATCATCATCATCAGCCTATAACGTTCTCAGTGCAGGGACTCAGGCCTCCTCTCTTTTTAAGAGGGAATGGGCTATAATCTACCACGCGGGCCCAGTGCGGATTGGTAGATGTCACATGTCTTCGATTTTTTTGGTTCAAAGACATGCCGGCTTCCTCACGATGTTTTCCAACACCGTCTTCTACTCTTATAGCTATCCTCATTTAAATGCACAAAAATGATTAAATAAAATATTCTGCCAACCAAGTGAAACTAACTTTCAGTGATAGCCGTTTCAGCTTTGCTAATTCTATCAGCCATCCTAACCACGGTCCAGCCAAACTAAAGTAGAACTTAGTTTGAACTGTTTTGTTCACGTTCGCATTTGACTAATAGTGATTTAGTTTAGCCAACACTACCACGTTGGTCTAGTTTTAACAAGCGCGAGTGTTGTGCAGGTGTGAGGTCTTGGGTACGATTGCTGGGTCGGTCAAAGTGTTGTTGGATTTTGCGATAAGGAAATTCTCAGTAGCAACTACGGAGTCTGAATTTGTGACATGGTTGATAGCAATAAGCTTGCCCCGTATTACAAGGGACCTAAAAATAACAGGTGAAATCTGGGTGTACCATTAGCTACACCTCTGCCTAACACTTCAGGGATAACTGGTGTGATGTTATGTTATGTTTAGTCAACATAAACATAATAGTTTTTAGAATTTAATATCACAGAGTCTACACGCGCCTACCATAATTAGAAACAAGCTGCTTTGTATTTCTAGTGGTGGTTCCCGGTTGGGTAATGGAGAATACATGCAGGGCAGATACTACTTCAGTAAAATAGCATTCTGCCCATGCACCTAGTCAGACAATCTCTGATTTTCAATGTTTGCATAGGACTGTTTTCATAGGATGGAATCAAGAAAATGCTCTCTTTGTCAAAATGGTTAATACAAGAGGCAGATATTCAGTGTGTCTTTGTGATTTGATATATTATTAAAATTTTGGACTAAATAAATACTTCGTGTCTTCGTGTGTGTGTGTGTGTGGTTGCACAATTTGGGGGTTGCAGGGGTTGAACATGGAAACATTTAAGGGTTCAACATGGTCGGGGGTAAAGATTGTGGTGGTTGAACATGGACTAAACCGTTGTTATCACAATTTACACACTGTAGTTTTATTTGAATTGTAAATGCAAGATAACACCTGGTGAAGGTTGCGGGGATCCGCTGGATGCGAGACGCACGGGGCCGGTCAATGTGGCGACACTTAGGGGAGGCCTATGTCCAGCAGTGGACGTCTTTCGGCTGAAATGATGATGATGATGATGATGAAATGCAAGATAATGTAGGTGACACTGCACCGACCTGAAATGAATTGATAAGGCAAGAGAATGATGACGTGCAAGATAAAATTTAGTATTTGTATTTTTTTAGGTACATTCCTGTCAAAGTAAAACCTAGCTCTAAACTAGGTCTTCAACATTGAGTTTGCACTATTTGTTTACACTAGACAAACACACTCATTATAAAACTATTTCATATTTTTTACAGTCTTTAACTGGTGAGTTTCATTTTTAATTATTACATGAGATAAAAACAGTCCATTAACGTTTCAGCACACGTTTTTAGAAACGTTTTATTAATTAAGCACCCTCACTAGTATTTTCATAAAATTCATCATACACATACTTTTCCAGTACTCAGAATCGCACCACAAAAAAGTAACCATAATAAAACTGTAATATAAAAACTACGTTCTCATTTGAAATTCCCGACGAAAAAGTAAAAACATTATGAAAACAGTTTCATATCCCACAAATTACGAGAAACCGCAACGATTTTACATTTTGCTTAATTTAAACGGATGAGATGGTTTTACGTGAATGCAGTTGTAAACGTTTGGCCACAAGTTACGCGTTCAAACGACACGCGAAACGCGTCCGTGACCACGGAGAATGCAAATGAAAGATATTGTAGGCTTATTCAGAAAAAGTGAATGAAGCTCAGGCATGTAATGCCCAGAAAGGGCGACTGAAAACCTCTCGCCTGTAATACGATTAACGCGCGATGTTCGTGGCTGCCATGTACTTGCTCTTAGTACCTGGGCAACGCGCGTATTAGGTCGTACGAAACGATTCAAAATCGCCGCGTATTGCGAATAGACAGACCTTGGGTTTAGAACATGCTACAAGGTACTGCATGCTACTTACGAACAGTAGGTCGTGGGTTCGAACCCAGGCAGGCGCATTACTTTGTGTAATTTATTTCATCACCGCTGCTCTCAAAACGGTGAAGGAAAACATCGTGAGGAAACCGGCATGTCTTAGAACCAAAAAATTCGAAGACATGTGACATCTGCACATCCGCACTTGGCCCGCGTGGTGGATTATAGCCCATCCCTCTCCTAGAGAGGAGGCCTGAGTCCCTGCAGTGGGAACATTATAGGCTGATGATGATGATGATGACAAGGTACTAAAAGGTAGGTAATGACAAGGTACGAAACAATGGTACTCTCGCGAAGAAATACGAATTTTACTAAACGATGGTTGCTCCGTAATCTGAGGTCGTGAACAAGGTGTTAAACGGATGAGATGGCATTACTTGGCGAATATGCAGTTGCAATTGTGTAGAGCGTCCCAGGTGTAGTGTTATCAGATATATTATTCTACTTTTGTTCTGCAATGCATCTGTTATTCCCTTTGTGTAGTTAATTGTGTAGTTCGGACTGTATGTTGGGGTCACCTTCTAATTTGACCGGATGCCTATGCTCCATAGAGCTACCCGAATTTATCCCGCGTGATGGATTATGGCTCACTCAGTTTGACAGAGAGAAGGCTTCGGTGCGAGAATTACTGACATTGATATGTTACAGCGGAATACGCTGATACACCATTATGAAATGCAACATTGCCACGTTTGTATAGTGAAGAGGTAACAGAGAGGGTTAGAGGTACTTTTTATTTTGCTGAACTGGTCCTATTTGGCGCATCCGTGAGATTTACACGCTCTTTTTTTTAATATTTTTTTTTATTTCTCGTTGTTTGCGTGCACACATAGCATGTGCTAAATAAATGTTTTCTTTCTTTCTTTCTTATTTTCATTTCTTTTTCTAGCTTTTTTTTTACTTTGGGGCCTTTTTCCAGTCTAAGCCGATGCAGCTGTATGCCAGTTTTTTGCATGGAGCGACTGCATATCTGGCCTCACGGTATTCCTTGGTAAGAATGTTTGTCAGGCTTTCGGGCCACTGACTACCTGTTACGACTGTCAAAGACCTACAAATTATAACTGATAGTTATACTTTGAAGATATAAATTATAATGACCGGGAAACAAAGAAGACAGCGGTGAATATCACATAATGTTGGTTCACACAACAAATTAATGTGCATACATAGTGCCAATGCGCAAGAAGAAGAAGCCAATGCGCATTGTAAGCTATAGCTATAAGCCCCTTTCGTAGTTTTACATTCCATTAACTCTTTCAGGGGCACTTTCACATAAGTTACAATAATTATACATGTTTTTATGTTTTTTCTAGTTGTATTTAGGCTAAACATTACTGAAAACATGGTTCAAAAAAATGTCTAAGTGCCTTCACTCAGATATTTTTTTGAACAATTTGAGCGATCACATGGTTAGCTACGGTAACCACCACTGTCAACGAATTTTGTTGAAACGAACAATGCAGACACAAACGATTATCGGCGCCACATAATGCCTAAACTAAATCGAGCGTAAGGTGTATTTCTATGAAAGTCCAAGAAATAATCGCTAGATGGCCGGAATTTAAAGAATAAAAATACGAAATATATGGTTAGTGTAGCTAACCACTGACCCTGAAAGAGTTAACTACGGAAAACCGCGACGATTTCACATTTGAATAATTTAAATGTAATGAGAGATGCGAACATACAGTAATCGTGTGAGCGTCCCAGGTGTAATGTTGTCTTGATATACTTGTGTTATTATACTTTTGTAATGCATCTCGTATTCTGTTTGTGTACCTAGTTATTTTTTAGGACCAATATATTTATGGAAAGAGTTAATGTGGTCTCATTCGATATTGAATAAACTGACTATAATATGAGAAGATTTTGATTCAATAGGCTAATTATGAAATCACATTTTGTATAGAATCTTTTATATTAAACTCTTCCATAAATTAGTATTACTTGCCGATTTGGGAATCGAATCCAGGTTCAGCAGTCAAGCTTGCGACCACCAGACCAATGAATCAGTCAAACTGAGCAAATCTGGGTCGAGTCACTTGTTTATGCATAAAACATTATCATACCAGATTTTCTCAGAAAATGCAATACAGTATACTATGATTTTTCATCTGAAAACACCACAAACAACACTTCATATATCACGCAATGTATTATTCTCTTTGTTTAAAGTTTACGGTCCTAGTTCAAACATTCATTCTGACATTGTTTCATACTTGTCAGAACTACTATGATTTATTTTGACGAAGATAACATTGACTGGTTGGAAAAATGAGTAATTTTGCCGTTGTGGCCTAAAAACAAAAGGCGATAAAATCAACAAAGGCTTGCCCTGATTCGAGGAAATTATGTTTGAAACAATAAGACAGCTGTCAGTTTACCATCACGCCATGGCGTTCGAATTTTGAAATGAAACAAAACAAAATAAAATTATGTTCATTGATATTAATATAAGTCTAATATTTTGATTTGATTTGATAAGGTGTTAATTTTCCCGTCGGGGCTGCGTGTTGTTCGCTAGAGATACCGCGGCCTCGACATAAAGGGCTAAGAAGGAACATGGGTGGTTTTTAATCAGTAGAAGTTTGACACTCCCTTTCGCTTCGCCCAAGAGCGGAAAAAAAGAGGTTTAATTTTAAGTGAAATTATTGGAAGGAACTTCACCAAAATTATAGTCTGCCTAGCCTTTTCCCAACTATGTTGGAGCCGGCTTCCAGTCTAACCGCATGCATCTGAATACCAGTATTTTACATGGAGCGACTGCCTATCTGACCTCCACAAATCAGTACTGGGTAATACGATTCCCTTGGTGACTTATTTTTTTAAATAAAAATCATAAAATTCGGGTAATTTTATGATTATTTTAATATCGGCAAATTCTCATTGAGTTCAATGCATGCACGCATGTAAAACAAAAGTGTGTGCTTACGCAATTCAGTGGTTCGCTTCCCACTTCGAGGTTTCACAATTATGTAGGAGCACCATGCTTCAGGATATTGCATCTTAATATGTATATTCCTTCTTTGTCAGATGGCCTGTTATAAAAAGTAGGAATTTATAATTTAGTTTTTTTTTGTAATTCATTTTACCTATTAACTATTATTAAACAGACTAAGTATCTTAAAAAATATTTTTGATGAAGGATTTCTGAGCAACTGTCGGTAGAATTTTGGAGTAGTAGTTGAAAGTGGGCTAATGAATGCAAATAAAATGTTATTATTCTATTTACTTAGTAGAGAATGCGTTGTGGCATTAAAATAAATTCGCTTATGTACAATTTGTTTGAAACCAATATATCCAAGTTTTTATTTTCCAAAACTCTTCATCATTATTAATTATCTTAGTTTATATCTAAAGCATACTATAACCTATTTGCCATTAATATTTCATTTCCCATTAATATTGGCGATATGATGTGTTTTATTGCAATCATTTATTAAGAGCTGTATCACTTGGAATAGGTTCAAAACCACTCTATATTAGAACGTATGAAATACGGCTAATGTCACATTTTAATATAATATGTATAATATGTTTATCAATTTATTAAACTCCCAAACTTTAGTGGCTCTACAAAGCACCAACTTTATAAATAATTAGTGCTAAGTTATGAAAAAAACATTAGGTAAAAAAAGTAAAGCAGTCTTCAGAAGTTTAAGTTTTGTGAGCTTTTAACAAAATAATTATTATGAAACGTTTCTAATCTTTTCAAAGTGAAATCTCGTGATTATGTTAAAAGGTTCACGCAATCTTTTTCCGAGAATAATAATTAATTTTCGTCTTAAATTGTGTTCGTAGAAGAAAATTGCTTTTCCATCTAAAATAGAAACAAACAAATGATTAAATGAAAAATAATATTCTCGGAAATGTTAATAAAAAAACCCTTTTAAAAGTAACAGGATTGTCCGCTTTGACGTACTGCGTGGTCATATTAAAAATCTAAGTTTAGAACTTAGACATTTCTGAAATAGGGTCAAGAATTACGTCGGCAGTGCGATGCTGTGCGTTCGGCTATTTTCGGCACGACTCGGGTGCGATCGGCTATTTTCGGAACGGACGGTTCGGTTCGGTTGTTTTAAAATTGGAAACGCGTACTCTTTGATGTAAAACAAATGTTGTTTGCGTATGAAACGTATTCAAATGTTCAATTAAATAAAACATGAGTTGGTTAAGTGTATTCAAATAAAAGGAAATTGTTCTTAATTGGGTTGGCTTGCTTCTGAAGATGAATCGTGAGGAAACACTCGTAAGTTCTCCAAATCAGCATTTCGAAGAATAACACTATCGCTTTGAAGTATCCGTTCCGTGTTAGAAACAATAAATTTATGTCATTTTGACCTAAATTTCCCGCTCTCAGAGATGAACTCTAGCTTAATCACAAAGTACCACAGTCTACCTAAATTAATAAATTCTCATAACATCACGCCTTTAATCCCAGATCGGTTAGGCAAAGGTGTACCTTATATGTACATCCATATTTCGTTACATATGTTTAATGTGTTGGTTAGCCTATTGATATCAACCGGGTACAAAACTCCTTCAGAAATCTTTAAAAAAAATGCATAGCTAAATAATTAACTAAGAAAGACTGTGACGTCACCACAATCCCTATAAATCCTAAGAGACAGGAAATGAGACTATATAGCGGTAGTCTCATCTCATTTCAGCCGGGAACAATTCCTATTCTCTCGGGAGGAACTCACTACCGGTTGCGCTCCTGGCCACTTCTGAACTATATTGAGCAATTTGGAACTTGTTACCCGAGGGAGGATTGTAACTCAAGTACTTCAAGAACCCGTCGGTGCTGTGGATTATCGAAAGGATAACGCGGCTCCGACACAAGGGCGAAGAAGGAACATGGGTTTGGTTTTTAGTCAGTAGAAGTCTGACACTCCCCTTCGCTCTGCCCAAGAGGGAGGGGGGGGGGGGGTTATTCGATGATTTTCCACCCACCAAAAAAAAAGTTACTTCAAGAATGGCCGTGGGTTGTTTGAAAGAGATACCGCTGCCTCGGACACAAAGGGCTAAGAAGGAACATGGGTGGTTTTTAGTCAGTAGAAGTCTGACTCTCCCTACCGCTCTGCCCAGAGCGGGACTCCCTCATCAGGTTACAGAAAATTGTTACGGTTACGGGAGCTAATAGATAAGCAACAAAATTATTTAAGAGCTGTTTTCTAAATCCATTTCGACCGAGGCTTTTATATATTTTTTAATTGCCATAATATATCAGCAAAGAACTCCAGACATATACAATTTCTCATCGAAATTTCTGATTTTATTTGAGTGATCTTTAAAGGGTTCCGTGTTTTCCTTTTGAGGTACGGAACCCTAGTAACATAACTTGTGTACAATATCATTGTCAGACACACCCGTACCAAAATCTACGCAACACGAATACCATCAAAATAACGTTAATTCAAAGGTAATTTTATGATGATTATTTCATTGGAAACGTTACGTTTAGAAGCAATTTTCGCCTTCTGTTTTGATTTAATTTGCATGTACCGTTACGAAACTAATATTTTGGAACCCATATTATCATAAAGTAGGTCATATCTCGGAGTTACAATCAATATTTTACGACAAATTCAAGATTGAAATTTTCCAAGTGTATACATCATTATTATTGCTCGTGACTGTACGTGTTCAATAATATGAAGCCATAAAGCTTCAGTGTGGGTAGGCTGCCAGCAATGTGTTTGGAGCTTGTCTCTTGTCATCTTGATGAGGTAATAAAAAATATTGTAATGTTTTTGACTTTTCAATGTGTGTAGTCCATGGAATTTCTTGGCCTTGGAATGGGCTACTACTGTGAGTCCTACTTTCGCAGTTTTATGCCTTAAATTGTGACTGGTACCGTAGCTACATTTAATTGTTTCGAGGGTTCAAAAGTGCCTGTAATTAACCTACTTAAAACACTTTTTTCTTTAATTTTGTAACCTACTTTAACCTAGAATCATACCTAAATTCGAGCTAAAAACTAAACCAAACTTAAAACCGTTAAAAACATTTAGCAAATCTCAAGCCTAGACCAGGCTAACATAGTACACTGTAGTGCACTTTGAGCATGCCGCGTTCACTATCTGTCTCGCTGCCTACAAACTGCCATATTTCTAGTTCATTGGCCCGCAGTTTGTACACTGGCAAGCAAATGGAGTGTGAACATTTCCCACCCCTCTGTTAAGATGGAATTTGCGAATAATGTCATACATTTTTGGATTTTATTTTGTAGCTCGGATTTTTTGGATTAAAGGTATTTTTAAGTGCGAACGTGTTATGAGGCTGTCCAAAAAAGGAGGGTTATGGTTTTAAGGTTCCTGTAGGATGTATTTTTATATGTTTCTGGAGCTCTGGAGCTTTAATGTCATTCTGATCTACAAAATATTATGTATAAGTATATACATAATTATATAATTCAACTACATATTCTTAGTTAGGGTGCGCCAAAGTTCACCTAAAATTTCAACTCCGATAATTGGAAATCCGAAAATGTTCTTCCTAACATTTTTCATCCTAACGATCGCAATTCCTAAAGTCTTCGTCTCTAATGTTTTAATTCCGAAGCATTCAACTTCATAATGTCAGTAGCAATAAACATCTATTACACTATTATTTGTTTTCCTATATTTTCTCAACATAACCATCTTTTACACTATTATTCAAAGTCATATCTTTTTTGTTTATATTACTTTTTATTCATAATAATCAGTATTATAAAAGGTCCCATTAAAATAGGTGGACAAAATTTTAGAAATCATTTAGTCCGCTAAAATAAGGACAATAGTAAAAAAAAATATAAGAAAAAGACATTAAAATACCTACTTTTATAGGATGAGTTTGTTCTAGAGTGCCGGCAATTTATTATTTTAAGTCAAAATAAAATCACTTTATATAGTGTTTTTTTTTGTTTAGGTGTCTTTAGTTAGGCTTACTAAACGCTGTGTTAAAATTTGTCCACCTATTTTAATGGGACCTTATATACTATGCAAATATATCCATAGGTTAGGTTAGAACTGTGACCAACTACGCGCGAGCCGAGCGAGCGAAGCGAGCGGTGCCGCGGCAGCGGCCGGCGAGCGCTATCTGGAAATTGGTCGCGAAATTTTGCTAAGTATTTTTTTCATAGTGCCCCCAAGACGACACTCTGACCTGAATTTCATTCATTTATTTCATTTCAAGACAAAAATCAGTGAAACGACCTTTAATCATTCTAAACAGTCGTATGAGTGAAAATATTATGGTAATTATGTTTAGGGATAAAAACGTCATATCTCCGAAACTGGATTGGAAAGGACTTGGCATCAATGTCAACGGCGAGTACATCACTCACCTTCGGTTTGCCGACGATATAGTGGTCATGGCTGAGACCATGGAAGACCTCAGTAAAATGCTCGATGACCTCAGTAGAGCTTCTGAAAGAGTGGGTCTTGAAATGAACATGGACAAAACCAAGGTTATGTCGAATGTTCATGTAACACCCACTCCTGTCAAGATCGGAGACTCTACGCTCGAAGTTGTGGACGATTATATCTACCTGGGACAAACGGTCCAGTTGGGTAGATCTAACTTCGAGAAAGAGGTCAATCGTCGAATCCGACTCGGCTGGGCAGCGTTCGGGAAGCTGCGCGGTATCTTCTCGTCCAACTTACCCCAGTGTCTCAAGACGAAAGTCTATGACCAGTGTGTGTTGCCAGTGATTACATACGGGACCGAAACGTGGTCGCTCACAATGGGCCTTATCAGAAAGCTCAAAGTCACCCAAAGGGCAATGGAGAGGGCTATGCTCGGAGTTTCCTTGCGTGATCGAATCAGAAATGAGGACATCCGCATGAGAACCAAGGTTACCGACGTAGCCCGAAGAATCGCCAGACTTAAGTGGCAATGGGCAGGGCACATTGCTCGCAGAACGGATGGCCGATGGGGCCGAAAAGTTCTCGAATGGCGACCGCGAACCGGAAGACGTTGCGTTGGAAGGCCTCCCACTAGGTGGACCGATGACCTGGTCAAGGTTGCAGGAACCCGCTGGATGAGAGACGCACGGGACCGGTCAATGTGGCGACGCCTGGGGGAGGCCTATGTTCAGCAGTGGACGTCTTTTGGCTGAAATGATGATGATGAATGATGATAAAAACGTTAGGATAAAAAACAGTAGGAGTTGAAATATGTTTACAATAACGATATTATGAATTAAAATTTTCGGAAACATGAGTTTTATGAACATCGTCAGTAGCATTACAAATAGTAGGAATTCAAACTTTAGGATGAAAAATTTTAGGAGGAGTGATCATTCGGATTACAAATCGTTAGGAAGAACAATTTCGGGTAAAAAACTTTAGGTGAGACAATATGGACCCTCTTAGTTATCATACTGCCGCACTCAGAGAGCTTTATTGATTACTTGATTAACAGGTCAGCAATAACATAATGATTCCATTGGTATACCTAACCTTTGTATAATTTAGTTCCGGGTAAACCCAAAACACAAAAAACTGGAGTCCATTATAAGCCAACTCGATTGGAAAGATAGCGATTGGAAAGATAGGGGCATAATGATCAATAAAACATACCTAAGCCACCTGAGATTTGCTGACGACTTGGTCCTCTTAGCAGAAACAGGACCGGAATTACAGCACATGATAGAGTCACTCAATGTCGCCAGTCAACTAGTAGGCTTAGAAATGAACCTATCCAAAACAATGTTGATGACTAACAGCATCGAGAGGACAATATATGTTGATAACGAAGCTCTCAAGTACACTGACAGCTACATATACCTAGGCAAACAAA
Source organism: Diarsia mendica (assembly GCA_949316265.1). Lineage (NCBI taxonomy): Eukaryota > Metazoa > Arthropoda > Insecta > Lepidoptera > Noctuidae > Diarsia > Diarsia mendica. Next base: position 3,219,749 of record OX438904.1, read on the forward strand.
TTAGATTTGATCAAAAAAATAACGAACAAGAAGTGGAGCGTAGAAAACAGTTAACGTGGAACAAGTACTGGGCACTGAAGGAAATTTTCAAAAGCAGCAAGCCTACAAAAATCAAAACTAAGGTACTCAACTCATGCCTTATACCGTGCCTAACATATGCGTGTCAAACATGGAGGTTCAACAAAAGAACAAAGGAAATACTAACAACATGCCAGAGGGGAATAGAGCGCAGCATGATGAATATTAAAAAGATACAAAAAATAAGACACACAAAAATTAGACACATGACCAAGGCAAAAGATGGATTGATACATGCTCAAGCACTAAAATGGAAATGGGCCGGGCATGTGGCGCGCCTAAGAGATCAGAGATGGACAAAAAGAATGACCGCACGGGCAGGCCCACAAGGCAAAAGAAAGAGAGGCAGACCTGTAGCTAGCTGGGAAGACGAAATTAAAAAAACAGCCGGCCCCAACTGGATTCAAGTAGCCCAATCTAGAGAGGACTGGCTATCTTTGGAGGAGGCCTTTACCTGCAGAGGTGTTCCTGCAGACAACTAAAAATACTTTTATACAAAAACTAAACTAACAATTAAATTTAAGAACTAAACCTAATTTACTAACACAAAATATTATAAATAAAACTAGAATTTAAGTTACCTACTACTCTTGTTGTATGCTGGAAATAAAAGGCTTTTTTATTTTATTTTTTATTTTAAACCCAAAACAAGCGAATAAAGTTCAAAACCTAAATACCAGAAGATATTTTCACACCACCTGCTCGAAAATGTCAAATTATATGTCAAGCAACCTTAACTTAAAGTGAGTCATTAGTGGCCGGGGGAACAGCCGGACAATAATGTTGTACTGGATTTCATTATGACCCGCTGGTCAATAATGTGATTTGAATTTGGAATCTCACATGCTCAGCTAAATTGGCAGTATAGTACTATAGTGCGCGCGGAACTAGTTGGCCGCGCCTTAGGCATGTTTTTGTTTTTTATTTGTATTCTTTTCAATAACTTGAACAATTATTGTTCACGATATCTCGAGATTGGTCATCACTGTCTAATTATAATCTCCTGTGCATTGTAAAGTTACATACTCTTTGGTGCATTGCGAGCTGTAGGCAACCCACCCCCTCACCCCTGTCGCCAACTAAGGCGCGGCCAACTAGTTCCGCGCGCACTATAACAAACACCCTTTGGTGCCAGAAAGAGGAAAGCTATTCTCGATACCCTTACTACGCGTGGATGATATTCTCGAATTCCTACAAAATCATAACGACTGCTTCTTCATATCGTTGCCATGTTTTCGAAGACATAATATTGTAAGAATAATTAGATAACTACGAACCATTTTTTAAAAGGAATGGAATAAATAACATTAAAACTGGCATTAATAATAACAAATACCGTACCGCGCCGTAATACCGTAATAGTAATTGGCTGTAACATTAGTTAATTTATTTTATGTAAACTGCGCTAAGATAATATTGCTGTGGATTTTGTGAATAAATAAATAAATAATAAAACCTATCTATACTACAGTCGATTTATCACATTTTATCAAAAATACTATAATTTCACTAGCGTCTCCAATGACGTTCTAAATTCAAAATGCATACAGCCAATCATCCAAAACCATTCTACCATTTCTTTCTTATAATTATTTCTATTTCTAATATGTTGTATGTTATTCTTTCTGTTTGTTTATCTATTAAATACTTTGTTTTTCGTACTACCTATGGCTATTATTTTCTCACAGTAGGTGTAAAAAGTAGAGTATCCTCCTCTGGGCTAAAGGTGCCTTTGCCTTGGGCTAGCTTGAATCCCTCGCTGCATTCAGGATTCTTGTATTAACTCCCTCGCTTCGCTCGTGAGTTAAACTCTTAACTCCCTCCCTGCGCTCGGGAGTTAAATCCCGAATCCTTCATTGCGCTCGAGATTCAATATGACGCCCGTGACATAAGACACAACTTTAGCCCCTTGGTGCATAATCTACTATTTGGCACCTTTTTTTTGCCCACACTACACATAGGTACAAAAACGTTAACGAAAACCTGAACGGTCCACGTAATAGAAAGCTAGGTGCGGGAGCAGATTGCTGCAGTGTTGCCAACCTGAGGGAAAATATTTAAAATATGCCTGTGCCTGGAATTTTACAGGCATCCGAAACTTTAATACCTCGGTGCTACAAAAATGCATATATACGTTTATAGTATAGCTTACGTAAAGGTTCATTGAAACTGTTTCTGATAACTGCAGACGTCTTGCATAGTTATTTCTAGGGCCTCTTTTTTAGTGACATTTTGAAATATAATCTCACTCTATTGTAGAAAGTTTAGATAGATCTAGATCTATGTTTGTTTCTCAAACACGCCATATCAACTGAACGGTTTTTTTTTTGGCGGGTGTAAAATTATCAAATAACCCCTCCCGCTCTTGGGGAGACCAAAAGGAAGTGTTAGACTTCTACTGACTAAAAACCACCCATGTTCCTTCTTGACCCTTTATGACGAGACCGCGGTAAGTCTTGAACAACCCGGAGCCCCGACGGGAGCTGAACGGATCTGACACAAGGTTAGGGAGGGACTAATCACATTATAAGAAAAAAAAAAACGAACGAAAAATGTTCATAAATTTAAAAAAAATGGTCTTTAAATGAAAAGTACTGGGCCAAACCATGCCAATTTATGGGACCAAATGGCAACTATTCCGCATCAAACTAAAAAAGAATCACGTAAATCGGATCATAAATCGCGGCGTAATCGGTGTACATACATAGAAAAAAAAAATAAAAAAAAATAACATACCAATCGAATTGAGAACCTCCTCCTTTTTGGGGAGTCGGTTAAAAAGACAATTGTTTTATATTAAAACAAGAAACTTCATGCGAGTTAAATCACGGGCTGATCCCAGTTTATCTTATCATATTCTTTCTTACTACATGCGAAAGTTCTAGGTGTTTTACGCAAAAACTACTGCATGAATTTGTATAAAACTTGGCACACAGATAGTTTACAACCTGGATTAACACATAGGGTACTTTTTATCTCGGTTAGTACGATCTCGTGGCACAACAATCGTGGCCCACGTGGCTGAAACCGCAGGTATAAAGATAGAAATTAAATAAATAAACCGACAAACCTTCTCACAATGGTTTATTATAGCTTCCCTCTTATTTTCCCTCCATGGTGACAAGCTTACCTGTAACAAACAAAAGGGCTCATTAGTGACCTTATTACACCCAAAGATACCTTTTCTTCTATAATAAGGTTGACATAATTAACATAGCGTTACCATAGCGACAGGCTTTGTGTGGTTTCCATCGTTGCCATTATTGGAATCACAGAATGTTCCATTTTGTAATTTATATATAAAAATATAAAAAATCCATTGTAAAAAAAACAAGCGTATTTTTGGAACATTAATAATAAATGATGGTATGTTTCGTAATAATGCTCGACAGAACAAAACTTCGCCTTCGTTTATTGAAAGGGATAATTATTTTTTCAAAAATTATAACGAGTTGTAATGGAGAATCCCCTTGTAATCAAATACATCTCTTAGCATTTCAATTTATCTTTATCCGACTACGGTGAAGCAAAAATCTTTAGATATTTCGTTACACTTTCTCAGGAGGCTAGTCCCAAGGGATTGTCACTGCGAGTGTTTTCTTTTCTAATTGCTATTTCTAAAAAAACGCTATCCCTGTGTACGACGGATACTAAGTAATTATATTAATGCGAAAGTAACTCGGTTTGTTTGATCGAATCAAGCGTTTAGTCGTGAAAAGGTATTAGTAAGTCTAAACTAATAGAAGAGGAAATATTCGATTTTATGCTTGTTACATCTTTAACGAGTGATAATTATAGTCAATTTTTTTTTTAAATACACCCAGACGTTGTCGTAGGCAAAAGCTAGTAATATAATAAAGTGAACGTAGAGACAAGACGAGAAAGATAGACGAACAAAGGTTCAGGGGTTCGGCGGCGACCTCTCGCGTCCGGCCCTGGTGCAGGCCATGATCCGGGGCGAGGAGAAATGGGACACCGTCGCCTCCTTCTGCGAAGCAGTGATGCTAGCGAAGGAGGTGGCGGAACGAGAGAGGGAGAGAACCTCTCGTCGTCCCAGCCGCGGAAGGCGCTCCGGGCGTCGGGGGTCACGCGATGACCTCCGGCCACCGTAGACGCGGGCCTGTGGACGGTGAGTAAGGCTAGCTCGCCGTCCGGCCACCTTCATGGGCTTGGTTTTTAGTCAGTAGAAGTCTGACACTCCCCTTCGCTCTGCCCAAGAGCGGGGGGGGGGGGGGGTCATTTGATGATTTTACACACACCAAAAAAAAAAATGGTCAGTGGTTAATAGCTTTGAACTTATCAAGGTATTCAGCTTAATACCTATATTTTACTGAAAAAAATTTGCAGTAATTAAAGGGTAAGAGCTTATTGCCATCAACCGAGCACAAATCGAGCGGGCGAGAGCAGTGGTGGCTCAGTGGTGGCGGCCTCGACTTACGAACAGTTGGTCGTGGGTTCTAACCCAGGCAGGCGCATTACTTTGTGTAATTTATTTCATCACCACTGCTCTCAAAACGGTTAAGGAAAACATCGTGAGGAAGAACCAAAAAGTCGAAGATATGCGACATCTACCAATCCGCACTGGGCCCGCGTGGTGGATTATAGCCCATCCCTCTCCTAGAGAGGAGGCCTGAGTCCCTGCAGTGGGAACAATATAGGCTGATGGATGATGAGCACAAATCTGGAGTCCGTAGCAGCTACTAATTGCTGATGGAAATCCCAATAACGACCCTTAGTTGCCATATTTATGTGAGTTTAAAAATATCTTAAAGAGTCGGGACTACAAAAGCTGTGTTCATAGCCATACCTATATAAGGTCCCATTAAAATAGGTGGACAAATTTTAATACAATGTTCAGTACGTCTAACCAAACATATCCAAGTAAAAAAAAACACTGATTAAAGTGATTTTTTCGTACGTAAAATATTGGGTAACTAACACTTTTAGTGTATAGCTAGCTGTTTTATTTTCTTGTAGGCATCTGATGCGTTTCTCTAATTTTCTTTTTTTACCATTGTCCTTATTTTGGTGGTATGAATGATTTCTAAAATTTTGTCCACCTATTTTAATGGGACCTTATATAATTATATTTTCACTCCTATGAATTTCCACCCTCATCAATAATGTACGTAAAATCGTATAATCTACCTATTGCTGACCCAAAATAACCATTGTTTAGTTAGTCAAGCAAATTATTTAATTAATTGAGTTATTCTCCAATTATCTCGCTTCGACGGTCAACGTTTGTGTTTTGGGCTCAAATATTTTGATCAAATTATTTGGATCCTTTTTATGGCCAGTCAAATGAAAAACCTTTTGTTGATACATAAATGGATACATTGTAGCTTTGAGTATATATGTTTGGCATTTATGTTACAAACGGCTATATTTTAGTCAATAGGTAGATAGTTTAATTTGACACCTCTGTTTTAGATGTTTTACACTAAAATGTCATACCATAACATCACGCCTGTAATTCCCGAAGGGTTAGACAGAGGCATAAGTACCTAATAGTAAGTCCACATTTCGCCAGATTTCCTTCATTTTCAAGATCCGAGAAAAGTGAATTTTTTGTAGAGTAGTAACTGTTGATGGCAAATGGGCTTGCTGGCATTGAAATGTATTTGTATTAGATACCTACAGATTTTCCACGCATGCTATTTACCATGGCAATAATAATAATAATAAATTTATTTATTTCAGACCATAATCATCACACAGGTAATAGACACAGATCCATATTAAATGTTAGTAATCACTTAAAAACTATGTTAGTGAAACACACAAATAAAATATGACAAAATACAATGTTAAACAATATTATACAGGGTGTCCCGTAAATAATGGATCAAACGGTAACGGGTAGGTAGCTTACCTAATTTCCAACAACTAATTTGAATATTAAAAAAAAAACCGTTACAGTAACCAAGATATTTATTTTTTTCGAATTTTACCATTTTGTCTTCCAGAATTAAGTTTTTTTAATGCTGTTGCTGCAAATGATGACATTTTTAGGTATGATTTTTATCTAACATTTCTGAATAGCTTACTAATGTTAGATGTTAGATACCATTTTTTTGAATACCGTTTTATTTGCCTTAGAAAAAAAATCTTGAGTTGAAAAGTTTTTTCTTTACGATGTTAGGACCAAAATTGAAAAATTTCTCCTGTAAAAAAAATGTATGACACCGAAGACGACCATTATTTTAAAAACTTGTACATTTAATAAGGTTTGCAAATTGGTATAAAACTTACGTCTAGTCCTTATCGTTACAAAGATATTGCTATGAATGTAATGAAGAAGACAGAAAATAAATTAAATTGGTACTATCCAATTTTTTCCTTTTCGTTATGGCTTATGCTTGAATGCTTGTAAATAATGGATCAAACGTAACGGGTAGGTAGCTTACCTAATTTCCAACAACTAATTTGAATATTTAAAAAAAAACCGTTACAGTAACCAAGATATTATTTTTTTTTCGAATTTTACCATTTTGTCTTCCAGAATTAATTTTTTTTAATGCGGTTGCTGCAAATGATGACATTTTTAGGTATGATTTTTATTTAACATTTCTGAATAGCTTACTTATGCTAAAAAACTTTTTAACAAAAAATAAAACCGACTTCAAAAAAAAAGTCAAAAATAAATCAGTTTCTGAAGTCGGTGACTTTTGTTTGTTTGATTTCATTTTTTTGCCACCGACTTCAGAAACTGATTTATTTTTGACTTTTTTTTTGAAGTCGGTTTTATTTTTTGTTAAAAAGTTTTTATTTTTCACTTTTTAGTGATTCACATGTTCATGGGTCATAATGTGGACAATGTAGTATTTTTTTTGAGTTTTGTTGATTTTTCAAAAACCGCTTGTCCGATTTCAATAAAAAAATTATGGGACCATTTGGGAAGTATACCCTTTCCAACAAAAAAAGAATTTTTCAAATCGGTTAGCAAGTGACGGACTTATGCCCGAACAAACATAAAAAAAAAAAAAAACAAACATCCGAATTGAGAACCTCCTTCTTTTTTTAGAAGTCGGTTAAAAAGATACCATTTTTTTGAATACCGTTTTATTTGCCTTAGAAAAAAAATCTTGAGTTAAAAAGTTTTTTCTTTACGATGTTAGGACCAAAATTGAAAAAATTCTCCTGTAAAAAAAAATTTACTACCTGCTTCGATTACAAGCATAACTACCTTAACTACCTGCTTCAATTTCAAGCATTCAAGCATAAGCCATAACGAAAAGGAAAAAATTGGATAGCACCAATTTAATTTATTTTCTGTCTTCTTCATCACATTCATAGCAATATCTTTGTAACGATAAGGACTAGACGTAAGTTTTATACCAATTTGCAAACCTTATTAAATGTACAAGTTTTTAAAATAATGGTCGTCTTCGGTGTCATACATTTTTTTTACAGGAGAAATTTTTCAATTTTGGTCCTAACATCGTAAAGAAAAAACTTTTCAACTCAAGATTTTTTTTCTAAGGCAAATAAAACGGTATTCAAAAAAATGGTATCTTATAACATTAGTAAGCTATTCAGAAAAGTTAGATAAAAATCATACCTAAAAATGTCATCATTTGCAGCAACAGCATTAAAAAAACTTAATTCTGGAAGACAAAATGGTAAAATTCGAAAAAATAATAATATCTTGGTTACTGTAACGGTTTTTTTTTTAATATTCAAATTAGTTGTTGGAAATTAGGTAAGCTACCTACCCGTTACGATTGATCCATTATTTACGGGACACCCTGTACAATAAGAATTGCAATCACACCGATGTGTGGAGTGCGATCCAGTGCCTTACAAACGGGCCATCGATCCTGTCCGCTATTACTTTCAAGATGCTGTTGGAGCTTGCCCGTATACGGTGTAACAGTGAGGCCGCCCTCTTTCTCATGATGGCATGAAAGCCATCAATTCTAGCTTCACAATAATGTAGATCTTCAATATTTTCCATTTGTCACAATTTTGAGCTATCAGCTCGAACTCAAAGTTAGCCTTCAATTATAAATTGAACGTAGTTTTACTTATTTCTGCTTTATTTATCTGTATAATATTATCCATATTTACCCCTTTTCCTCGTCGCGCTCGAGTACTCATGACCCAATTTGTCTCTATTTATTTGTCTTTGTCCCTGTGAGTGCAGTAATTTGTATCTTTTATGTAATTAATTCATCTTCTTCTTCTTAGCTTGTAGATGGCAATCTAAATTGTGTCGGCCCAGAACTTAGCTACTGGTTTGGCGCTTTCAGTAGCGTCTATCAATTCCTGCAGTAAACAACCTTCAGGACACAATATTAAGTGCCCCATTGTTTGAAGAACAGCACCACATTTTCTATTTCCAAATATCAAATGATCAAGCACTGCTCAATATGCTAATAACTACTGATAAGTCGTTAGATATTTTGATTTGTTTTTGAAATCTGCATAATCTTCGGTAAGTCTTAGAGTGCTTGTAACAGTGCCGAAATATCGGAAACCCGAAACAAATAGTAAACATGGTAGCTCGTCTTCAGTGTTAATGATAATGTTTTTATCAAATTATCTGCAATTTTCATAATATAACAAAAACAGGTTTTACTGTACTTGAAGCTTTTACCGAAATTCCTTTTGCCTCAGCTGTATAGAACAAGATCGTAATCAGCGTAAGAGCAATTTACCTGAATGTTTGGGGCTCAACCTCCCATCCTTGTTTAGACTGTGTTAGGGGTGCCCCAGTAGGGCTGTTTGAACGCATATAATTAATATTAATTGCTGACGTAATAAAAGGGGGCTTGATTGATACTCAGACATTTGTGAGGATTGATGCGTTTACTAAAGGGAAGGGGTCACTGCTAAATAAGAACTCCCCACAGGTCGATATTTTAAGACGAGTATCGCGCCGATTCAACGTAGGTATGTAATATTCATTACATACGATATCGATCGATTCGTCTTTATCTCAAAAAGCATCGAAGGCACGAAAATCCATTGGTCCAGCTGTCACTTTTACATTTTGATAGCTGTTTCGGGAAATCAGAAGTGCGAAAGTCTGACAATCAGTCTTATGAAGGAATGTTGTTTATTACGATGAGGTCGTGGCTAAATAATAACAGCCGCTCGGGTCGATCTCTAGGATCTAAATAAGCAGATAATTTATCTCAATTATATCGGGATAACATTTTATAATAAACTGCCATCTTCTTTTCGAGACTTGCCATCATTTAATGCGTTTAAAGCCAAAGTTAAATCTAATCTTTGTTTAAAAGCTTATACTATTCTATAACGACTACTTAGATAGATGATAAGAATAGTTGGTCGCTGAGTTGAACACAAGACAATGTTTGTTATTTATGTTCTTTCTCCGAAATTAGTTTACTGTTATGTTATGTATTTATTATTTTATGTTTACATTGTTTATTGTTATATACTTTTGTTTATTACTGATATGTGTCTTTGGTAAATCTTAAATTGAACTAACACCTTGCTATTGTATCGAGTCTGGTTCTTCTAACCATAGGTTGGTTAGAAGAACCAGACTCGATACAATAGCAACAGACAGATGTGTGCTGGGAAGTTTGTTCCGCCACTTCTTCTGTCCAGCTTAACACTAGGAAGTGTCGATAGGTGGGCGTTTTGGGGGACTGTCTTATAAAAATGAAAAGTAAAGTAGAGTAAAGTAAATTTTTGACGATCGAAAAGTGCTGATTATCAGCCTAGTTTGAATAAATGACTTTTGATTTTGAAATTATTTTTCCAGCTCTTGTATTAGGTATGTAGAAGCCAGCCCTATCAGCTTAACAACGAGTCTCGTACACAAGTCAGACAGGGCGGCTGCACGGTTCGGCAAAGCGGTGTTTGTTAAAGCGGTTTCGAGTGCAATGAGCGGGCTGATCAATAATTCTGTCTGCTTACACGTGGCTTAAAGGCTGATTGTAGTGATCATGCCTCTGTTCCGTGAACGGGCTAACATTATGTGATGTGGCCGCTGTTGGTTGATTTTATTTGGTTTAAAGTCTGCAACCTTAATTTACAGAATTCGGATGCGGGCTATAAATCAAGTAAAATAAAAAAGAAAACATAATTTATCGGTATTGAGTTTTGAAGGCAATTGAGAGAGAGTGCGGCCACGAAACTTTGTACACGTTAAATTTTTATGATTTTTTTCATGATTTCATCCTGCAATCAGAAACGTCTCCTCAGGAAGGAACTCTTTCCTCTTTTATTTCGACTCCGTTTCTGTCGCAGGCCTATTATATCTTCTTAAGAGCATATGCTACCTCAAATTAGCAACTCTATTTGTAGTGGTTCAAACTTCGTTTAAAATACTGTTAGAATAAAGTTCTAATCAGCTTGCACTACAAAGCGGTTGTTACGTCTTTCGCTGCGGCCGAATAGTGCGAAATTAGTGGTATTTTGCGATTTACAAAAAAACTATTGATTGGACTAAAAAAGTAAAACACTATGATTTTAGTATGTTGCTTGTAGAATTATTTGGCCAAAAAATCAGAACGATGACATGTATTTTAGTATGGTTTTTACTCGTTAAAAGAAATTTTTAGAGGTATCTTCGTGATTTTTTTCTATCGAGCAAAGTTAGTTGATAAGTTTTCGCAACACTTTGTCACTAGCATATATCCTGAAGAATATCATATATTTTTCTGATTTTGTTTACTGCAGTGAATCATATACTTAATACGTATTATAAAACTTGCGTTTTACGTCTGTTAGCCGCTTAACCATAATCCAAACCATTCCTCTCTGCTTATCTACCACACACAGCTACCACCCTCCGATCCATCAAACCAGATAACGACCAACTAATGATGTAATCTCAGATAACTACACTGACCACCCTTGACCACTAATTAACTTATAATTACTGCCACTTTACATTGCTAAGCACCCAACTTAACGTCTTAAGTTGCTAGCAATTAAGTTAACCACCTAGTTGGCATTATATCAAGTAATTTGGTTAAGTGCCGATTTACTTAAGGGGACGGTGAACGAACATTCTCCATACAAACGTAATACCAAAATCATTTGCGATACGAACATACATATTACCAACTTAAAATTATGTTATTCGGATACAGACGATATTTATCTAGGTTCCTATTAAACTTTTTTTTAAACATTTACTATTTACGAAATGCAAGCGAATTGCTATTTACTATTGACGAAATACAATTCGCTTGCATTTCGTAAATAGTAAATGTTTAAAAAAAAAAGTTAAAAAACAGAACATGAGTGGTTTTTATTCACTAGAAGTCAGACACTCACTACCGCTTTACCCAGAGCAGGAGGAGTTATTTGATGATTTTCCACACTATAAAAAAGGGTACGCGCTAACTACACGATAAAGAAGAAAGAAGGAGCTCAACAACTTCGAAGGAACTAAATGATCCGACACATACACTGTTAATCAAGTTAGCCACCTAGTTGTGACACCAAGCAATTTGATTAAGCGCCTCAAAGAGCACCGATTGACTTTGTAGCGGACGAGGCGTGAACTCTGGTGCGTTTCTATAGATAGGGAAGTTTTTAGGTAGTTTGAAAGAGAGGGTGCTAGTTTTGTTTGTTGTATGTATGTTTTGTAACTTGATCACAGAACTCTATAAAAAGACAGTTTTGGTATCTAAGGTGCTTCGTTGGTCTAAGGGTCGCAAAGGCGACTAATGTGCATGAGGCCTTTTTTTTTTTTTTTGGTGGGTGGAAAATCATCGAATAACCCCCCCCCGCTCTTGGGCAGAGCGAAGGGGAGTGTCAGACTTCTACTGACTAAAAACCAACCCATGTTCCTTCTTTCTCGCCCTTGTGTCGGAGCCGCGGTAACTTTTCGATATCCGCAGCCCCGACGGGCGTCGGCCCTTGCGGGCCCCTCCTTGCTGACATCTCTTTGAGGCGCGCGTGGAACACGTACGCGCCGCCGACACGGTCTGTTGCCGTCATGACGACGGCCGGACGGCGAGCTAGTGTGCATGAGGCCTTGGGTTCTATTTCCGAGGCGGGCAAAGTGTTATTAAGTGTTTCCATCAGGAATTTCTGGGTAAGCTCGTTCCATCGTCGACATCATCTCTGCCCTTTTTTTTGGAAAATCATCGAATAAAAATGTTTTAAGCTAAGAAAACTTTTGCAGACCATACCATAATAGGCCTTATTAATTTGTTACCTTTTTGCCTTTTCTCGCGCTCGCCGCCACTGATCTACATTTCTAGCACGTTTTCTAGCTCGTCCTGCACGAGCTGGTGTAATATTTTCTTCCATTACAATAGTAATAGAACAGAAAACTCGAAAAAAACAGACGCTTTTTCCAGATAACTTAGTACGACAAGATTCGCCTTCTTAGAAATTTTTAAATGGCGGCTCCTGATTGGTCGATTGTGACAGTGGCGGATTTGCTTCTAACAAATTTAGGATCTAAGCGTTTTTGCATTTGAACGCTACTTTCAAAGTGCATTTACCGTTGACTGAGGTGGATTTGCACTATATCTTTTAAGGCATAATGTTGCAGCTTTCAAGTACTACAATTTGGTAATACCAGTTTAAAAATTGCAATTTTGAACTGAAGCGGTTTTGCTTTTATACCCCTCACTTAAATAACCCATCTGGCAAACTCCTCTAAACGAGCAATTACTATTCCAAACATACAACGTACAACATAGTTATAAAGACGTGTGTTTTAAATACCTAAGTGCAGAATTCTCTATTTTTTACTTTCAAATTGCGACAGACTTTGAAACCGGAAACCCCACCAAAAATCAGCCATCAAAAAATCTTTCAAAAAACGATGTAAAAACTTTTCGCCTACCCGCAATACTTTCGTAGTTTTGGAAGCCCGGAGGCGAATGTTTCCGATGACGAGTAAAAACGACGGAAAAAACTTTCGCGCTCGAAATATCCGGGCGAAATGGACCGGAAAGGCCCGAAACACAATTGAACCGAGTCAAAGTCAATTGGAAATCGGAATAGTGGTAACACACGGTGGCACGAGTATGGCGTATTCAAACTTTAAAGTAAGTATACAGTTGTATCGCAACTTTTTAATATTCAATTTAACATAAAATAATCAAATTTATACTCTATCCGTACTGAATATTAACGCGAAAGTAACTCTGTTTGTTACCTTTTTGCTCAATTTCTAAACGACTGATCGGAACCTAATGAAAGACAAGGAGATAGATTATAATATCCAGATCAAAATTTCCACGCGAACGACGTCGCAGGCCACAGCTAATAGTTATAATATATAGTTATATTATGCTCTATGTCCAGTGGTGGACATTTGGAAGTTTATAATTAAAACCTCAGTTTCTTCACAAAACAACTTTATCTTGAATATAAGGTCCCATTAAAATAGGTGGACAAAATTTTAGGAATCATTCAGACCACCAAAATAAGGACAATGGTAAAAAAAGAAAATTAGAGAAACGCATCAGATACCTACAATAAAATAAAACAGGTAGCGAAAATACACTAAAAGTGTTAGTTACCCAATATTTTACGTACAAAAAACTCACTTTAATCAGTGTTTTTTTTACTTGGAGATGTTTGGTTAGACGTACTGAACGCTGTGTTAAAATTTGTCCACCTATTTAAATGGGACCTTATATTTATAGTTATTACAATGATATTTGCAGTTTATAAAAACAAATCGTCGCAGCTGTGTACTCCACGTAAAAGGTTGGCAAAGTAAGTATAATAATCAAAAATGTGCGGGTGTGAGTAAAATCACGAACAATCTGCAGGAAAAGTTATGGCACCACTTGCTTGTGCAACTTGATGCTATTAAAAAAGCGTCAGGCGTAGATACGGCGCAGACATCTTCCCCCCCGTTGAAAGACTCCTTTCAACTTCTTCAGTCGTCATTCGGTGAAGAGGTAGGCAAGGGGCAGATCCGAGTGAGAGGCCTCCTGAAGCAGCCTCTGGTAGTTTCCACGTCTGCGACTCGGGTGATGCCGTCGGTTCCAGGGAACAGGCGGCTGACTCGTCCCATTCGCCAGCTGAGTGGTGGGACGTTATCTTCCTGGAGGAGAACTAAATCTCCAACTTGCAGGGATGCTGAATTCGTACGCCATTTGCAGCGCTGCTGTAGCTCTGCTACATATTCTCTTTGCCAGCGCTGCCAAAAATGTTGGTAAATTTGTTGAAGTTTCATGTATCGTTGAAGGTTGTTCTGGTTCTCGTGCTCTAGCGATGGACCAGGCAATGCATTTAGGGCACGCCCTATCAGAAAATGACCGGGAGTCAGGAAGTGGTAATCGTTAGGGGAAGGGGAAAGTGGGCATAAAGGTCGACTATTAAGCACAGCTTCCACCTGGGCGAAGAGAGTACAAATCTCCTCAAACGTTAAATGATTGTTCCCCATAACGCGTTTTATATGGTATTTCGCGGACTTAACGCCGGCTTCCCAGATGCCGCCGAAATGTGGAGCATACGCAGGAGAGAACACAAACTTTATGCCTTCATTTGTAGCAAAATCAACTACAGGTTCATGATGGGTTGTAAGAAAATTGCCTATCTCTTTAGCTGCCGCAACAAAGTTGCGGCCATTATCGCAAAATATCTCCGCTGGCTTGCCCCTGCGCGAAATAAATCTGCGTAACGTCATGATGAACGCGTCTTTAGACAAATCACTGACGGCTTCCAGGTGCACACATTTATACCGGAAACAAACAAACAAACACAAATAGCTTTTCGTTAATCGTGCACCTCGACCTTTTCTATTTAGCGTGAAAAACGGACCAGCGAAGTCGACGCCAACAGTACGAAATGGAAAGTCGGGTGTGATGCGCTGTGCAGGTAGGTTTCCCATCATGGGATTTAATGTTTTACCTTGAATACGTCTACATCTGACACAGGCATGTACTGTGCGGCGGGCCAAGTGCCTACCGTTTATAGGCCACACAGTCTCTCTTACACAGGCCAGCAACAGCTGAGGCCCAGCATGCATGTTGTTTAAATGTTGAAATTTGAAATACAATTTGGTGAGCGGATGAGAGGCGTGCAAAAGTATGGGATGTTTTTTAGTATAATTGTAATTTGATAATTCTATTCTACCACCGACTCTCATCACCTTGTCATCGTCCAAAAAGGGTGAAAGAGACAAGAGTGTTGACTTGCTACTTAAAGTTTTGTTTTTTAAAAAAGTGTTGTACTCTAGAGCAAATGAAGTTTGCTGAGCAATTTTACATAAACTAATAAAAGATGATTCTAATTCACTAACTGTTAGTTTGCCAAATAATTTATCTTTAGGACATTTGTGTCTTATGTTGTGTATAAATCTATTAACATACGCGAACATGCGTCTCAATTTAAAAAATGAAGAAAATTTATCTATTTTCAGAATTTCTGTTTCAGGTTCCTGAACAACAGTGGAAGTGGATTTAATCTCAGGTAAGTCTGATTCATTTATTAATTTATTCAAATAGGGCCAATCAGATTCAGGCTGTTTTAGAAAGCTTGGACCTGACCACCACAACTCAAGGTTGATGATTTGATCTGGGCTTACGCCCCTTGAGACCAGGTCAGCCGGATTCTGATCAGTCGGCACATAGCGCCACGACGAACTATCGGTAATTTCATTTATTTCGGCTACCCTATTAGCTACAAAAGTTTTTAACTTTGAAGAATTACCACTTAACCAACTGAGGACAACACTAGAATCGCACCAGTAAATGATGCGATTGACTTCATATCGCAAAGAACTAATGACTGCCTTGCACAATTTGGCAGCTAATTGAGCAGCGCAAAGCTCCAGACGCGGTATAGTCGTCGGCTTCAACGGCGCCACCTTAGACTTAGCACACAGTAAGTTTACCTTCACATTACCAGCTAAGTTGTGTGACCGCAGGTACACACATGCACCGTAAGCGACTTGGGAAGCATCACTGAAGGTATGTATTTCTATATAACTTGGAGCTTCGCATAGCGTTAAACGTGGGATCTGTAAACCTGATAAAAAGTGTAAATTGTTAATGAACTTGTTCCAGGATTCCAGAACATCGGAATCAACTGGCTCATCCCAATCCTTTTTATTGAGCCATAAGGACTGTATTAACATTTTAGGTATAATCACACATGGACTGAGAATTCCAAGGGGATCAAAAATCTTGAATGATGCAGACAGTATTGATCGTTTGGTAGCTACATTATTGTTATTGGGAATCTCAATTGATATATGAAGAGTATCAGTTTTGGGATTCCAATCTAATCCTAAAGTATTTGTAGATTCACTTAAACTAACCTTGTCACTCTGATCAATGACTGATGATGACAAAATGCTTGGTAAATTCGATCTGAATTTACGTAGTTTAAATCCACCAGATTTAAGGATATCCGACACTTTGCGTTGAATGTATAATAGCTCGGACTCATTGTTGGATCCGGTGACTAAATCATCGACATAATGGTCGTGTTTAATAATATTACTTATTAGTTCGTCATTGCAATCCTCTGCCAATACTGACAAACACTTTGTGCTTAAATATGTAGCACTTGCAAGACCATAAGTTACGGTATTTAGACGTAAAGTTTTGATAGGATTCGACTCTTCACTTCTCCAAAGTATCAGTTGTAAATTACGATCCCTTTCATCTAATGAGACCATCCTAAAGAATTTTTCAATATCAGCAGTGAATATATATTTATACTGACGAGCCCGAATCAAAATAGAAAATATTGAGTCTTGAACATTGGGACCGACCATCTGTAGGTCGTTCAAAGAGAAACCTGAGGAAGTTCGTGCCGATCCATCAAAGACAACACGTGTCTTTGTCGTTTCACTGTTTTGTTTAAACACTGCATGATGGCAAAGGTAATAGGATGGAACGGGATTAATAGTCGAACATTCTTCTAAATGGCCTAGCTCAAAGTATTCTTGAATAAAATTGGCGTATTGTGCCTTTAATTCTGGATTCTTACGGAAACGTTTTTCTAAATACAACAATCGTTTCTTAGCCATTGCGTAAGAATTCCCCAAACAATCTGGAGTATCAATTAGGGGCAGCCTGACACAAAATCTACCCGACTCAAAACGGTAAGTATTACGATAAAAATGTTCTTCACATGCCTGCTCAATTTTGCTAAAATATTGCTTATCTGGTACCTGCTCCAGTTCCCAAAACTTTGTCAATTGAGAATTAATATTGGAATTATTGCATTCGCCACTATCACTGATTGAAACATGACACGGAATATTATTAGGTGACGAACGATTCCTTACACATGGAGGAATAGGGCCGGCAATGAGCCAACCTAGCTTTGAGCTACGTAGCTTGGGCATGTTATGACCTAACGCTAGCTGATCACATCCTAATAGGTCCCAAAATAGGTCCGCACCTATTAAGACGTCTATAGCCGAAGGCTGATTAAAATTAGGGTCAGCTAACTGTATGTTTGTTGGAATCTTTAATTGACTAATATCTATAGGTTGTTTAGGAATAGCACCTGTTAATTGGTTTAATACATAAAATGACTGTACGAAACTATAGTCATTATTAAGTGAATTTACTCGGGCAATACAACTCTTGTTCACATGTTCTGCTAAGTTGTTGCCTATACCTATAACATTTATGGTATTTATAGAACATACCTGTAATGATAGCTTGGCCATAAGTGACTGGCTAATGAATGAGGACTGACTTCCACAGTCTAATAAAGCACGCACTTGAAATGCTTTGTTTGTTTGAGGATTAATAACATTAACCATGGCTGTTGACAAAATAATGTTATTTTCTATGAAATTATTGCTAATTGAATTATTGACTGATATCTCAGTTGACTCGCGATCTGTGTTAGCATTATTGCTGCTGACTGTACTAGCACTGTTAGAATTAGGTAAATGCAGGAGTGAGTTATGTCTACGCTTGCACTCACGACAGGGACCTAACTTGCAATCACGTGCACGATGCCCTGTTCGTAAACAATTGGAGCATAAGTGCGACTTAAATGCTTCATCTCGTCGTTCTTGAACGCTCTTGCCTAAGAAAGTAGGGCAGTCATATATCCAGTGGTCACCCTTGCAGACAACGCACTGCCTAGCGACAGAGCCGGTGTTCTGAACTGTAGATGAAAAGGATTTAGTACTACGAGAATTATTATTGTTATTTTGGCGTGATTGTATAGTCTTAGGTGTATCAGACTTGTTTTGATTCATAGTTTCTAACACATCAGCGCGATCAGTAAGGAATTTATTGAAATCCTTTAGAGTGGGGACATCGGACAACCCATTACGATGTTCTTCCCACTTCATGGCAGTACGATTATCTAA
Source organism: Diarsia mendica (assembly GCA_949316265.1). NCBI lineage: Eukaryota > Metazoa > Arthropoda > Insecta > Lepidoptera > Noctuidae > Diarsia > Diarsia mendica. The sequence continues at coordinate 3,238,080 of OX438904.1, forward strand.
TTTTGGTATAAGAATTTTAATAATTATCATGTCAAGCAGCTCATTCTGTTTAGCTAAGCTTGACAATGCTCGCAAATTTTTAGTTACGTGGTCAACTAGAAACCTCAGTGATTTGTCCGATTCACGTTTGTGTTGTTGCTGTGTTGATTCAAAATACAACAATGAATTGAGATGTTGATTTATAAGCTGGCGCTTGTTATCGTAACGATCGCACAAGAGCTGCCATGCAGTCTCATAGTTAGTTTCACAAATTTCTAAATTAGAAATAATTCGTGCAGCTTCATTTTCGAGATACGATACTAAATAATGGAACTTATGAATAGGCTTCATACGCTCGTTGTTGTGAATGAGCGACAAATAGGTATCTCGGAACTCAAGCCAGCGGAAATAGGCACCATCGAACTTTGCGATTTGTATTTGTGGTAATTTAAAATCAAGATGATGACACTGAGATGACTGACTGTGATTACATTGCGATGAATTGTGCAAATCAGATTCCTGAGAAATATTCTTATACTTATCAAGTTGTTCCTCAGCTATTGCAAGATGTGAAGTAAAGATCTGCTCAATCTCATCACGTACGTCGATCTCAGAGTCCATCTCATCGCAATTTATGACTTCAATCTGACCCTGTAGTTCATCGAATTTGTTAGACATAGCTCGTATTTTATCAATATTGATTTCTAACTCTTTAACTTGGCCTTTTGTTAATTTTGAAGAGCATACTTCATCTAAATATTTTTTGAATTTCGTTAAACGGCCTTTTACCGAGCTACGTTTAGCAAATAGTTCTCTCAATTGTTTTGCAAAACTGTCTTTATCTTCGCTTGAAAACATTTTGCTAATTAGTTATCAATGGTAGCAACAACAAACGATAAAATAGCACTGAGAACTAAACTTTCGAAAACAATAATAGTTGATTGAGTAATCTGTATAGTAGTGCCAAATGAAGGAACAAAGATATATGTTTGGAATCTTATCTGATACTCCTTCGGCGGCACCTGGGTCCGAACGTGGCGAACACGGCCGGAGCGCGGAGGCCTAGGCGGCGCGCGGCGGCGCGGCGGCGCCGTCGACCCGAACGCGGCTAGCGGTAACCGGCAGCGTCAGGCGACGATGTTTCTGGAATAGTCGGCCAAAAATATTTGAAATAATGTGAACTAGAATGATGGAATGTATTTATTGGGAGGGCGACTAAATTTAGGCTACAGATTACCTTTAATTTAACAAAAATCGGGAATATAATTTCTGAATGACTTTTTTACAAATGACGTAGGTAGGTTGTTGACACTGAACAACCGATTTTAATTTTACTATTTTTTAGATTTATACTGGTTATTTGCTTGAAATAAACTTTGAAGTAGCTAGATACTTAGTTGAATTATTGAAATACACAAGTGGAATGTACCAAACAGCGACCTTTTGATAGGAAAATAGGTTAAGTACTTGGGTAGGGTAATCTATTGGAATGGCACTTAACTGATAGGCGAGACGGCTGCTTCTGGCTGCACTGGTCCTCGCTGGTAGCTGTGGCACTAATAGGTACACGAGCTGCTCGTGCAGATGGTTGCGGAATCTTCGAGCTGGCGTGGCAGGCTGACGGTGAACCTTGACGACGTAGAAGCTAAGGCTGGGCGCGGCGCGTTCTGCTGACCGACCTGGCTGGCTTAGTTGTCTTCTATTATAGTGTTCTTGCGTCTGTAGTCCTCCACGATGAATCTTTGTAGATTTCCTTTTCATAAAGATTCTTTGACTTCGTACTCGGCTCCGAATTTGCATAAGTGTCCTGTCACGGTCGCCAATTTATGTCCAGTGGTGGACATTTGGAAGTTTATAATTAAAACCTCAGTTTCTTCACAAAACAACTTTATCTTGAATATTTATAGTTATTACAATGATATTTGCAGTTTATAAAAACAAATCGTCGCAGCTGTGTACTCCACGTAAAAGGTTGGCAAAGTAAGTATAATAATCAAAAATGTGCGGGTGTGAGTAAAATCACGAACAATCTGCAGGAAAAGTTATGGCACCACTTGCTTGTGCAACTTGATGCTATTAAAAAAGCGTCAGGCGTAGATACGGCGCAGACACTCTAGAATGAGAGGTTTAAATGATCAGAACGATGAGACTGCAAATATAAAATTATAATGCACCGTCACGTTTTACGAGGTTCTCATATTAAAACTGACATACTACATAATGCGCCTTTTTTCAGTCGGGGAACTCATTTTGCTGACAACCCGCGTTTCAGGATTATGTAGGATTTTAATAAAAGGCTTTGTTGAGGTATCACAAAAGTCAAAAGTCCCGCTTTTGGCTATTAAACGGGCTCAACTTCTACAAAGTTCTACCAACATAAATATTATAGGTATTTTATTTTATATTATTTTATTATGTAAATGATAAATTAACGATGATTATTTTGATGATAGATTTGTACATGGTTTTTTAGAAACACTTTTAAGGTCCAGACATAACCTTGGTATACTCTCTTATTTATGTACTTACGTAAGTGGTTTACAGTTAACAAACAGTACCAACGCAATAGTGAGCTAAGGTAAACAAAAATTTAAAGCGCATGGCCTAAAGTAAGTTTTGTTCAAAAAACAAAGAAATTAATAACGACCAAAATCCGTATTTACCGTGCTAAAAATAATTTAAAGCCCAAGTGATAAATAGCAGCAATTTTAACAAATCACGGACATAACTAGGGATATTTTTCCGTCGCCCGTAGCGACACCTGGCGTGTTCGCATCGCGATAACTAAAAGCTCAGCCGTGTGGGATAATCTGTGGCAATTCTATGGGCCTATGGGCCTTCACACTGGATTATTGGATATTTCCTATTTTGATGTAACCTTGCAAGGGAACGATAGGGAAATTGGGACGATATTTTTGGTTAAATTTATGTGTGCATAATATATATGTTGAGACCATATCATCGAGCCTATAATCCCGAAAGAGTTAGGCAGAGGTGTGCCTCATAGTACATTCACATATTGCCAGTTATGTTTGTCCCATGTAATAGGGGGTGAGCCTATTGCCATCAACGAGCTATAAATGAAACACGGTTATAAGCTTACACGATTTAAATTATACTTATTCTGTCACTTATGGGATATCTTCCGATATTGTATAAAATTGTTAGTGGCTGCAAGCCAATGGCAACCTTATAAAGAAACAAAATAAAACACTTATTTTATAATAAGTGTTTTGATTTAAAGCTTAGCTGTCCTTATGGACAGCTAAGCTTTAAATCACACCAAACAAAAAAAAAAAAAGCTGCCGTAAACCAGCAATAAATCTCGGAAACTCCTCCAATAAATAAAACATCGTACAACGAACTACAAATTGAAACAGTAACACTAAATAAAAAGGTTTTCTCTGATACTTCCCGACTCCTATTTCTCACAACCAAGGATATCCCTTTCCAACGCATTCGAGTAAATTTCCATTTAAAACGACGCGATAAAAAATCGCTCACTTCTCACAGAGTAAAAAAGGCTACATAATCTACCCTATGCCTTGACATTTAAGCCTTTTTGTAACAATTCGACGTGGGTAAGCCGCACCTGATACTTCCAGCTCACTGAGCCGCATTGCCGTATAAAGTGCGGCCTCTGTACGTCGAATCTGGTATCGTGTTCGCTGAGAAAAGTGTCGTGTTTTCCATAAAGTAAAGTGACGGTCTTTAAAGTTAGTTGTAGAAACATCTTAGGATTTTGTTGGAAGAGAAATTGGAAAATTAGATTCTTAGGAGTTGTGGTTTTATCATAAAAATATAGTTATACGCGTGTTTTTTACCTCAGACTTAATAATGTCCCCCGTCGGGGCCGCGGATTTTTGTACTAGATGACGTGGCCTCGGCGCAAGGGCAAAGAAGGAACATGGGTTCGGTTTTCAGTCAGTAGAAGTCTGACACTCCCCTTCGCTCTGCCCAAGAGCGGGGGGGGGGGGGGGGGGTCATTTGATGATTTTCCAACCACCAAAAAAAAAAAAAAACGCTTAATAATGTCACTTGGTTTTGTTCTTTTGTTCATAAAAGCCGAAAAAATAGACTCATGAAAAGCTGGATCTAGATTTATTTAAAAGGTAAAGGTCTAGTCTGGTGGTTTTTAAAATATGCAGCTTTTTACGACCCGAGATTTCCGACTTTTTAGCTAAGAATTTTTATACCTGGTCTATTTTGTTTTCTGAGATATTCTTATTTCTCTTCTAACAATATATTAGTTTTAAAGAAAACATGTACCTTTCCAAGTAGATAAATATCTTAGTATTAGCGTCTACCCCAATCTGTCTGTAGGTATACCAATATCATTTTCTAAGAAACAAACCCAATAAACATTAGACCTTTTACTTTTAATCCAATATGTAAGTAAGTACATTTGTAGGAGTCTTCAAAAACATTTCACCACACAAAAACACTCAGATTTCTTTCTTTTAATTCCGTAAAAGGTACAGAGAGGGTGAAAACATTGTTGGTACAGCGTATTTTCCTTACAAGATTTTTTTGGTGAACAAAATATGTCGTACATAACCTGCTAACAGTAAACAGTTTGCACACTGCCATGTCAAACAGCTGTGACTTTATGTATGGATATTATGTTACATTGGTTTATTTGGAAGGTGTTTGTTTGGATATATGTTTATGGACCGCTGAAAATAATAAGTAGGACCAACTTTTGACATGTAACTTTATACCAAGCCGAGGTTTTTTGGCATAAGTAAGCATATTCATTTTATTTCTTTACTTTTGAGGGGTTTGTGTTAATACAATAATATTATTATAATCTATATCGAAGACATGTGTTATATACCAACCCGTACTGGGTTCGCGTGGTGGATTTTAGCCCATTCCCTCTCATACAGAGGAGGCCTGTGTCCCAACACTGTGTATATTACTTATGCTACTTTAAATGCTTTAACGAGGTAATAAATGGTACAGTATTTTTCTCTTCCAATGATCATTACCGCAGACTTCAGAGTATGAACCCTTTTTTTTTTTTTTTTTTGGTGGGTGGAAAATCATCGAATAACCCCCGCCCCCGCTCTTGGGCAGAGCGAAGGGGAGTGTCAGACTTCTACTGACTAAAAAGCAAACCCATGTTCCTTCTTCGCCCTTTTGTCGGAGCCGCGTTAACCTTTCGACAAACCACAGCCCCGACGGGAGAGTATGAACCCACCTAGTGTCAATTAATCACAATATTTTTACCATGTTTGTTTAAAGATGAAAAATAAATAAAAACACACTTCTACATAGAAAGGGAACATATAATATCCCTTCAACTTCTTCCCTCCCCTATCACCTTCAATGGATGAGAATTTACCTTTTGAATATATTTGTTAAAGTGAGAACACTCGCTCTAACAAAAATACATAAATGCGGCTTCTTTGTGAATGAATGTAATATTGTAAGAAAGTAGGAATTCTTTTGAGAGCCTACTGTGAAAATGACTTATGGAAAATCATTTTAGCAAAAAAACTTATTTTTAATTATCTTCCAATAACTTTACTCATGAAAAACATCTTGTAACAGATTGTTGACTCTTTATTTTTTGTAGAAATCAGTTCCGTAATTTCTTTATAGTGTGGTTGCATATCTAGTGTCAGAGTTTTTGAGCCACTCATGGGCCTCTAACTTGGCTTTACATCTGGTTTCCTCACGATGGAAGCAAGTGTATTATACATAATTATATGCAATACACACATTAATTCGATAAAACAGTGGTGCGTGTCTTGGGTTTGAATTCAAGACCTATTTCTTGGTAGTCCGACGGTCACACAAGTTGACACAAGTAGACTATCACTGTTCAGTAATGTCAATCGATGACTCTTAATGTAGCTGAAAAGGCTGTAACATTATTCTGAGGGCAATTGGGTACTTGCTGAGACCACTTAACGGCTTAAACTACAAACTTAGTTAAGGCAAAACAGCGAAACTTCCATAGTCAGTGTAAACTTGAAACTTAACACACTGTACATTAACTAACACAATATAAACCCATGAAATACACTTCGAAATAATATCATCCTAACATCCCATAATAGTTGGCAGTAGCGGTGGCCCGGTGGTGACGGCCCTGACTTACGTGAGAGTCGTGGGTTCGATCCCAGGTAGGCGCATTACTTTAATTTATTTCAGTACCACTGCTATCAAAACGTCGGAGAAAAACATCGTGAGGTAACAGGTATGTCTAAGAACCAAAAAAAAATCGGAGACATGTGACATCTACCAACATGCCCTAGGCCCGCGTGGTGGATTATATCACATCCCGCTCCTAGAGAGGAGGCCTGAGTCCCTGCAGTGGGAACATTATAGGCTGATAATGATGATGATGATGAACCCCTATAGTGATCAGACGAAACACTGGAGTTTAGATCTAAAAGGACGTGTTGGCGGGCGGCTACCGGACACATACGGAAATAGAGTCGCCATTTTGTTTTGCTTGTAGTTTTTAATAGCTTTCTGTTTCGAAAGCACGTTAATACGTTGGTCCTATCTGTCAATTGTACATTGACAGTTGTAATAGGTAGTCAGTGGCCGAATGACTGAAAACCAGTCTTTCCAAGGGTAGTACACACGGCTACACATCAAGCTATACATTTCCAGTTTACGCTGATCTCGCACTGTACGGAAATCCTATACAATGCGAGACCAGCTTATACTGGAAATGTATAGCTTGATGTGTAGCCGTCACGTACTAACTGGGTTGTGGAGGTCAGATAGACAGTGGCTCCATGTAAAATACTTGCTTGTTGATTTTATTTTAATTCTGTTGTTTATCTTGGGTGTGTTTAAAAACGCATTAAACGACAGACTCGGAACAACTACCTGTGGGTCTTATAAATATTTGTTCCGTGTGGGGATCGAAAACGCGACACGCAGCGCGAGCCGTCACGCGTCGTTGTATACATAAAATCGATCTCAATCAAATGTTATCGAAGCACGAACATTCAATGAACGACCACGATTAGGAAAACGAGCAAGAACCCCCATTTAAATGATACGAAGGGAAACCCCCTAAAGAACTCTACGTGACTTGTCGTTAAATGGGTGCACCCTATTTGTAACCCTAATTGGAAAAAGTAAAGTTCGGCGTATTGCTGCCGTACGCGACTTAATTAAGAAACTTGCAAACCGAGTTTGATTTTAACAAAAAAGGGTAAGTTTTGTAGTTAATTAGTTTCTCGGATTATTCAACTTAATGTTTTTCTTATTTAATTTGGTAAGGGTAAACAGCAATACCGGGTACTAGATAATGCTATCGTACCCTCACTGCTTTCAAGGTGGTGAATAGGATATGGCGGTTTTCTCTCGATGCTTCCAATTTAATCATTTCAATACTCAATTCTTTATTGCGTACCATAATGTATACAGTTGGTAGAGCAACAGTTACATCAGTCTCAATTATGGACCCTGTCGTGTACAGCATAGATCAATAGTAGGAGAGAGGAGTAAGAACGCTCGGCGTTTAATAAGCCAAGTTATGAAATTATTAGTAACATTGTAAACCATTGTAGCGCCCAACCACACAACATGCCAAAGTCACACAACATTAGCTATAGGTAATAATAAAGAAATCGCAGTAAGGAACCTTAGACTCGCCACGAATTTGTCTAGATTTCATTACTTTTTAGAGATAAACAAGCAACTTCATCGAGACTTGGCTAGTTTTTTACAGAATATTTTTGGTGGGATATAATAATACAGTGTGGCACAAAATTACCCCAATTAAACAAGCCAAATGTTCCCAGAAGAACTACCCGCAATTTCGCCCAAATAGTACTAGTGTCAACACCCAAGCCACTAGGGTAATGCCCTTCTTCATCTCATCCCGGATTACTAAACCGGATTTCCGGCATACGTGTCAGGGAATTGGACCGGTGGTTTTGAGGTGAACCGTAAATGTCAATGACATTTTCCGGTTCAGAATCGGATAAGTAATTTAATGGAATTCGAGCAGATTCCTCTTAAGGCAACCGAGTTGGGGAGGGCTTTCGTAATATTGATTTGGTTAACGAGCGCCTTCGAATGGTTTGGTTAATGTACACTTAATGGATTGGCCACACGCTCGAGCGAAGCGAAGTAAACAATTAAAGAACTTCCGGAATAAGCAGTTATATTAGTACTAAAATCTAATAACGATTTTTAATGTTTTAATGTGTACCTACTATTATACTAATTTTATAAAGGGTATATACCCTATAAAATAAAGGGTTAAATAAAAAAAGGATAATAGGGTTAATTAACGAACCCGAAAGGTAGGTATCCCTCCGCCATTGCGCTATTATTTTTGTTCTGGGAACCTTCTAGTTTCGGAGTTATTTACTTTTTATCAAGTTTATTTAATATTCAAAAATTCTACCACTGATTTACAGCTGCACTATATTACTGAACGCCATTGGGTTTATTTCTTAGACGCAGATGGAGTCGCAAGCAGAAGCTATTATAGTAAAATAAACAAACTAATTGGCTTTACAGTAACATGTCACAAGTCGCAGTAAGTCGCTACGCTACTGATGAGCGACTGTACTACACAGAAAACAAAAACAAAAAACAAGACACGGGTGATTGTTCGACCGCTTGACACAAGCGCAACGCCTGGGGTCGTGGTCAGGCGTTAACCAACCGAGTTAAGAGTAGGTGCTTTTGTAATATTGATTCGGTTTAACGAGCGCCCTCGCCTGCCTTGATTTTGTTTGTACGAAGAAAAATTGCTTTTTTCATGAGATTTAAAAATGTTCAGGCGATTATTCGATGAATATTTCATAGGAATTAATTATATTTTACTGTCTCGTTGCATTCGGTATTAGTAAGGAGTATTTCTGGGTAACATTGATTTTTCCTAGGGTTTGGGTTATTGGAAAAGAAAGAAAATTGTGTTTATTTGGCATTATTAACAAAAACACCTTTTTTATACAAAAGATCATCCATATTAGCATCCAGGAATTTGAATTTATGCTCGGTTGATGGTTGTAATTTTTAGTATGAATGTGGAGGGGGTATAAGAGTAGAGAAAAATCAAAGAAATGATGGACAGACTGTGTAAAGCATGATATAGAAAGAACGGAGGTGTCTAGTGAGAAATAAACGAGTAATGGATAAGTAACGAAGAAGAAGACATGCTGCGGCTACTTCAAATTAATTGGGATAGGGGCAAGAGAATTATGATGTTGATAATAGGCTTCCTTCAATTATAATGGGGATGTTAACAAGAAAAATCTAATTAGTCCGTCAGATAGATTTCCAAAAAATATTGAACACATATTTTTAATTTTTTTCACAGAAACAAACAATGAAGACGATACAGTGCTTTGAAAACTCGTGTGACATCATATTCTAAGACATTAGTATGACATTTCTTAGCGAGCAGTGACGTCAAAACCTCCCACTCAAATCTTTGACGCGTTTTATCTCCGTCAATTTTTATTGATTTGATAAAACAAAAAATACGTATCCAATATTTTTCGATAATCTAACAGACGGACTAATTAGAATCATATTTTTTTAGTCAGTAAACATCCCTATTATGGCATTTAACATAACACATACACCTCTGCTTTACCCTTCCAGGAAATACTGGTGTGATAAATTATGTAATGTTTATGTAGCTAAACATTTAGGTAACCAAATTATTCTTTCTTGTGCTTCAACAAAATATACGTACAAGTTTTGGACTGAATGTTTTATGAATGCAAACTTTTTAATTTATGTTTTTAAAACTTTGCAATCTTAGGCTTTCTTACTCAAAGTTTCAACTTTATATTTATAAGGTTAAAGTTAGAATTATTTACAAAGACAGCGTAAAGTATGCTTGTCGTGGTTTTAAGACTAACTTAGCCTCATTTTTTATAGATGGCAGGTACAGTTAACAACACAAGTTTCTTTAAAAAAATAATAAAGCTATTGATCGTAACTATTGAAAGGTAAACCTACTTCCTTCAACTTTAAAACTTGTAGATTTATTTAATTAAAGTAACGGCATTGTTTAATAAATACAGTTTATGTGTTTCCACAAACGTATAGAATTTATGCTCTAACTCCTCTGCCTAACTCTTTTGATATTACAAGTGTGATGTTATGTGTAGTTTATATGGAAGATTAAACATAAATATATTACATAAATCTCCATGTTTAGTCAGGTTTTAAAATCCGTACGAAGGAGAGGTCGGTCTCTGGTAACGAATATTATGAGCAAGTTCTGCTACAAACCGCACATGTAAAACAGTATATATCCGTGCGCATACAGTCCGTCTGTATGTACAGTCACCTGCAAAATTGCATGGACAATTCAGAAATAACATCGTGTGAATCACAAATGATGCCACCTTACGTTAACTAGTTATCGACTATAAAAGTTCACAGGAAAATAGACACTAAAGTATCCATGCAATTTTGCAGGTGACTGTACACATACCTTGTCACGCTAAGTTGCACTTGGCATATGACGTCATATGCCAGGTGCCAGCATTCATGGCACGGTGGCGTCACACGTGGAATTTCATATTACCCGAAAGTTTTGGACTTGGTCTTGCCACTGACAATTTACATGTTTACCTTGATATTGAATTTCGTGTTTTGACGCAGCGAAATATGAAGCTGCACATATATTTCCAGTGTAATATGGAGTCGCTTTTTATAGATTTCCTGTACAATGAGAGATCTACGTAAATTGGTTCGGAATATTTTGATTGGTCGTCGTGAGTGCCTATTAACTATCAGCCTTTGCTTTTATACATCTATATTTCTTTACATACTACGTTTTCATGAGAATTTATTATTACTTAAGAAACCTTCGGTACTATTTTCTTTAGAATAACACTAGAGCAATACTAGATTTGCCCGTAGCTTTACCTCTGCCTATAAGAATACCAAAGTTTTAACACGATTATATGACCGGTATGGTACATTCAATACAAACACAATCATTAATTTTGTATTTAAGTTGATTGAAATATACTAGTACAACAAAAACCTCTGTGGAAATACCAGCAAACAAAAATAAAGCACAAAAACCAAAGTTCCGAAGAATCCTTACAATTGACTAAGAAAATAATATTTTCTAGCGAGATTTGCCTTCTCATCTTTCAGCGCGAACCAGCGAAAGAATCCAATTAACCAATGTAAAAGTGTTTCAATGATTCAATTAGCCAATGAAAAAGTGTTAACCAATGAGAAAGCGCAGCAAATTGTTCTCTTGAACCCGGAGAACTGTTTGCACTTTAAACTTCGAATGTTCTTTGAATGTAATCAATATACATTTTGAATGGGTACTGAACTACGAGAATTACGAAAGAATTTGAATATTTGCTTTAAGTAAGTTTCCGTATTTGAAGTAAGTAATTATCGTTTTTAAAATTGAACTTGATTAAAATGTCCCCATGGTAATACGGTACCCGTTGCTAGGGCTGATTCTCAACCTTGCTGGCCACTGATTACCTGTACGGCTGCCCAAGATCTAGAAATATCTTTATGTTTTTAACACGTAAACGAAGAATACTCTTAATCATGTATACCATAGAAGTAACATTCATATGCATCATACTCGTACAAGAAAACATTTCAGATAGGGTGACACATTATGCGGTTTTATCGCTAATAACCGTTATAGCAATCTAACGTTAACTAGATAAACCTTAACAAGTACAACATATTTCTCTGAGTGATGTCAAAGATATCGTATCACGTCACATGTGCATCGTATTACTTCGGGTATGATCGGGTGTCCTCGGGTAATGTCGTTAACGTGGACACGTGTGATTGGTTGTTCTCAGTGACACTTGAGATGTCGTTATTGTGAATGGAGAGGAGAGATGTGTGTGATGGCTTGTTTGCTTATAGTTTTAGGATTCTGTATCTTATGAAGATAAGGATTACATAACATAACATTACGCCTGTAATCCCCGAAGGTTTAGGCAGAGGTACACCTACATTTCGTCACTTATGTTTAAGTACCATGTAATATGGGGCGAGCCTATTGCCATCAATCGGGCACAAATCCAGATTACGTGGCTGCTACCGAGAAATTCATGATGGAAAAACACAATAACATAAATTTCCTGACCTGGGAATAGAACCCACGACCTTATGCTCAGCAGTCGCGGTTACCTGCCGTTAAAAAGAAAAGTAACTTATTGTAACTCCTTGAACAGAGCTATTTTAACCGATTTCAAAAAGGAGGAGGTTCTTATCTCGTAAACTGATGAGAAATATAATTATGAAAAAGAACAATCTCAAAACATTAAAAAGTAAATAAGCCTGTAATATTTACTTCGTCAAATATACGAGTATATACATTAACGAAGGTAATTAACAAAGGCTCAGTTAACTTCATTTTCACAGTAAATTATTACGAAAATGAAAATAACGTGCAGTTTAAAACTTCACGTGTAAGCTACGCGCTGTCACAGATAATGTGGGATCTCATTTGCATGTACTGTCAACGGCAAAAGTACTTTATTTTGCCATTGTTTGAAATAATTCTGATACATTTTCTTATGTTCCCCTTTTTACTTTACTTTTTATTTATTTATTTGTTATTGTAGTACCTATACCTACAGCCCTTTGACAAAGGACAGACAGCGGAGCCTTTGTAATAAAGTACCGTTTCTTGTTTAGTAGGTAGTTCTTGTATTAAGTTTAAGAAATTATCCTTTATAAAAAAAATATATAATATGTATAATTTAGTAAAAAAAAAAACTAGGATTCTATTCTAGGATTAGATTATTACTATACTATTTTCATAATGACTCTATAGTTCATAATAGCTCTATAGTTTACGAGATCGGCTCTAAGAGTGTAATCCTATTTAATCTAGCTAAGTCAGTTCATTTTTTGGGGGGGTTAGCTAACCCGAACAAAGTCTCCAACAATTTAACTTTACAACACCAAAATGTTCAACCACTTCCGTCGCCGACTGTACGCATAATATATCGTTTACGTGCAAATTGTATGATTGGGACGTTCTCTTTCGATCAAATTAAAGCGAAAATGAGAGGATACGTCAAATATAGCTACAATACGAGTCGTTACCTGCGGTTTCTGTCATCTTACTCACCATCTACCTAGGCTGTTTCCAACTATGTTAGGGTCGCGCTCCACTCTAACCGAATGCAGCTAAATACCAGTATTTTATATATGCAGCGACTGCCTGTCTGACCTTTCTGACTCGTTGGTCTAGTGGTCGCAAGCGCGACTGCTAGCGTGAGGTCCTGGGTTCGATTCCCGGGTTGGCCAAAAAGTGCTATTGGGTTTTTCACTAGAAATTTCCCAGTAGTAGCCCGGAGTTTGGAAGTTGGTGGTATAATACCCCCGTGCTTCGGAAAGCACGTTAAGCCGTTGGTCCTGCGCCTGATCTCTCTCCGGTCGTGTCGGATTGCCGTCCCATCGGACTATGAGAGAAAAGGAACAGAGAGTGCACTTGTGCCTGCGCACACACTTGTGCACTATAATATATCTCCCGCGCAGATGGCTAATCTCCGCTGGGATTGGCCGCCGTGTCCGAAAAACGGTCAGGAGGACTATTATTACCTTCACAACTCAGTTAGTACTGGGTCATCCTACTAATATTATAAATGTGAAAGTTAGTATTACGATTCCGTGGGATAATACCGTACTCCACACGGGCAAAGCTGCGAGCATTAGCCGGGTGGGCGTAAACCCGCTTATGCCTATGAGCTACAATCTCAATTGATACACGCATCTTGCGACATCGACTACGGCTAAACATACATGTAGGTATTGCTCTTTTGTAGGAGCCTATAGTTATTTTTAATTTCCGATAGAAATTATCATGGCGAAAGATCGTATAAGATAGATTAGGTTCAGGTACTATGACGTCTTAAAACAGTCCTAACTTAATCTTATTCCAGTGTGGAAACGTGACAGAACTATACAGGGTGTCTAGCGCCATCTCTTTTTCACACTGGATTAAGAATAAGTTAGGCTTCGAAGTTAGGACTGTTAATTAAGACGTCATAGTAGGGCCCCAGAAGGAGAACACTCCAGCAGCCCAGCAGTGGGACACTTATACAGGCTAGACAAAAAACGGAATTGTTTCAAATACCGATGTTTGGTATTGTTCCTTATAGGATTTCTGACATTCCTGATAGGAAAATAACATTGATGGTGAAACAAAATTTATTAATTTGTTAATAAAAATTAACATTCTGTACAAAACAAAATACATATTTCATCCGTTTCTTAATTAATATCGCATTTATTATTTAAAAATTATCATTGACATGACTGTTGTTTCCATTTTAATTATTGTGATAGCTGTAATGAAACGGTTCCAATTAATTGAGTGTTATTTCCAGTAGACTCACCATTTATTTACCGTTAAACCTTCGGAACTACTGATCCAATATCTCCGTCAATTGTAGACCGATTTTCAAAATCCTTTTTTTTATAAATACAAAAGTACCTTGTATGTCTGTTACTTCTTCACTATAGAAACAGGATTTTTTTTTATTTCAAAATGGCGTATTTAGCCTTTCCGCTGTTACATATCAATGTCTGTGCTGGGAAATAGGTCTTCGCTGTCAAAAGGGGAGAGCCATAAAGTTGTTGGAATTCTCTAATCTTTGGATCTAGTAATGTCGGTTTTCCTACAACGTAGTTTTTTTCCTTATCTAGGTGATTAAATAAACAACACAAAATGTGAACATGTAGCGTAGCAAACAACTTGTAAGTAGACCTATTTATTTACTAACTAAAGTAAAGCTTCTCAAATAAAAATTGTCTCTAAATTCTCGAAAGAGTTTCACAACTATTTTCTTTGTGGATCGGCCATCGATATAGATTGCGTCGGTCAGAAAGCTCTTACCTCTATATTGGCTTGTCCGCAGCCACCCTCACGTAAAGTGCAACCACCTGCACTTTCCGGTTCAATAACTTTGTTGTACATTCAATAAATGTTACAGTTATTTAAGTTAGATAAATATGATTGACTATAAAGTTGTTATAGTTAGAAGATAGACGCTTTAGAAATGTGGTGTTGGAGGCAAATGCTTTGCATAGCCTGGACACAGTTCCGAACCAACGTCTCAATTCTCGAAGAACTAAATATAAAACAACGTCTTTCTTCCATCGTTCAAGGCCGGATTCTCACTTTGTTTGGACATATTACACGTCGAGAGGACACGTCTGTGGAGCGACTCGTGGTCCAGGGCAAAACCGAGGGCACGAGGGCGCGCGGTAGATCACCAATGCGCTGGACCGACCAAATCAAAAATGCACCAAATGGTCCGCTCCACGAATGCACGAGGCAAGCAACAGTGCGAGAGGAATGGCGTCGAATTGTTAAGCTTGCCACCACCCCTGTCATGACGACCACAACCACTCTGCCAAGAGTGTGACGACAGAGGAGAGGAGATAAAGTTGTTTGGTAATCGGTTGAATTGGAATGGGAATGTGATGCGGAGGACGGGCAAAGTGCTATTGGGATTTTCATTAATTCCTTGGGAAGTATTCAGAAACAGTCACGGATTTAGAGATGGCAATAAAAATACCTCTTATTTCATGTGACTTAAACTTAATTGGCAAATATTCAGAGAAAAAAGATTAAATTAATGAGGTGGTCACGAAAAGAGGAAAGAATAAAGAGACATATCAATACATTCAGGGAAGCAATTTTGTCACATTTCAATACAATCGATTTATATTCACCGATAGTAGATACCGAATCAAGTTTATCGATGGACCTCGGCAAATGAAAGGCAAATAATAATTACTTCGGATTTTTCTTGTATTTCACACAAAGCTTTACTTTCTATTTTGTGTAACACTACCGAATGTAATTCTGAGCCAAATGTGTGCGTAACTAAAAAAAATCTAATTAGTCCGTCAGATAGATTTCCAAAAAATATTGGACACAATTTTTTCTTATTTCACGTAACAAACAAACAATGAAGACGATACAGTTCTTTGAAAACTCGCGTGACGTCATATTCTAAGACATTAGTATAGCATTTCTTAGCGAGCAGTGACGTCACAACCTCCCACTCAAATCTTTGATGCGTTTTATCTTCGTCAATTTTTATTGATTTGATATAACAAAAATACGTAACTAATATTTTTCGATAATCTAACAGACGGACTAATTAGAATCATATTTTTTTTAGTTCGTAAACATCCCAATTATCTGTCTAGCCTTTTCCCGTCAATTTTGGGGTTGGCTACCGGTCAAACTAGATACCGCTGACTACCAGTATTTTACATGGAGCGATGACCAGTACTAGGTAATATGACAACGATTCTGACTACCAGTCTTAACCTTCGGTAAGACAGCTTGTCAAAGTTTGGGGCCACTGACTACCTGTTGCAACTGTGCATGGAGCGCCTATCTATCTGACCTCCACAATCCAGTTACTACTCACTAATACGATACCCTTTGGTAAGACTGGTTGTGAGACGTTCAGGCCACTGACCTGTAAAAACTGTCAAACATTTGCGTAACATCCCTTTTTTTTTTTTTTTTTTTGGTGGGTGGAAAATCATCGAATGACCCCCCCCCGCTCTTGGGCAGAGCGAAGGGGAGTGTCAGACTTCTACTGACTAAAAACCGAACCCATGTTCCTTCTTTGCCCTTGCGCCGAGGCCACGTAATCTAGTACAAAATACCGCGGCCCCGACGGGGGTGCGTAACATCCCTTAGATAACCTTGACAGCTAGAAAAATGTTGTAAATCCTCCTAAAAACCCTTGTATATAAATTGTTGCTCCTCCGTCACCCACAACATGTAACAAGTGTGTACGTTATCCCCCATTTCCCCCTTGCCGCCATTTTTCACAACGTGATTGCGACACGTACTTACTTACTTATATATTATCTTCATTCATCTCCAAGCGGTGTGGATAACAATGTCTGTGTTATTGGAGTTTCTTTTCTTTTTACTGTTTATGAAAGATTAAATGAAAAGGGATAAATGAAAGGCAATTGTATCGAGTCTGGTTCTTCTAACCAACCTAACAGACAGATGTGTGCTGAGGAGTTTGTTCCGCCACTTCTTCTTTCCAGCTAAACACTAGGAAGTGCCGATGGGTGGGCGTTTTTGGGGGACTGTCTTATAAAAATGTAAATACAGTGAAACCTGGTTAAATGTATCTCAGATATCCAAATTTGTCTCATGGGACCCCAGTATGAGTTCCAGTTATAGAGATTTCTCACTTATCCATGTCCCAGTTAACCAAGTTTCACTGTAGTAAAGTAGGTAAAGTAAATTTTGACCTTCGAAAAGTGCTGATTATCAGCCTAGTTTGAATAAATGAATTTTGATTTTGATTTTGCATGTGGCTGAGATGAGAATGCTAAGAGGGATGTGTGGTGTGACGCGAATGGATAAAATAAGGAATGAGTACATAAGAGGAAGTCTGAAAGTGGCGCCGGTGAATGAAAAGTTGATTGGTAATCGATTGTCGTGGTATGGACAAGTGATGCGAAGGAATGAAGGAAATGTTGTGAGGAAAATGTTGAGTATGAATGTAGATGGCTATAAAAGGAGAGGAAGGCCAAAGAAACGATGGATGGACTGTGTGAAGGATGATATGGCTAGAAAGGAGGTGACTGCTGAGATGACGAGAAATAGGGAAGTATGGAAGAAGAAGACATGTTGCGCCGACCACAAATGAATTGGGATAATGACAGAAGAATGACGATGAAAGATTTGTTTTAGAATATTATCTTAGGTTTCACAATTCCTGGAGAAAATTGAATGCACATACTTAAACTCACGTCCTTTCCCAAGGGGGTAGGCAGAAACCACAGAACGCCACCTGCTACGAGCCTTTTTTTTGTTTTGGGTGGTGGGAAATCATCAAATATCTCCTCCCGCTCTGGGCAGAGTGGAAGCGAGTGTCAGACTTCTACTTACTAAAACCCACCCATGTTTCTTCATTGCCCTTTATGTCGAGGCCGCGGTATCTCTTTCAAACAACCCGCAGCCCCGACGGGACCTGCGACGATCCTTACATACTCCTTTTGCCTCGTCCACATTCATACATCTGGTCATACACGCACTCGCTGCACTTAATTGCTTTTAAATACATTAACAGAAAAGCTAGAAGTATTATACAGTTTGATTGGTAATTGAGTGCATGCTTTGGAACGGGTGACCCGATAACTTGGGGTCGAAACTGCTTTTGGACAAATATAAAAATGTAAATATGGGGTAAAATGTAAATACAGTTAAACCTGGTTAAATGTATCTCAGATATCCAAATCTGCCTCATGGGACCCCAATATGAGTTCCAGTTAAAGAGGTTTCTCACTTATCCAAGTCCCAGTTAACCAAGTTTCACTGTAGTAAAGTAAAGTAAATTTTGACCTTCGAAAAGTGCTGATTATCAGCCTAGTTTGAATAAATGAATTTTGATTCTTGATTTTATAAATTTTATTTTGCTTCAACAATGTTCAAAAAGAAGAAAAATTACTGCTTTGACTCACTTACGGCTCCCGAGCCGCCATAAAGTTTGAACCGAACTAGAACACGCGTGTCGCTTGAGCATGAAACTCATGACAAAGCGACAACGCAGTACCGACAAAGTATTTACGGAACTGCTATAAATCCTGTTTTACACGAGTAAAGCTCCAAAATGATGATAATAATTTACGCGCGGTTTCGAGCGACGCGGAAGGTGAAATTTTGCATTAGATACTCTTAGCGGTTTGTTGAGTATTTGAAGGGTGATGAATAATGTAAATGGTGAAATACTTACATATTATTGCGAGGTGATTATGGTATAACATGAAAACACAACCACAACCGATTGAACACGTAATATCTTTATTAATTATAAAACACTTAGAACTCAATCATAATTTCACTACTGATCACCTGTACAGTACCAAATACATTTATTTTATTTATACGTTTTTATGTTTTCTTTTTATATACAATTTGGTTTCTATTATTTATTTATTAACAAATTGTATTCCTATTTCTTACAAAAAACATTAAAAAAATTGGTTTTATTGTTTACTATTGACCCGCCCCGGCTACGCACGGGTGCAAAAAAGTTATTAAAACCTTCCTCTTGGATCACTGAGCTATCTATTAAAAAAACCCGCATCAAAATCCGTTGCATAGTTTTAAAGATTTAACAAATTTGTTTTCAGTTGTACCTGTGTGAGACTATAATTTTCTTTCAGCAGAGACTAATAATTCCATTTCCTTTATTTCTTTCAGCAGGAAAACAAGACTATGCAATAGGGATGAAAAACGTCGCTATCTCCCATAGGTATTTCTTGCAACAATATAATGCAATGCAATCTTAGACAAAGATCGATCACCTCGCTAGGTGCACTAGTTCAGCATGATTGATGACTGTGGCTTCTAGACACACGTACAAAGACAATCGATCTATCTTTTGTAGTAGTTTCTAGTATATCCATCTCAATGGTAATAAGCAAAGTAAGTAACAGTAAGAAATGTTAATTTCGCCTTGGCTCACAATATCGGTTTTTTAGTTAAAACTTGTAAATGGCGTTCAAATGCATAGTGTTGTTTGTATTAGCCGTAAGTTCCCATAATAAAATAAAATAAAAATGTCATTAAATTAATATTTTCGATGATCAAATGGCATTGATGTAATACGAAATACTGCGGATAATTGAAACAAGAACTGATTGATATCTTGGGTTTCAAAGAAAAATGAGACCCTTCCATGTGTCGGGAAGTACGTTAAATATTTTTCAGTCGTAATGGACATTCCGAAGTCCGGCAATCTGACAAACAGTCTTACAAAAGGTTATCGTGTTACCTAAATAACCCATTGTAAAGGTCAGGGCATCTAAAACGGCCACTTTAGCAGATCATAATATGAATTGCGTTAAAAATCGTAAAATGAACCATTCATAATATTAATTGCGTCTGTGACTATTTTACGATTTTTTACGCAATTCATATTATTTTCCTATTATGATCTATTTTCCTAAATGTGCACAGAAGCAGTTACTATTATGAAAGGTCCATTTTACGATTTTTAACGCAATTCATATTATGATCTGCCAAAGTGGCCGTTTTAGACCCCCTGATAGGCAGTCAATTTATGTAAAATACAGCTGATACATCCAGTTAGACTAAACAAAATGAACAAAAGGCTAGAAAATCATTACTGTTTTCCTGCCCTTGTCCCAATAGATTTGGAATTATTTGTACAGCCAAGGAGTGGAAAACCCTGCCTGCGTCGATCTTCCCGAGTTCATATAACCCCAATCTATTTAAGTCGCGAGTAAATAGGCTTCTTCTGGGTAAGCTCGTTCTATCGTCGACCTCATCTCTGCCCTTAGGGCAAGATTGAGGTCAAGAGTAAGCCCATTTGATATTAAAAAAAAAAAAAACGTGTGGCACTCGGAGACTGCCGCGGTAAATCTATTGCATAGCATTTTTTATCAACTTATGCAATAATAGATATAAATAATTAGGTATTAATAGTGTAATTACACACCAAAATAATTATTCATTCAAAAAATTTGAACAAAAATAACGATATTGTGACTGCTCCTAAATTACCCCAGGCTAATAAAATTTTCGTTTTTCCTAAATCATAATGATAATAGTATTTCAGTCGGTTTCCGTTTGTTTTGGAATATATTCGGAAAGGCAAGCGCCCCACCACGCGCTCGTCTGTCAGACTCAACCATAGACTTGGTCATCTGCCCACCGATTCTGAGAGGACTGAATTCCCAATTATGGTCAGCCCAGTCCCAGCTTTCAAAGCTAGAGACTGAGAGGGGATACAAGGTGAAGTTAATGGGAATTCTGAATTAGAAATATACATGAATAATATCAAATCCAATAAGGCAAATCAATCGTAAAGTATTAAGTTAATAAGACAAGAGGAATCAAAGATATTATATAAGATAAAAAGGGTTGGTAAGGGAAACGTTACGCTTGCGCTTAAGAAATTATCTATTACGTTAATTTATTTGTTTCCAAAATATTAGATGCCGATTCGCGAACGCAAGTGGTTCCATATTACGCCATGGAACCACTTTACAACGTCAGCCGGCGTACGCTTCCTGTTAGACCTAAATGCATAGCCCTACTAAGGACACTGCTACGAACTCTAACAGATCACGTTTCCTAAGCATTACTTACATGTCTGTCCCAATCCTAAGGCAGTGGGTTGTGAGGCCAGCCACCATTGAGGCAGACAGGTTTTCAGTTTATTCCTCTTAATCGCGTACTAAATGACACCCTTACGGCAAATTACCCCAATTACTATATAAATAACAACAATACAACTTGCACAAGCGTACCGTAGATTCGGTCTGTAGCAGAACATATTGCGATTGTATTGGTGAACGCCGAAGTGGTATTTATTTCGTCACCTCACATTTTCTTAATCTGCCCCATGTCGTGTTTGCGTGTCTCGCTAAATAGTGACGATTCAGAATACGGCCTACAAGAACGGCCTGGGTTGAATTTAACGAGACACAGTCCCTAGCGTTCCTTAGAACGTAGCTAACAATTCAGTTTGGGATACTTAGTGAAGCCTACCCCGCTCTGAAAATGTGCGCCAACAATCTCAACGCAATGTTTCTGGGCTAGACCTTTATAGGAAGCAGTACTCATCAGCAACGTTTGATTGGTTTATACTTCAAGTATAAATTAGCATTTTCTAACTGGACAATAGTCTTATTAGTCAATATTATGGTGCTGTCTATGATTCAGGTGTGTACCTGAATCATAGAGATTGTTCTGAGCAGAATATAAATGTTACGGATCTGCCTTCCATTGTTGATGCGTCGGGTAAGAGTCAACATTCGTCAATAGTCAGGGGTTTAGTGTACAGGGTACACGTCAAATATAATGGAAGACCTTCCCGTCTCTCATCAACCGCAGCTGATAGGTAATTGCCAATGTAAGGATTAGAAGGTGAAACGTAATTATATGACATATACATATTCATCGAGATAATTTAAAGCAATCGCTCCATAATGCTGGAATAAATGATTATTAGCAGCATCTCTGCATTATCATCAAACTGCTACTATGAGCTAAGAGTAAATAATAGTTAACACTTACCACGTGTTTATGTAAATAGATCAAATCTGTAACTCACTTACAGAATACTTCACACATTACCAGTTTCGCCTGCGGCTCAGCTTTCTTCTTACTCGTCTCGACACTGACTTTCGCTAGACTTATTACTATTACTTATATTTAACTTATTAAATATTAACCGCACTTGGTACCAAGATTCCGCTAACTTCACGAGCCTAATCTAGGACGTCCTAGAACTTTACGCAACCCTGACTTAGTTCCGCTCATCTCCACAACCGAGCTCTTCCGTGGTTTCAAATCAACTGTCCCTTCGTCATCTCCCCAAATACCACGCTGCACACACGGCTTGCATCGACTCCTTCCCACGGGTTTCTTTTTGCCCAAACTTCTCAATTGTTTTAAGGGTCTCTACCTAGAGCGATCGGGGTTTATTGCAAACAGATGTGGGTTCGCTCTTGTAAGTTGCGTTTAGAAATTACGCATGTTTTTACAGAATTTCTTTGAAACATCACATTTGGGTTGCCGGCCGCCACTTATGCACTTGTATCTCGGCCCTTTCCCATTAAACAAAGGATTTATTATGCCTTTCTAGGCAGTCGAGTATTGCTTTGCAGTTTAAAATAAGAAAGATCGTTTCGTTATTAATTACGGTAACATGTCGGGCTGTCAAGTCATAAAATAGAAAACTAATGTGTTTGTAAGTGGCCCGATAGCTCGTGGTGATTTTTAAATGAGAATAAAAACTAAGATATTTCTTTAATAATTAGGGGCACTGTCACAGACAGTCACATTCCCCCCTCTGAAAATCAGACGCGTGACGCAGTACAGCGTATGAGCTTTCACAATAGGATAAGCTGTGCCTTACCATGGCATTACTATAGCGTTTAAAAGTACACCCATTCGCAATGTTTACCTAATCAGATTATTATAAGTGCTCAAACTAGAACAGTTAATTCTAATAGGATATTTCATCTGCTATATAGTTTTGCTTTGTTTAGCAGAGGTATCTTCAATCGATACATAATATCTCAATTTAAATCTATCCTGTATCAAAATACTCTTGTTTAAGGTTATTTCAGTAGACCCGTGCATGCTTATTAATTGATTGTACATACCAGAGTCTCTTTTAAGAGTATTATTTTGTGTTATCGAGCGACGCTACCTGCGGTGCTTGCTCGTTCTAAATTCAGCGTACCGCAGCTGCTGCTGGACAGAGGCCTTTCCCAATGCACCTCAACACTGAGTCAGCTTAATCAGCTGCCAGCTGTCGTATCCAAGAGTAGCTGAAATAGTCCGCACATAGGTATATTAGAATTTATTCCAATTAGTCACCCCCCTTAGATCCAAGGACCAGAGAACAGTTCTAAAATCCAACTAGAGTTAGAATGCTGTATCAGAAAGTGAATGTTATTAGAAGTAACTATCATCTGCACATTTATAATTATAACTGATAGGAGCCAACCTAACAATAAAATCGCAAAACATTTTCTGCATCTCAATTGAGCAAATAAGAATCTTGGTCTTGACTTTAGATTTGAAATGTACTTGTGTACACCCTAAATAATCTAAACAACAATTGACTGTGTTGTAATCTCCCCACTTGGTTATTAAATTATTAACACGAAAGTTATCTTGCCGGTACAACCATTGAAATTAATTAGGTAGCTTATTAGGACCCATTGCTAAAACAATAAACAACTTGTGTTGAGTTAACAAAGTCAGATCACATGATCACAGTAATTTATAGCATCTAATAAAAGTGAAACTTAGCTTCGTTACTGGAGCCACGCTACAACCATCGTTGAAGTCAGCCGATGTCAACTGAATTTGATGAAACTTCGACCCAAGTGCAACTCTCAACCCAAAGGTTTAGAAAAAGTGTAGTGACAGCCAAGCGAAGATTGAAATATCCTGGAATTTGAAATAAGTCCACACGAGTATTTGTCCAAATATATGTCATAGAACGCGTACGCCACAGAGTCCGAAAGTTTTAGTAAACTTCCTGTAATAATAGTTTAATGCAATTCTTAGTGAATTAATTGTGTTTTCGTAGTTCTATTTAAACACTAATTATAATAAACAGTTTACCTATAGTCAAGGGTGTGTCGCATACCAACTTTCACTCTCGCACGCACTCATACTCGTAACAATACGAAGCGTGCAATCGCAAACACGTGTCAAAATCTGTCTGTGTACTATCGGACACAACACTTTCACCAACAGGGAATCGAACCCATCTTATAAAGATGCACTGAAACACAGATCATAATCACACAAACTGCAAACAGTATCTCCACACATAGCATAGAGGGACCGAACCCACTTTTGCTAGGCTCGGAATCAAAGCCCTTAAACCCAATAAAACACGCGGGAATTGAACCCACACAAACCGTGACACAGGAATATAATTATTTATCAACCATTGCGTCAGGCGGGAATCGAACCCAAAACTCATGACAATGTAATACAAGCTCATCAACAGATAAATCAAACGGGACTTGAACCCGGTACCAGTTGTTGAATCGTGATAACCAAACCGTTATCTGATTAAAACCATGTTATTGTAGCCGCCGCAACTCCAACAGTCTCTCTCAATTTGTAGAATCATAAAATTACGTTGTGTAATTATTGTAGTAACAATGATATACAAGCAAACCAACTGATAAATCACGCGGGATTTGAACCCGCTAGCAGTGATCAATGAATTCAATCACAATAACCAAACCGTTGACTAGTAAATAATATTATATTGTAGCACTTGTAAATCTAGCCGTCTCTCTTAATTTCTAGAAACATATCTTAATTTCTGAAATCATAAAATTACGTTGTGTTATTATCGTAGTAACCCAAACATCGTTCTTTCTCGTTGCACTGAAGTGACTCAATACATTTAATGACGAGAATCCTGGTCACGGCACCACATGTGACTGCTCCTAAATTACCCCAGGCTAATAAAATTTTCGTTTTTCCTAAATCATAATGATAATAGTATTTCAGTCGGTTTCCGTTTGTTTTGGAATATATTCGGAAAGGCAAGCGCCCCACCACGCGCTCGTCTGTCAGACTCAACCATAGACTTGGTCATCTGCCCACCGATTCTGAGAGGACTGAATTCCCAATTATGGTCAGCCCAGTCCCAGCTTTCAAAGCTAGAGACTGAGAGGGGATACAAGGTGAAGTTAATGGGAATTCTGAATTAGAAATATACATGAATAATATCAAATCCAATAAGGCAAATCAATCGTAAAGTATTAAGTTAATAAGACAAGAGGAATCAAAGATATTATATAAGATAAAAAGGGTTGGTAAGGGAAACGTTACGCTTGCGCTTAAGAAATTATCTATTACGTTAATTTATTTGTTTCCAAAATATTAGATGCCGATTCGCGAACGCAAGTGGTTCCATATTACGCCATGGAACCACTTTACAACGTCAGCCGGCGTACGCTTCCTGTTAGACCTAAATGCATAGCCCTACTAAGGACACTGCTACGAACTCTAACAGATCACGTTTCCTAAGCATTACTTACATGTCTGTCCCAATCCTAAGGCAGTGGGTTGTGAGGCCAGCCACCATTGAGGCAGACAGGTTTTCAGTTTATTCCTCTTAATCGCGTACTAAATGACACCCTTACGGCAAATTACCCCAATTACTATATAAATAACAACAATACAACTTGCACAAGCGTACCGTAGATTCGGTCTGTAGCAGAACATATTGCGATTGTATTGGTGAACGCCGAAGTGGTATTTATTTCGTCACCTCACATTTTCTTAATCTGCCCCATGTCGTGTTTGCGTGTCTCGCTAAATAGTGACGATTCAGAATACGGCCTACAAGAACGGCCTGGGTTGAATTTAACGAGACACAGTCCCTAGCGTTCCTTAGAACGTAGCTAACAATTCAGTTTGGGATACTTAGTGAAGCCTACCCCGCTCTGAAAATGTGCGCCAACAATCTCAACGCAATGTTTCTGGGCTAGACCTTTATAGGAAGCAGTACTCATCAGCAACGTTTGATTGGTTTATACTTCAAGTATAAATTAGCATTTTCTAACTGGACAATAGTCTTATTAGTCAATATTATGGTGCTGTCTATGATTCAGGTGTGTACCTGAATCATAGAGATTGTTCTGAGCAGAATATAAATGTTACGGATCTGCCTTCCATTGTTGATGCGTCGGGTAAGAGTCAACATTCGTCAATAGTCAGGGGTTTAGTGTACAGGGTACACGTCAAATATAATGGAAGACCTTCCCGTCTCTCATCAACCGCAGCTGATAGGTAATTGCCAATGTAAGGATTAGAAGGTGAAACGTAATTATATGACATATACATATTCATCGAGATAATTTAAAGCAATCGCTCCATAATGCTGGAATAAATGATTATTAGCAGCATCTCTGCATTATCATCAAACTGCTACTATGAGCTAAGAGTAAATAATAGTTAACACTTACCACGTGTTTATGTAAATAGATCAAATCTGTAACTCACTTACAGAATACTTCACACATTACCAGTTTCGCCTGCGGCTCAGCTTTCTTCTTACTCGTCTCGACACTGACTTTCGCTAGACTTATTACTATTACTTATATTTAACTTATTAAATATTAACCGCACTTGGTACCAAGATTCCGCTAACTTCACGAGCCTAATCTAGGACGTCCTAGAACTTTACGCAACCCTGACTTAGTTCCGCTCATCTCCACAACCGAGCTCTTCCGTGGTTTCAAATCAACTGTCCCTTCGTCATCTCCCCAAATACCACGCTGCACACACGGCTTGCATCGACTCCTTCCCACGGGTTTCTTTTTGCCCAAACTTCTCAATTGTTTTAAGGGTCTCTACCTAGAGCGATCGGGGTTTATTGCAAACAGATGTGGGTTCGCTCTTGTAAGTTGCGTTTAGAAATTACGCATGTTTTTACAGAATTTCTTTGAAACATCACATTTGGGTTGCCGGCCGCCACTTATGCACTTGTATCTCGGCCCTTTCCCATTAAACAAAGGATTTATTATGCCTTTCTAGGCAGTCGAGTATTGCTTTGCAGTTTAAAATAAGAAAGATCGTTTCGTTATTAATTACGGTAACATGTCGGGCTGTCAAGTCATAAAATAGAAAACTAATGTGTTTGTAAGTGGCCCGATAGCTCGTGGTGATTTTTAAATGAGAATAAAAACTAAGATATTTCTTTAATAATTAGGGGCACTGTCACAGACAGTCACAATATTAAGAGTTTGATCTTCGAATTTCGCGCGATGTACATTATATAAATCAAAACTAACCTTCATAGACTAAGTAAGCTAGTAAGAAACTCTATGACAGAAAATTTAAAAGAAAAAGTATTGACAGCCTGACGTAAGTGTCATAACATTGAAAAATATGAAAATTATTTATTTTATTTTAGATATTTTATAAGAAAACGAATCGTTTTAGACCGATTCGCAGAATAGTAATGCAAGAACCAATAAAACTTATGATAGATGCGTACTAATAATAAAATGAATGTTTATAGAGTACTCACTCCTCACTAATTTTCTTTCACTATTTTTTCGTGACTTTCTTCATTAATAAATGCACTTTGTTTATTCATATTTAAAACACTTTGTACACAAATTATACGAGTAAGAATATTTTAGAAGGAGAAAGCAGAGAGACAAACAATTATTTAATTTGACAACCTCAGTTGACAACCTTGTTATTTTCCGTAACCATAGCAACCTGGTTGAATCTTGAACTGAATATTTTTGTTAGGAAATCTCTGAATGTACTCTCCACGCTCAACTCAACCCAAGGCCCGCGATAGAATCTATGCAATAGATTAAAAATAATAATTGACGCAACAAGTTTTCTCCTACCATTCTCCCTTGTTGGAAGGTCAGACCGGTCTCATAGTGAAAATCATTGACCCGGTCAGCTAACTCAACCCGTCCTTTAAACATCAATCACTTAAAACTCCCCTATTTTCCTAAGTCCCTACTTATATAATTGAATATGTCAAACACTTTCAAACAGTAGTTGTACAAGTTTCTAACGCCACAACACGGTGTGACAAGTGGGTAGTAATCAAAATAAATGGCTCCACTGAGGCGTCGGCGTCAATTTGTGTCGCATTTATTTGAACCCCACCACACCCTTTAGCTTAAAGTTCCCAATGATAATGAAGTTCGTATGTGGATTAGTAGGTTGCTTAATTTGTGCTAAGTGCTACGAATCGCAACGAAGTTTTTAAGACTGTTGTCCTGAATTCATTTCCCAGGTCGGCTAAAGTGCTTATGGGGTTTTCCCATAAGGAATTTCTCAGTAGTAACCACGAAGTCTGGATTTGTGGCCAGTTGATGGAAATAGGATCACCCCTATTACATGACACTTACACGTAACTGGCAAAATGTGGGTGTACTAATGTCTACGCTTCTGCCAAACCCTTCGGAGATTACAAACGATGTTTTAAGGAGTTTGATGAACTATGAAGTACTGATTTATACTTATCACATCAAACAAAAATTACACAAAATCAATTCAATAAATAAAATCGATATGTTTTGACCACAAGGTTTTACATTTATGTCCAAAATAGGAATGAGATAATCTTTAATTTTTATTATTGATGGTACAAACAAGCATTATAAGACGTATTAATAACCGAAATAAATGACCTAATATCAAAAAGTAAAGCCAAAAAATACCCACCCCGTACTTAAAACCGCTAAAGTGCAAAAAATAAACTCTAAAACCTAACCATTTACAAACCAAACACTTCACATTGAACAAGCCAACTCTCCAACAAAATAGAAAAGCCTCGACATAAATATATCTAAAGTTACTGACATACAAACTGACATTATCAGATGAATGGAACTCTGACGTAGGCGGCGTAGCCTCGTAGCAAGGCCTACGACTCGTAGCGCTACGAGGTTCTACGAAGGTCTACGTAACCCGTAGCGCTACGAAGGTCTACGTCACTCGTAGACGGGTATTGTGTTGCGTCATACGTGACGTCACTGAGGTTTCATTTCTTTTTTTATACGTTTTTTAAGGTGGCTGCACATGGTTGATTCGCTTTGAAGGGTTAACCTTTTTATAATGGTTTTTTTTTTTGTACCTAAGTTTAATGTCATGAACTTTGAAGTATTGGTTTTGACCTTCATTTTGACAGAGGATGATTTTCTAAATGCCAAATATCGACAAAATACAAAGTGTGTTTGGATAAGAGGCATACTTTAAGGGTAATAAAGTACTTCTAAAAATTGACTACTTTTACTTTTGGAGCCATTACATCACGAAAAATCGTTTTCTCCATAATCAATGAAGACCTTATTCAAGATTTTTCAAAGTTCAATGTAGTTCATGCGCATTCTAATACCTAGTTCAATGGGGTCTGTCTCCACCGATCCCGGGATCCGATTTGACGTAACACGGATCCCGGCGGTGCCTAGAGTGTTAAAAAGTTACTATCCTTTGATCCTATTTTTGTCTGAATAACTGCCCAAACTATTTCACAATCTAATGTGACCTCTAAAACTACTTTAATTAAGCTAATAGTCCCTTGTTCGTTACATAGTATGCTTAAGTCGTACTTAACGTCTCATGTTGGTTGGCAGTACACATCACATAGTAAATAAGGCACCAATCAAGCTATACGAAACCAGTTTATGTGGATCTCACATTGTACGAAAAATCTATACAAAGCGAGACCATATTATACTGGGTATGAGGACGAGACATAAAACACGAGACATATAACCTAGAACCGTAAAGTAGTGTGTCTGATTTATAGAGAAAGCTTATCTATTTGGTTTAGTTTATTGGTATAATAAATTGAATTAAACCATGAAATAAAAGGTGCATTAAAATATTCCCTCTTGTCTTAGCAATTTATTACCCAGAAAATTACTATAAAATGGTTTCTGTGGACACTGAAAGAATCGTTCCACTAAGAATCAAAAACGAATCGTGAATTGTTCCCAGCGAGTCACACCGTAACATGTCAGTGTGAATTGTTGGTCGTCCTTACTTCTCTTTTAAATGTATTTATTACGACTTTCATACTTCATTCATGCTTCCGGGTAGCATCCGTGTGTCAAAATCAAGTGTTGGAGATGAAAACATTTGAATGCAAAGGGGTTTGAACTTTTTTGTATGGGCGCTAGCATATCGACCCACCGCCGTTTTGTTTTTTTTTCGAAATCGCAGCCCACGATGAAAGTGGTATGTATGGATAGAAGATCTTTAGACGAACAAAAAATGACATGAAACATGGTACCCCAAAGTGTCACGTTATCGAGATATTTGAAGGTAAAGATCGACATAATAATATGAGTACAATGATCACATCAAAAATAGACCTTTTACGTGTCTATTGGCGTTGATTGATAAAATGATAAAAATTTTATCATTTACTATTCTTTGACATAACATAGCGTTTCATTGCAATGCGAAGCGATTTTCTCGTGAGTAGGTATAATAATAATCAACATGGGAACTATTACTTGGATACAATTTCAAACGCCTATAAACGTAATAAGTCTATTTTCAATGATTGTCGTTGTACTCAATTGTTGATCTTTACCTTCAAATATCTTGGTAACGTGACACTTTGGATACCAAGTTACTGGATTTTTTTTGTTAGTCTATATGTCCTCTATCCATACATACCACTTTCAATGTGGGCCGTGATTTCTAAAAAAAAAAAACAAAATGGCGGCCAGGTTGATATGCCACATCGGTTCTATCCCCTATATCTAATGTAGGCTCGTTGTGTCTTTTGCGTATCTTTGGGAAAAATATGCGTCCCATTCACGCAAAACAGCAATAGCTTGGTATAATCCTTTGAGACCATGTGACCCATCGGGGTTGAGGGTTTTTCACAAGAGAAACCGCAGCCTCGACATTAAGGGCTAAGAACAAACACGGGTGGTTTTTAGTCAGTAGAATACTGACTCTCCCTTTCGCTCTTGCCCAAGAGCGGGAGGGGTTATTTGATGACCCACAAAAAAAAAAAACCACTTGAGATAATGACACTAAACCTAGACTAGTTGTCTGACTAGCTATCTGTTAGGACTATAAAAGATCATAAATTGACAGCCACAGAAGACTAAATTATATGTATGCTAAATTTTAATAATATCAAAATTAGCAAGTTCAGACTATTTAATTATTTACTTTGGTAAATAATTAATCATATACATTTAAATAATTCATGACTGCCAAATATATTAGGTAAATCTATCTATCTATCTATATAAATAAAAAGAGAAGTCCTGACTGACTGACTGACTGACTGACTGACTCATCAACGCCCAGCCCAAACCTTTGGACCTAGAAAGCTGAAATTTTGCACAGAGGTTCCCTTTATAATATAGACAAGGAATAAGGAAGGATTTTCCGAAATTCAACCCCTAAGGGAGTTAAATAGGGGATGAAAGTTTGTATGGAAAATCGTCATTTTCACGCGGGCGAAGCCGCTGGCAAAAGCTAGTGTTGAAATAACAGTATAGTTAATGAACTAGGGTGATTAATTAACAATATCTGGGCTTAATTATCGGCCACTGAATAATATATTATTTACAGAATTCATTAATTACTGAACTAATTGGTATCATAACTGTATTCATTCAGTAAATATGTTATTATTTTAAAATATTTGTAACGTAGCTCAGCTTTAAATTCTTCTCAATTTTATTGTTTAAAAGAAGATGTAGTGACAAAAATTTAAAAGATTATGCTAAGGTGGTTTGGTTATGTGGAGAGGATGAGTGAAAGTCGATTAACGAAAGGTATTTATAAGGCAGATGTGAGTGGCAACGCCGGGAGGCGACGCTCTAGAAAGACTTACACTGATCTTATTGGTGCCGTTCTTCAGAAAGGACATAGTACTCGTAGCCGGCGTGCGTGTATGACCAGATGTATGAATGTGGACGAGGCAAAAGGTATGTTCTGTGGTTTCTACCTACCCTCATGGGAAAAGGGCGTGTGTTTATGTATGTATGTGGTAGGTCAATTTTGTACAATTTACAGCAAAAAATAAAACCAATTGTTCAAAAAACAAACATCATTTTAAATAGCCCGACTGAAAACCGCATCGCTAAACAAACCGCAAAAACAGAACCGACCAACAAAAAAAAACAAAATGGACGAACCATCCACCATTTAAAAAATACAATGTGACAGAAGTAGCCTTCAGAAAGCCTAGCTCAAAACTGCAAGCGTCAATGTAAAAATGTTTTCATCCATCGTCCATTCATTCTCATTGTCCACCAGTTGAACAATGAGCTAGTGAGTGAATGAGAGAATGAGTGAACCATCCCAGTAATGGTCGCATAAAATTGTTCGTTCCAATCTTTGTTCAAGATTTTTTGTTGAAAGCTTTAAGTTAATGGTGTAACAGTTTTTGAGGCTGTGTTTGTTTTGATTGTTCATCTGCTAGGAAGTGTTTTATTCAGGGTAAACGGCGCGTCCACACCGCCATACCACAAAGTCAGTGTATCATTCTGAACCTGCAATACACAAAAAAATATGCTATTTCTTACATAAGTCCAATATCTGCAGGGTCAAAATATATAGAACACCTAATTTTTTACCCGACTGTACTCGCAACTGCCCAAAAGAAGGATTATTTTGAATTATCGATGATAACATTCTTTGTTCGAAGGTTTACAATGGTGAAATGCAAGTCTGGGTTTCCTGGGTTAACACATAAGCTGTAGAATTTGAATGTATTATTAAAAAGATTTTGTAAAAAAAAAACGTTTTATACGCTATACTTCGTAATGTAAACCTAGTGATTATATTGATGGTCTACTAAATAAAGGTAGCAAATAAAACTGCTCAATGCTCTTCCCAGATTAAGCAAAGTGTTATGGTTTCTCCATAAAGGGAGTTTTTATCTATATTGTTTTTACGGAGTCAGGATTTCTTATGACCGCAATAGACTCGCCCCCTATTACTTGGGTCTGAAACATAACTGGTGAAGTATGCGAATAGCTTGGGTATATGAATATCTCTGCCGAAATGCATAAAGATTTACAGGCATTAAACGTAATGTCTGAGTAAATGTAACTTCTATTTTTATTAATAATTTACTTTTTTAAATAAGATAGGATAAATATACATATTTAAAAAAAATAACAAAAAATAAAACTACTAATAATACTATTAACGGGATATTTACCCCGTTAATCCCGTTAATAGTATTAATAGTAGTGTCAGTGACCATGTCAGTTAAAAAACTTATATCAAAAATAGAACTGTCTTCAAAAACACAAAAAGTGAAAATTTCCCTAGGATCCAATCATCCTCCCATCATCATGATCCTGACTTGGTGACAATGGGACTACTTCGGGAGTATATTCTTTCTAATACAAGAATTTTGTATCTTTTTCCCATTAACAAAACCCGGGTACTTTTACTACCTTTTGTCACTACTAACAGATCTCCAGGTGCCTCGTAAACTGTAAGAAAGACTGCATTAGTGCACTTATTTTAAACACATTATACGTGCAGACGCCATTAACTTCAATCAACTTTTATTATCAAGCAGTTGGGGGCCGTTAAAATGCTCGTGGGGGGGGGGGGGGGGGAAGGGTACCATGTTTGTATTTGAATTTAACGTAATGTTGTAAACGTGTGAGTTCGCAACTGTTTGGTTTGTTTAAGCTACATTATCATGAATTTTGTGAAGCAGTAAAAAAATATATTTAAACTAGCTTTTGACCGTGGCTTCGCCCGCGTGGATGTCGAATTATATCCCAACAAACTTCATCCCCTATTTAACTCCATTAGGGGTTGAATTAAGAAAGAAAAATATATAAATCAAAAACCCTCGAGAACCACTCTATTCATTGGTGAAAACAGCATGAAAATCGGTGCAAAAGTTTTTGAGTTAATTGCGAACAGACAGACAGACAAACAGACGCGGCGTAGGACTTTGTTTTGAAGTATAAAGTGATAGTGATATTAAATTAATTATGTGTCAGCAAACAGTCGTTCTCCTGCCGTTATCTAAATTCATTTGTGTTCGACGCAGCATAGTTTTTTCTTCCATACTTCTCTATTTCTCGTCATCTTATCAGACACCTCATTTTTGCCATATCATCTTTCACACAGTGCATCCATCGTTTCTTTCATCATCATCAGCCTATATAATGTTCCCACTGCAGGGACTCTCTAGGAGAGGGATGGGCTATAATCTACCACACGGGCCCAGTGCGGATTGGCAGATGTCACATGTCTTCGAATTTTTTGGTTCTAAGACATGCCGGTTTCCTCACGATGTTTTCCTATACCGTTTTGATAGTCGTTTCTTTGGTCTTCCTCAAATCTTATACCCATTATACTCAAAACTTGCTGTCCAAAATGTTTCTCATTGTCGCATCAAACAAAAACTTACAATCCGATTTAATATTACCAGTACAACAATAGGTGATTTCAGTTTGTTATTTTCTACAACAACAATGGTTGCAGCTAACAATGACATTGTAATAAAACCAATAAGTGAATACCTACATGTTCTGCCAATACAAGTGTTTCATACCGGAGATCGAGAGGCTCCCTGTATTTTTGTTTATATAAAATCCCAGCATTTTTCATCGAACATGTTTCAATAAAATTTTCATTTCACCCCTGAAACTCTTTGTGATATTTTTTACAGTGGGTATTGTGTTTTCAATAAAAAGATTTTTGTTCGATTTTCTATTTTATTTGTTGTGAAATGTGACTTTAGGCTGTATATTGGTTTTTGAACCCTGTTATTTATTTCGCTTTTGTGTCTATATGTGAAGCAAAAACAGTTTTCATCAAAACGTGCTTGACTAACTGTTAAAAATGTTTGTCTACTTTGAAACGAAACGCCTTTTGTGCTATTTTCAACTGGTCTGTGTTCTCCTGAAAACGGTACAGCTTGTTACTGTATTTTATTCTTGCTTGTACAATGCAATTAAGCTATACAAAACCAGTTAAGGCGGATCTCTCATTGTACGACAAATATTTCCAAATCGAGGCCATGTCGACGATGGCATCATCATTATCAGCCTATAATGTTTCCACTGCAGAAACCCAGGCCTCCTCTTTAGGAGAGGGATGGACTATAATTCATCACGCATGCCCAGTACGTGTTGGTAGATGTCACATGTCTGCGAACTTTTGGTTCTAAGACATGCCGGTTTCCTCACGATGTTTTCCTTCACCGTTTTGAGAGCAGTTTCGCGTATATACTAGTTTTCTCCTGAAAACTGTGTAAACATAAAATCCAAATAATGCGAATCTCTCTTTGTACGGAAATCTTTCCAAAGCAAGGTCATTTTATACGATGATGGCATCATCATTAATTCATAATTTTAAACCACGAACAAAAATAACCATAATAAACGTAAAAAGCAAGAGTCTCGTTTATTATAATATTCTCTTGTAATTTTAAGCCTTTTATCACTAGCGAAGCCGCAAAACATGATATAAATTAACGTTACATGTTACCCTAGGGTTGTCACACAAAACATAAAATATTGGTACCTGGATAACGACACTTTTGTTCGTCCGGGACAACTTAAAGATTTACTCTACTATAGTTCCTCTTTTTTCTTTTTTTTAACATTTCCTCAGACTAGGAATTTCTCTTGTGCTGTGGGTGCATTTTCAAACATTTAATCTCACATACACAAACAGCAAGAGCTGGAAAAACTGTACGGAGGCCATTCAAATATTTGTTTAGTAAGGGAATCTAACCCACCACCCGCAGCGCAGCAGCCAATGGTAAATTCTTTAATAATTACTTAATATTATATGACTATACTAAACTTAACGACAACATAATTATATAAATTAAAAACAAACTAACTATAAAAGGGTATCGAAAAACTCCTCCTCAACGCTGACAGCAGATAAAGTGCCCAACAGACTGGCAGCGTTGAGCAGGAGTTTTTCGATGCCCTTTATTAGTACGTTATATGGCAACTGTAACACTTGTCTTAACATTTACTAGTTAATTACAATTAGTTCCATTGAAACGGCGACGTATCGAAGAAACTTTTCATCGGTTGATAAAAACAGTCCCAAACCTACACGATCAAAATATATGAAACAACAGTTTTTTTATTTAATATCCAATTAAAAAAATTAATGATGTACTGCAAACGTAATAATCGTTTTCGCGTCGGTAGTGTCCCTTCCACTCTTTATAAACCAACTGTTTACACACACTATTTTGTGAAATAATTTAACTAAAAGTACATACTCCAAGTCTCCAACCAAATAACTCCAGACATACTTCACATGTTTGCTAAACCAACCCTAGACGCTTGTAATATTCAAAATTCATTAGTAATTCAGTGAACCACAATATCATTACTCCGTCGAGTTGCTCAATTTCTCAACACGGCTTAAGTAACTCGAGTGTAGGCTCATTACTCGGCTCGAGAGGAAATTATGAACAATTTGGGTACCTACCTACCCATGGGCGTAAAAGGTAAGTTTAGAATTTCCAGCTAATTTATGAAATGTATAAAATATTTCATCATTCATCATTTCAGCCAAAAGACGTCCACTCTGGACATAGGCCTCCCCCAGGTGTCGAGATCGCCACATTGACCGGTCCCGTGCGTCTCTCATCCAGCGGGTCCCCGCAACCTTGACCAGGTCGTCGGTCCACCTAGTGGGAGGCCTTCCAACGCAACGTCTTCCGGCTCGCGGTCGCCACTCCAGAACTTTTCGGCCCCATCGGCCATCCGTTCTGCGAGCAATGTGCCCTGCCCATTGCCACTTAAGTCTGGCGATTCTTCGGGCTACGTCGCGGTCGGTAACCTTGGTTCTCAAGCGGATGTCCTCGTTTCTGATTCGATCACGCAAGGAAAATATAATATAAAATATCTAGTTTGAAGCAAGTTAGCATCCTATATAGTCTTTCCCAACTATGTAGGGGTCAGGGTCTTGCCGGATACGGCTGAATACCAGTGCCTATTTTACATAGAGCAACGCATATATGACCTCCACACCCCAGTTAGTACTGAGTAATACGATACCCTTGGAAAGTTTGGTTGTCAGACTTTAGGGCCACTAATAATACCTACAACGTCAAAGATGAACAAATGAAAAGCGGGAGCAATGACTCATGAAACGTGTTTTCCGAGGCACGGATAGAACTCGGTAATTGACGGACCAACTTAAAGATCGACTCAGTCAGCTATTATTAATTATTTAGTCACGAACTCTTTATGCAAGCAAGTTATGTGCTATGAAATTAATTTCGGGAAACCGGCATGTCTTAGAACCAAAAATTCGAAGACATGTGACATCTACCAATCCGCACTGGGCCCGCGTGGTAGATTATAGCCCATCCCTCTCCTGGAGAGGAGGCCTGAGTCCCTGCAGTGGGAACATTATAGGCTGATGATGATGATGACAAAATGGTTCAGTCATCAAATGCGATTCTGGACACAGAAACTATCACATAAAGTTAAGTAACTAGGGATTGCAATTGCTGGATCCAGCATACAGCAATCCAGCTGGATCCAGCGCCTTTTTAAACATGCTGGATCCAGCATACATCTTGATCCAGCGATGCGGATCCGCAAACGTATCAATTTCTATTGTTTAGTTTTGAGTTGCCGCCATTTTCGAATCGGCGCGGCAACGTTGCCGTTCTGAAAACGTTAAACAATATATTGTAGAGCCGGTGCAAGAAGATACCATGGAGATAGAAGAAGATCGTGTAGATGATGACGCAGACAGAACCCGTTAAAATGACTTTAGAGCTAGAGCTTGAGATAGAACTTAAAAGAGAGAAGGAGAACTTTAATAAACAAAAGCCAAGTGGTCAATTAGATTACGAAAAGATCCTGAAAAAAGAAATGAGCGTTTATGAGAGCGAAAGAGTGCGAGGTGAACATTTATCAATGGTTTATGAGTATTTAATGACCTTAAAACCGACCAGTGTAGAGGCCGAAAGGGCATTCTCAGCAGCCGGCTACATATGCAGTTCTGTGCGAAGCAGGTTGGGAGATAAGACTATTATATAGATAAAATTTGTTTTCTAAGGTCTTACTTTCAGAGAATTCAAAAAAAGAAGTAGTCAAAGTCAAAGTCAAAGTCAAAGTCAAAAATATTTATTTCAAGTAGGCCAGTAACAGGCACTTTTGAATAGTCGAATTAAACTAACTGCGGCACTCAGAGATATCCAACGATTGCTCAAGCCGCCACCCAGCAAAGGCCTGACATAGTTTTGTATGACAAAACTGCCAAAAACCCTTACCAAGCGACGGCCCAAGCAACCACTGAAGCTCTCCGAGTGCGGCAGTAAACTACTGAAGCTAAATAAACTAAGCTACAGTCCCAGTCACAAGGCATAATAACTCGTGAGTGTACTGTAGTTGCCAATTCCAAAGCGTTGGTCTCATGAGAAGAATGGCAAGAAACTTCATGGACACTCTTTTAAAATCGTTTGGGTTTACAATATGTTCAAGGTACAAACATAATCTTGGTATAATACACACATGAAGACTATGCAGATTAGTGTTTGAGATGGTCTTTTGAAGAAAGCACCACACAGATTTGAGTGGACCCGTCCAGTCAGTGCAAGCATTTGTCAGTTATCGTGGAGCTCGACTTATAACTCAAGGAGTTCAACGTCACGACGAACAATACCAAAGAAAGGACATTTGGGTGGGTCGCTTAAAGTACTCAAACTGCCAAACAATCGTTAAAATTAAATAAAAACCCACACGGTCCTCACATTCACAATATGAAAATAATAATAAAATACATGAAGATCATGCAGATTAGTGTCTGAGATGGTCTTTTGAATAAAGCACCACACAGATTTGAGTGGACCCGTCCAGTCAGTGCAAGCATTTGTCAGTTATCGTGGAGCTCGACTTATAAACACAAGGAGCTCAACGTCACGACGAACAATACCAAAGAAAGGACATTTGGGTGGGTCGCTTATAGTACTCAAACTGCCAGACAATAGTTAAAATTAGAGAAAGACCCACATGGTCCTCACATTCACAATATAAAAATAATAAAATATTTGTCATATTAAATAATCATGTCAAGTTATTAAATGTCAGTATACACAAAACTAAATGAAAAATAAAATATTTAACAAGTAAATATTGATCAAAAAAGCAAAAAATAATATCATACTTAAAAAAGTAAATAATGTCATTGTGTATAAAGAAAAATCATAAAATGTCAAATTGTAAAAGGATTGTAAATAATGTATAAATAATTAAAATGTCAAAGTAGTAGTAAGTAAGTAACAAATAAAAAGGTACAATTAATAAAAAGATATAAAATCAATTCACCTTCAAGTCTCTTATCGTCAGACTTTAAACTGCTTAATTATTAAGGATTAACGAGCGGAGAGAAGATTATTTCAAAGCTTTTTTTGTTTGATACAAAAATACTATTGAAAATTAAAATAGTGTTATTGTTACGGTCCTTTTTTAAAAGAATGAATAATGAAGAATTTTAAAAGAATTTGTGAGACTGATTGCTACTGATTAGCCGTCCTATCATTAAACATAAGCGTAATTAATAAGATAGTGCTTACTTAGAAACATTATCTTAAATGTTATATGAATATAAGGTTATATGTTTGTTATTTAATTTTATGTTGATTATTTAATGGTGGTTTAATGGTGGTGGTGACTGGCCTGTTGGTCTAGTGGTTAGTGACCCTAACTGCTATGCCGGAGGTCGTGGGTTCGATTCCCACCCAGGACAAATGTTTGTGTGATGAGCACGATCATTTGTTCTGTGTCTGGGTGTAATTCATCTATAATATGTATGTATTTAGAAATATATAAGTATGTTTATCAGTTGTCTAGTACCCATAACACAAGCTCTGCTTAGCTTGGGACTAGATGGCGTTGTGTGATAGTTGTGGAATATTATTATTATTATTTTGATCTCAAATTATTAAAAAACCAAAGCAAATTAATATAAGATATCACCAAATGAGTGGAAGATTTCAAAGATTATCGTAAGAAGTACAAATTAATAAAAAAAGTCTTAAAAATGTCGTCTTTTTATTTTCGTTCCACGTTTTGCTGGATCCGCGCTGGATCCAGCTGGATTCAGGTCAATCCAGCAAAAATTCCGCTGGATTGAAAACACCGCTGGATTGCAATCCCTATAAGTAACTATTTCTATCTAAGTGCAAAACCAAAGCGTTTCGTCCGTTACACTCCGGACACCGGATTATGATATTAAACTGAAGATGATTTCGTTAACCACAGCTTGTCCGCTTTATTCTCTGTTCAAAACAAAGGTTCTGTCGTTGTAAAGTTGACACAATGATCGTGCGGTAGAATTTATTATTACTTACCACAAATGATAAAAGTTAACAAAAGGGACTACATTAATACGGTTAGCGTTATACGTACTCGCAAGCCGGCCTTTGTGGTGGATTTACATGCGTAAGTGGACGAAGAATGTGTAGTTTAATAATACCAGCAGTTAGGGTCGATCTTTAGGTTAAGATAAAATTAATCAGAATGACTTCCATGATATTTGTTAGTAACATTCAGAATGTTGATCAAAATGTTGCCACAAAATGGAGAATGAAAGACAGTTTCATGTGTCTGATGGTGGTCAGGGTGACGTGTGGTGTTACGCGAATGGATAAAAAAAGAAATTAATACATAAGAGGAAGTCTAAAAATGACACCCTCCCGCTAGGGAGTGTCAGACTTCTAGTGATTAAAAACTACCCATATTCCTTCTTAACCCTTTGTGTTGAGGCCGCGGTATCTCTTTCGAACAACCCGCAGCCCCGACGGGCGTCCAACGCGTCCAACCAAACAGAGCCATCAACCCGTGTGTTATTAATTACTGTATCGTTCAGTTTACTTTAACGCCATTAATTCTGCATTAAGTGCGGCCAATGCATTAATTCATTAAAAGTGCGCCCCTATGGGAGATACCCTGTAATGGATATATTCATTAAATCAATTGACTACATCATTGGTAGAGTGACACGAGGTTCTTAGTTCGATTCCCGAGTCGGGCAAAGTGTTATTGGGTTTTCCATCTGAGATTTCTCAGTTAAGCCACGGAGTCTGAATTCGTGCTCGGTTGTTGGCAATAGACTCGCCATCTATTAAATAGGACTCAAACACATTGTGCGAAATGTGGGTATATGCCTAATCCTACGCGGATTAATTGCGTGACGCAAGACTACTTTTGGATGGATTTAAGGGAGGTATATATAGTGAGACAATATTGTAGTCCGAAGACTACTGTGACGTATACACGATACGCTTGACGGCCGAGGTCGTAAACGGGGTTTAACAAGCTTTGTTCAGAAACTAAATAACTTTTTCACTAAAAATGAAACTATACCATTGACGAATTTCTTCTTGACAAAATGTAATAAACTAAGCTGATGTCATCTGCCTAGCCTTTTCCCATCTACGTTGGGGTCAGCTTTCAGTCTTCTCGCTATTATGTAGCTATTATATGGAGTGGCTGCCTATCTGATCCCCATAACCTAGTTAGTACTTGGTAATATGATAGGTATTATACCCCTTGGTATTGGTAAGACTAAGCTATTCAAGTAATGATGGGTATACTAGACTAAGCTTGAAAATTCGAAAATTTGACTAATTGATTCTATTCTGAAATTATTTATAACAAGTAATTAATTGAGAACAATGAAAACACTATCCAATTTATACCCCAACATTTGCCCGGGACCAAATATTTTCACAGAAACCTTCAAGAAACCATTTTCACTAACTGGAAATCAAACTCCGTATCAGCCATATCTGCCAATAAACCATCACTTTTTCCAGAACCCCGGAAATATCGAGATGAAAGGAAATATTCAGTCGGGTTCAGTGCTCGCGACGAATTGGGTCAGCGACCCCTTTGGTGTTACCATATAGTTTTATA
This sequence comes from Diarsia mendica, assembly GCA_949316265.1. NCBI lineage: Eukaryota > Metazoa > Arthropoda > Insecta > Lepidoptera > Noctuidae > Diarsia > Diarsia mendica. Next base: position 3,279,978 of record OX438904.1, read on the forward strand.
GGGTCGCATGTACAGGCGAACCAGCTAATAAGTATACAGCCAGCTAACTTGCATTTACTTTTAAGCTTATACTATATTATAAGCTTAAAATTTAGAGACTGATGCCAAACGATACAGCGTTTGACATCAGTCGCTTAATGCGAAAATTACTATATTATATTTATAATATTTCCAATACAATTATAATAAGTTCAGTCCAGTATAATTCTAGTACACTAAAAATATTGTTGGTTATTTTAAACCAAACTCTACCTGTATAGGTACTTATTAGCTTGTTCGACTGTACCAAACTATGGTTTTGGACGTTCCTTTCCCCGGTATGAAACTGTCGTATGTTACTTTGTATCTACATACATCACAGATATAATTTAAACATCATCATCATCAGCCTATAATGTTACCACTGCAGGGACTCAGGCCTCCTCCTCTCTAGTAGATGGATGAGCACGCGGACCCAGTGCGGGTTGGTAGATGCCACGTCTTAAAAAAATTGGATTCTAAGACATGCCGGTTTCTACTAGATGTTTTCCTTCACCGTTTTGAAAGCAGCGGTGATGAAATAAATTACACAAAGTAATGCGCCTGCCTAGGTTCGAACCCACGACTTACTGTTCGTAAGTTGGGGCCGCCACCACTGGGCCACCGCTGCTCTCATACAGAATTAGAACAGCGTAATTCAAAGTCAACCTATAAACAACACATAGCTCGTAAGTCCGTATTTCCTGTTTCCGCAGATAATTTGATCGTGTAAAAGACTTTGAACGTGTGTTTTGTTCCCAAACACTTTGTAAACTACAGCTAACTATGTAGTTTTATACGATCTTTTCTGTTTCGTAGCTAATTTGAACACCTTTGGAGTTACGTTACAAGAGGTACGTTTTTCGTTTTATTTGTGAAGTAAATGTTGGTATGTTGTTTCTGTGTTTCTTTTTAAAATTGTTTTATTTTATTTATTTCTGTGTCTATCATGTGCCCCACTGCTAAGCAAAAATTTTACCTTTTTCTTTTTGAAACCTCTCTATTTTGTGCGATATCTGGCCATGTTCGCCCCGCAAACATGATCGTCTGGCGTCTAGTGAATGACGATCTTTGCCCACCTCTCCGGATGTGCTACGTCCAGCCCAAAAATAAGGGATCTCCACCGATCCCGGGATCCGATTGGATTAGCCACGAATGCCAGCGAGTTGTTTCCACGGATACCAGGATCCGTTACGAACAAAAAGTCAATTTGATTTTGCATTCACGTATCCCGGTATCAGAAGCTACAAGAAATAAAAATGGGGAAACGGATCCCTTTGTACAGAGTTAAGAAGTTAATTATAATTTATTACCGCTCAAAAAAAAGTTTTATATTTAAGTAGATATTTAAATCAATGTATGTACAATGGTTTCTTTTATTTGTACAAGATTAATTGTTGATAGATAAGAGATGGTTAGTTTACCTTACAATTTATTTGAACAATTAGCTTCTATGTCGTGTCAGCTACATACCTGAAACAAAAAAAAAGATTGTCATTAACAATTTAGAACAAATATCAAAGTTTACGTAAAGTAGTTCGGGACGGTATTAATCTGCACAGCCGGGCGGCATTTTACAATCACTATCACCACATAGTATAAAATAAAGCCGCTTCCCGCTGTCTGTCCCTATGTATGCATAGATCTTTAAAACTACGCAACGGATTTTGTTGCGGGTTTTTTTTTAATAAATAGTGGTACGGAGAAGTACCAAATTATGTAGGCGAATTGAAAATGTTTTTGATTTTAAGTGGACTGTATTTTGAGGATGGCTGGTTTCGCCTAGAAAGAACAGGATGATGAACGGGCGACCGAGTTTGAGGGATTGTGAAGGAAAGCACGTCTTACCTGAAGTCTTCCAGATGGCGCCTGCTGGCGCCTGCCTGCTTCGAGCTTCGAAGTACACGACGTGTTGATCTCAGAATGCACCAAATCACTCAATCACACCCGCGGGCGGTTCATCTTAGTTCAATCACGATTTATATAGATAAATAAGCGGAGTTTAGCGGTATAACACACGGACGGCGGAGTACGGTAAGACATCGACAATACGTCCGCGTGGAGAGGCGTACTTGACACGTTCTGTCATTGCGGTGTCATCGTTTGCCATCTATTAGTGGCAGACATGCTTTTTTTTTGGGTAGGGAGAGGGAATGGTCGTCCGTTCTGACAGTAAACGTCAAAATGTGGGAACAAAACTATTTAACCAAATTTCAAAATGAGATGGCGTTACCATTTCCCCCCGGCTTTAAAGGGTTGCCTTTAAAAGGAAACAAATAAAATAAGCTACGTTAGGTATACTACCGCATAACCCATCCACGAGCTAAAACAGCGTTATGATATTAAATTAATCTAAATTAACTTTAGCGGAACAATTATAGCGAAAACTATTAACTAAATACCTAAACTAAGAGGGAGATCCAACTTCAGGCTAGATCTCACTGAGTCGGTAGCGGACAGAGACGTACAACAGGGCGCACGTAACTACCCTTCGCGGTTTTTACAGTAACAACGCGGGTTGTACCGTCTTTAGATGTATGCAATTTCTCAACGATGGCTAAGGGCCATGAAAGCGGCGGAGAATTGTCATTTATGACAATAACCAACGTACCCTCCTGTATAGGGGATGCAGGACTATTCCATTTGGATCTAGCCTGAAGCTGGTGAAGGTATTCCGACCGCCAGCGCCGCCAGAACGACTGTACGATATTATCTAGCAGAGTATGTCTCTGAAGCAAGCTAGAAGAGTCTGCTTCAGGAGCGGGAAGTGACGATAATGGCGCTGTGTTCAAGAAATGCGCAGGAGTTAACGCGGATGCTTCAGCAGGGTCGCTACTCAGTGCTGTGAGCGGCCGCGAGTTAACCAGTGCCTCGACTTGAGCAAGGACAGTTAAAAGCTCTTCATAAGAGAGGATCTGTTGACCTACGATTTTGAAGAGATGCGTTTTAATTACTTTGACCATGCTCTCCCAACATCCACCGAAATGTGGTGAAGCAGGCGGAATAAACTTCCAATCAATGTGATTTGCGGAAAGTTCTTCCTGTAGACTTGTACGATATTCTTTATTAAGAAACTTATAAAGATCGCGTAAATAAGAGTTTGCACCCACGAAACAAGTGCCGTTGTCCGTGTACAAACATTGTATAGAGCCGCGTCGCGAAAGAAATCGTTTTAGGGCTGCCAGAAATGACACCGTGCTTAAATCCGTCGCAACTTCAATGTGCGTGGCGCGCGTCGTTAAACATGTAAAAATGCATAGCCAGGCTTTACGGCTTTTAACACCTCGACCACGCACTGGCGTGTACTGCAGCGGTCCTGCGTAATCACAACCGGTATGTGTAAACGCCTTATCTACTTGATTGACGCGCTGGCTAGGAAGATCAGCCATGAGAGGAAAGACCGGGCGAGGACGAAATTTAAAACACGCGTTACATTTGTGTATTCTGTGGCGAATTATTCGCCGTGCAGCTAAAACCCAATATTTATGCCTGAGTAAGGACATAAGCAACTCTGGACCGGCATGGAGATGTTTCTTGTGATAAAAATCAACAAGAAGGTCGACAACGTGGTCATGACGCGGTAAGACGCAAGGATGCTTGTAGTTGTATGGTTCGTCCGAATTTGACAGACGACCGCCAACGCGTATAATGCCGTGCTCATCGAGAAACGGCTTGAGTTTAAGAAGCGCGGGAGAACAAGATAAATTATTTTTTAAATTTTGAATGTCGTTACTAAAGTGAACAGCCTGTACAACTCGCAATAATTTATACTCTGCGAATTCAAGATCAGAGCTCGAAACAGAAGCCCCATTAGGTAGTTGCCTAAGAAACCTACAGACATAAACGATGGCGCGTAGTAACTTAGACCACGACGACATGCGCAGCGCGAGTGCATAGATCGGAGATTGTGCTACCTCAACAATCACGGGGTGAGAAACAGATTTCCGTTCGGGTGCATCCTCGGCTTCTGCACTGTGGTCACAATGTTGTATGGGCCACTCTGACGGATCATGAGAAATCCAAGAAGGTCCACGGTACCACAAAGGATGTTGCAGAAGTTTAAGTGGAGTAACACCACGAGAAAGGCAATCAGCAGGATTCTCAACGCCCGCGATGTGATTAAAACAAGTAGCAGGAACAAGTTCTATTAATTTAGTAACGCGATTGGCGACAAAAGTCTGCCAGCGGTGAGGAGAGGAATAAATCCAGGCGAGCACTACCTTGGAGTCAGAAAATGCGTATATTTTATTGATGGGGTAGTGGGGCGAAACTGTGTCTTGAACCTTGCGGAGCAACTGAGACAGCAGAAGGGCCGCGCACAACTCCAGTCTCGCAACCGAAATGGTTTTGACAGGCGAGACCTTGGACTTGGCACAAACTAACTGCACCGAGTAGTTAGAACCAATGCGGACTTGCAAATATACGACTCCGCCGTAAGCGCGTTCGCTGGCGTCAGCAAACCCTATTAAGTTGATAGTACATCCATCGACCAACCCGAGATGCCGCGGTATAGTTATTTGATTGAGCGCGGAAAGCTCAATGCAAAATTGTTTCCAAGCGGCGACAATATGGTCGGGAGGTGCGTCATCCCACTCACACTTTGATAACCAAAGTTCTTTGATCAAGAGCTTGGCGTACAAAATTGTGGGAGCCACAAAACCCATGATGTCCCATAGTCGTGCCACTGTGGACAGCATAGTGCGTTTGGTGCACTTATCATCAGGTGGTGCGACATCAAACAGAAAACTATCACTGGATTTATACCAACGTAAGCCGAGAACTTTATGCGGTACAGACCTCTCAAACTCAATGTCTGGAGAAGCCTTATGAGAATTAGGTAAGTGCTCGAGAACCTGTTTATAGTTGCTTGTCCATTTGACAAGATCAAACTGGCCTCGCTTGAAAAGCTGAATAAGCTCTTCACAAAGCGAAATTGCTTGCGGAGCGGATGTGACACTACAAGCGATGTCATCCATATATAAAGCGGAAGTAGCGGCAGCCGCTGCGGCGGGAAAGTTTTCGCCTTCATCAGCGATCAACTGGCGGACAACTCGTAACGCGTGATATGGACTGGACTTGAGTCCAAAACAAACACGATTAAACTGATACACAGATAAAGGTTCATTTTTGTTAAAACGATAAAAAATCCGTTGAAATCTACGGTCAGATTCACGAATGCCGATATTGAGAAACATTTGGCGGCAATCAGCTGACAGAGCAACTTGGAAAAGTCGAAATTTTATTAATATATTAAATAAGTCACCCTGTAGATTAGGGCCGGCATGCAAAATGTCATTGATCGACTTACCCGATGTAGTCCTGCAATGCAACTAGCATCTAAAACCACGCGAAGTTTCGTGGAGGTTTTATCTTCGCGAACTACGCCGTGATGCGGAATATAATACGCGGGAAGAGAATTGTCCTCGTTGTTAACAACCGGACTCAAAAAACCTTTATCTATGTAGTCGCGCATGACGTCATTATAGGCGCCGCGCAACTTGATCGATGCATCCAGTTTGCGTTCCAAACAATGAAAGCGTCTAAGCGCCGCAGCGTACGAGTCGCCTAGCGAATACGGGTCACCACAAAAGGGTAACGCCACAACATATCTACCACTGTCGTCGCGAACAGTGGTAGTGCGGAAGTGTTCTTCACACTCGAGATCCTTAAGGCTCATCGAGGGCGGGGCGGAGATCTCTTCAAGCTCCCAAAATCGCTTGAGAAGAGAATCAATATTATTTTCTTGAAGAACAGCACAACAAGACGTAGTATATTGAGAAATATGTGACGTAGGTACGGTACCCATAATCACATATCCAAATACCGTCTCAATAGCGGGTGGCAAATTATGTTGTTCACTACGTATCACGTTAGGTAGGAACAAATGTGGAAAGATAGATGCGCCGAGCAAAGCGTCGATATTTCCCGGTTGCGAGAAGTCAGAGTCTGCGAGCGATAAATACTCGAGATGCGTAAGTAAGGACACGTCCACCTGAGCGTTCGGCAGTGTGTCCGTAATACGTTCCACGATAAGCGAGGAAATATTAAAATTAATATTCTGATCGAAACGGGAATGTATTCTAACATCTACAGAACCCTTACAAGATTTTTCCGACCCACCGATCCCCTTAACTACTAAGTTAGTATTTTTAAAGTTATTCCACAGTCCGAGGCGTTTAAAACAATCAGAAGTAATAAAATTACTTTGTGAAGCACTATCTAGTAAACAACGAATTATGTGCGGTGAGTTATTGACATCGTAAACAATGACTTGCGCTGTCGCTAACAGTACCGTTGTGGACGCCATACATTGCGGCTCTGCATCGCGCTGAACATGACAAGTGCGCGAGCGCTGACCGCGCGCACACGCCATGGATGTCGTACACAGCGACACCTCGGGCTGAGACGCGGAAGCGGCCGCCGCCGTGGTATTGGCGGTTTGTGGCTGTGACGGTGACTCATCCGTTAGCGTAGATTTTTTATCGAAATGTAATAATGTGTGATGGCGCTGATTGCATGAGCGGCACCTTGTCTTACTAGAACAATCACTTGTTTTATGTTTTATGCTTAAACAATTAACGCAAGCTTTGTTGTCTTTCACACATTTGAAACGAGCAGTCGGATTTAAATTATTAAAAGCGGGACATTTAAAATAGTGGTCGTGCACAATATTACTGCACAGACACTTAGACGAATTATTTTTATTAGGTTCCGAACATGCTACATAAGACTGCGGATTAGGGACCGACCTATTGTTACTATTTCGCGATTTATTCGAACTTTGTCTACTATTGTTATCATTCGACGAGCTGGATGAACTAGGCTGCGTATTATGATATATTCGGCACTGATCTTTGATGAAGGTAATAAAACTATCTAGAGTAGGTATCTTATGATTACGTTCCGACATCTCGTAAGCACGAATGGTTTCAGTGTCGAACTTCTTTAAAGCGAGTTGTAACAATATGAAGTCGGAAAGATCTTTCAATTTTAAATTTTTAAGTGAATTAACTGCGGTAACAAAGTTATCTATAAACAGCTGGAAATTCGATTCAGACGCGGGACCGGACAATTTAAGGTATAAAGCCTGATCAAAGTAAGTAGACGCGAGGCTACGAGTATCCTGATATCTATCAAGGAGTGACTGAAATATGACCTGATAATTCTCAGCACTGGGTGTGACACCCGCGAATACGGACTGCGCTTTCGGCGACAGCTTCCCTATTAAATAGTACAACCTGTCAGCGTCTGTCAGAGAGCCATTATCGTGCACCGTTGATTTAAAACTTGCATGAAATAACGGCCAGTTCCGTATATCGCCATCAAACGACATAAGTTCAATCGGAGGTAGTCTAGGCGGCGCTCGGACAACCGGTGCGGCGCTCGTGGAGTATCTACCCTCTAACTGTAATTGTATGCGCTTTATGATGCAATAAAGATCCTCGAAGGATGTGTACGCTTGGTAATTCGGTTTTGAATCAGGATCAAAAGAAAGTAATTTATCGTTATATGTGTCCAACAAATTATGAAAGTCTGATCGAATATTATCTACTGTTACACAATAACTAAGAAATGATTCGGTACTAATTTCGGAAGAAGCGGCGGTTTTTGAGCGCTCGTAAATATTTTGAATCCGCTCAAATAAAACATTACGTTTTGCTTCCAAGATTTTCAGCTCTTTTTCTTCCGAAATACACGGCTTATTTTGTTTCGACATGTTGTGTGGGTATAAGTAAATAAGTTGTTAGGAACAAACTAACTAAGAATGACCAAGTACCCACTATTTTTGCAACTAAAATAAGATTCGTAAATATGTCTATGCGGTAGTTATTCCTAGCTAGGCAAGAACTATGATAATTATAATTGGCGGTAGAACTAAAAGATGCTTGAAATATGGAATTTACAAGGCAACTATGATAGTTTGTATAGGTAATGATATTTAGGAATGTAGGTAGCTACTCTAAGTATATTACCTACAGGGGGCGAGATTGAACCACGTAATGGGTATGGATATGGACTAGGAGTATAGCTAGGTGCTATAACTTCCTAGGTAGGTACTTTTACAATGTACCTACGCGGTATATAGAGAATATGGATTATGAATCCTTTTGAATAGGATCAAGAAATGGATCCGGCTCGTAGAGGACCAAAAAATGGTACGGAGAAGTACCAAATTATGTAGGCGAATTGAAAATGTTTTTGATTTTAAGTGGACTGTATTTTGAGGATGGCTGGTTTCGCCTAGAAAGAACAGGATGATGAACGGGCGACCGAGTTTGAGGGATTGTGAAGGAAAGCACGTCTTACCTGAAGTCTTCCAGATGGCGCCTGCTGGCGCCTGCCTGCTTCGAGCTTCGAAGTACACGACGTGTTGATCTCAGAATGCACCAAATCACTCAATCACACCCGCGGGCGGTTCATCTTAGTTCAATCACGATTTATATAGATAAATAAGCGGAGTTTAGCGGTATAACACACGGACGGCGGAGTACGGTAAGACATCGACAATACGTCCGCGTGGAGAGGCGTACTTGACACGTTCTGTCATTGCGGTGTCATCGTTTGCCATCTATTAGTGGCAGACATGCTTTTTTTTTGGGTAGGGAGAGGGAATGGTCGTCCGTTCTGACAGTAAACGTCAAAATGTGGGAACAAAACTATTTAACCAAATTTCAAAATGAGATGGCGTTACCAAATAGAGTGATTCAAAAAAAACCCACGACTGTTAAATGTCAAATGTCCGTCGGGGGCTGACATTAAATGAACTAGTTTTGCAATGTTCAGCTCCCGACGGACATTCTTGGGTTTTTTTAAGGTGGGTGTTTTATGTTATTTTATCCTTTTTTCAATTAATTTTTAACAGTCGTGGGTTTTTTCAAAATTTTTAATTTTGCTTTTTATTTTAAACTTTTTATTTTTATTTTTTTATCTAAGAACATGCACCAATCAAACCTTAACCCATAACTGAAAACTGAATCAAAATCGGACTTGTAGTTTTGGAGAAAAATGGCAACTTTGATTTGCACAAAAAATGTTTGCTGCAGCGCCCCCTGGTGAGTTGTCACCGTAACACCTATCTAAGAACATGCACCAATCAAACCCGAACCCATAACTGAAAACTGCATCAAAATCGGACTTGTAGTTTTGGAGAAAAATGGCAACATGTATTTGCACAAACACACAAACAAACAAACACACAAACAAACAAACAACCTCTCACCCCAAACGCATATAGTCTGTACTGTCTCCGTTCCGTCGTGGGTAAAAAGAAGATTTTAGTATCTTTTGTGCACCCGTGCGAAGCCGAGGCGGGTCACCAGTGATCTATATTGTTCATTTTCCACTTGGTTTACCACAAACTGTGCTGAACCGACCGACCTACGCTGATACCACTAGCTTGGATCTTTTTTTTTTTTTTTTTTTAATTTATTTAACGTTGACACAAAAGAATACAGAATTATACATACAAATAGCAACCAAAAACCACTAAGGTTTAAACTTGTGCTATCATGCTTGTGCTATCTCAATATCGAACTGTATAATAATGCATTTCGTTATTGATATCGATACAATTTCTACTTAACATATTTAGGTATTTTTATTAGTTACAATCATTTCTACATAATACTTAAGAGGCCTTGTACAGACAAGACTTGCGGAACTTTAGGCAATTTCGGTGCGATGCTATGTTTGTGTGCAGCGATAACACCGACGAACGCACACACGGGCATTTCGAGCGTTGAACTACGGTTGAAAAATTTGATCATTTAGACGATTATTATTTTAGGTGACATAATTTTATAGTAAGTAAGTACACTTTGAAAAAAAGTCTGGAATGTGTGTTGTGTATAGGTACAGTATATCAATCAACATAAAAATGGTTCAATTTGGTGTTATATGAATAAAAATCAAAAATTTTGAAATCTATTTTAATCACAGATTTCAATATTTGTTGTAAATTGGTTGTGAAAGCACTTTAACACGTCAAAAATAAATAGTGTTTCCGTCTCTTTTTAACCGACTTCTAAAAAGGAAGTAGGTTCTCTATTTGTTTGTTTTTTTTTGTGTGTCCGCGCATATCTCCGACAAGTGTGGACAGATTTTCAAAAATTTTTTTTTTGTTTGAAAAGGTATATTCCTAAGGTGGTCCCATTGTCACCAAGCCAGTTTCTGATGATGGGAACTCTGAGAAATTGAGGGCAACCCTCGAATATCAAAGGCGCACATAACGTTTTCCATACATTTACAGAAGCTGTTTAAGTATTTGCGTCTGATAATCATAATTTCATGTGGCTGCGCTGATGACGGAAGGTGCAACTCCTCAACGGTCAGGACTTGAAAGAAAATTCCTTCAAAATTATACGTACTTATGGATCGATAGTTGTATTCTTTCAGGCTATTAGGTTGAACTGATGATAGACGGTAAATCTCATTAGCCGACTTAAAAAAAAGGAGGTTCTCAATTCGTCGGCTAGGAAAATTTTAGGTTTCTCCGTCATGGGTGTCGTTTTCATGGTTTTTGGGGTTGCTGATTACGAAAATGAGGTCAAAATGAAAATCCAAGATGGCGGTCAGGAAATTTTTTGGTTTTTCCGTCCTGGGTGTCGTTTTCATGGTATTTGGGGTCGCTGATTACGAAAATGAGGTCAAAATGAAAATCCAAGATGGCGCTGACGAAATTTTTAGTTTTTTCCGTCATGGGTGTCGTTTTCATGGCTCTAGGGGTCGCTGATTACGAAAATGAGGTCAAAATGAAAATCCAAGATGGCGGTCAGGAAATTTTTTGGTTTTTCCGTCATGGGTGTCGTTCACGTGGAAATTTTGATGAGTGACTGTCTCGTTGATTGAGTGACAGTGAAATTAGTGATAGCTTTGATTTCCACAGCAGCTGTTCCAGATCTTCAAATATACGACAACAGAGAGTGCTTATCAGGCTGAACAACTCTTGCTAAGACGTCATTCCTATATATGTTATAGTGTAGCTGGGCTCTTGGACTTCCACATCAGCTGTTCCAGATCTTCAAATTTTATACGACAACAAAAAGTGCTCATCAGGCTGAACAATTCTTGCTAAGACGTCATTCCTATATATGTTATAGTGTAGCTGGGCTCGTGGAGTTCCACATCAGGTGTTCCAGATCTTCAAATTTATTCTCTGAACAGAAAATGCTCATAACGTAGAACAATTTTTGCTATGGTACCATTTTTGTATCTCTTATAGTTAAGCTGGTCTGTTGCAGTTCTGCATCAGGTGTTCAAGTTTCCAAGATAAATTATAGCCTATATGTTGCCCAGACTTAATAACTATACAACAACAAAAAAATCATTCAAATCCGTCGAGTGGTTCCGAAGATTAGCGTGTACAAACAAACAGACAAACAGACATACAGACAAACAGACAGATTTTTTTTTTGGATTCGTGCTCTATTACTGTTTCTAAACCCTCCTCAATTATAATTTTTTTAATATATTTAATGTACAGACACAGTTTACACAGTTTAGTACAGTCCACCTCCACGTGGTGCCCGGTGGAAACGTGATAACGGCTAACGGACTATTTGAATGACAATGCCTATAATTCCATTTTTTTCCTGTTTATGTTATTTTACATTTTGTCTAGTATAACTTATTAATATTTATTTCGATCTCATGTTAAACAAACCCATTTTATGTATTACTAAATTTTGACTCATTTTCGTAATCAGCGACCCCGAAAACCATGAAAACGACACCCATGACGGAAAAACCAAAAATTTTCGTCGGCGCCATCTTGATTTTCATTTTGACCTCATTTTCGTAATCAGCGACCCCAAAAACCATGAAAACGACACCCATGACGGAAAAACTAAAAATTTTTGTCGGCGTCATCTTGGATTTTCATTTTGACCTCATTTTCGTAATCAGCGACCCCAAAAACCATGAAAACGAAACCCATGACGAAAAAACCAAAAATTTTCGTCGGCGCCGTCTTGGAGTTTCATTTTGGTCTCATTTTTGTAATCAGCAACCCCGAAAACCATGAAAACGACACCCATGACGGAAAAACCAAAAAATTTCCTGGCCGCCATCTTGAATTTTCATTTTGACCTCATTTTCGTAATCAGCGACCCCAAAAACTATGTAAACGACACCAATGACGTAAAACACAAAAAAAAAAATCCTGACCGCCATCTTGAATTTTCATTTTGACCTCATTTTCGTAATCAGCGACCCCAAAAACCATGAAAACGACACCCATGACGGAAAAACCTAAAATTTTCCTAGCCGACGAATTGAGAACCTCCTTTTTTTAAGTCGGTTAATGAGATTTACCGTCTATCATCAGTTCAACCTAATAGCCTGAAAGAATACAACTATCGATCCATAAGTACGTATAATTTTGAAGGAATTTTCTTTCAAGTCCTGACCGTTGAGGAGTTGCACCTTCCGTCATCAGCGCAGCCACATGAAATTATGATTATCAGACGCAAATACTTGAACAGCTTCTGAAAATGTATGGAAAACGTTAAGTGCGCCTATGATATTCGAGGGTTGCCCTCAATTTCTCAGAGTTCCCATCATCAGAAACTGACTTGGTGACAATGAGACCACCTCGGGAGTATACCCTTCCCAAGACAAAAAGAATTTTGAAAATCAGTTAACAATTGACGGAGATATTTGCAGACATACAAACACGAATAGAGAACCTCCTCTTTTTTGGAGGTCGGTTAAAAATATATATCGAAGTACAATCGACAACAACAAACGATCGTGAAATTCGACTTCGATCTGAAGATGAAAAAAATTTTAGCAATCTTTACAAACTAGCAAAATAAACATGTTTGATCAAAATTAATAAGTGTATCAAATTGTGGTAATCGGTGTACAATCTCGAAAATATATGCACGAAAAACACGGGAGCGTTTGTGACACAAAGCGATACGTCCGTCCTCTGGCAGTGGCCGATTCGTACTGGCGAGATAGAGTTTGCGCGGTCGATAATATAGTTAACTTTAGATTCAATTTACGAAATGAAATTATTGTTTATTGATAAAATAAAAATACGATTCTATTAGAAGGTTACCTTAAAATTAATACGTAGTTTTTAAATTTTCTTTAACGTGATTCTAAGGTATAGAAAAAAAATCTTATTTGTCGAGACATTTTGTAAAAATTGCGATGTTTTAACATTTTTTTTCTGCTATATTTTGTATTGAAGTCGAAAATGTGGCAAACTGGTCCCCTAGTAGACCATACGGTGATGTTATTTATATTTTTTTAAATGTTTAAAATCGTTTGTAGTGTTATGTTCGGCTAAGCCAAACGTAACTCGATCGGTATTTGTGCGGAAAAGGGCTTTTGAATACGGGTGATTGTCATTAATATAAACATTATTTTGAAAATTCTTCAAACCCATCCACCTGAAAAAGAACTCGTCTCTTATAATAGCCAAAAGGAAGCTTCAAATTCTTCATAGATTTCCCACACCAAGCGATCAAAATTGATCAAAATGAGATGATTTTGTGGAAGGAGCCTTAAGTAATATTGCTTAAGTTTACATTTGATATTTTTATCTGTAATACAATTTTTTATTTCTGAGGGTTTTTTTTCTTTTTTTTTTTTCTTTTATATCGTGTGGTTGGTGGAATTTTTATGCCGCCAATGGGCCTCCAACCTAGCAATATCTCTCAAACATCCTGGTTTCCTTCACCGGAGCAAGTGTTAAACAATGTGCAAAAAATAAATAAATAAAATTCGTGGTGGGTGTTAAAAGTTCTTGGGTTAGAACTCGAGACCTGTCCAACAGTCACACCAATGGACTGCGTTTACGTGAAAATCGGCTTCTTAATTCTAGTTTAGTTTAAAAACAGTTATTAATACAAACTGTAGTTCATATCACAATCTGCTACACTGTGAAAGTCCTCTTCAATATTTCACTGCACGCATTACAGTTGGACTCCTACCAAGAGTTGTCGTGTCAGATTATAATGACAGCGCCACATGCGTCACCACGCTTATACAGTCATGTTATAACGTTACTGCTTTTATTAACCCGTCACTATCATATACGTATATGATAGTGACGGGTTGGTCGTTCTGTGTGTGTGACTGTCTATCTGTGGATAATATATTTTTTATAGTTTGTTTTATTTCATGTATTAATTAAGGGATAATAAACAACTACAACCTATAGGTACAAGGTTAACAAAAGTTATACACACTGCACGTTGTGCACTTTTTTTTCAAATCGTGCAAAAGTAGTAAATTATTCAACGGTTATTTAACCCTTTAAGTCGCAAGAATATAATTTTTTTATTTTTGAGTTTTTTTTTGGTTTATATGTATGTAAATAGTGTATACATGTACAAAAAAATAAAATAAAAAATCTAGTATGTGTAACTTTTGGAAAAACATACGTTAAGAATACTCAACATTGCGAAGTATTGAGAAAATTAGGTAGTAAAATGAACGTTGAGTATTTTCAACGTTGCGATTTATGTAGGTTTTTGAGATTTTTATATAATAAACACTTATTTACAATTATCATACATTCATTATAAAAAAAATACAATCGAAAAAGACATTAAAAGGTCAATCAGTCATTATGTATTATAACACGTGCGAGTCGGACGCGCGGACGAAGGGTTCCGTACCATTATCTATAATTTAGCAAAAAAATCACGTTTATTGTGTGGGAGCCCCCTTAAATATTTATTTTATTCTGTCTTTTAGAAATTGCTGTTATCGAAGCACCTGTAATACATAATCTGTGAAAATTTCAACCGTTTAACTATCACGGTTCATGAGATACGGATGACGGTGACAGGTGGACAGACCACTCCACTCCTCTTCCTGTTGCGATTCGCAGCTTTGGAAGCCTTGTTACAGCAGGTATTCGGGCTCCAACCCGACCTGTTTTAGGTCATCCCATACCTAAGTGTTTTATCGTATTAAGGTACGGGCTTCGAGCTGGTCAGTCCATCGTACGAATGTTGATGTCGCGTAGATACTGGGTTATCACATGAGCAACATAAGGGCGTGTGTTATCAACTTATCATTCATGAACTGCATAGTATACCCGATATATCCTATCTAAGGTACCACATAGTCTGCGAGGATTACCGTAATGTAGCGACGAAAAGTCAATCTACGAGTACGGCCTGTCGGTCCATAAAAACCAACGCAGTATGTGCGGTTATCGAGATGCCGCCCCATTACCGATCCTCCTCAGAAACGCCTCAGCAAAGCAACAGTTTCCTCGATGCAACACTGTGAATAACGTTCTCCAGGGCGACGATATACTCTCTGACGTCGATCACTTAAATGTATACTCACCCTGGTCTCATCATTAAAGAGTACATTACACCACTGCTCTAACGTCCAATCCCTATGCTCTCGAGCAAATTCAAGTCGTGATCGACGATGGGCTACCGTTAATGCTGGGCCTGTTGCAGCTCTCTTTGGAGACAGATTCCATTCAGCAAGTCTCATTTTCACGATATCTGAACTTGTGGCCACTTTGCGTTCGTCACGCAGGCTTTGTTGGACTTGAACTGCTTTTAGGCGAGGCTCATTTCCAGACCTATCAAGGTGCAAGTCGTTCAATGAAGAAGGGCATGACCTAGATTGGGTGCTCCAATCAGAGTTTCCACGTTCTTTCGTCTTGTCTTCAATTAAATATAACTTCATCGTCGTAATCCATCAGATATTAGCGATTGTAGTACTGCTACTATCTGATAGAGAATTCTCTGGAGGTACTAGTGCCATAATTTATCCTGTTTTTTTTTTGCGATATTGGCATATACTGAAGCAAGCAAAAAAAAAAACATGCAAAACCACACCCAAAGCATAACAAAGCATCAAAATATATAATAAAATGTTAATAAATACGTGCTAAGTTAATCGTTAGTACAGCCGCAATGTTGAACATGCCCAACATACATTTTACGAAGTACTTCACTGATTACGTCGCAACGTTGAGAATGCTCAACGTATCACTTTATGAACGCTGTGCTCGTAAGTTACTCAGTACACACGGCTACACATCAAGCTATACAAAACCAGTATAATCTGATCGTTCATTGTGCGAAATGATCTAGTATAGTGAGGCCAAGATTAACTGGTTTTGTATAGCTTGAAGTGTAGCCGTGTGTACAATGAAGTTATTTGTAAACATAATAATGAAATGGCTTACTAAAAATGAAATGCCGGTGTCCCACTAACAGAAAAACTCTTAATAATATTTTATATAAAATTAAATTAAATGCGATCCGCGGAGTCGCTGCGACCGTGACGCCATTTTGCACATTACTGACGTAAAATACGTTCACAAAAATGTCAAATTATATTTTTTTACAATTCAGTTTAGTTATTGGTTGTAGGCATTAAATAGAATCTTATAAAAAGTTACAAATTTTTGAGCAATATTTTTTTGAAGTGAACGTTGAGCCGGCTCAACGTTGCGAGCTAAAGGGTTAAAAAAAAAACTTCTGTATCTTACAAATGTGCAATAGACCTACTCAGTCAAAATATATGGAACAGCTGATTTTTTCTCAAAATGATGCGTCGGTGTCCCTAGGCTCCTACCCTCATACCCTGTATAAAAAATTCTGAGATTTTGTTGTTAGTTCCCCTCCAAGCCAAGCCACTTTTACGACACCCACAGGTTGAGGTTCCTATTTTTTTGGCGAATACAACTATGGTCCCTTTTCCCCTACCAATAGGTATTATTTTCCAGTCCGTATTCCCTAAGGATTTTAGTGGCTGTTTCGAACACGCAGGTAATTTACTAACAGAGGGTTGTTTAAGTAGGTAGCATTCATTTATATTGTGTAAGATATTAATGGTTAGCCCTTAAGCCGATCAAAGGGTCAAAGTTCAGGGTCAAAACGCATGTCAATTACACAACAGGTCGAGATCGAGCTTTTCTTGTGTTTACAATTTTGTATTATGTATCCTGTGTGTAACTAAAAAATACTTTGTATTTCTTTCTTATTTTCAGATTTATGGACATTACTAAGCCCTTTAATTGGACTATGTGTCAAAGGAGAGAATTGTCCTTCGTGGCCCAAGTGAAGGTGGAAAGAGGCATTTGCCAAGCTGTGGGACACATAGACTGAGAAAATAAAAACACCCATTTTAACACAATGTGACATCACCCGATAAGTCTACCGAGGACGGTCGGTATATAATTGGTGGTCACTGGTCACCCATCCACAGATCAAAGCAGGCAAGTACGGCTTACCTGGATATCGACTCGAGTACTGTTATCACTTAGCCATAAGCTCTTTCAATGTTCAGGTATAGGTACCTACTACCTACTAATGGTCAAGTATAACACAGAACCTAGCTATATAGGTCTCTCTACAGGTTATTGTAAGACTAACAAGAAATATGTCTGTCTGTGCCCTATATCAATAGTACCCAGTCGTAAGGCACTCAGGTCTAATCCACAAAGGATTAGTGTTCACAGAGCGAGCTCAAAGGGAACAGTTGATAGTAGTACAGTTGGATAGAGGGATTGGTGAGCACGTAACTAACTTTCAACTGCACTGAGAATTAGAATGAATACCTATACAATGTTCATTTTAATTTGTATGCTATAAAGTTAGTTCAATGCTTGAATTACCTTATCATCCTACAATCAGCCGGGTTCTCTGTTGTATTACCTCATTCTAGATACGATCCAAAATAGGCGCTATTAGGCATTAATTTGTGAAATTATGTATATACATTTTTTTCAAAAATAACACAAGAAAAACGCAGTACTGCAGTTGCCAGCTTAGTGGATTAAAGAATATTTCTACCTACCTGTTTATCAAACTCTTTGTTCGACTGTAGTAATAACCTACTACCTATTAGCTCAGCGTGACTGTCACTAACTCACTAGTAATACATATTTTATAATTAGTCTCAAAACAAAAGTTGCACATTATGCTATTTCCGCGAGTTAATGTTTACCAATTCCGTGTGATGCTAGGCAACTGGGCTTGTCTCAGTTGTATACGTCCCTGTGTGCCTATTGGCCTTGTTCTATTCTGTCTCCTGCTGATATGGAGGGAAGTGGAAATTATGTTTTTTCCTACTCCTTCGCTATTCTTTTCTGATTAATTTCGTTGCGGGATCCAAGACAGTTACCTAAATCATTTCTCTTGGACTTCGTCGAGCTTCATTGTCTCGGCGCTTTTCTTGTGGTCGCCACTGTTGATTCTGGCTAACAGGAGTTACAGTGGTTTGGGAATAGTGTGGCGGGCTTGTTTACCAGTTAATTCAAGTATGCTTGGAGTAAGTTTGTTTAGCACGCTGAGCCTTTAATACCGGCTGTAATTTTTATCTTTGACAGTCGGAACAGGTGGTCGGGCAGGTCAGTGGCGCAAAAGTCGCCAAAAGCCGCAAAATTATGAGTAGTGGGGCAACTTTTTAAAACATCACCATCGATAGTTCACAGCACGTCATTTACGGAAAATTTTCCATTTCAATATCAAGTACCCATAATCGATTTTTCATCTACCTCTAACAGTAAGTAAGTTAGAGTAATAAAACCCCGTGGCTATCAAATGGTTTCATAAAATTAAACTCGGTCCACACGACTATTGAAGGCGTTCCAATCATTCTTATGGAGCCGTAGTGTTATAAGAATTAAATTGACTTTTGTATTGAAATTAAACTTGCTATTGTGATGGTTGGTATTTTATTTATTGGAATATTATGGCGTGGCTATTGTTTATTAATTAAAACTTTATGTACAAATAAAAACTGTAAAAATGCAGACTTAATGTCTGAGCATTTTTTACCAGTCTATCTTGCAGAGACAATACACAGCAGGTGTTATAACCACAGAAGAGATAAAAGAGGTTAGAAAGGCCATGTGGGCGGGGCACGCGCGCCGCCAATATGATCAGACGATCATATGTCGACAAAATTTGATTTACTGACCAACAATCGCGCTCATATTGTGACAGCGAACGGAGCTCCGCGAAAAAAAAAGAATTATGCCGTGTTGCGCGATTATTACGTGTCGGAAAAGAAGCCAGGTGTGCAGTGTGGCTCGAGAAGGGATTTCTCTTCATCGGTAAGTCTAAAAACCTCAAAATACAAGTGATATTTGTAATTATTACAATAGTATTATGTAGTTCGCAGACAAAAATGATACAATCGCAAGCATAAACGAAATTATGTACATTGCTTGCAATACGTGGGTACCATCTTGTACTACGTGGGCGATTGCGCAATGCATTTCGTTCACTGCGAACGTCGCGTGCGACGAGCCAAAGCTTAAATTCTGCCTACCTTTGTGTTTCGATAGTGTTGTACCAAGTTGTAAATAATGTCGATATTTAGTATGTGTGAATGCATTCAAATGATTATTATGTTATGATTAAAATGACTTTTGTTTATCCCATACTATCAATACCTTATTATTGTTTATTGATTGCTTTTCATCTAAAATTTGTTTTGAGGTTAGCCATTTATAAATCGAAACATACATTTTAAATTTTATTTTTAGGTTTCCAACAGATCCAGATATGTTACAGACCTGACTAGAGCTATTATAGAAAAATATTAGTGTGAGATTGCATTTTATTCTGAAAAATTCGAATTTGAAAGATAGCAAGCGCATGCTATTGCTACTTAGTAAATACGTTTTATTTCAAGACAATAATAAAATCTGAATTGAAATTGAATTTCAAGTACTTAATGTTCAATATTTGAAAAAAATCTTTTATGTTAATTTTTTATCTTTAATTTTTTATGTGTGAGAGACCAATAAATATTTTTGCTTTCTTATTTTCTTTCTTTCTGTCCCGTCCCGAAATTAAAGCAAAAACTGCAAAACTTAAAGTAACAAAACTCAAGTAATTTTATCGATATACAGTATCGACCTTTTGGTCACCGTAACATGTATGAGAAATAAACGCAAGTGTGAGTGTACGTCAAACGCAATGTTTGCGCTAGTGTGACAACCAGTAGCAAGCTCGCGATCTAAGTGAGTGCGGTTTATTTGTGTGCATAATTCGCGTACTTATTAGCGTCTTGCATGTAGTGGATATAGAGAGTGGGAGACAAGCGGCGACACGCGTTCTAATACAAATCAGGAACTATTTCCTTTCTAACCTCTTTTATCTCTTCTGTGGTTATAACAGAATAACTACTAGAAAAAAAACTTAAAAAAATGTTGTCTTTCTATCTGTCGGTATGTTTTTTGTGACTTATCTCCGAAACGACTGAGCCGATTTTGATGGATTTTTTACTGGCAGATAGCTGATGTTTTACTGAATAACTTTAATTTAATTGTGTGTTTATGTGTATTGTTGTTTTTTATTATTTTTAATTTAATAATATTCATAATTTATAATTAGTTTTATCTGAATTTTAATACGTATTTTATTCATGTTTGTGTATTATTATTAACATGGCAACGGGTGTAAAATTACCTGAATAAATGAATTTTATTTATTATTTACGCGACTTAGGTGACTATGATTTAAAAACCTGGAACCCGTTTAAAAAAATCCTTGAAATTGTTATGAAAATCCGATAAAAACGTATTTTTTTTGTAAAAATAATTCCACAGCTAGTATAACATAAAAGTATCACCACCCAGACACAACATATATTATCCCGTTACACAAACACACCTGTCATGTTCCAGGGTGAATATTTGAAGATAAGCATATTCAGGATTCGTAAATTAAGGTCAAATAATGCTTCCAATTAGAACTTTTATGGATTTAACCTAAAGTTTATAGTGTAGCTACCGCTCAGACCCGACTGGGATGATATCGTCCCAGTGAGAAAGTTCCGTTGAGACCCGCCGGGACGATATCATCCCGGTCGGGCGCAGCAAATTCAAACCTTATTTTTACGTAAAATAAGGCTCTAAATCGTTTGACAAAATTTGTGCCATAGGGAAATTAGCTAGAGCTGTGTATGGCACCAAGAAAGTACTAAACATAAACCCGGAACACTTTTAAAAAAATATTGAGAGGCGCCATAGTGACGTTTGACAGTTGATGCAAAAAACGGTGTGGTAAAGTGTTGGTGTCGTAGTGTTTTTGTGTTTTGTGTTTGAGTTTGTTTGTGAAACGTTGGTAAGTAAATGTTTATTAGGTTAGAAGTCCCTATTGCAACTTTGTAGATAATAATTTGCTTGACAATTCATATCCAAAATTATGTTTCGAGCCAACAAAATATCATAACAAAGATTTCGTCGTCGTCATTGAATGAGCGAATTGAAAATATGAATTTAACTCCTTTTCATTGAAATATGGTCTTGGAAACATTATTATCAACGTAAAATATAGTGATAATTCATTCTAACGTGTATTCGAAGCAAATAATTTCGTATTTATTTATATTTCAAGGTTATTTCGCAACTCTAAAATGACAGCTCGCTAATAAGAATCTTATAAGAATTTTGAGTTGAAATCTTATTAGAATAATGTATGTAGGTCTCCTAAAAAAACACTGTCATTAGATTACTTGTACATTTGTTATATTAGTTCTAAAGTTTCGTGTAAATTGATTCAGTAGTTTTACCAAAACAAAATAAGATACGCAACAAGTCGAGTCAGAGTCGAGGTCGGCGACCTCTGTCCTAACTATACGATATTTATAATTCTAAATAAGCTATAAGAGTTGTTTATATAATAATACATCGTCTAGCTCTTCAGAAACACGAAACTGTTCACCGTTTGAGATAAGGGATAATAGAACTCGAGCAATAAGCGTTTTAGTGAACAAGGTCAGATGACGCATGCGATGACGTAATCACGTAACTAGGCGGTCCGTGAGGGAGTTGAGTTGGGATCTTATTAGAATAATGTATGTAGGTCTCCTAAAAAAACACTGTCACTATATTACTTGTACATCTGTTATATCAGTTCTAAAGTTTCGTGTAAATTGATTCAGTAGTTTTACCAAAACAAAATAAAATACGCAACAGGTTGAGTGGCGGCAAGATCTGTCCTAACTATACGATATTTATAATTCTAAATAAGCTATACAAGAGTTGTTTATATAATAATACATCGTCTAGCTCTTCAGAAACACGAAACTGTTTACCGTTTGAGATAAGAGATAACAGAACTCGAGCAATAAGCGTTTTAGTGGGCAAGGTCCGATGACGCATGCGATGACGTAACCAGGCGGTGCGGGAGGGGCAGCGGTCAATTATTTCGCGCGGCAACAGAGAGGTTAACCAAATAAATCAAACGCACAGTATTTGAACTGCTCTATAGATCTGAATTTACAGCTGAAAATTTTCGTCGAACGGTGATGAGATATGAAACGTACGGTAATTAGCATTTAAAAAATGGTAATTATGCTTCGTGATTGGTAATTAGAAATAAAATGAACAATATACTTGAATCACATATTTATTAATGATTTAGGTGACATTATATGACATCAAACTTAGCTATTTAGCGACGTGATTGAATAAAAAAAAATAACTCTTAAATCAACCGGTTTTCCAAAAAATCAATAACATTATCTGTCTAGTAATTCAAATAAAATCAAACTCAGTGTAAATAGAGCTTAAACCTTATAAGTTCCATCTAAGATATTTCTTCAACTCGATGAGATCTTATATAAAAACTTAAAAAATATTTATAAGTCTCACTTTCATGACCAGAAACTACTCATGTACATACGCCAGCACATCAAGCTACAGCAATCTGTCAACGGTAAGGAGATTTTTGTTTGCCAAACACGATTTCTGGGCGATTAAGGTAGGCTAGAGTTGACGCCAAAACACTTTTTGACGTGTGACCCGCACGAGTCGAGACGCAGAACTGAGCGCGACCGCCGAGTTACTCTTACAGATAGCAATACACTACGCAGAAAAAAGTAACCCTGCGACTGTGTGAAAAAATGGTAGTGAGTATAAAGTGTTGGGACAATTTTCAAAGTCGTTACAAATTACCTAAAAGTGTTCTTTAATGTGTATATTTTTGCTAATTAGTAAAGCATGTTGTGTACTATCTAAATTACTTCTTAAAAATACGATCTTTAGGGTATTTTTATAACTTTTAGAGCATGAACTGCTAACATTTGGAAATTGGGACACGAATGGTGATGAGATTTGAGAAACGTTTATGAACATAACTTAGTTGTTTAAAACCATAGGAATATATTATGTACATCTGTATATAGTGCTCGAACTATGTTTTACGTGAAATAAAAAAAAACATAACTTTATATCTAACTAAGTAGTTATTTGGGGAGGGCCGCATGATATGCACATGTTCAAATAATCACCCTCCAACATGTCCCAGATGTCAAACATCGGTCAATACACGTTAACATGTTTCATGTTGACATGTCCTGCTTGTACATACTTTGATTTGGGTACAAGTTGGATGGGCAGCGACGCTAAAACGGTTACCACGTATTAGATACATCATTCTGAACCCTTCGAGAGCAGCGGTGGCCCAGTGCTGGCGGCCCCGACTTACGAACAGTAAGTCGTGGGTTTGAACCCAGGCATTTTCATCATCAGCCTATTGCAATCCACTGCTGGATATAGGCCTCTTTAAGCATGCGCCACTCAACTCGATTTTCGGGAACTCTCATTCAGTTGTTACCAGCCACAAAAACTACTGAACGGATTTGGATAAAATTTGGTACATAGATAGTTTATAACCTGTATTAACACATAGGATAGTTTTTATATCTTCGTGTGGGAAAATTTTTGAATTGTAGCGGGCGAAGCCACTGGCAACAGCTAGTAACTAATTTCCATCCGGTGCGGTGATTGCCTACCTATGTATTTAAGTTCTATACACTTGAATCACTACACATACTCCGTCGAAGGTTCAAGGGTCACTTGTCTCCTCGCATCTCGAGGGTTGACCCCGAAGCCTGTCCGCTCTATTGAGCACACTTGTCGTAAAAGGGTGAGCAGTATAGGACTAACCTATTACATTTCGATTACAGATAAGTGTTTGGGTAACTTGTTGAAATGTCAACGATTTTGTTGGTAATTTGTTTCGAAAAGATTCCAGTTTTGTGAAAAAAAGGGTATTTTGTATATGGTGCACGGGACAACCCCAACATTTTTGGGAAAAGGCTAGGCAGATGATGAGTATTGGGTAATGTGCCCCTTGGTTGTCAGACCTTCAGGCCACTGACCACTTGTAACATCTGTCAAAGATCTTTAAATGACAGCCGAGACCTAACTTCTTAGCATTTCCGAGGCACGAAGGAGACTCGGTATGTTATGGGCGGTCACTCATCCAAAGACCAACCTAGGCTAGCGCAGCTTAGCCTGAAGAAAGATCATCATCATCATCATTTCAGCCAAAAGACGTCCACTGCTGGACATCGGCCTCCCCCAGGTGTCGCCACATTGACCGGTCCCGTGCGTCTCTCATCCAGCGGGTTCCTGAAACCTTGACCAGGTCATCGGTCCACCTAGTGGGAGGCCTTCCAACGCAACGTCTTTTGGTTCGCGGTCGCCATTCCAGAACTTTTCAGCCCCATCGGCCATCCGTTCTGCGAGCAATGTGCCCTGCCCATTGTCACTTAAGTCTGGCGATTCTTCGGGAAGATAGATCCGGCTCCTATAAATAAGCCACGATCTCCTCTTATAATTGTATTGTCTTCTCTTTTCTAAGAATTTACTAAGAAGGAGTCCCATCTTTAAAACTTCTTTTAATATTTCACTATTTGTCACCAATGTAACCCTTTCGGTGACGTAGGTAAATAAGCTAACCTCATCTCATTATTCTCAATATAAGCCTGCCTCCAGTTTCTATACGGAACCCAGGGGTTAAGCCAAAAAGGGTTCAGTGTACATCTTATATAATGTACGCTGTGTTTTAAATAATGTAAATGCAGAGACTAGGGATCCTATCCTATAGTTCCTTATTACTGTGTGGTGTTAGGCTGTCTGTACACTGAGAGATTAAGCTAACGGCAACATTGAATGAAAGATAGCAAAAAAAAAATGTCGCGGAAACATCCATGAGAAAGGAGACTGAGAAAGAGTGCTTTTAAAACTTCATAATTACATAACTATATTTGCCTATGTAAGGATCGTAGCAAGTGGTGTTCTGTGGTTTCTGCCTACCCCCATGGGAAAAGGGTGTGAGTTTAGGTATGTATGTGTAGTAGTTGCAGCTGCGACAACTGAGCATGACGTTCTGGCAATGAACCCAGGAGGGGTGCGATTTCTACGTCGGGTATTTTGTTATTGGAATTTCTCAGCTACCACGAAGTCAGAAGTTGTACCATTTAATGGCAATAAGGTTAAGTGTTATTGACTTTAACGATCTGAATTTTTCAGTAGCATCTCCGAATCTGGATCTGTGCTCGGATGATGGTAATACATTCGATCCTTTTACTCGGACCTAATGATAAATGGTGAACTGTGAGAGTACTTCTTCTTCTGTCCGACCAGTAAGTGGCCACCTGGATGGCTCTATCATTTGCTTCATACAAGCCTGTGAGCGTGCAATTAGTTGTGCAAGACGGGCACGGCTTCATACAAGCCTGTGAGCGTGCAATTAGTTGTGCAAGACGGGCACGAGAGGTGTGGCATATCTTGTGTTGGTGCACCACACTCACATTCTGTTCGAGATAGGTCGATTATACCCCATCTGTGAGAGTACTTTGTTACTATAAGGTACACATCTGCCTAAGTGCCTTTCCCGATCAAGAGTACAAGCATGACGATGGGTTTAAAACTTTAAAAAAAGCAAGTTGGTGGCCAGTATTAGTCGCCCCGTGTACACCCGGCCTAAGGCGTGTATTATTTAAAGAGGCCGACCTTTACACGCGGTTATTTTTGTAAAACAGCAGCATGCGAACTGATTTATACGAGTATGTGGTAGTTTGGGTGCGAGAGTAAGGTGCGGTCTGATGTTGGGTGGAGTACCTGCTTTGAAGGTTTCTAATGGAAAAATTAAATAACTGGCGAAATCGAAGTACTCGGTGTTTATAATAATAATAATACATTTATTTATTCAGATAACATAATGATCCATAATGGTTAGTAACAATTGTAACTTATGAACTATGTTAGTAGGCAGTAATAATTTAGAAACAAGGCGGACACAAGACAACAAGACAAGACAGCGTTAGTAACAAGGTCCTACAAACTATGTTAGTAATACACTTACACTCGTGATATTATTATCACTGCTGCAAGGTGACAGGCCCAGCCGAAACCTTGCAGCAGTGGTTCACAAACACACAATCTAGCCTGGTGGCTATCATAGAGAGGATGCTGTTGGGGCTGCTCCGCACCCTACGAACCAAGGACGCGCATCGCTTACGCATCACGGCGTAGAAACAATCATACACATCGTATGCGTATGGTGGCGTATACCTCTATCTATCTAAATAAATAAAAAGAGAAGTCCTGACTGACTGACTCATCAACGCCCAGCCCAAACCCTTGGACCTAGAAAGCTGAAATTTTGCACAGAGATTCCCTTTATAATGTAGACAAGGAATAAGGAAGGATTTCTCGAAATTCAACCCCTAAGGGAGTTAAATAGGGGATGAAAGTTTGGATGGAAAATCGTCATTTTCACGCGGGCGAATCCGCTGGCAAAAGGTAGTACCGAATATTTAGCCTATTAAATCTCCAGACACGGTCATTAAGCCATCCAAAGTTAGCAGTAGCATTAGCCAGAGCGATCGGATCTCCGAAGCCGAATGATATGAATGACAAAAGAGTAAATGCCACCTTGATGTCTAACAGGGAAGAATGGAAGAAAAACATGTTGCGCCGACCCCAAATAGAATGGGATAGGGGTAGGAAGATGATGATTGACGGCACGGTTAGCGCAGTGGCTCAAGCAATGGACTGCCGCGCTGCGTGTCGCGGGTTCGATCCCCGCACGGAACAAATATTTGTAAGACCTACAGATAGTTGTTCCGGGTCTGGGTATTTGTGTATGTGAGTTTAAATGTTTGTGAACGCACCCACAATACAGGAGAAATTCCTAGTGTAGGGCAACGTTTTAAAAAAAAATAAAAAAGATTATGACGGTATTATCGTATTATTATTATAATGGCCGATGTTTCTTCCAAGACATTTTAATTGGGTGACTTCCTCTAGTGGATTCCCATCTAGAGCACTCAGAGTGCCAGTTTCAGCCTCATAGTGATTGTTTGAGGACCCGCGTCTTGAAAATCCTTTTTTTTTTGGTTCGTGGAAAATCATCGAATAACCCCCCCCCCCCCCCCCCGCTCTTGGGCAGAGCGAAGGGGAGTGTCAGACTTCTACTGACTAAAAACCAAACCCATGTTTCTTCTTCGCCCTTGTGTCGGAGCCGCGTTATCCTTTCGATAATCCGCAGCCCCGACGGGGTCCGCAGCCCCGACGGGATCCGCAGCCCCGACGGGATCCGCAGCCCCGACGGGATCCGCAGCCCCGACGGGGTCTTGGAAACCCTCATCATGAATAGATTACATAGTGCGACCGCAAATCTGACCTCCACAATCCAGCCATGGATAACACGAAATCATCAACATAGTTACTAAATAACCTCCAATTATAACATTCCTTAACTAAATACGTATCCACTTATAACGTAAACTGTTGTTAACGCCCAAATAATTTGAATTGTTTGATTCGGTCCGGTTACCCACAAATTGACGAAATAATTACTCTCAAAGGATTGTTTGTAGCTAACCACAGAAACAGTTAAATTATTAACGCATTGGTAATTGTTGGACAGGTTATAGCAATTAACTGACCCGCCTTTTTATAAATGGTTGAGACTTTTTATAATAATTATGAATTCAATAGAATTTCATAATTCTTTTACCTATATTTTTACTATTGATACTCTCTACTAAGTATCATCTTTTAACAAAATTTAATTGCATCAATTATAATGTCATTTTGTTTTAATATTTTTACGCCGTTGACAGCAAAATATAGAGATCTTTTATCTTTATATTTACTCCTTTTAAGTCTTAGAAACAAAAAAAAACGAATACATTTGACATCTACCAACCCGCACTGGGCCCGCGTGGTAGATTATTTATTATAGCCCATCCATCTCCTAGAGAGGAGGCCTGAGTCCCTGCAGTGGGAACATTATAGGCTGATGATGATATAAAATAGTAAGTTTTCTTCTAGAGAGGTACAATTTAAGCCTGTATTCGATGTTTATCAAAGTTACAAACTCCTCAGTAGCGATACAGAAGTTAGAACAACTTAATATAATAATATCAAAGAGAAAATACCTGTAACACAATACTTCAGTAGAAAAATAATATTCAGTGTTCAGCACAAAGATATATTGAAACAATTGCTCTGAGAATTTCTTTTATGTTCGCGACTGATTGCCCTAAAGGCACCTACATAAAGTTTAATATTACTAATATCTTGTTCTTTTTATTATCTGTTATGAAGGTTCCCTTTTTTTGGCAAAAAACTTGTAAGTAGACTCAGATTTTCTCGTATATCCTCGATGCTCTTACTTACAAAGATATCCAATTTTTTTTCAATAGCCAAATTTCGTCCTTGTGTTTTGTTTTGTACCACGCCTGTGATGCCCAAAGGGTTAGGCAGAAGTGCCCTAATAGTATCCCTACATTCTATGGCAGCCGGGTCCAACAGCTTAACGTGCTTTCGAGGCACGGAGGAAACTCGGTATGTTATGGGCTGCCACCCATCCACAGACCAACCAAGGCAAGCGCGGCTTAACCTAAAGAGCGACCCGAGTGGCAGTCATTAAACCACGAGCTCCTCCACAAATGAATATTTCAACTAAATATCTGTCATCGAATAGGAAAGCTTACAGAAAGATTACATAAAGCAAGCTTATAACAATTGAATATCAAAGAAATCATATAACAATAGGTTTCAAGTACTGAATAAGGCGCGATCAATTCAATCAGTGAAAGGTTTCGCGTCTTTGAGCACGGAACTCCGTAGATTACGATACGCTGACGTTTTTATTTTACAAAGGCTGTTCCAATTCTTATATATTTTGTAGTAGAAAAATGAGTATTTGGATGGTAAGATCTTTTTTTTTTGTGTAGATGTTTTTAGTTAAATCCTAACTAATATTATAAATGCGAAAGTAACTCTGTCTGTCTGTCTTTGCTTCACGCCTAAACTACTGAACCTATTTGTGTGAAATTTGGTACAGACATAGTTTGGAACTTGAGAAAGGACATAGGTTAGTTTTTTTTTTTTTTTCGCGAGATAGGAAACTATGTGGGTAAAACCAAAAATTTGCCGGAAGTCACTATTCCACGCGAACGAAGTCGCGGGCAAAAGCTAGTAAGAATATAAATATTTAAGTAGTACTACCCTCATTACCTGATGTCATGGCTAATAAAAATATAGAGTAAATTGAAATTGACGGTAATGATAGTGAAAAAGCTAAAAACATCGCTGTAAGTAATGTTCTGAAAGCAATTGCTTTTTTCGTTACGTTTTTACCACATGAGGTTTTTTACTTGCAAATTTTATTTTTTGTATACCGACACGAAAACTAAAATTTGTGATCAACCTGGTGTCAGAAATTGTAATATGCCACCCATGGACTTGGCTTTTTTTGGAGGATGGAAAATCATCAAATAATGAGATTGCCCAGAGTGGGAGAAGTCTCCCGCTCTGGGCGGAATGGTAGGGAGTGTCAGACTTCTACTGACTAAAAACCACTCATGTTCCTTCTTAGCCCTTTGTGTCCAGGGCCGCGGTATCTCTTTCAAACAACCCACAGCGACTCGGCTTAACATGCAGTCAAGAAATATCTCTCAGGCATCCTGTTTATTTTCAGATAGTGGAATTTTCCTACCTGAAAATGTCAAGCAAATAACTGGACCAATATCTCAATTGTACATACAAAATCTATAGCCACAAATCCTGCTAACCCTTGTAACCTAAACAAGCGTTAGACAAACAGTTTCTCTTTGTCGGCAATCACCAAAGTTTGTTAAACTTAATTGTTTACTAACTTGTCCATAACTTAGTTAAGCATAACTTCTATATCGTACACCGAAATTAGGTTTGGAGGTAGCTTAATATATTACGAGTAACTAGTGGGATAAAGACCATGTAGAAAATATTGGCCCAGTTTACCGTGAATATCTATCTATCTATATATAAATAAAAAGAGAAGTCCTGACTGACTGACTGACTGACTCATCAACGCCCAGCCGAAACCCTTGGACCTAGAAAGCTGAAACTTTGCACAGAGGTTTCCTTTATAACGTAGACAAGGAATAAGGAAGGATTTTTCGAAATTCAACCCCTAAGGGATTTAAATAGGGGATGAAAGTTTGTTTGGAAACTCGACATTTTCACGCGGGCGAAGCACATCTGCTTAACCCAACCATGGTTGGGTTGATTTTCCGTCTAACCAGATGCAGCTGAATACCGGTATTTTACATGGAGCAACTGCCTATCTGACCTCCACAACCCAGTTATGATTGGGTTATGTGATTGTCTTTGGTACGACTAGCGGGCAGATATTCGTGGCTTTGACTACCTGTAACGACTGTCAAAGATCTACGTTAGAACGTAGTTTCCGAGGCACGGAGGAAAATCGGTATGCAGTGGGTATGAGCGAACAGCGTTATACACGGACCAAGCTACGGATCGACCCGAGTGACACGAGCTCCTTATATCTCGTTTACCTCATAGTTCCTCAGTAGCTGTTGTCAATCCAGTACATGAATGACTTCATTGTCAAGCATTTTAAGTAGACCCTCAGACTATCAATAAAAAGGGTTTAAATTAACTCCTGCTCATACCCCAAACTAAACTTATACGCAACGACTGACAGCCGTGAAGTTTGGAAAACTTAATTTGTTTACTAACTTACTTCCTTAACTTCTTCAATTAGTTAAACCATTGGTTTAGCAAGTAAATTATGCTTTCACTCCTCGGTAGGAAACGACAGTTATAAGTTTTGATAATAAATTATATGAATTGTTGTAAAGGAAGACGGAACAGTCGCTAGATCCTACTATTCACCAGGGATTCCTGGTGAATAGTATAAGGATCTAGCGATGGGTTCTATCTTCTTATCGTGTGGTGGGCAGTAAGGTCTAACGACCCCGACAGACGTGCTGAATGATTGCAACTATACAAAAGAGGCAGAACTATACGGCCTGATGATCATCATCTCAGCTGAAAGAAGTCCACTACTGGAATTAGGCCTTCCACAAGTGTCGCCACCGGCTCCCCGCAACCTTTGCCAGGTCATCGGTCTATCTAGTGGGAGGCAGTCCAACACAAGATCTCCCAATCGTCACTGCAGAACTTTTTCCTATCGCCCATTCGTACAGCGGAGTAATATGCCTGCCCATTGCCACTTAAGTTTGGCAATTATTTTGGCTACGTCGGTAACCTTGATTCTCTTGATGATATCTTCATTTATGATTCGATCACGCAAGGAAACTCCGAGCATAGTTCTCTCATTTGCTTTTTGGGTGGCCTGATAATGGACAATTCAAAAGTGTACTGAATTCCTGGGCTAAGCTGTATAGACGTTAATTGGCGATTGAGAACGTTTTCAAAACTATTTCTTTTCATGTTTTTACTCAACTGACCAACATGACGATAATCCATTAGTTTAACAAAATGTTGGGTATCTTGCGCGATGTTTGCTCCAATTGGTGCCCAAGTACCGTCAGCAACTCGTATTCTTTGCTAAGAGTTTGCCAGCGCTTCGCGGTGAATTAGCTTTAGTTTGCCGCTTACTGTTTGCCTAATGAGGACACAGCCGCCGTTTTTGCTATCGACTCTGCTAGAGTTTGATTTGTACAATAACATTCATAGGGAGAGCAGCGGTGGTCCAGTGGTGTCAGCCCCGACTTACGGACAGTAGGTCGTGGGTTCGAACCCAGGCAGGCGCATTACTTTGTGTAATTTATTTTATCACCACTGCTCTCAAATTGCAGCGCTAGCGATTTTGCTGTCTGTAGTCCCTACAGGGATCGTACCTACGTAAACAAAGACCTAAACAAAACCTAAAACATGCCATTATTCACTACAAAACGAAAACATTCACCACGAAAATTCATATCGATTTAGAAGCGTTCTCGCGCGCACACGCAACTCGTAGTCAAAGAAAACAAACTATTAATAACGTCGGCCATATTATTGTGAAACAATGCTGCTTCGGTAACCGGTACCGTTAACTGCTCCGTTGTAATTATTAGGGCCGGTTTCACCGGTTACGGATAAAGTGTCAGATAGTTATCTGACAGATAATGCTATCAAAAATTGTAGTTTATCTGGCAGATAAGTTCCTGATAGGCTATCCGGGACTTTATCCGTAACCGGTGAAACCGGCCCTTAGAGTTTAAGTTCGTGACGTTAACGATTACTGTAACGATCCTTTATGTTTCTGAATAACCCTCCTTTTGGGCTTCGTCGCAGTCGGGTAGGGTGCACATTAGTTTTGGATCCTGTTTGGATCCTTATATTCACCATGCTTTTAATATTATAAGTTACTAGCTGTTGCCCGAGACCTTCGTTCGCATGAAATTGTTATAATAATAACAATATTCTTTATTTTTCAGACAACAATGATCCATAGTGTTAGTAAAACAATAAAATTACTTATTTATAGAAATTGTTTTAAAATTTATAGATTCTTTCATTTGTCATTCAGCCTGGACAATCTCCAGACTGCTGTTTACTCCATGAATAATCTATATTATTGTTCAAGAGGTAATTTAATTGCATATATCATACTTTGGTTTAATTTAAACATGAACCAGGTTCTTTCATTAACATATTGCAAAAACTTTTTTCCCTGTTGACTGTATCTCTACGTACCTTCTTATTTACAATGCCTGAAAGGCATAACTATGTATTTTCCTGTTATCTACTAAACAAGAACAGAAAAATAAAGAGTCAGGCAACAAAAGACTTGTTACTTTACTTTTTTATAAAAGGAACAAGTCAGGCAAGGCAGAGGAAAATTTCCTACAGTCTTGTTTTAAACATAATGAGTGGGAGTGCTTTGAAATAAAAAACATGACTTTATAAAATCAGATTTATAGGATACCTAGGTACTACTGATATACTTCGGTTTCTCTTGTTTTTGAAGCCTTTAAGTACTCGTGCAAAGTTATTTCTTGTGAAAAACGAAGGTAGTGTGTTTCCGTTGTTGTGACGATAGTTTTGGAAGGCCTGTACTCAGCATTGAAATATAATTTGTGTGTCTAGACTAAATTAGTCCATCGATCGTCAAAAACAAAAGGATGAAGCTACAGTTCCAGTCACATGGGATAATAAATTATGAAAGACTGTATTCCGAGGCGATTCCAATATCTGGCGAAAAAGCTAGGCGATGCCAATGATATAAAACAAAAAATTAAAATGCCTTATTAGCATCTTTACCCTCAAAAATGCCCAATAGATTAAACCTAAATACATTTAATCTATAAAACGAATTCGTAGTCTATTTTTTCGCAATAAAATATAATTTTACTGAGTTTTATAATTTGATATTATGATTTATATTACTAGTGACACGTTTATACCAAAATTCTGGCAATCGATGGATATTTTACACGATATTTTCCGCGGAAATATACTACTGAGTCGGGTGTTGATGTAAAGCCCCATTTACATGACAGTGACCTTATGAATATTTTTGTCGTTCCAGTAATAACATAAGTAAAATCAGTCTATAATCTGGGTACCTATTCCACCGCCACTGTTGGGACACTGGAATTATTTGTGTGAAAGAGCAAGTGGGCTACAATCAACCATCCAGGTTCAGTGCAGGTTTATGGAAGTTGCATGTCTTCAAATTTTTGGTTCTATCGAACTCAAAGAATTTATTTCAAGTAGACCACTACAGGCGACACCTTGACACATAACTCATGGGAGAGGACGCCCAAGAAAACGATGGATGGAGTGCATGAGGATTGATGTGGAACCAAAAGGACTAAAAAGATAGCGTGACGGTTGATAGAGTTTTTTTTTTCTAGCCTGCTCTGTCCCACTCCAGGGCAAAGGCCTCCCTCCACTCCTTCCACTTCTCGCGAACCCGCGCGTCCTCGTTCCAATTCTAGCAAGATCTAGCTCATCCCGCCATCTCCTTCGTGGCCTGCCGCGACCCCGTCTCACTGTCTCAGGGCACTAGTTTCCTGCTATTTTGGCCCACAGTTTGTCCGGCATGCGTCAGACATGTCCTGCCCAGTCCCATTTGAGTTGAGCAGCCTTTTGGGCCACGTCAGCTATTTTTGTTTTGGAACGCAGTGTTGTGTTTCGAACACGATCCGTTAATTTAACACCTAGTATACTGCGTTCCATTGCTCGTTGGCAAACCTTGAGTTTGGACTTCTGGATGTTAGTCAAAGACCAAGTCTGTGCACCATAGGTCAAGACGGGAAGAATACACATGTCCATAAGTTTCCTTTTCAGTGTTATAGGCAACCCACCTTTGAATTTTTTGATAGAGTACAATTGAAAAAAAATTGCGAGTTGTGCCGACTACAAGTAACAAGGTACAAAGGCAGGAAGATTATGATGACACCTTAACACATAAACACAAACAAAGTCTTAATCTTCATGACATTAATGTACGTCATATTGTCGTCAGGTCAATGCACCCCATTTCATCTGATTTCGTACAGACATTTGCATGCCCATCTAAATTTCATGATTCCGACCTCATTCTGGAAGTCTACCTAATAATGTAGAACCCAATACAGACTATTTAGTGGAAAAATACAGAGTAGGTAACCTATCTACTAATAATTTGGACAGTCAACATTTTGAAATAAAAATTATGACGTAAATTGTATGGGATGTGATAATTCTGTCGACAGGAACTTCTGACGCAGTTGCGATCACGTGAGATCTCTTACTTACAGCGGAGGTAATTGGTAAATGGAGTAAATTTTATGAAGTAAAAGTTATGACACGTTGATCTCTAAAAGTAAAATGTTTTCTTAATTTTTCTTTACGTAGCGTTTGAATTTTGGAGAAATTTATGGCTACTTACGTCATTGATATTTTTTTGTTGCTTCCTGCACAACCACTTGCACCTTTCAGGACTTACTAGAAGCAAATGATAGAGCTGTGCAGGTGGCTAAATACGGGTCTAATACGATTTGAGCTCATCGACACGTAAAGAAGAAGTTAGTAGTATAAGCACTTGTTGCTGGTTCGGCGTGGTGGCTTTCGGAATGACGTATTGCACTCGTAGTTTCGTTCTTCTTCCGTCCTTCTGACATTCAAAAGTGCCTGTAATGGCTTAATTGAAATAAAATATTTGAGTTTGAGTTTGAGTTGAAAGTCATATTATTATAAAAGACAACTCCAAAACACTTTCCCTATACGATTCGCAGAGTTAGAGTAGGCAAAAAAGGGGGGAAAAACTCTTTCCCTTCTTCTTTACCGTGTGAATGATTAGTGACTAACAGAGTTTCTTTCGAGTTCACAAAAAGTACCAATAAACAAACAATTGATAGTCGTGTACAATTTCTGCCACCGATTCATCCATTAACAATAACAGAATCATACACTAAAAAAATGGTTGTATGTAAAGTTGGTTTACGGAAGATAGTTTAACGCGACAACGTCATAACGAAACATTGCTGCGTAACGGGATAATTAGCGTAACGGGACAATGGGCGTAACGGGACAATTAGTCATCCTTTTTCGTGCATGCAGCCGGCTTTCATCGATTTATTAGACGTTGTCACGTCAAAATGGCACAAGCAAACACCCTAGAGAACGCCATTACAATACCGGTAACTTCCATTGTATCCTCCTATATCAGTCACAGTTCTAACTGACATACAACCTACAAACATGCAACATCTCAATATCAACGCATCACTGGATTCTAGGCCCAGAATCCTCCCTTTGTACCAATTGAGTAGCAATTAGTCCACGTGGCTGGTTCTATCCTGAACAACGTACTAAAGCCGATATCAGACGTTTCGGAGCGTGTGTGAGTATAAGATGTATGAACGGGTCGTAGCTAGGAATGTTTAAGGATCGTATCACTTGGTGATCTGTAATTTCTGTGTACCTCAGAAAAATCTTCTTCTTAGCCGTTATCTTCATTGCTGAAGGTCGTGTCTAGCTTGAATGCACTATGCCTCTCCACGTCTTCCTGTCCTCGGCAGTCTTTATAGCCTTAGTTATTGATAGGCCAGTGAGCGACTTTACAAGGTCTGACCAGCGGGTAGGTGAGCGACCGCGTGATCTTCTTCCGTCGACCTGGCCAACCACCATCAGCTTCTCTAGGCTGTTAGGGTTCCTGCGAGTATATGCTGGTAGCAGATAGTGGACAACCTTCTGGTGATGCCTAGTTCCTCAAGTATGGACACCTATGCACACGAGAACGACATTCACACAACATTCATTCATTCAACATTCATTTTTCGATTATTCAGTAGGTGAGTGAAAGATACTGACTGCTGAAATCCACTATTGTGGAATCAGTTCACTAGTGACTTTATATTTGGCATTCGATTCATTTTGTATTTCACTTCGAGCGAAAAAAGCTGAACTAAAGGCTAAAGTAAAGCGTCTGCTACCAGTTTAAGTTCGTAACAAACGAAATAGAGATTGATGCACGATCCAGTGAATATGTAACAGATTGGCCTGCACAGTTTAATGGAAACGATTTATTTATTACGTGTGTGGCAGCTTTAAACTCTAAACTAGACTACGGTACGTTTTGTTGATGAGCTGTCGATTTAGACCAGTTGCAGTATTCAATGGCTTTGGAATCTACTATTGATTATGTGTGGGTACCGTAAAACGGGGTAAATAGAAACGCAGGGATGAATCAAAACAACAATTTGAGAGGGATTTTAACGTTGAATTAATATGTTATGTTGCCAAAAACGTATCTAAATAATACAGTAAAATTAAGCGTATAAAATACCTAGAGTACTTGTTGGTAACCAATCAAATTAATTAAATATTAAAATCGCTTTTAAACTGTTGTCTCTATTCATGTGCGTTTCTATTTACTTGATTTCTTCTTTTCTTTTTTTTTGTTACTAAAAACGTTGCCCCACACTAGGAACTTATCCTGTATCGTGGGTGCGTTTACAAACATTTAAACTCACATACACAAATACCCAGACCCGAAACAACTATCTGTAGGTCATACAAATATTTATGTTACGTGCGGGGATCGAACCCGCGACCCGCGGCGCAGCAGTCCAATCGCTCAGCCACTGCCAACCGTGTTGTCGATTTATTTATGTGTATGCAAAATAATTATCAGACAAATAATTAACAGGGCGTTACATTATGATTAAAATATAGAAAAGATAGACAAGCATAAAAGTACTGGTTATTTCATAAGAAATTTCTTTCAGCAGACCTGCGAGGGAAAAAGATAGACAAAGACAGTATGTAGAAAAGAAAAACAGGAAAATTTAAATTAGAACTTTTATGTAGAAAGACAACATCTGAAACTACTGAAATAACGGCTTTTGATCTTTATAATACTTACTAGTTACCCAATTTTTGTAGGAATAATTAGTTTTTTCCTAATCATATTTTTGTTCAATGTTATTAAAAAAACCTTAATGGGAACATTCGGTTCAGTGAGTCTTTTGACATTCTGTAATCTTCTTTCTTTATGTTGTGGTAAGTACTTAACATGGTGAAATAGTTTTAATGCCGCCCAAAGGCTTCTTACTTCGTTTTACATGCCGTCAAAAAATCTCTAAGGCATGCTGGTTTGCCTCACGATGTTGTTCTTTGCTAAAGCAAGTGATAGTTATACCATACGCACATGTAACAGAAAAAAATAAGAGATCCAGTAATAAAATGTCAACTGTGGCGTTTTCAAATGTAAAACTACTGCCACAGTTTTGTGCATGTCCAGTAATAACACACCAGCTTTGTCGGTTTAGAATGTTAAAATTACCTGTAGTTCATCCATTTTACACTCCATACTTTGTCCAACTAAAACAATTGCCAGCTGTTAACTGTCACGTAAATGCCAGAGGAATATTAAGTGCCTATTATATGGCAACACAGGTCGTAAGAAGCTTTAAGTGCAGCAACACCGCCCATAATGCAGCCCCAACTATAAACAAAAAGCAATTAAAAAGGTAGCGGTATGGCAACATTAAGCTTTGGTGTAATGGCTGCTATCGCCAAGAACGTTTATATGCAGAAAGTTTTGAGAGATCAGTTTGCATTCATATTAAGGTACAAGTTGGTAACCGACTGCACTCAGCAGCAGCAGACGACATGTCGTGCTTCATGTCGTCACGACACGTCGTCGCTTCATGTCGTCACGATACGTCGTCGCATCATGTCGCTGCAGTCATGATTTCGAACCCGACTACAGACGGCAACTGCAGATGGCATCCAGTTGGTGTAAACTGAAGACACAGGTTCCGATACATTTTCGGCTATAAAGGACATATTATCTCCTGTTGTTTCTGTTATCTATGGGCACTACGATCTGCGGTCGGACGACACGTGCGTCTGCGGCTCGATGACGCGTCGCTATCTTCATGTCACTAACTACGGAGGGAATTTCATAGAAATACGTAGAAACCAGTCATGTCGCCGCGACACGTCGTCTGCTGTGGCTTCGTGTCGCCCGCTACCAACTTGTACCTTTAGTTAACTGGTTAAGTAATATGATAACATAATATGTGTTAACATAACATACATAACATCACGCCTATCTCCGAAGAGTTAGGTAGACAGAGGCCCCGTTGGGGCTGAGGGATGGTCACAAAGATACCGCGGCCACGACATAAAGGGCTAAGAAGGAATATGGGTGGTTTTTAGTCGGTAGAAGTCTGAGATACAAAGATACAAATCATTTATTTGCATAAAACAGGTAGTGAAGGTGTTACAAACGTTTTTTTTATGGTTCACTGTATTATAACCATAAGAGGTGTGCAAATATGTATATTGTTAGGAATTTATGACAGAATCAAAAATTAGAATTTATTAAATTCTATGTCATTCAAAATATAATTAATAGTCTATTGATTGATTAAATTGAATTCCAAAAAGTAATGTTAAAATAATAATAAATAATATAAGTAAATGTCATTAAAATTAATAATGTCATAGTAATTTTAATATTCGTCACATTTAGTCAATTTACAAATAAATTCTAAAATTAAAATACAATGTCGTTATCTTCTAAATATTCTTTTACATTATAATAACACTTTCTGAAAGTCTTATTTGATGATTTTCCACCCACCCCAAAATAAAAAAAGGCAGACAGAGGTGTGTGACCTACACCCATATACATATACACCCATCTTTCGCTAGTTATAATATAATTATGTAAGTCTCATGTTATAGGGGGGCGAGCCTGCTGCCATCAACCGGGCCCAAATACAAACTTCGTAGATGATACTGGGAAATTCCTGATGGAAAACCCCAATAACGATTTGCCCTACCTGAGAAACATATCTAGATATGTTTCTCAGGCCTCCTATTCTAAATTTTTCGGATTGATGCGCGTATTTTTAACCGACTTCTAAAAAAAGAAGGAGGTTCTCAATTCGGATGTTTGTTTGTTTTTTTTTTTTTTTTTATGTTTGTTCGGGCATAACTCCGTCACTTGCTAACTGATTTGAAAAATTCTTTTTTTGTTGGAAAGGGTATACTTCCCAAATGGTCCCATAATTTTTTTATCGAAATCGGACAAGCGGTTTTTGAAAAATCAACAAAACTCAAAAAAATACTACATTGTACACATTATGACCCATGAACATGTGAACCACTAAAAAGTGAAAAATAAAATCTTTTTAACAAAAAATAAAACCGACTTCAAAAAAAAAACACAAGAAAGTCAAAAATAAATCAGTTTCTGAAGTCGGTGGCAAAAAAATGAAATCAAACAAACAAAAGTCACCGACTTCAGGAACTGATTTATTTTTGACTTTCTTGTGTTTTTTTTTGAAGTCGGTTTTATTTTTTTATTTATTACTTGCTTCGGTGCATTGTGAGGAAAGCATGCCAAAGATTGACGGAATGTTAAGCCACGTCAGAGGCCCATAAAAACTCATCATCATTCTCCTGCCCTTATCCCAATTTCTTTGGGGTCGGCGCAACATGTCTAAAAATAAACAATTATAAAAAAACTACTTAAAAATAAATAAATAAAAAAAACTAAAAACCCATAAAAACTCATCTCGCATAAAAACCCAGACACAAGTTTAGGTACATACTAACCATAAAAATAATAACCCTTCCTTGGTTCGGATAAAAAAAGAGCTGGTTCTCCGATAAATTATTTGATTATGGTTTCCGTTAGGCGAGTACAGTCACCAGCAAAATTACATGACTTTAGTGGATATTTTCTTGTGAACGTTTATAGTCGATCACTAGTTTAAGTTAGGTGGCGACATTCCTCTCAAAACGGTGAAGGAAAACATCGTGAGGAAATCGGCATGTCTTAGAACCAAAAAATTCGAAGACATGTGACATCTGCCAATCCGCACTGGGCCCGCGTGGTGGATTATAGCCCATCCCTCTCCTAGAGAGGAGGCCTGAGTCCCTGCAGT
Source organism: Diarsia mendica (assembly GCA_949316265.1). Classification (NCBI taxonomy): domain Eukaryota; kingdom Metazoa; phylum Arthropoda; class Insecta; order Lepidoptera; family Noctuidae; genus Diarsia; species Diarsia mendica. The sequence continues at coordinate 3,320,442 of OX438904.1, forward strand.
GGGAACATTATAGGCTGATGATGATGATTCCTCGCTTCACACGATTTATTTCTGAATTGACCATGCAATTTTGCAGGTGGACTGTATATGATCGGCATCTATTCATATAGCTTTGAGTGTGACAAAAATAAACACAAAATCGAGTCACATTTAAAGTATTTCCGGATAATAGCCACGCATGGTGTTGGCGGAATGTCGCAAAGTCACGCGAAGTCCACATGTGCGTCTAACGGCCGGTCGTTTTACATGTCAATAACCTTTTGAACTTTTCCCTTTGTGATATTATCATAGTAGCATGTTGTAATATGTTTATTACAAAGAATAATGAATAGAAACAATGCAAACAAAATGTGACTTACTGTATAATGAACCTTTTTGGCGCAGCCATGAGGCACACAGCACATATGTACCTACTATGTTTTTCCTTTTTTGTATTTTTTTTTTAAAATATTATTGTGTGTGTGCTTGATGTACTGACGTCAAATAAACATTTTTTTTTCTTTCTTTTTTTTTCTTTCTTATAAGTTTTTAAACTGACATAGTCGCTGATCTTATCATTAACACTGATGACGGGATTTTTAAAATGTTTGGAGTTTGTTCTAAGTTCCCGAAATTTCGGCGCTGTTACAAGCACCCTCATCACGGATAACCGCTCCAGTCTCAGCCTCTCCAGTCTCTTTCTCTAATTTATCCATGTCAAATAAGTACTGATGTTTAGCTGCATCTTGGTAGTTAGACTGGAAACGGATCCCAACATAGACTTTACGTTAGTTAGGAAAAGACAGGTAGAATAAGCCGATAACTTTAGGCTTTTGATGAAGAGTTAGGCTATCTATTAAACACCTACCATTGAAGAAAAAATAAGTATTTAATCAGTTTTCCATAGTTAAAAACTGCTCTACACAACGACAAGTTGTCAGCTCACCGTGTAAAACTTGTAAGACCTTTTTGGTTTAAACTAAACAACTTTTACTAATAACTTCTAATGTTTGTCAGAATATTTTCATCAATTTTCATATATTATAATATTCCTAACCACGTGAAAGTTAGTGTTAACAAAACCGCCTAATTGTGATGAATAGTCAACGGAATCCCATTTTACACCAAAATCGGTGTTTAAATTTTATCATGCCATTGGAATTTCAATACTCAGCTAAGCGCTGAAAGGTGAAAATCAAACGAGTGCTGTTTAGCTAATACCTAAAGTTAAATCTGTAAACCCTCACTCAACAGACTTTAAATTAATTTTATTATAAAGTTTTGACATTAAAATTAATGTAGAATATCTGGAGTTGTATAACTCCTAAGATAAATTGTTATTTGTATTAAGTAGTAGGTATTTCATTCGTTAGTGTAGGTAATTCAATTTTCTTGTCAAAGGATTTGAGTAATGTTACGATATTGTATTGAATTCAATAATAACTTGAAAGACGGGGATTTAATTGGTTTTGATTGATTCGAGCAAATATACGAAACATAAAGTAGCTTGTTTTATACAATTACTTCGTAGTCCGTTTTAGCCGACTTGACTCATTACAATGTATGGTATACTACAACTAAAAAGAGTAAGTAATATAAAAAAACTTTTTGCAAAATATACCTTCTTATGTTGAAAACTTAGAATTTATACTTACGCCTAAGGCCTGTTTTACCCATGTTAGGGTCTACCTGGTTGGATACGATACCGCATTGCGGGGCGGCAAGATAATCATTTTTGTGCCCGGCCTGTGCCGAATCAAGTTGACCGAACATGAGCCTAATTAATTCGAGGAAAAACATAGCACGCCACACATCACGCCTTGAATCCCCGAACGATTAGGCTGAGGTGTTCCTAATAGTACACCCACATTTCGCCAGTTATGTTTAAATCCCATGTAAGAAGGGGTGAGCCTATTGCCATCAACTGGGAACACATTCGCAGGTTAGCAGTCGTGCTTCTGACCACTAAACCAACGAGGTACTCCGTTAGTTGGATAAAACAACAGTATTATACACAGGGACTTTAAAAAAAAACTATGTTAGCCTTTTTATCACCCCTTTAATCGAATAAAAAACTAAATGTGGCACTCGGAGACTGCCGCGGTAAAGCTATTGCATAGCATTTTTTATTAACAGCAAATAATTAATTATTTAATTTGACAACCTCAGTTGACAGCCTTGTTATTTTCCGTAACCATAGAAACCTCGTTGAATACTGAATCTTGAATATTTTCGTTAGGGAATTTCTGGATTCGCTCTCCACGCTCAAGGCCCGCGATAGAAGCTATGCAATAGCTTAACAAAAAACCAGTTATGATGAAAAGCGACTCCACTCCACAATACGTCCGTACTTACATTTAAAAGTTATTTCATCAAGAGTGAAACCGGTGAGCGAGCTGAGCGAGCAAAACACCCAGTTTCATTACTCGCGAGTGTTTAGCTTTCATTTAAATTATACCAACGATTCAATTTCAAAGACTGAGCCATAGATTAAATAGATAGATAAGCCAAATCGTCTGAGTACGCGCGACGATCAAGCTGATCTCTTATTGTATGGAAAAGCTCATAAAAAGTGAGGTTAGGTTATACTGGATGGTATAGGTTGATGTGTCACCGTGTATAGCGCTAGGTACTTACTGTAATAATTACAGCCATACTATATTCTAGTCTAATGAATGTCTGTGTGAGACTAAATAAATCAATAATCATGCTTTTTTTTCTTTCTGAATGTAGATTAATAACAAAATACCTCCAAGTTTATACGGAACCCCTGGTACGCAAGCCCACCTCACAGTTAACCGGTTTTTGCCTTTGCTCTTAATTTTGACTGCATTCAACAACTGTGACTGTTTAATAAACTTATACTCTTCACAATGTTTTCCCTCCACGCTTTTAGATCAGCACCTGTGGTAAATAATGGTGTTACCACACATACGGCGTTTAACATCTCTTTGTTTTAACTAGAGTTTATTAATGGGGTTAATGAGGGGTTTACTCAAAGTTGCATGAGGTCCTGGGTTTAGATTATAGATGTGATGCTATATTATGTACCTACAGGATTTTCCTATCTCAACGCATTGATTAATCTATGACCAAACGTTTCCCATTATTAAAGGAGCAATTTTAAACCGTAAGCATAATATTAATTATCAGTGTTTAGATTCCTTAATGACTACAGATACGCCTACATTGAATACGAGACGCAAACATCAACTCATTAACTCAAGTGTAATTGGTTTCTTATATTTATTAATTAGGTATCATGTCAGGAAAAGGTGTGTTCTACGTAACATAAGATCACGCCTGCAAAGCCGGTTTTTGACTATGGGATATAATACATCTTGAGATATAATATTTTAGCTCTCCATACATTTTGTACGTGACCGTTCACACTGTGCTATAATATATATCTTACAGTTTGAACAGCAATCGCGGGATGTAATAATTATATATTACATCCCATAGTCAAAACCCGGCTTAGTACCCGATGGGTTAAGCAGAGGTGTACCTAAAACTACACCCATATTTTGCTAGTCATGTTTAGTACCATGTAATAGGGGTGAGCCTATAGCATCAACCGCGCACAAATACAATCGCCGTGGCCGCTACTGAGAAATTCCTTAAGGAAAAACCAGATAACACATTGTCCGTTGCAGAAATCTATTGCAGATATACCTACATAGTAGTAGTATAGCAGTATTTTCATTCAAATAACTTGGCATATTGTACACTTATGAGGAGGGAAGAAGAAGAATGTAATTTTTGAGGACCACGGCTTAATTGTAACTACCGATTGACCCGAGCGTCATTGACAGTCTTTACAGGCAGTCAGTAGGCTAAAAGTCTTACAATCAGCCTTACCATAGAATATAGAGTATCGTATTACCCAGTACTAACTGGGTTGTGGAGGCCAGATAGGCAGTCGCTCCATATCAAGTACTGGTATTAAGCAGCAACCGTGTAGATTGGAAGCCGACCCCAGTCATCATTCTCTTGCCCTTATCCCAGTTCATTTGGGGTCAGCGCAGCACATCTTCTTTTTCCATACTTCTCTGTTTCTCGTCATCTCATGAGACCCCTCCAGTCTTCTATCTATCTATATAAATAAAAAGAGAAGTCCTGACTGACTGACTGACTCATCAACGCCCAGCCCAAACCCTTGGACCGAGAAAGCTGAAATTTTGCACAGAGGTTCCCTTTATAATGTAGACAAGGAATAAGGAAGAATTTTACGCAATTCAACCCCTAAGGGAGTTAAATTGGGGATGAAAGTTTGTATGGAAATCGACATGTTTGTAGTAAAACCGACATCCACGCGGGCGAAGCCATGGGCAAAAGCTAGTACCATATAATTCTTCACATAATCCTACCATCGTTTCTTTGATACCCCACCTCCCCCCCCCCCTACTCTTATACCTATCCACATTCATACACAAAATCCACCCCAATATAGTTGTTAAAAGTTAAGGCAGATAATCCCTAGACATTTTTGCGTCTTCAAACGCACACAAATTAAACTCCGAACACAAATCTAACCCAACATAATGCAATACCAATACCTACATCACAAAATAAGTGTATGTGTGAAGGTCCACAGACCATACAAATATTTGTTCAATACGGAGTCGACCTTTGATCCCTTATCGAAGAGAACCCGCCGCCACTGAGCTAACACAGACGTCGCAATGTATCCTTGATCCTGTAACCCTGAGGATAACCGGATTTTGAAACTGTAATTTGTATCGATTGATGTTTTCTGACATGAATAAGTAAGGCTCATAAAGCAGATGGCGTGTCGTTCGGTGGTTTCAGTCTACCCTCATAGAATACGGCGTAAGAATATGATGTTGAAAAAGATTTTCAGACATAGGCACACTTGAAGTCCCAAGTTTTTTAGTTAAATACGTCATAGATAACAAAACGCCTGTAATCACCGAAGAAAAAGGTAGTTAGGCAGAGGTGTACCTAATAGTACACCCACATTTTGGCAGTTATTTTTAGGTTCCATTTATCTGGAAGTCACCCTATTGCCATTAACCGCGCAGAAATCCAGATTTCGTTGCTGGCACTGAAAAATTTCGGATAAATAAACTTCATAACACTTTGCCCGAACTTGGAATCGAACCTAGAACCTAATTTTTAGCAGTCGCGCTTGCGACAATTAGACCTACCTATACGGCAGTCATATTATCATGTCAGTTTATTTGAATTATAGTACAGCATTATAGCCTAAAATTATTATTAAAATGGAAAACAGGATATTTACCATGTTAACTGTTTGTTTCGAGTTCTCGATATGAAACTAAAACCGGTTTAAACTTTGACCCGGAGCATGGTAACTGTCGAGAATTTCCGAAAAAGTCAAGTGAACACAGTGAGTTTCGTGTGCCGGGAACAGAATCGAGTTGTGAGAGGCAGTGGTAGAGATACCGAGCTCAAAAACCGAACAAGAATAGGTACCGATTTGTACTGTCTGTCAGCTAGTCTGTCATAAACATCCCGCAATAACTTAAGTATTATCATCGGCACGATTCTTGAGCGCTGACGCAAAAGTGTAGTTATTCGGTCTCTTTGGTGGTATGAAGTGAGCCGCGGGGCGGGAAAAGTGCAGTGATTGGCCCGTAGTGCATCGCGTCATAGCCGTCACTCGGGATTTGTTCTTTACTCCTGCTGCACTTACCTCACGACCAATAAATAATAAACGGGTGTGCGTTTTATTTGTCATAAAGTGTACGATGCGCACAGCGATCCCCACTCTTACGCCGAGCGCTCAAGAACCGTGCCGGGTATTATATGATCAGCGATCGATCATAGTGTTGCAATTGCAACAACGCCGAAATATCGGAAACTCGAAGCGTATGAAGTGCCTGTTACGGTGTAATTGAAATAAATGCTTTGGGTTTGAGCATATACGCAGGTGCGGCCGGTGCTTCTAAATAACACTGATTCTATTTTTCACGGCTCCTATAAGAGTAACAAAACTTATTTTGTTACATATATAGACTTAAAGTTCAGGTTTGCACGTAAGTACGTTTTAACAGAAAACCCAAAATTAGGTACAGAGTTTTTCCGTGAAATATTTACCTCCATAAGCGACCATAAGACCTTAAAGACCAATAAACTGCAAACCCTGAAGAAACTGAGCAAATAAACAAAAAAAATATGAAACCGAGGGTTGAGGACCAAAAAATATCGCCATAACTTTGTTTTCTAACCCGCCCACGATGTTTGTGACATTTTTATTTCGACAAAAAAACAACAACTTTAGACCTTAACTGTTTGATTACTGTTTGGATTTATAACCGTTTCGCCCACAGGTTTCGCCTGTGCCTCGGAAAGTCCGTTAAGCCACTCTGGTTCCATCTGTCATTTGTAGATTTTTAACAGTCATTACGGTAGAACATCTGAAAGTCAGAGAACATGACGTCTTGCCAATAGGGGATCGGACAAAAAAATAATAATAAGTCCGTCAGATAGATTTCCAAAAAATATTGACCACTTATTTTTTCTTTTTTCTTGTAAACAAAAAATTAAGACGATACAGTGCTTCGAAAACTCGTGTGACGTCATATGATTGTACATTTTGTACCTTCAAGTGACGTTTCAAGCCCCACTCCATGATCTTTGACGCGCTATAGCTTCGTCAATTTTTATTGATTTGATAAAACAAAAAACACGTATCCAATATTTTTCGATAATCTAAATGACGGACTAAACAGAATCATATTTTTTTGAGTTAGTCCGATCCCCTATTGTATCGTCGTGTTAATCCAGTTAGTATGGATTTGTGGAAGTCAGATAAGCAGAGGCTCAATGAGTTTTATATACTGAGCTTTAACTGGTTAGACTGGAAGCCTTTTACATCTCTCAAAATTAACTCTTATAACCCTCCTTTGGCTTTGCCGTAGTCGGGTAAAAATTCGCGTAGTTAGCAGAAAACGGCTTCCTATTCTTAACCCACAGAGCCCCATGTCAAAGAAATAATAAATAGAAAAGGGCAACAAATTAATGGGCTGTCTACTCGACTTGTTACCCTTAATTAACTTCAACAACTTGTGCTGAATAGCTAACTAGCTAAGGTCATGGTTTTATTTAATTTTCTGGTGTTGGGCTAATGAATTTCTCAGGAGCAGTCACGGAGTCTGGATTAGTGGCTGGTTGCTGGCCCTATTACATTGGACTTAAACATAACTATAAGATTTTAAACTAACATGGTTGCCATACGTGACAGATAAGGTTGCAAATATTCTTCGGAAATACGCCGTAAAGACCATCTTAACTCCTTTCAGGAAAGTGTCCCAGATGCTGCGTTCGCCGAAGGATAACTTTCCGCTGGAAAAACCCTGTGTTTATAAAGTAGAATGTAGTTGCGGCAAGTCCTATACCGGTCAGACGAAACGTAGGGTGGCTATGGCTCAACGTTTGTTAGACAAGTTGAGTAAGATTTAGGTTTTGTTTCATTTTATATTTACTTTTCTAGAGCTCTGGAAACCTTCTAGTTACCGAGATATTGGAGGTCAAAGACGCGAATTTTTATCAAGTTTGACTAAAATTTATTTCAAGTTTGTGATGTTATAACTTCACTTTAAAAACGTCCGTGACGGACTGTGTGGTTGAGGGCTTCATGAAAGGCCCTTTCACACCTTGTTTACACTACCGTCATTCATTATAACAAAACCTCAAATTAACATACCAAGGATTAAGTCAACCCCTACATTACTTAAAACCCTACAGAAATAATTCAGTCATAAGCACGACGGTCTAGGTATTATTATACTCGGCTTCATCACATGCAGTATAAAATACTGGACCTAAGTCTGTGATAATCCTAGAATGTAAAATGGACGCTAGCTCTTTGAAGGAATTATGCTTTAGTTATTTATTTAAGTAGTAATTAGGTATTTTAGGTCTTATGTTTGTTATAATTAGAGTTTTAAATTAGTTGGTTTTTGAAAAGCGCGATATGTTTGTACTTTGCTAAAAAAAAAACGGTTGTCTGTAAAGTCGGTTTACTGGCGATACTTGAACGTGACAACGTCATTAGAAAATACAGCACTTACATTGCTATAAACAAACAATTAACACGCCGTTGCTATGGAACGACAATTAACACGCCCGTTGCTATGGAACGCCTCAGAGCGAGGTAACGACGCATGACGTCATCTTTTTTCGTTCGTGCAGCCGGCCATCGAATTATAAGACGTTATCACGTCAAAAGGGTTCCGTTTCATACCTTCTTAAAGGTTTTCCTGTAATCTATACGTGTTGAACTTCAGAATATTAGGCCCAGTAGTTTCGACGATAACGGGGGGATCCTATAAGGGTTCCGTTTTTTTCCTTTTTAAGTACGAAATCCTAAAAAAGGAGTAAATGATGGCATGACGGTTGACTGACTAGGAGAATGGAAGAAGAAAACGTGTTGCGCCGGCCAAGTAACATGGGATAAGGGCAGGAAGATGATGATAATACTCTAACTTTTATTCTAACTTTAGTTTCCTCGTTTTTCATTAATTACACATTTTTTTGGCCTATTAGCACGCAAACAAATCAGAACGATAACGTGCGATAAGGAACTCCGTTCCAATAACTTATGTTTCGTGAGCATTTTAACATAAACCTAATTGTTCATTTTCAAAAACGTTATTTCAGCTTATTTATTATTCCTATTCCGTTACATTATTTTACGAGGGAAACGCTGTGGTATACCTACGTATATAACAGTCTATAAATAAATATAATAACAGTCTATAACGGCGGAACCACACTGCTAATTGGATAGCTCTCACAAAGCTTTTACGGAAATCTATTTTGAACATCAATAATTTTAGTCCTTCACAAAATGGACGCGCTTCTGATTTTCGACTCTCAGCTTTTACAGTATTAAATTGAATTACAATAAATTCTATTCCAAATGGAATTTTATATTGGTCCTGTATTTAGATGCATGGATAATTTCTACCAACTAGCTGCTGCCAGCGGCTTCGCCCGCTACAACTCGAAAATTACCCCACGGGAAGATAAAATCGGGATAAAAACGATCCTGTGTGTTAATCCAAGTTATAAACTATCTGTGTACCAAATTTTATCTAAATCCGTTCAGTAGTTTTTGCGTGAAAGAATAACAAACATCCATCCATCCATACTTACAAACTTTCGCGTTTAAAATACATATTAATAGTAGTAATTTATACAGTATCTCTCAAACTGTGAGACAGAGTATCCATACTTCCATACTTATATTATAAATGCGAAAATAACTCTGTCTGTCTGTTACTCAATCACGCCTAAACTACTGAACCAATTTGCATGAAATTTGGTATGGAGATATTTTGATACCCGAGAAAGGACATAGGCTACTTTTTGATAAAAAAAAATAAAAAAAACTTTATTCAAGGGGTTGAAAGGGGGTACGAAAATATTACTTTTGGTCGCGATAATCGGCATCGGTCGGTAGCGATAACCGACATCCGCGCGGTTGAAACCGCGGGCATCAGCTAGTTACCTATATAGGGCGAACACGAGTTTGCTCTTATCTATATTGTTGTATAATCTGTATTGTCTTGAAAACCCTTCAAAGACTGCATACATACCTACATGACGACATACTATTAAATAGGGTTGCCATCCGTCCGGGTTTCCCCAGCTTTGTCCTATTTAAAGGGCATCCGGGGAGCGTCCGGGCGGGGCTTCATTTTGCAGTCCGGGTTTAAAAATTTTAATGAATTAAAAAATAATTAAATAATAAAAAAAAAACAATAAATAAGATTCTGTTTTGTTTGGTGCATTTAAAATGATTATAAATATAATAAAACATGACTAAAGTTAATTTTATGGTTTGAGAATAAATAAAAAGGTCCGGATGTCAGCCTGTACGAGATTAGGATGGCTCTGAAACAGCTTAAGAACAACAAGGCGCCGGGTGATGACGGAATTACGGCCGAACTGCTGAAGGCGGGTGGCAAACCGGTCCTTAAGGCCCTTCAGAAGTTGTTTGATTCCGTCATACTCGAGGGGAAAACGCCGCAGGCTTGGTGCAGGGGTGTGGTGGTGCTCTTCTTCAAAAAGGGTGACAATGCCCGGTTGAAGAACTATAGGCCCATCTCACTTCTAAGCCATGTCTACAAGTTGTTCTCAAGAGTCATCACGAATCGTCTCGCACGCAGGTTCGACGATTTCCAGCCTCCCGAACAAGCCGGATTCCGAAAAGGCTTCAGTACCGTAGACCACATACATACGCTGCGGCAAGTTATACAGAAGACCGAAGAGTATAACCTGCCTCTCTGTTTAGCGTTTGTGGACTACGAGAAAGCCTTCGATTCGATCGAGACTTGGGCTGTACTGCAGTCTCTCCAACGGTGCCAAATTGACTACCGGTACATCGAGGTGTTGAAGTGTTTGTACAAAAACGCCACCATGTCAGTCCGACTTCAGGACCAGACCACGGAACCTATCCTTCTGCAGCGCGGTGTGAGACAGGGAGACGTCATATCTCCGAAACTGTTCACCGCTGCATTGGAGGATGTCTTCAAGGTTCTGGATTGGAAAGGACTTGGCATCAATGTCAACGGCGAGTACATCACTCACCTTCGGTTTGCCGACGATATAGTGGTCATGGCTGAGACCATGGAAGACCTCAGTAAAATGCTCGATGACCTCAGTAGAGCTTCTGAAAGAGTGGGTCTTAAAATGAACATGGACAAAACCAAGGTTATGTCGAATGTTCATGTAACACCCACTCCTATCAAGATCGGAGACTCTACGCTCGAAGTTGTGGACGATTATGTCTACCTGGGACAAACGGTCCAGTTGGGTAGATCTAACTTCGAGAAAGAGGTCAATCGTCGAATCCGACTCGGCTGGGCAGCGTTCGGGAAGCTGCGCGGTATCTTCTCGTCCAACTTACCCCAGTGTCTCAAGACGAAAGTCTATGACCAGTGTGTGTTGCCAGTGATTACATACGGGACCGAAACGTGGTCGCTCACAATGGGCCTTATCAGAAAGCTCAAAGTCACCCAAAGGGCAATGGAGAGGGCTATGCTCGGAGTTTCCTTGCGTGATCGAATCAGAAATGAGGACATCCGCAGGAGAACCAAGGTTACCGACGTAGCCCGAAGAATCGCCAGACTTAAGTGGCAATGGGCAGGGCACATTGCTCGCAGAACGGATGGCCGATGGGGCCGAAAAGTTCTGGAATGGCGACCGCGAACCGGAAGACGTTGCGTTGGAAGGCCTCCCACTAGGTGGACCGATGACCTGGTCAAGGTTGCAGGAACCCGCTGGATGAGAGACGCACGGGACCGGTCAATGTGGCGACGCCTGGGGGAGGCCTATGTTCAGCAGTGGACGTCTTTTGGCTGAAATGATGATGATGATGATTCGTCTATTGTGAAAACCTGTAAACTGCTGCTGAAATACAAGATCACCTGAAACTTCGCCTGTGTTTCCTTCACGTGTGACGTCCCCTGAAAACACCCCCTACAAACTGGCGACCAACTGTGGGCAACAAGAAAACACGCTACGGACGAACTACAACGACACCTACAGAAAAGGGGAAAGCAGAGATGTCGGTGACCATGTCCGATACTCAGTTTGCGGCGCTGCTGTCGAGGCTTTCACCAGGAAGACATGGGTCTTTTACAACCTGTAAAGCTGAATTCGACGGGACCAAGAACTCAGAAGTAACGGAAGCTTTTTTGGCGGCAGTATCAGTTTTCAAACAAATAGAGAATGTAAGTGATGCAGAAGCGCTCACTGGGTTACCACTGCTCCTCAAGGGTGAAGCTGCAGTGTGGTGGCAGGGAGTGAAAAAACATGTTTCTACATGGACGGACTTCAAAGACCGTCTCCGACACGCTTTTGCCCCGAAAAAACCTGCCTATATAATTTACCAGGAGATCGTCAACGAAGTACAAGATGTCCACACGAGCACGGAAACCTTCGTTGCACACAAGCGAATGCTGTTCGCACAACTGCCTGAACCCGAGATACCGGAATCACATCAACTCCACATAGTATACGGTCAACTAAAACATCGTATAAGAGAAAAGGTTCCGCGTAACTCCATAAAGAGTTACGACGATTTATTGGAAGCAGCACGAGGCGTCGAACAAATGTGGATCGACAAACCAAACAAAGCTGACGAACGCAAAGAAGCGAGACCAAAGCCGACTTCGAAACCGGAAGTCAAGTGTTCCTTCTGCCACTTCATCGGCCATACAACCGAACAATGTGGAAAGCTGGAAAAGAGGCAACAAGAGGTAGAAGCAACCGAATCTGTGCCTGAGGGACAAACTACTACAGCCCCTTCCAAGACAACGCAGGCTCCATCTCCTTCAACGCCCAAAGTCACGTGTTACGGCTGTGGTACACCCGGTGTAGTTCGCAGTAGCTGCCCAACATGCTGCGCAAATAAGCAACGGTCACTACCGTCAACAAACCTAGCCTTTTGTCCGGTTGACGTACAATCGGATATAAGGAACAGGCCGATAGAATTTCTTGATGCCGACTCCATCTACGAGTTATATGAAGAAGATTTTGTGAACTTCAAACAAACGAGTAGAAACTCGGCCAGTGTAGCTTTAGATCCCACCGAGGGGATGCCTTCAGCGGCTATTGCATCCTCAAGTGCTGCCGCTCTTCCCGAGAGTTCTCCAGGATACAAATTGATACCATTCGAGCTGTCACCTGCTAAGAAAGGAAAAAGGGTCTTCAATGGTTATTTGCCTCATCATCATAATGTAAAAGAAGCAGAAGTCAAACTATCCCCGCATGCAAGTCAACTCTTTCTTGGTGCAAACGATCCTACGGACTCTGATGGTGATTATCACTTTTGTAGCATAGAAATAGATTATGCGCAAAAGGAAGAGGCCTACAACGCCCTTAAAACTTGGTTAGCGACTGCCCCTGTGTTGCGGCAAACCAAGTCCTACATTTTCAAGACTGATGCCAGTAGCTATGCGCTTGGATCAGCTCTGGACGCTCTGGTCCAGGGGGAGAAGAAAGATGAGTATCCCAATGAATATTTATTTTTATTTTTTTTTATTTATTTTATTTTATTTTGGCAACAAACAGTCATGTACTTACAAACAATATTATTTATGAAAGAATTGGTTCCTTACAAAAGACCTATAGTGCCGACAATGTGGTATAGTTCTAAAAATATGTACAATAAACTCTTAACAAGGAAAGACGTGCAAGAAATACATATATTAATTTTTGTGTCAGAACTAATGTTCAATGCAACTTAATTTACAAAGTAAACTGAAGGTAGACAAAGTAAAAAAATAGAATGAGTTAAAATTTTGTGACATATCTACTTTTAAGTTTCTGTTTAAGGCTATTAAGAGAAATGTTAAAAAGATCTATGTCTGTAAATTCTCTATTATAATTGTTAGTGGAACGGTATATAAATGAGTTACGAGTGTATGTTTTATGCAGTCGAGGAAGAACAAAAAGTGGTATTGTACGTGAGGGGCGTACGGTATATACGGTAATATGAGAGTAGATCACTCACGCCCGCTGAGAGAAATTACTCCACTACTAATCTAATCGGTCTCTATCACGTTTCCGCTTTGACTTCGTATAAAGGCGGTAGCCTGGAAACAGTTCCAGAACCCGTACAATCACTTCGAAGAAGAGGACGACCTAGAAAGGAGAAGGTTGCCAGCAAGCCTTCACCCGGGGCCAAACGAGGACGTGGACGCCCGAGAAAACAATAATCCCACTATCCAGTCCACCACGCCGAGACGTCTTTGAGGACTGAGGGGGAGATTGTAACACACGTCTACTTACCAATTATTATGTATTCATACACCCTACCATGTATTAGATTCATAAGTAATAGAAGTTCATTGATCAAGGTAGCAAGTGACCGTAAAAGTTCGACCGCCCTCCGCTAGATGGCGCTGCGCCGATGACGCGTATTTCTGAATCGCGGTGTTAAGATTCTCCGGCACTTAATGACCCTCGCTTGATCAGTGAATTTCCTCAGACAGCTATTCAGTTGGTGCATTTGCGAATCTCGCCCTACTTGGAAAGGTTACGTGAGACACCCCTACTAGTTGTCACGGAAAACCCCACATTCCCTCAGGAATTCTTTTTGGCTAAGGGTTAGGTAGGGAACTTCATTCTTCGACCTTCGTCCTAGGACTTGGTCGTGAGAACTGTTCCTATTCATATATCCCAAATTCCCAAATAACATTCGTCTATTGTGAAAACCTGTAAACTGCTGCTGAAATACAAGATCACCTGAAACTTCGCCTGTGTTTCCTTCACGTGTGACGTCCCCTGAAAACACCTCCTACAAAGGTGAATTATGACATTTTTAACTTGTTATTTTTTACTTTGATTATGATTTAAAAAATCTGTTGACGGTTGCCAAATTGAGATGGCAGCCCTACATATACATAGCACAAGCCCTTTAATCCATTGAGTAAAGGGTTCGGGTCACTGACCCAATTTGTTCCCCACACTGAACTTTTACTTTCATCTCAATATACTTTAATATATCCGGCACTTTAAGAAAAGTGGCGTAAAATCTTTTTCAGTAACGATTTTATCATGAGAAGGGATTTTTATTGATCACTTGAAAATGACAAAGGATGTTTGATCATTTGAGTGAGGTTCTTTAGAAAGGACAGGTACGTAGTAACTACGTGAATGACCAGATGTATTAGATGAATGTGGACGAGGCAAAAGGAGTATGTAAGGATCGTAGTAGGTGGCGTTCTGTGATTTCTCCCTGCCTTCGTGGGAAAAGGGCGTGAGTTTATGTACTTAACGCCCGAATACTCGAACGTCACTCAATTTTAAGTTGCACTTAAATCTCGTGCTGTCTTTGTTACTTTAACGCAGAGTGACAGAGATAGCACGAGTTTTGAGGGCTACTTATAATAATTGAGTGACGTTCGAGTATTCGGGCGTTAGTGTTGAAAATTACATACTGAAGTTTGGTGCTCAAACACATAAAACCATTGAACTTACGGGATTTCTTCTTTGATTATCCATTATTATGAGCTCCCAATAATTCGTTCGCCATGATTGCAAGATGGGAATTCGGATGGATGGTAAATTAACAACTGTTTCTGTCGTTCCCATAAATCACCCACCCATAAATACCCCACCCATAAATCCCAATCCAATGTACCCATAAATCTCCGGAGAAATCTCCCTTATCTATAGGGGATGACGAATTTAAGACCCTATTCTGCATACCCCTAAACTTCTTTTGTTTCTAAATACACGTCACTACGACATTGTTATATTCTACCTGTCTTTCACAAGCAATCTCATTGTATTGTATCTGACAGCCTTTATTCCCCAATCATCGCCCGATTTTCTTAGTACACACCACTACACATCAATCTTTATACAAACTAGAGTAAGCAGAAGTATACTATCTACCCCGTTGGGGCCGCGTGTTGTTCGAAAGAGATACCATGGCCTCGTCACAAAGGGTTAAAAAGGAACATGGGTGGTTTTTAGTCAGTGGAAGTCTGACACTCCCTACCGCTCTGCCCAGAGCGGGATGAGTCATCATGATGATTTCCAACCATTTAAAATAAAAAAGGATACTATCTATTACCGACCTCTCGCTGAAAAGATAGTCATATAACAATGCAAGGCCAGCTAATACTGGGATGCAAAAATCTGGTCAACATCGTCACGTGTTGTAGTATATTGATTTCCTCGTTTATAAAGAATATAATAAAAGTGAATGGCTTGAGTAATAAGTGACAAAACAAATGTTGTCTATACCGAGACGGTCGTAAACTGGGTTTACGAGTATCCCCTGAGATCGGTCGGTGACCTCTTTGTAGTGACGGCTTATGTTGTAACATTTCTGCACACATTGTCTTTTTAGTTTTGAAAATTTTACATGAAAATTTTGTCGAGTTAAAACTTTGTTGTAGTACGAGCCTTTTATACATAACTCACTGATAAAATGTGGATGTACTTTCTTAAGATACACATCTGCATCTATGACGTGCCTAAGGGAAAACAATAAGGCCAGCCGATTATTCAGAAAACATCCTGAAGCGTAGTAGGTTAGGGCATGCAACTTTTAGGCTTGTATGAAACTACCGCCACTAATCTACATTGCCCCGCTGTGATGAAATGCGTGATGTTATTAAAAAGGTGACTGATACAAAAACCAAGAGTACATAATCATCATCAATGATCATCATCATCTAACTGGATGCAGTTGAATACCAGTATTTTACATAACTTAGCTGGATAAATAAGAAAACAGCTAAACACAAAAATGTGAATAATTAAGAACACGTTGTGTCTAGCGTGTGCATACATGGGTTTCTTTAATACCTGCTAACCCCCTAATCCACATAGTATGTCTTAATATGTAAGTATGTACAAGTATAAACCTGAAATAGTACATTTTGATACAAGTGCGGAAAGTTTGTTATTGCATTCGAGGCAGATTGAACACCCGAGCCGTATGGCGAGGGTGTTCATGGGGTCGAGAAATGCAATAACAAATTCCCACGTGTATCAAACGACGTTTTTCAATACACTTTCGAAGAAATTAACTAAAAACGTTATGTGTTTTTGTCAACAAATTTGATGAGACTATGATTTAATTTACTTTTTCAACACATTTGCTCGAAAAATGCATTTACGGAGCCTGTATACATTGTTCGAAAGTTAAAAATTACGCACTATACAACGGAACGTGCGGTAAAATATGTACTCTCACTTATGTACCGTGCGGTAAAATAGGTACTCTCACCTAAGTACCTATTTTACCGCACGGTCCATACCTTTTTTTTTTTTTTTTGGTGGGTGGAAAATCATCGAATAACCCCCCCCCCCCCGCTCTTGGGCAGAGCGAAGGGGAGTGTCAGACTTCTACTGACTAAAAACCAAACCCATGTTCCTTCTTCGCCCTTGTGTCGGAGCTGCGTTATCCTTTCGACAAGCCACAGCCCCGACGGGGCACATACCTCGTTGTATAGCACCGTTCGTATTCTTTACGGTTTTTTTTTTAATTTCCATAAAAAGTAATACAAGAATTCCACCAAGGAGTTTCACATTACTAGAATAAATAAGCTGACTGAACGAACCTCCTTGGAAGCGCTTTTGTTCAATACGTTTGTCTCACTTTAATACTAAAGAGTAAATGAGATGAAAGTTGTAGTTCTAATGTTCACCACGTGCGTGTGGCGCCATTTGCAAATGCGCGGCATTTTAATATTAAAACGTCAAAGATTGTTGCGACTTTCCGACTGATATTTAAAAACAAAATAATATGAGTGCAAGCGAATCCGATATTAATATGAAATCTACTCCACCTGATATTTTAAATGAGGCGCAAATTGCAGAAAACGGTCTCTTGCCGCCAAAATCGCGAGAGCGCTATTTAATTACCTACAATAATTTTATAGCATGGAAGACTCGAAGAAATACTCAATAATTCGGTATGTAAAGTAAAAATTAACCTACGCTGATTCCAAAACCATTTGGAGATTTTGAGGTCTTATGTCTTATTTTTCTACTTTTAGCTCTCTATATCACAAGATTGTGTTTATTTTCACAATAATACTTGTAACGATTTGACTTTCATTTGACCTCTAAATGACGTCATAAAGTTTCCTGAATAGACTACTTCCTTCGTGCTTTTCAAGATAAACTTTAAAAAAACTGTTGTTGTCAGACTTGTCAGTCTGTCATTGTCAGTGTCAATACTAGATGCTAGCTAAGGACGGATCGCGCGCTGTCTTAATTTCTCTTTCCTTTCTCTACGTTTATTCTTTGTACACGACAGACCTTGCTTTCCCGTTGGACTTTGATACTTACTGCTGCACCATTGATCGACCATTGCACGCTTTACGGAACTGCCTGCCTATTGTTTGGATTAGTTAAATATGAATCAATTTGCGAAAAACATTACCAAACATTACAAAGCGAACATTATCCAATTTGGGCAAGTTAGTGGAGACTAACTTGCCCAAATTGGGTAATGTTATGATCCTGGAGTTCATGAAAAATGATGAGAAATATAACATCGCTGAAATCCGAGGAACTAAAGCTCTAATGTAAGTAACAATGTAACTACTGCTGTACCTACCTATATTTATAAATACCTTGCACCCATTTACATTAGTAATTTTACTACTTAACTAATATATTTTTGGTAATCCAGGTCGTCTCGCGCTTCCTATGTGGACTCTGCTCAACTCTGCTGTTGGCTATGTTGAAGTCAAAAGAGACCAAGTCAAGTGCATCGTGAGGGCCAAAGTAGTTCCAGAACACCGTGTCAAATAAGCAGTACATGGTAAATGTAACTCTCAACGAAAAGGATGAAGTCATATTGCAAGCAACTTGTGATGGCTGTGCTGCTTCTGCCGGTGGATGCAAACATACACTGGTGTTTTTATTTTGGTTGGAAAAAAGGAGCAGTGAACCATCATGAATACAATAGGGACCTGATTGATAAAGCGTTGATATTTTGGAAAATGTTTATATACAAATAATAAGGTATTGTAATTTGTACAGGTCTATTAACTGCTCGTTTCTTGTAAATTCAGCAGTATTTACTGTTAAGTGCTTATTACAAATAAAACGATAATGTTATTTAATCAGTCTTTAATATTTCACTTTGTAAATTTATTAAACCACATGCAATTAACACTACAGCATCTAGGTATCCAACATGTTTGTGGCTGACTACTGAATGAGTAGGTACAGGTCTTCCTTTCATTAATTTGTAATATTGGTAGTTTTCTAGATCTTCTTCCAACTGCAAAAAGATTGAATGTGAAACATGGCTTGAAGTAAATTGAAAGCTGAAATTGTTCTAATATAAAAGTAGTTCACGAGATTTAATTTTCATTTCGAGAGCCCTGACCACCCGACATGTTCTCTGAATTTTGAGTAGGATTCTATCTCAGGATTCTATTACCTACTTTTCGCCTTCGTTATTACATAGGTACTTTTTTGTAATATTTACGTTCAAATGATCTTCGCAACAAAAAAGACGACGCCCAGGCATGTATTCCATATTTACCTCCTCGCACCACTTCTTTTTTTAGCGTTTCTTTCACATTTACAAACAATTTGTGTCGGCTATTTGTTGTATTGTTTCTACATGACGGTACGAAGCATTTAGCAGTAGTTATCGATGACCGATTCATTGCACGGATACGCAGCACGGATGGAAATTAAAGCTAAAAATCGTAGGAAATCACAGCCACGATCACAGCATTAACATTTCACAACAAAATAAAAAATCGTATATCTGTCAAGTGTTAACTGTTGGCAATGTCAAGTTTGAAGTTATATGTGTTTTTTGTATGTACTGAAAACGTGGCAAAGACATAAAGCTATTCAGGATACGAAATGACGTCATCACGAATATTACTTTAAAAATTAATAAAAAAATAACTGTTAATGGGAAAACAAAATGCTTCAAATTAGTGGCTTAAAATTAAATGTTTTACGAAATAAAAATAAAAAAAAAATACCTAAAAAATACTTTACATACCGAATTCTCGAAAAATGTTATGATGGCTTACTTCAATGAATTACGTGTGAAGTATAAACCGTCCTCAATGTGGTCAATATATTCAATGTTAAAAACCACTCTAAAAACCAATAATGACATAGATTTAACAAAAGTTTGTTTCATTACCTATTTGTACTGTTTTCTCGCAAATGTGTTGAAAAATGTTGTATGATACACGTGCAGAAATTGGTTTTTACAAACTCGTGACTATGGTAACCCCTCGACTTCGTCTCGGGCTTACATTCGTCTACTCGCTTGTAAAAACCAACTTACCGCACTAGTATCATAAATAACTATTTTTCCGCGGTTTGATTTCGCCAGGTTGAAAAAGAAGCAAAGGTATAAAGCCGCCAAACAGCCTCACAGGAAAAATATAAAATTTAAATATTTTTTAATTAAGAACACAAAAAAATGCTTACTTGTTCATAAAAGTAAATAATTGTTTAAAATATTTACGTTTATTAGTAGTATTCTTTTTACAAACACAATTTAAATATTCAAAAAATATTTACGCTGTAAAGACGCAGATCAAAATGGCGAGATTAAAAAAAAAACACGCCTGCTCTATAATAGTCAGTGGTGTTTTTTTTTTAATTTCATAAGTTTTAATCGAATTACCGCTGCTCTATGATTACAGCGTGCGGTAATAATATTACAGCACGCTGTATTCTTATTACCGCACGCGTGCGAAATATGATGCATGTCGAACCTAATCGTAGTGCAATAAGAGCTAGTTTTCGAGGAAGTGTATTGAAAACAATATTGAAAACACATCACTTACTCTTAACGCGTCGACAAAAAGATACTTGGAATCCAAATGACACATAATGAAGTACTTAACACGAGATTACCATAATATTAATATCTAATCTGATTATGTATACCGATTATCTTTTATGTCTCTTTCAGGATAAATACAATATTCCTGAAGGTTATCTGAGCACTAAAATGTTACGGCATGTGTATTGAAAAGAGAGTGTATTACATTGAAAGGAAATCACAATTATTTAGTAAATTATCCACGTATTGAATAGAAAGACAAGGACAAATATGGGTCGGTAGAAAATAAAGTTTTAACATAAGCACATAACGTCACGCCTGTAATGCCTAAGGGTTAGGTAGAGGTGTACCTACTTATCAATACAACCAGAATTCACCAGTAAAGTTAAAGTCCCATTTATGCAATAGGGGGTGATTGTATTGCCATCAACCGAGCACAAGCAGCTCACAATGGGCCTTATCAGAAAGCTCAAAGTCACCCAAAGGGCAATGGAGAGGGCTATGCTCGGAGTTTCCTTGCGTGATCGAATCAGAAATGAGGACATCCGCATGAGAACCAAGGTTACCGACGTAGCCCGAAGAATCGCCAGACTTAAGTGGCAATGGGCAGGGCACATTGCTCGCAGAACGGATGGCCGATGGGGCCGAAAAGTTCTCGAATGGCGACCGCGAACCGGAAGACGTTGCGTTGGAAGGCCTCCCACTAGGTGGACCGATGACCTGGTCAAGGTTGCAGGAACCCGCTGGATGAGAGACGCACGGGACCGGTCAATGTGGCGAGGCCTGGGGGAGGCCTATGTTCAGCAGTGGACGTCTTTTGGGTGAAATGATGAGCTCAAGCACAAACACTTTTTCCCATACATCGAACACAAGACCTTATACTCAGCCAGTCCCTCTTGCGACTACTAGACGGACGAGGCAGTTACGTTAGTATTTATTTTACAGATTATATACATTTCCCCCAAAAATTCGAACCAAGATCACTCTGTTCGTTAGAAAACACGTTAGCTTTTGGTCCTAGACTCGCAGCTGTCATAGATCTTGAACAGTCACTAAAATTAGACAAGTTATTAGGCTTCTGACGGGGAGACTAGTGTTATCAAAGCTTATCTTTACCGTACCTAGTAAGTTGGATCGTGGGGCAGCAATAACTCACAGCTCTCACACCGACACAGCTGTATCGGGGAGCACGGCAGTGCCACCGCCAAGTCGAGAAATAAAGCGTCACGGCACGGCCGTACCATACTATTCTCGAAACAGTTCAGGCCATTTACGACCCCTTATCACTTCGTTATGGGTTAAAACTAGAAGCTTGCATTTTCAGTAACCAATTAAGCATTTTACCTTTTTTTTATTGAGTATTGAACACGGTATATTTCAATGCAATGCGATGTCAAAGCGATGGCGATTAGCTTTTAGAATGGCCAATGCGATGGCCAAGTCAATCTATTTATTTACAACATAATATTCGCCCCGCACGGAACAAATATGATGAGTCTTAATGACGCAATGTTTGCTAGCAAAATCTTGAAGGGAAATATCGACTCGCCGCCGCTGCTCGCACTCATTAACTTTCGTGCTCCGTCAAGGATTCCGCGCAAACCTATTACTCCACTTTATCCTCCAATGAGAAGAACGGTGTTGGGATCTAACTCTCCATGTGCTAGGTTCTGTAGGGTATTACATAGTTGTAGTGATATGGTTGATTTTCACTTTGATTCTCTCACTAAGCAAAAATTTAAGTTCCTGAACTGTTTGTCAGATTTGTTGTAAAAGTTTTTGGCTTGTGTAGAAATGATGCTTTTAATATTTATTTAGTATATTTACGCTAGTGGTGCACAATTTTATATTCTACTGAGTTTACTTGTACAATATGTAGCTTAAGAAATTACTTATTATCGTTTTCTTTTTGTCCACGTGGTGTTTACCTATAAGTAATTGTTGCACTGTGTAAAGTTTAAACGCATGTTTTGTTTTTCCTTGTTAATTAGTGTAAACAATTGTTGGTAGACCTAATAAATAAATAAATAAAATAATATTTGTATGGCCTACAGATAGTTGTTCCGGGTCTGGGTGTTTGTGTATGTGAGTTTAAATGGTTGTAAACGCACCCACGATACAGGAGTAATTCCTAATGTGGGGCAACGTTTAAAAAAAAAAAATATAAACATAAAAGATTTTTATTCAGTCTCTACCTAAGTCTAAAAAGTTGTGTTTTTAGGGTAGAAGATCTAAGTTGCGAGACTTGTTTTATTTTACAAGCTATGTTTTTAGTGGGATCCTGTTAGACTACGAGTGGAAGCCGACCTCAACATAGTTGGGAAAAGTTTTGGTCAATTATTATGTATATTCACTGGCAATAAAGACTCACTTTCCGTCCATTAAACTTTAAAAGTTTTCAAACATACTTTCTAAAGGCACGTTCTATTGTTTGGGTCTAAAAGACGAAAGTTTTGAAACTATTATAACTTTTCAGTTCAAGAAACGTGATTCTTTATCCAAAAATTTCCGCTAAAACCGCTTAAGAATTTGTGAATACTAACAAAAGCTTATTTAAAAACTGAAGGTTAAATTAACCAATTTAACCACTAAACAAACGGCCTAAATAGAAGCACTATAACACGCAATCATTAACTCCGACGTTTTTGCACAGCACTCTATTACGCGATCACATGCGATCGACACATCACTAGCTGAAAATAACTGAAAAAAGGAAGGAAAAAAGGCCCGTTTTTATTGCGAAAGTAACTCGAACAGTAATTGATTAAAATTGTTTTCTGCAACGTTTTATTAATGAAAACCTGTTTCGGGTGTCGGAAACATATGTATCTATGTGTGTGGAGACCCTAAACCAAAAACGGAAGGAACGTGGAACGACGATACGAGCAAATCTTTCATCCAGCTGGTATTGGCCGGTAACAGCTGATTTTGATTTAAAGGATTTTTTTAAAATTTATATTAAAAAGCCTACTCCTGACCGCAATCTTTTTTTTTTTGGTGGGTGGAAAATCATCAAATGACCCCCCCCCCCTCGCTCTTGGGCAGAGCGAAAGGGAGTGTCAGACTTCTACTGACTAAAAACCGAACCCATGTTCCTTCTTTGCCCTTGCGCCGAGGCCACGTCATCTCGTTCTTAAATCCGCGGCCCCGGCGGGGTGACCGCAATCTTGTCCTGAGGACAGACTTACAGCCCGTCGGGGCTGTGGATATCGAAAGGTTACCGCGGCTCCGACACAAGGGCGAAGAAGAAGGAACATGGGTTGGTTTTTAGTCAGTAGAAGTCTGACACTCCCCTTCGCTCTGCCCAAGAGCGGGGGGGGTTATTCGATGATTTTCCAGCCACCAAAAAAAAAAAAAAAGGACAGACTTACAGGTCTGGTTCTGCATGGTATGGGACATATATCAGCAATTCAGCAGTATCTACAATCGGATGCATATTTGTACGCCTGGGTGGTCCACTGAACTGAAAGAAATGGCGTACGTGGTATGAATGGAGTATGTGTGGGTTAATTTATAACAAAATTCCAAAGAATCTTAAAGACTTAACTAATCATTTATTTTTTGTTAAGTTAAAATTATGGCTTCTGGAGAAACAATTTTATTCTGTAAATGAATTTTTGAATAATGTTAATAAATAATCTTTTTTTAAATTAGTTAATGAATGTTTTGTTATGTAATAGTATATATAGTATTGAATAATTATATATTTTTTATGATAATTTAATAATGGTAATTGCACGGTAATAACGACATAAATTATGATTGAAAATGTAAGCTTGTAAATAATTTGCACGCATAAGAATGTATCAAGACGATTATCATTCACCCGCTATTATTATGGAAATGTATCTAATGACATTATTACTCAATTTAATTTTAATGAATTACCTATGACTTTAATACAATTTATATGAAACCCAAATGTTTGCATGTCACATTATTATGACTAAGTATTATGGATCTAAATTATTTATGTTACGACCGAAACTGTACCAATACTTTCAGCAAATAAATTGAATTTGAATTTGAATTTGAATTTTGAATTTACGATTAGAGAAGCATAAAGCAGCGCTGCTGAAACCTAGTGATGATGATAATGAAAAATTTTGCTACCTGGAATATGCCCTGAATAGTAAATACGGTCCCGCTACACAAACAAATGGCTAAAGCAATCTAGTGCAACATTGTTTCCTAATGACCCGACGCTTGGCAGTCTTAACTCCGACACGTGGCTCCCTTGATAGTGAAACGGCATCGAAATTGTTGTTTATTTTTACTTTTTCTTTCAGCTTTCTATTTTTACTTATGTCTTGGACACGTGATGATGGAAATTGGTTAGCAGTTAAAGATAATTCGATGACAGATTGATTAAAGAGCTTCTGGAATATTTGACAGCTATTTGCCGCTATGCCAACTTCTAGGTTGAACTCTCTTAACATAGAAGTTTGATTTATAAATTGTAACGAAGTTATTATTAGAAACTTTTCTTAACTCTATAATCAGTTGATTTTTTTCATCCTAATATGTACCTGTTTCTTGTCATATCAAGAAACTCTGTAGATTCTTTCAGAACTTTTGTGAGTCGAACTCACAAATAAGTTTTCAGTTATAAATCGCGGAACCTTAAAACAGTGTTTGTGGTTTCGTTTCTAAATCACTCATTTCTTAGAGAACGGGAGATTCAATGATGGTCAGCCATGGTCCATACAATGGCTAAAAGTAGCAATTCTATGCCATCATAGCGTTGCTTCTTTTTGGACAAATATTTATGCAGTATTGAGCTATATGAACGATTTTTAAGACTTATTTTGGCTAAGTGGAAAATAAAGACGGGAACTTTTCTAAACCTTGCGAAGTGACTTTCATAGAATCTAAACTATATTAAACAGCAAACATGATAAAATATGCTCGTTCTATTTCTATATGAGCAGAGCGAGGCCTTTGCCCTGCACCACAGATAATATAATACTAGCGTACCTGCACTGAAGCAATTACTCTACAGTATGGCACGATGTATGCGCAAAAATGTGTTTGAGTCACGTGTATAGAGATGTGCCGTTGCCGACAATATTGCCCGAAGTGGGAACTTAGGTGCCAAGATTGCCGGAAGTGGAAATATTTGAGAATATTGCTTAATTATAAGTCAATTTAAGTACGGAAACTATGTAATACACTTATAATTAGCATTTTAGGCCCTAATCTATATTGACCTTTGGCAATATTGCCAATATTGCTGCTGTCAATTTTGGTATTGGCAGTGGCAATATTGCCACCAGGCACATCACTAGTCACGTGAACATGCAGAAAAAAGTCCGCAGCGAAAATAAATTCAGAGGAGCAATGACATCTACGCAATACACGCGTTTCGAACATACGTCGTATTTGCTAATCGACTGTCAGTATGTAGGTAATGTGAATGTACGTATTTTGGAAGAAAAGTAGTTTTGTTCGGAAGGTAAGTATAGGTGGAAGGTTTTCCTGTTCCTACCTCTAGTTGTGATGGATTTTGATGTAATTTACAAGTGGTCTCAGTTTTGTATATTTTATTTTTAGTTTATTTATTAGGGAAAATAAACAATTACACATTAAGACTTACATAGAAACATACTTAAGATACAGAAATAATACAAATGTGAAATCAACCAAGTTTTCCACAGATACGTAATGAGACAATTTGGTAAATTTAACACTAGCGTTGTAAACGTAATAAAAAGAGGAACATAACATAAAAATAAACCACATATCATATCAACAAAGCATAAAGCTGCAACAGTGCCGCAGAAGTGTTAATACTGTGTCACGTTAATTTTTCAAAATGTTAAGTAAACTTAGTCGAAACTTTCTATGTGGTAAAGCAAACATATCCAAACTAGAGAAGTTCTTATTAAAACTGACAGCAATCTAGGTCAGCAGTATAGGTATAATCTGAGTGGAATGTTAGACGAATGATACCGCGAAAGTTTTACTGCTGTCCGGTTTTAGATATGAAGGAAGGTACTATTCCAACTACAAATAATAGATAATTCAGAAGTGCAGGTACCAATAAAACAGTTAATACTTAATATCAAATCAAATATGTATTCGTTCTTAAAACGCACTGGTAACAACTGATTTTACAAACTGATTTAATGAACAAACACCTTAACTCCTTAGCTTCTAAATCTTTTCACTTTTACACCGGTCGGTATCGCTCCACGAATTAGAATGAGAATGCTTCAACATGGCCGACCGCAGTAAAGTAAAGTTATGAATGGAAGTCAAAACACGGTGTTATATTATTTTTATAAAACAGTAAATTTTAGATCTTGCAAATTAAATTATTCTAAATATTTTCAGACGAAATAAATAGCAAACGCTTACACAAATATACACAAATCTCACTCTAGTATTTGTCTTTAAATAAAAAAGAAACAAGAAATACGTAAACCTATAAGTTTATCTCGAGATATAGGCAAACAGACAAACCATACAAATATGCTTTACAATATTTTATTAGTTACAAAAGATTTTATAATTAAGGGGAAATGTAAGAAAAACATCTATACAATAATGACCATCTCAGATTGTTAACCGACTTCCATAAAGGAAGCGGTTTTCAATTTGATTTGCATTTTTATGACAACATGTTGTGGTTTTAGTATTATTCACACCAAAATATTGTCTAACAAACTTCAACCCGAAACGTATGGAAAAACACGCCACATTTAAACTTGGCAAGCTGTACTCGCATTGTTTACTTTCTAACAATGTACCTGTGCCAATTAATAACAATACAAAATAGACTATTTGTAAACACTGCTTGTTTTTTCGAGGTGATTTTAGAAACATGCCTAATAGTTTTTTTTTATAATTTATCATTTCACAATGAAACTATAATTTATAATAAAAACACAGTTTCATTTTGAATCGCACTGAAAATTGTGTGTGAAGGTTAAAACGCCCTCATATCAATCTTCTGTCTAGTACCTACCCTATTCCTCCTCGTCATCAATATATCATTCACTCATTTTTCGTTACACAAATCATTCATCTTTTCTATGATCTTCTTCACCAATAAAATTAACATTGACATTTTTAGAGACATGAACCTCCTCAAGGTTCATGTCTCTAAAATACTAACCACTGGTTGTTAGATCCTGCTTTTTGTCTATTTAATGAAATATTAAAAATGAAAATGAACGTATAAAAAAAAGAGAAAGTGGCACTCGGAGACTACCGCGGTAAAGCTATTGCATAGCATTTTTTATCAATTATTCAATTTGACAACCTCAGTTGACAACCTTGTTATTTTCCGTAACCATAGCAACCTGCCTGAAAATTTTCGTTACGGAATTTCTGGATACGCTCTCCACGCTCAAGGCCTGCGATAGAAGCTATGCAATAGCTTAAAAGATTTATTATAAGAAAGCAATAATAAACCTTACCTAAACTTACAAAAAACTAAAATAATTATACAATCAAAAAACTCCTGAACGCCATCAATCGGTAATAATGTGCCAACATTACCACATTGTATGGCAATATCGCCAACTTACCCTCTGGCCAAGGTAAAGCTCTTGAGTCACGCTAACTTGTAGATGTCCTTCAAAAAGGTCAATCCCGCATTCGCGTAGTACTCGTAAAAGCACAGCGCATGCGTCGATTCGTAGAAAGAGGCATGAATGTAAACAAAGAAAGGGAGTAAGATTCTCGTAACGCTTTGAAGTTTTAAAGCACCGAATCTTGTTTCTTAGAGACGTAAAATAGCGAATTTTTAGTACGGTATAGTGATAATAGGTTTTTATTTTTCAACACACGTTCCTGTCTGACTGCCTTTTTTTTTTTTTGGTGGGTGGAAAATCATCGAATACCCCCCCCCCCCCGCTCTTGGGCAGAGCGAAGGTGAGTGTCAGACTTCTACTGACTAAAAACCAAACCCATGTTCCTTCTTCGCCCTTGTGTCGGAGCCGCGTTAACCTTTCGACGAACCCACAGCCCCGACGGGCTGTCTGACTGCCTCACAATGTCACGCCTGAAATCCCCAACTGGTTTGGCAGATTTGTACCTAATAGACATCCAAATTTCGCCAGTTTTTTTAAGTCCCATGTAATAGCGGCGAGCCAATTGTCTTTACCCAGGCACGAATTCAGACTCCGTGGCTGTTACTGAGAAATTCCTGACAGTCGATGTAGATTATGGTTATCTATGGTCATAATAGAAAGCACGTTCGCTAAAATTAAATACACAAATAATAATAAAATAAAAACACAAATTGTAATATGTGTTTATTCGTACCAACTACTAATATAAACGGAGACGGTGAAATATTTCACTAACATATTGTTATTTTATTGCTTCAGCCATTTGGCACACGTTTGTGAATAAAAAAGTTTTGTTGCAAAACAAAGAAAATCAGCATCTAATTTACATTACGTGGCTGTTTCTATCTACATTCATGATAATATTTGCTCATAATCTACACATTACAATGTAATCAGAGATAATATTGTCTATATAGACTAATATTATCAAGAGATAGTTTTTGTCTAAGATGTAATTTTTGGAACTACTAGACTGATTCTGAAAATTCTTTCACTCACGGAAAGTGTCAGTATCCCTGAGTGTTGGCTACATATAAATATTTGATGATGGCACTACCATGACGTTCAATCTTTAATCATTGGAGAAGAAATCAGCAAAAATTAAAACTCCCAACTTATTCCCCAAAGCTACAGAAACATTATCAGTCTTATGTAGGTACCAGGGGTTCAGACTATTACAGACATACCGTGTCAGCCCTGCCTCGCCCTGGGGCTAGATTAGATCCAGACCCCTTGTTAGGTACTACAAAGTTTCTAATAAATCTCTAGCAACAGTTTGCCCGACCCAGTTCTCAAATCGAAGGTCAGCTAAGCAGACTGTCTTTAATAAAACGCCAAAATCGAGAACTGTCATTTTTCTTTAGGACATCAACAAATAGCGTGTCATTAGTTGTCGCAAAAGAAATTCAACTAAAAATGTTTTGAAACGAATCGCTAGAAATAAAAATAAATCTAGTGAACTTTAGTTTTTCAGACTTATTATCTGAATGTACTGTCTGCAATTGCTGTTAGTAACGCTAAAACCTAGTTTAGCATAAGCGCACTGACAAGCCTTCGTCAGAAGTCTTTTTGATAAAATTATGCACAATTTTATGAACAGAGTTTTCTAAGGTAACTTCAGTCTTGCGTTTCTGAAATCGTATTTTTATTTCAAAATACCGTTGAGCAAACTCAATCACGAGACTCTTTGACGTTAATTTTGTAAAATTATTCATCTTGCATTGAGCTGGTAAGCTAGGTTGATCCCGCCCGTTGGGGCTGCAGGTTGTTCGCAAGAGATACCGCGGCCTCGACATAAAGGGCTAAGAAGGAACATGGGTGGATTTTAGTCAATAGAAGTCTGACACTCCCTTTCGCTCTGCCCAAGAGCGGGAGGGGTTATTTGATGATTTCCAACCCCACATTTTTTTTTTAAATTCAAATTACTGTGTTCTTTTCAAACTCGTGGGTAGTCATCCGTTCCTGTGAATGGGTGACTCCCACGAGTTTCCTCCGTCCCTTGAAAATTACGCTGTCATTTATATATCTTTGGCAGTCGTTACAGGTAGTCAGTGGCCCAAATGTCTGACAAATATACTTAGTTGGGAAAAGGCTAGGCAAACGTTGATTGACGCTAGACGATGTAGTAATTTTCTACTATTCACTTCAACAATACAAGCATGATATTTTATTTGAACTATATATGTATCTTAGTCAAGCCATTATGTGATCTGTGACCATAACTTTACGGTCTGTTAATCTCTGGCAATTTGGCGCAAGATTCAAAACCAAATGACTAGAATTTGTGCCTAATTTGGGACGCATTAATTGAACATCCTGTTGTTCTGTGGACCTTTAACTTGTAAATTAGGTGATGGGTGGAGCTTAGAATTGTAAAGTTTGTTAATTATGGGAAAGGAAGGGATTCTTTACGTCTAGAATATTTTTAAATTACCTACATACTTTAGACTGAAAGACATTATACCGAAAATCCATCACGAAATTTCAATAGACCACGCGGATTTTCAAAGGAGTTGTGTCGAATCTTGACATCATACATAATATCACCCTATCATACCTACCCATAATTTATCGTTTGACAAAGTGTCGAAAAAAGTTCGCGAGTGGACACAGTGAGTTTTGTGTGTCGGGAACAGAATCGTGTAGTGAGTGACAATGGTAGTGGTGCCGAACGCAAAAAAAGAACTAGAAAGAGGGTAGACCGATTTGTCTGCTCATAAACATCGCGCCGCAATGACTTCAGTTTATCCGTGATCATGGTGCTTGTAACAGCGCCGAAATATCGGGAACTCGAAACAATAATCAAACATGGTAGGTACATATCCCGTGAAATTATTAGTAGTGACAAAGTGTCTTTCTGCGCGGACGTTGATGGAAAGGTAAAAGTGTATTGGGTTGTTGTAAGCTACCTCATAGCTACGGCAATATGCTTCAAAGTTGGTGAAGAAATACGAACCTTTTCCGACGCAAAAACGACGGGGTGTTACGTTTGACGTGTCTGTCTGTGTGTGTGTGTGTGTATCTGTGGGATCATAGCTCCCGAATGCATGAACCGACTTTGGTTTTGGTTTTTTTGTTTGAGATGTGTATAATTAGTCGGTATATAGTGTTCTTAGCTATGTTTGGAGAAAATTGATAAAGCTATTTAATAGTTTTAGAGTACTTAGAGGGCGACTATAAGGGGATGAATAAATAAAAGTAAACGAATATAGGTATCTGAGTGGGGTAGACGTTATAAATACTCAATACGCAATAAAGTGTTGACAATTGAGTAAATTCGAAGTCAGAAATGACAGAAGAATAGAATAAGACTATGTAGTCTATAAGTAGGTAATAAATTAGAAAAGATTGAAAGTCTAACCCGTGGGAGACCTTTTATTGTTCAAATACTGCGTAGCTCGGCAAAATGAACACAAACGATGATTTAAAGCGTTAACGAGGAAAGTATTAAAACAACTTCTTCGCCTTATCACCAGAGAAACAATAGACGGTTATTAATTAGCATTTCTGCGGCGGAATTACTTTTGCGGTCAGCAGAATTATTTTCTGTTTAAATAATAGAAGTTTAAAGAGCTTTCTTGCAGATGTTTCTAAGTAGAATGTCTTTTTTGAGTACTTACTTACATGCTTAGTCGTTGTTCATAGAATTTTGCACATACCTGTAACAATAAAAATACATAAGTTTAACATAGGTTTAAGTACAGTAATTATGATTATAAACATGGTACAAAAAAGTGGAAATATCCTCGAAGAGTTAGGCAGAGACCTAGAGTAGGTACCTACACCCTCGCCGTTTAAGTACCATGTAATAGAGGGCGAGACTATACCATCAACCGTGAACAAATCCAATCTCCGGAGCTGCTACTGTGAAATTCCTGATGGGAAAACCAAATAGCACTTTGCCTGTCCCGGACAGCGAACCCAGGACCTCATACTAAGCCGTCGCGCTTGCGACTACTAGACCAAAGAGGGAGTCTAAAAGAGAGGCGGTGGAGTAAAATTAAACATGGTGCAAAACAGGTAATAAGTTTTGACATTGTTTAAATTCAAGTCCAAAAACTACAGTATCAACCCAATTTGTCATAAACCAAATTGATGGTTGTGTATAAATTTTAAATGAGGTAGATTAATAACAGTTTTTAGCAAATGGAATCGTTGGAAATCGAATCCTTATTCAGAAAAGAATTTATGAAAATATTTTTTTGCGAACCACCACTGGAGTTTTCACGGAAAATAAATTTTATAAGCGAAACGGATTTTAATACCAATCTGTTGGACAAAAGGCTGTTTTTGACATCGCATAATAACTGCTTATCCCTCTTTTCAAAAGCAGCGCAATAAAAAATAGTTATTGCTTCTATTGTGCGCAGTAAATTAAACATTACGTGTAGATTTATTATGATTTTTTTTACCAAAACATGTTACTTTGATAGAACAATACTATTTGACAGCTGGTAAGTACGATAATAGGGTCTAATGCAGAAGGGAAGTGTCACACGTCAATCCAGACTAGACTAGTATGCTATTATTATTATTTCAAAAATAAAATTGACTGAAACAAAAAAATGGGATTTCGTTTTTTGCAAATATCTTTAATACAGTTTGACATTTTTCAAATTTGAATTTCTCCATGTAAAATACTGCTATTCAGCTGCATCTGGTTTGACTGGAAACTGAGCCCAACATAGTTGGGCAAAGGCTAAATTTCTTTAAATGGGACAAGCCCGCCACACCACTCCCAAACCACTGCAACTCCTGTCAGCCAGAATCAACAGTGGCGACCACAAGAAAAGCGCCGAGACAATGAAGCTCGATGAAGTCCCAGAGAAGCGATTTAACTGTCTTGGATCCCGCAACGAAACCAATCAGAAAAGAATAGCGGAGGAGCAGGAAAAAACATAATTTCCACTTTCCTCCATATCAGCAGGAGACAGAACAGAACAAGGGCAATAGGCACACAGGGACGTATACAACTGGGATAAGCCCAGTTGCCTAGCACCACGGATATTATTGTCATTAATATTACTGGGTCCTAAGTTGTGAGCTGTTATATTTGATTCCAATAATAGGTATGACAAAAATGCTTGAACGCACGGAAATTTGTTCTAGTTTCTACAAGGTCCGGTCCGTTCCAAAGGCTAGGCAAATGATGATGGATACGATACAAATTTCCTACACTAAATAAAGAGCCTGCTTGTGTATTAACCCACGATACGTAAGTCGCACCGTTACATAAGGACGTAGCAGAAGTCGATTGATAGAGATCCACCCTAGAGAATGGGAAAGTACAGTACTTTCACAAGTTATTATGCCCTGTGACTGTGACTGTAGCTTTGTTTTATTTGTTTTTCTGACATTCACAAGTGCCTGTAATGGTCTAATTGAAATAAATGCCTTCAGTTTGATACAATTTCAAATCCAGTCATTTCTACCAAAATATTTCGTAAACTCTGTAACGAACACGAAACACAGACAAACACTACTAATACAATTAAGGATCTAACAAACACACGTCAAACTCATTACCTCCCTTTCAAGTAGTCTGCAATCGAGTAAAGATTGCCGACATGATCAAAGAGAAGTCAGGTGCGGCAGAGATACGAAACTTAATTAAGAAATTAATAGAAATCACGTTCTTAGTTTAATTTGTCGTAGCTATTCGCAAGAGCCATTTTGTCGTAGCTTTGATTTAATTGCTCGAGAATTGAGGGAAGTGGGTATTAATTGATTTTGTCTGGCTTGAGTTTAATGAATGGAATCTAATACTAATGAGGAGCTCGTGGCTCTATAATAAAAGCGGAAAAGATGAATCTTCAAGGTTAAGCAGTGCTTACCGAAGTTGGTTCGTCAATGGGTGACCATCATCTATCTATCTTCTATCTATATAAATAAAAAGAGAAGTCCTGACTGACTGACTGACTCATCAACGCCCAGCCCAAACCCTTGAACCTAGAAAGCTGAAATTTTGTACAGAGGTTCCCTTTATAATGTAGACAAGGAATAAGGAAGGATTTTTTGAAATTCAACCCCAAAGTGAGTTAAATAGGGGATGAAAGTTTGTATGGAAAGTCGTTTTTTTTTTAACGCGGGCGAAGCCGCTGGCAAAAGCTAGTTACATATATAGTTTTCTCCGTACCTCGAAAAATTTGTTAAGTCGTTGGTCCTGGCTGTAAATTGTAGATCTTTGACAGTCGTTATAGGCAGTCAATGGCCTGAAAGTCTGACAATCGGTCTGAAATCCGCGTGACGAATAAATTTTATTTCGTTCTTTCTATTGGTGGAAACGCTGTATGAAATGTGGAAATTGAGACTTCACTACCAGAAATTACTCTACATAAGGGAAGTGCCCACCTCTGCCTTTCAATGGAACAG
This sequence comes from Diarsia mendica, assembly GCA_949316265.1. Classification (NCBI taxonomy): domain Eukaryota; kingdom Metazoa; phylum Arthropoda; class Insecta; order Lepidoptera; family Noctuidae; genus Diarsia; species Diarsia mendica. Next base: position 3,354,675 of record OX438904.1, read on the forward strand.
TACCAAACATTTAAAAAACAATATGTTTGAGGTAGGCTAATTTGTCATTTAAAACAGTACTGTCATCAAGTCATACTATACTGTAAAACAGCTGTCTCAAAATAAAAAAAAATCACATCAACTAAAGTCCCTCCTACACAAAGGTTACTCAACCAAGCTCAGGAACTCACATCACGTACAACGCTCATGGCTAGAACCTCTTATTTGACAGCTCCAATTTACTTCCAATGTTTGAACTTCGCTCTGACGAATATGTATGAAGTATTGTATGATAGATGATATTTTTACCAGTCTGGAGATTGACCGGGTTGAATGAGAAATGGTGAATGTCTCAAGTGTATGTCCAAGGGCTGGAAGATGAGTAAAGAACCTACACAAATAAATAAAATTTAAAGCTGAACGCCCGCGACAGACTTTTTGTAGGTGACCGATTTAAATTTGTATGAGTAAAGAACCTACACAAATAAATAAAATTTAAGGCTGGACGCCCACGACAGACTTTTTGTCGGGCCGATTTTTAAAGTTCGTAAAAAAAAATCGGTCACCGATTTTTTTACGAACAAATTTAAATCGGTCACCTACAAAAAGTCTGTCGTGGGCGGGAGCGCTTAGTGTCTGTTTGTATTTCAAAATAACACTTATTTTTTTCTGAATGCATAATTATACCGTTGTTATAACAAAACTTTCCGTCTGTGTGTCGGTCCGTTTTTTCTGGCTGATCTTCGAGCTTCACTGGCTTGAATGTTTACTGGCAGATAGCTAATTTTATAAGAAGTAACTTACCCTACTTTTTTAAAAAAAAAGATTAGGGTTCTGTGCAAAAAACTAAAACCTCTTTCACGAAGGGAGCCGCGGGAAATAGCTAGTTATTAACTCCCCCTTTTAAATAGACTTCAAAATAAACATCAAGCTTTAAAATTCCTAACAACCAGAGAATCAACTAATAAAATCCATTTCCCATTTTAAAAACGACACTTCATAACTCTCTTTCATTTAACTCTCGTAACACAAAACGGGCTTTTTAACTGAATCATGATATAATTTCAACGCAATCCGGGGCCAATCTAAAAGGGATCAGTTTAAGCCACGGTTGGGTTGGCCCGCGCTGATATAGCTCAACGGAGGCCAATGTGGCCCTATCACTATAATGGAGCCTATTTTGCTTGCGGATTCAATTATAACTCTGTCTATTATTACTGATTGAAAATCGAGCGATTGGAATTCTTTTGCTAATGGTGGAGAAATTAGGGCTGGTCGTTTGCGAAATGTAAGTATGAATTTTATTGAAGAAAGGTTGAATGATGAAAGAAAGATTTGTTTAATGCAGAATTGGATTTGTAATGCTATGTATTACTTGTTCTTGACATTCGATTCGGCAACATTTATCAGTTTCCGACTTATGCCGATTAATAACGAAATAACTCGGCGAATTTTGAACTAACGGCTTTTATTTTCTTTTCCTAATAATAAGTGGCCAAGGTTTAAAAAAGCCAAGGGTTGCTATTAAAATTGACGATTTGGCAGTTTCATAACAAGACAAAGATAGGTATGAACTAAGTAACAATTCAATTTAATGTTCACAAAATGACAATTTATAATTATTAAGTGCGTCTGTGGCCATTTTAATCGTTTTAACATGACTCATATTGATATCCTTTTAAAGCCCTATTTTGTTGTTTTATTCAGAGTTTTCTAAATATAGACTCACTGTAGGTAAATAGGGTTAACCATAGATCTATATTTAGCAAAGCAACCAAATCCATTTCAACAGAAGTCTCCAATAAATAGCTCCGAATAGTTTATTATTGCGTAGGGCTAAAAGGGCCGGCCTTGCCCTAAACACATTACAGAGTTGGGGCATGTCTGGAATACCCCAGACATTTTTATTGACCTTACCCAATAGTACCTACCCTAAATGTTACCCAATAGTATTAGCAACGCGGTTGAAAGGAATTCCCGGCTGATTGTGACTAACTTTACCTACAGTGTGCTTACTCTCGAATATAATTCCGATAGATCGACATTGGAATTGTCAGTCAAACGTCAGGCATTGGCTGGACTCACTGAGTCTAGCCAATCCCTGACGTTTAACTCAACCAACTGACGTTTAACCAATGTCGATCTATCGGAATTATATTCCAGAGTAAGCACCCAGATCGGATTATTTCAGTCATAGCGTGGTTTTCAGTTTTTGTTAATGAAATTACCATCAAGAGATCGCCAGAAAAAATAAAAGCTGCGTGGAGTTTTCTTTCTTCAATTTTACATGACCAGTATTACCCTTAGGGCTATCGTATTACCTAGCACTAACTAAGTTATGGAGGTCAGATAGGCATCAGTGCCATGTAAAATACTGGTATTCAGCTGAATCCAGACGTTACGTTTAAAGCATCAATTTCCACGTTCGTATTATTGTCTGAATCACCAAACATGACAGCCCATTTTTGTTTAGAAATTATATTCATAAACAATATACACATATACCCTTATAAAAAACCTGCGTGATAAACGTGAATTTAGAGCCCAAAACTAAAAAGCCTACCGCAAATAAAGTGCAGGCTAGAATAAAAAAACCACTAACAAACCCCACTGTAGCATATAGACGTACATTCTCTAATATCCAATTAACCATATTAACTTCTGGGTATAAATTAGGGGCGCGTGACACCCCCATTCACTTGAAGGGGAGCGCAAGGGATTTCAAGAAATATTGCCACAGTCATGCTTAATATAATGCGCTGTCGGATAAGAGGGGAAAGAGAAAGCTAGATGAATCCAATAAGATAAGATATACTTAGGTAAAGATAAGAAAGATATTTTTTTTTGTTTTATTTAAATATTTTTCAGGAATTAAGAGCATATTGCTATATTTATGTATTTTTATGGTTTTTTCAAAAGTACGTCGTTTATATTTAACATAGAATCTGAACGGACTAGACTTAGTAACGGAGCAGTCATTTACTAAAATAGTTAAGCTGCCAGCCGCGGTGCAATGGCTCGTGACAATTGGATAGCTTCAGTTCTGCTGTATTTTCCTAGCTTTTGTCAAATCGTTTTAGGTATTATTTAGAGATATCTATGATGTTCAGATGCGGGTACAAGTTTTATTATATTCTATTTTAAAAGTACTGCACGAGTACGATACGCTGAAGAAAAAAATATCGTACAAGACATACAAGAGGTACCTAAATGTTTTGAAAGTGTTTGCTCCTCTTTGTAGTAGATATCTAACACTATAACAACGCATAACCATCCGATGTCTCATCATCATCATCATCATCATCATCGTCATTTCATCCCGGAATCACCCACTGTTGGGTATAGGCCTCCCCTTTCTTCTGCCACTCTTCTCTGTTCGATGTATCAGTTGCACTCAACTACCACAAAAGTAGAACTTCAGTACATTTCAATATGTCAAATTAAACAATTTCAGATGAACTGCATATTCATAATTAAAAGCTCTTAAACGTGTAAATAAATACCATGAAGCCAAGCACATTCGTGTTCAAATTGGTAAATAAACTACATAGTTTGCTTTCATACTAATCACGTGAACTCCACGCACAATTCCAGTTATAATATAAACTAGTCTGTATGATATTCAATTTTGCAAGTTATGCAAAGTTGAATAATACAGCATCGATATTACCTACTGATTTAATAGTACATTATGGTACAAGTGTATAACGTTGGTGATTACCGCAGAGGCGCCATTGAGACCCGAGCCGTCAGGTGAGGGTCTTAAGAAAGCCGAGGACGGTAATCATCAATAAACACGTGTATCATACGACGTTTTTCAACACACTTGTGAAGAAAATAATACTAAAAGTCATCTTCAACAGTTGAAACAAGTTCTGTTTTTTTTTCACAATAGCGGGCGTGCATCTACAGTTCTACCAACTTCAACAGTTAAAACAAGTTCTGTTTTTTTTTTTCACAATAGCGGGAAAAAATAATGCGCGCGCATCTACAGTACTACCAAGTTATCTATGCAGGCGGGAAAACACGGAACTAAAATAAATGTACTAAGTTTGACGTAGCGATGCATTTTTTCTTGACCAGTGGCGCCACTACTGTAACAATGACGATCGGCCATAGACTAAAAGAATGTGGTTTCACTATTTTTGACTTTTCGCGGATAATAGAGTTTTAGCCACGGACAAAATGGGTATTTTTTTTTCTTTTTAACAGAGAAAACAAAAGTTATATTATTTGAGTAAAAGATTCATTTATTAAAAACGTTTAAGTTGAAATTATCTAGTTCAAAAGGGCTCAAAGTTGCATGAAATGGGGAAGCACTAGGTACATTAATTTATTTTTACTATTGAACACGATCTTTTTTGTATCGAAACTTTTTTTTAAACATAGCAACTCAACCAATAAAATTTAAAAAAAAACCTATAACTCACTAGTGAATAATAGCAATGAAAAAGTCACAGTTTGATTATAGGTGTCATTACGTGCCTAATTGCGGTGAAATTATAGCCACTTTATGAGCAAGTGTGTTGAAAATATTATTATATTCTGACATAAAATATATATTCTGATACTTCCAAAATATATTTAAATAATATATTCCGTTTTCAGTATTAATTAATTGTTGGATGTTGAACACGTTTTTAGTCAGTAGAAGTCTGACACTCCCCTTCGCTCTGCCCAAGAGCGGGGGGGGGGGGGGGGGGGGGTTATTCGATGATTTTCCACCCACCAAAAAAAAAAGGTATTTACACTAAATTGTAATGTTGACCGCAATATAACACTGTACCAAAATCAGAAAACTAACAATATTTGGTCCTGGCGGGAAATATCCCCCTATGTCTTTTACAGAAAGGACACCGACGATGTCGAATGGTTACCAGATGGATATTTGTAATTAGTATTTTTTTATGATAAAATTAGCTGATGCCGCGTGATGTGAAAACCTTGACAAATTATAATCTAAAGCCTTCCTCGATAATCACTCTATCCATTGAAGAAAACAACATGAAAATAGGTTTTTGAGTCTATCGCGAACAGACAGGCAGACAGAGCGGCGGCGGACTTCGCTTTTATAATATGTAGTGATATGGCCTAATATATTTGGATATACGAAGCTAAATTTAGATAATATCCCCTCACTAATTATGGTAGTAAAATTGCAAGGAACCCTCCGATCCAGCTATAAAAAAAATATCCCTCCGAACAGAAAAATATAAAAGTTAAAAAAATACACAATCTTTTTCTCCTGCCCTCCTTTTATGATCACAATAACCATATGAAGGGACAGCCATGCAAGGAAAAAATAATCCAAAATGTTCGTATATTGTTCCCCGAGATTCTTTTCAGATTACCCTCTGAACGAAAAGAAGTTATAATGAGTTTCTTAGACTTACTGGTAAGCGATAGGAAAGTTTTATTGGACAAAAATGCCCGACTACCTTTGAAATAGAGTGTTGTCTGTCTTAATAATAATATTGTCATATGAACCATGTCATATGTACCTACCATAATATGTTGATGATTCTCAGAGGTGACAGAAATAATAGCGGACTGGGTTCGTATATTGACATAATAAGAACGCGTATATTGTCGTTAGCATTTTTTTTTTTTGAGGAAATTAATGTTTTACACTTTTAAACAATGCGAATCGGCAAGCGTAAGGTGGGACGCCCTCAGGCTTCGTGAGCTACGATCTTCGCTGGATGGCTGGTAACAACTGGATGAGAATCGTGCTAAGTGACGTGCAATTGAAGAGACCTATATCCAGCAGTGGAAAAGACTTCTCTACCAAAATAAGAAACGGGTTTAATTGCCCTCATCAAAATTAAAATTATTTAACTGGTTCGTTCGTTTTCTCCTGACGTTTGAAGGCCATTTCCTACGTTAGTATACTTCAGAACGGATTTGTATGAGTCAGTATAAAACTGGATATTATTATAATTTGCAGTTTATTTGGCAGTACGAAGCGCCACAATAATTTATATTTTTGTTTTCACTGGGTTCTCCTTAGTGTTTCCACGTGTTGTAGCAGAGTTTTTTAAAGAACCTATATTAGTTATCCGAAGTGTTTATAAAGTAAAGCAGTATGAACATAGAAGACCAAAAAAGCGATGTATTGATTGTATGATTGTAATATGATACAAAAAAGAGCATAGGTAAATGATAGATAGACGGGAATGATGTCACATGTCTTCACACCACCATTATCATAGTCACCCTCTCGTTTCCTCACGATGTTTTTCTTCACCGTTTTGAGAGCAGTGGTGATGAAATAAATTACACATAGTAATGCGCCTACCTGGGTTCAAAGTGTTCAAACCCACCACTCACTGTTCGTAAGTTAGCTAAGCTTAACTTTGGTCATTCTGAGAATGAATTAGAAGTTATGGTGGAACATATATACAGACAACCAAAATTACCCTTCCTTTTGGCTTCGCCGTAGTCGGGTAAAAAGAATACGCGAAACTCCGTGATATTAATACGCGTAACGAAATAAAACTCTCCGAACCGATCATTTAAAGTCAACGTGATCTGCAATATTGAAATTAATGAACCCCGAACCGATCTCACAGCAAAATATAATCTAATATTAAAGTAAAATGAAGTTCAAGCCCTGAATATTAAGTACCGATAAACTAAGTTAAGCACAGTCATGTTGAACAATGAATATGCGAGTAACTTCGGGTTTGGGGTTGACATTTTGAACGACCCCTATGACATGGGTCGAGGCAGAGCAAAAAAAACATTTGGATGTCTGCAAGCGTCAGCTGTTTGCGTAATGTCAAAATATTTTTGTTGTTACAAAAAATAACTTTTATGAAAGGTGGGCAGTAAATGTGGTCTGGTCTGAACATTACGAGATATTTTCATTAAAAATAAACATTTGGACACCCTCGTTGGTTTAGTGGTCGCAAGCGCGACTGCTGAGCGTGTCTTGGGCTCGATTCCCGGGTCAGGCAAAGTGCTATTGGATTTTTTCATCAGAGATTTACTTGGTCACCCATCCACAGACCAACCTAAGCAAGCGTGGCTTAACAATGAAGACACACTTCCGCTGCTTGAACGCTAAGATCTTTTAAACTGATTTTAATATAGTATTCAGTAATAGATAGAGTGATTCAAGAGTAAGGTTTGTATGTAGTATACATGCGTATTATAGTAGAGAAAAGCCGAGTAAGCCGGAAAAATATGTATAAAACGTCCTGTCAATTACTGTCAAATGGCGTTAAAATTTGATCCCACCTACTCGTTACATGTTTTCTAAAAAACCTATTTGTTTAGTCTATAGTCGTTGATGTCTGTTTAATTAAAACTTGCTTACTAACAAACGTGTGTGGTAATGATAACTGAAGGACATGAGACAAAGCTTGTAGGCGTTTCAAAGGAAAGGTAAAAATAACTTATTTACAATACCTATACAGAAAATTTAAGACAGAAAACGCAAAACTCAACGGCTATTTTCTACCGATCTTCAAAGCGTGTCGAAGACAATTTAAACTCAAACTCAAATTCTTTATTTCAATTAAGCCATTACAGGCACTTTTGAATGTCAGAAGAACATTTCACAAAAAAAAAAAACGAAACTACGAGTGCAATACGTCATTCCGAAAAAAAAATTGAGTTAGCCCAAAATTTAGCGACGAGTGTGGTATTTTCAGTTCTGACCATTAGCTCCTGTAATGTGCAAGTAACTGGACAGGCAGGATCTACCGATATAACTAGACTAGTAGAGCAATTGGCCACCAATGAAAGAAAATGGCTTAAACCCATTGATATAAAAACTAAAGAGATGGTCGTCCGAACATTTTGCTTGATGCGTTCCCCATACAGAGAAGCACTAACGCCATCTATAAGAACTAATCAGGCTGCTCGTAAACGTAACCTTGTATGAGCGGCGTGGCGTGGTATTATCGAGGTATAAAGAAATTAAATAAAGCTTTCATTAAAATGTTTAAAAAAAAAGAAATTCATTTTCTGTTTCTTTTAAACTTCAGTTTAGTCAAGACCAAGATTTGGGACCAAGTTCGAGGCGTCATTTTATCATGCGGTCCGCCCAGTCGGGTTAGGGGGAAACTGGCCTCTGGTCCGCGGCCCAGATTACACGGAGTGGGAACAGTAGTGGAAAACTCGGCCGAATGCGTGGGCCAGAATACCATGGTCAAAAATTATCGTAGTTAAATCGACCCGTTTGGATTTAATTTCATTAAATTAAAAAAAAAGTGCGAAATAAAACGTAAGTATCAAAGTCCCACAAACTACCAGGAGAACAGAAGTAGGAAGGAGGTATTGGAATCTTTAAATCAAATCTAAATTATTATTCCTTTACCTTACGCAGTAATATATAAGTCAATGCTTAAACCACACCATCTTCTTCTTTATCGTATGGTTAGTGAATAACCTGGTGTCTCTGACTTGGCTTTCATGCCGTTGAGAAATATCTTTCAGGCATATTTGGTTTCCTCATGATGTTTTGCCTCCACCGAAGCAAGAGGTAATTATACAATGACAACATGAATCCAAAAGATCAGAGGTGCGTGCCTTTTTTTAAGAGGGTGGGTACCCATCAAATGTCTCCTCCCGCTCAGACGACAGAGTGGAAGGGAGTGTCAGACTTCTACTGACTAAAAACCACCCAAGCCCTTTGAGTCCGGGGCCGCGGTATCTTTTTCGAACAACCCGTAGCCTCGACAGAGAGGTGCGTGCCTTGGGTTCGAATTCTTGATCAATGATTTGGCAATCTTTGACTGGCCTGTTGGTCTAGTGGTTAGTGACCCTAACTGCTATGCCGGAGGTCGTGGGTTCGATTCCCACCCAGGACAAATGTTTGTGTGATGAGCACGATCATTTGTTCTGTGTCTGGGTGTAATTTATCTATAATATGTATGTATTTAGAAATATATAAGTATGTTTATCAGTTGTCTAGTACCCATAACACAAGCTCTGCTTAGCTTGGGACTAGATGGCGTTGTGTGATAGTTGTGGAATATTATTATTATTTATTTTAAATCTGACGGCCAAACCACTAGGATATCACTGATTATTATCACATCATACCATGTCTAACCGTGATGCGACAGGCCCAAGTTACCTTCACTAGTGAAAAACGCGCATTACTTGTCGCTAGTCGCGTCCCAGATCGCTTCGCCTATAGCTGTGAGCTGGGCGTTAACATCTACTAATAGCTCTTGAGCGTCGGACTGCTAATTACTAAGTATTGTGGAACTAATCTCTTCTGCTTAGCGGCGAGATTAAAAGACGATTGATGACCGTTTTTGTTTTCGCTCGTGAATCAATTTTTTCAGCTGATATTTTGACAATTTGGCAATCTTTTCTGGGTCCCCGTGGAGGCGGTGATAGCATCATTATATGCTGACTATTCTAACTCATATTAATGTATATACAGAGAGTATACGAATCTCACAGACTAAGAACAAGACTCCAAGTTAGTATCATAACGTTGTTAGCTCAGACGTAAATTCTATTACACATTCTGTGGTCTTCTGACTTTTGTCGTTCATAATTTATTTCTCATGATCTGAATACCTGTACATCCTTCGTCGGAGATCTTAAATAAATGAATACAAAGTTCACCACAATTACTAGGATTTCACTTTGTTTGTATTTAATAGCAGTTTGAATTATGAATAGTCAAGTTATAAATTAAGTTCGTATTATAATTTAATAAGACAATGTAATGTTTATCTCACAGGTTTATCTCCACTTTAACGTAGAAACGCACAAATTAATTCCAACACAAAATCCCTACCATGATAATAACCTGAATTTCTTCACAAAGACAACAATTTTTTCACAGGTTTCTCATGTTTTTTTTCAGACGTGTTCCTAAAAGTAAGCAAAAAACCGCCTGAAGCTGAACGATATGCGAAACAAGTTACAAAGGAAACTCTTTGTATGTCGAACAAGCGAATTCATTTATCTTAATCGTAGGCCTATCGATTTACCTTTCTATCGCCTATGGCACAAGGTTCAGTTTAGTAATTACCAAATGGATTCGTCTTTAACAAAAAATGATGACACGGTCTGCGTACTGCAAAGGCTTTTTTAATATTAATCTGTCGTTTTATTTCGTAGCGGAGAAGATGAATCGGTGAAATTTTAATATACAAGGGATCTTTTACGATTAAATGGAATTTGGTTTACTTACTTTAATAAACTCGTTGCGAGGACACCTGAATTTATTTCAATCGTTTGCCAAACAGAGATTGTGTAACAATATTTTGATTTTAAAGAGTGTCCATGGAGTTCTTGCTCATTCTTCAGGATATGTACGCTTTGGAATGGGCAACTAACTACTTTACTTTCACAAGTAGTTATGCCTTGTGACTGTGACAGTAGCTTTGCTTTCTTTGTTAATTTGACTTCAAAAACCGCTAGTAATGTTCTAATTATAAATGCTTTGAGCTTGCCTAATTGATTTCCAACTATGTGAGATTGTTTCCAATCTCACAGTGATGATGATGGTGATTTGATACAGCTTATTCCGGTAATCTTTCCTATTATCAGTACATAATCTATGCATATAATATTAAATAAATCTCGATATAAATAAAAGTCATAAAAACTGCAAACCGGGGCGGGTCGCTAGTATAAAAATAAAAAGCTTTGAAGTCCGCACGATTCCCATTTCAAACGCAAAGAAATCGTTGAAAGTATGAATGGATCCCTAATTGGTTCTTCAAAAAGATGTGAGGGTTCTGTAGGAGAAAGGTTACCGAGCTATGAAGGGAAACGCTGCAATATCGTGGAAAATAAAAACTTACTGGCGCCAGAAATCATTGATAAATGAAAATATGATGTTTATTTTGAAAACAGGTTGTTAGAAACACTTTTACATGTAAAATTGTATTTAAACTGTAAAGAACCGGGTCATTTCGTCTCAGACTTTTCTGAAAAAACATCCGAAACAAATTCAGAGGTAAGAAAAAATATTGATAGATTATCTTCTGTAAAAATAAATAGAGAAGTCCTGACTGACTGACTGACTGACTCATCAACGCCCAGCCCAAACCCTTGGACCTAGAAAGCTGAAATTTTGCACAGAGGTTCCCTTTATAACGTAGACAAGGAATAAGGAAGGATTTTTCGAAATTCAACCCCTAAGGGAGTTAAATAGGGGATGAAAGTTTGTTTAGGGGATGACGCGGGCGAAGCCGCTGGAAAAAGCTAGTCAAACATAGAACTGCCTCGTTGGTCTAGTGGTCGCAAATGCGACTGCTAAGCAATGAGCATGGTTTCGATTCCCGGGTCGAGCAAAGTGTAATTGGGTTTTTCCTTTGAGGATAACTAAGGAAATATTCGAATATCACACCAATCAACCGCAACGTAATCGAAATAAATAAATAAATTTAAGTCCTAATCACGATGGTTCCCAAAACCAACAACAACATAGAAATATTAAAGCAAAATCACAGTTTATTTAAATACAATAAAGAAATAACAAAAGATTCCCCGATACCTGGTTCTTTGTCCCGCAAAAGATATTTCCCCCCGTTGAACACAAAAACATACCATATCTTTCGTAAAAGATAAAGCTTTGGTAACGTTCGTATTATTTTGAGGACGGTTGGAGTTATTGTCACAGCTGTTACGGTCGCGATGTGAGTAAAAGTTAAATGGTGACGATTAAGGGGGTTTAACGGGTAAAAGATATGACATATGTGGGGGATTAACAACTTTATAATAGGTGGATTAAGGCATAATTTGGGTCACAGTGGTGTTCGTTCATGTACTGGTGGGATAACTCATACGATTCTGTACGAACAAGTAAATCAGCTAAGGTCTCGACAAATCAGATATGGATCGACGGCGGTTGGCGCAGTGGCTAAGCGATTGGACTGCTGCGCTGCGTGTCGCGGGTTCGATCCCCGCACGGAACAAATATTTGTATGACCTACAAATAGTTGTTTCGGGTCTGGGTATTTGTGTATGTGAGTTTAAATGTTTGTGAACGCATCCACGATACAGGAGAAATTCCTAGTGTGGGGCAACGTTTAAAAAAAAAAAAAAAAAAGATATAGATACGTGCATACAAACCTTCTCCACAGTATACCCCATAATTATATTTACAATTTTGGATCGATGCTCTCTGCAAATTATTTACGCTGTTTTACCAACAATATTGAACAATTGTTTGATGTCGAAAACATAAGAATTTGTACAAGCATTTTAAGAGCTTATGGTACCTCAAACGCGAGTTTTATAATGCGTAAAAGTATATGATTCACTGTAGTAATCAACATCAGAAAAATATATGATATTCTTCAGGATATATGCTAGTGCCATAGTGTTGTGAAAACATAATACAAATAACTTTGCTCGATAGAAAAAAATCGCAAAGATACCTCTAAAAATTTCTTTTAACGAGTAAAAACCATACTAAAATACATGTCATCGTTCTGATTTTTATGCCAAATAATTCTACAAGCAACATACTAAAGTCATAGTGTTTTACTTTTTTAGTCCAATCAATAGTTTTTTTGTAAATCGCAAAATACCACTAATTTCGCACTATTCGGCCGCAGCGAAAGTCGTAACAACCGCTGTGTAGTGCAAGCTGATTTGAACTTTATTCTAACAACATTTCAAGCGAAGTTTGAACCACCACAAATAGGGTTGCTAATCTGAGGTAGCATACGCTCTTAAGAAAATGTCGAAAGTATTAAAAGTGTATGTGTGCCGCGATTCACCAATCACATGGATCGAAATCCACATCAAGATTTCAACATTACTTACTCAATTACCACCATATAATAAAAGATACTTAATGTTACGACACACAACTCATTTCGAGTCTGGATAGTTGCGATAATATTAAGGAAATTACATATTATGTTGTTAGTCCCGTAAAAGTAAGTGTCCACTAAACATAGGACTCGTAAACGTGACAAACGATCGTGAGGATATTGCTGGGTAATCACAACTCTTGGTAAATAAAGTACGTGTGCTGATTGATAAGTTTATTTTTATTATATACTAGCTTTTGCCAGCGGCTTCGCCCGCGTGAAAATGACGATTTCCCATACAAACTTTCATCCCCTATTTAACTCCCTTAGGGGTTGAATTTCGAAAAATCCTTCCTTATTCCTTGTCTACATTATAAAGAGAACCTCTGTGCAAAATTTCAGCTTTCTAGGTCCAAGGGTTTGGGCTGGGCGTTGATGAGTCAGTCAATCAGTCAGTCAGTCAGTCAGTCAGGACTTCTCTCTTTATTTATTAGAAGAAGAAGACTAAAGAGCTCCCATGTGGCCCAGTTGTGGCGGCTTCGACTTACGAACAGAAACCCGTGGGTTCGATCCTGCTCTAAAAACGGTGAAGGAAAACAATGTGCGGTTAGGTTCCCTCTTAATAACCAAAAAAGATAAGACCCAAAAAATGTCACATGTCTACGAATTCGTTGGTTAGAACCAAAGAATTCGAAGACATGTGACATCTACCAACCTGCACTGGTCCCGCGTGGTGGATTATAGCCCATCCCTTTCCTAGAGAGGAGGCCTGAGTCCCTGCAGTGGGAACATTAAATGATGATGATGATGATGAGATACCAAACCTAAAGTCCTAAAATAAGTTTGTTCAGTAAAATGTGATTGAGTTGCCTCAAGCTCAAGCTGCATATGATTCATTAAACCTTAACAAAAGGGCAAAAAATTATGAAAATGACTGCCTCCTAAACATTTCCTCAAAGTGTTAGACCGCCACTAATTCATGCCAACGCCATCAGGTGCTCATTTGATATTTCTTTGATCATAAGGTACGCTTTCAAATTAATAAATTATTAAGTCAGCTTTGAGGGAGTTGTCTCGTCTTTTGAAATATTTATTATTAGGTTAACTCAAATTATTATTCCTGTTGGAGATGCGGGTTGTTCGAAAGAAATACCGCGGCCCCGGACACAAAGGGCTAAGAAGGAACATAGGTGGTTTTAAGTCAGTAGAAGTCCGACACTCCCTTTCCTTTCCACCCAGAGCGGGAGGAGTCATTGCATTTGATGATTTCACACCCTCCAAAAAAATAGTAGCAGGTTAATAACAATAATAAATAATAATAATTGTTTATCAAGAAGGTACAGTTTTTTTTTATTATTATTGATAGGTTCGCGTTTGACCACTATCTCACCTGATGGAAAGTGATGATGCGGTCGACGATGGAGCACGCTTACCTAGAAGTAACCTATTCACTCTTGACTTAAAGACCCCTAGGTTATAGCTATCCGGAAATACAGACTCTGGCAGGGAATTCCACTCCTTAGCTGTACGCACAATGAAAGTATTCCCAAACCGTTTAGTGCGTATGGGTGGGTGTCCACCATATAACGGTGGCGCATCGCCGTACGTCTTGTAGTCCGATGATGGAACGGGCTTGATGGTAAGATGGTGCGAAAAAAGAACTTAAACTGGTAACGGCAAGATAGTTTTACAAGTTTATGAACTATATTATATGATAGAACAAATTCATGAAGTACATGGTACATCTGTTGACAATATACGTTTCCCTGTCTCTTAAACTAGGGTATACCTGTATCTTAAGAGAAATGAGACGGCTGATTACGTCGGACAGATGGGCGACGATAGTCACATATTAGATGCCTGAAGGCGGCCATCGTAATCGAGGCTGGTATTAGAAACACTGGCGTGACAATGTATACCTACTCATTCTAGAGGGATTTAATGGAGAAGGCAAATAATAAAAAAGTTGAAAAGCCATAAGGATGGCCTTTGCCTAGCAGTGGAATAAATTACATTAAAAAAAAAACTTAAAATGAAGGGCGCACTGAATAATTTTGGCCTTACACACAAAGGATAGATTAAAGTTCGAAACATGTGTCAATAACAATTATTGACACAAAATGTTGTTGGCAACAACATAAAATTATTCTTTTTTCTAGTAAAATTTAAGTATCATTAATTGGCAATAATGTTGTAATATTTTTGTAGTGGCAACACGACACTGCTTCCGCCTCCCCTTGCCAGCTAAGAGCTAACCTGTGCGGTCACGTTTTTTTCACTCTCAATTATTTAATTATTAAAAGTACCTATATAAGAAACATTGTATATCAACGGTTGTGTACCCAAGCTGTACAATAAATAGTGTGCATCTAACTAAACCGTCTTTGGATTGAAGATTCCTCCTGGTACGCAGCCCCAAAAATTAATTCCCGGCGTGGCATAGCAAGACGCGTGCCCGCCAATGTTTCAAACTCTGTCCACTAAGCCGAGGCAATTCAAGCTAATAAGTCTTCGTTAACCGCTCTTTTCGTCGCATTCTCGGTATTTACTGGCCCGAGATCATCTCCAACTTAAAACTCTTGGAGAAATGCCACGAGAGCCCGATCGACCTCCAGATCAAGCGTCGCAAGTGGAGATGGATTGGCCACACGCTCCGAAGGGACCCCGAACACATACCTAAACAAGCTTTGGACTGGAATCCCCAAGGGAAAAGAAAGCGTGGCCGTTCTCGTCAAACCTGGCGTCGCACCGTGTTGGCAGAAGCGGCGAACATCGGAATGACGTGGAGTGAGATGAAACGTGAAGCTCAAGACCGATCGCGATGGAGGACATCTATCGACGCCCTCTGCCCCATCAGGGGACATAGGACATTAAGTCAAGTAAGTCAAAGTGTTTTTGGTTTTTTTGATAAGGTATATTTTCCCAGTAGCAACTCATAGTCTGGAATAGTTCGTGTCCAGTTTATAATAGCCACTTTGAATCGAAAAACACGTAAAACCACGCAAGCCAACCAACGGGTATCGAATTATCCAGTACTAACAGGTATGAAGTCAAATAAGCAGTCGCTCTAATTATGCTTGATCCTTCATAATCATCTTGCTACAATTTGACTAGATTTTATAAAAAACAACTCTTTTAATAACAAATGTGGGGGTTGAGAATTTATGACCGATTTATATTCCGTTGAAATGTATACAACCCCTGCGATCAACATCGTCATTCAGGATATAGCGAATTTCCGTATTTACGCCTTTACGCCCGAAACTTTCTGACCTCTGTAACCTTTTAGGAATCCGCAATATGACGTTTAGGAGGACATGTTATTTAACGTTCAAATATTATGTTAAAAACAATCTTTTCGAAAAAAAAAGTACTTACAAAGTTAAAAAAAGAAAGTAAAAGCTTGTGTGTATGAAAACTGTGTGTTTCTTTGTCTTTTGTGGAAAATAAGACATTTTCATTTTCTAAGGTTGACTTGGACTTTATGTTGGTTGCTCAAAGCGATACCGCGGCCTCGACACACAGGGCTAAGACGAAACATGGGTGGTTTTTAGTCAGTAGAAGTCTGACACTCCGTACCGCTCTGCCCAGAGTGGGTAAAAACAAACAAACAACCTCTCACCCCAAACGCATATACCGTCTCCGTTCCGTCGTGGGTAAAAAAGGGGTCAGTCGTTGTCACATTCTTCATGTTTTGTTTTTATAATCTGATACAAATACAATTATTGTCTAAAAATCGACCTTGTTGAAAGAAAGGCTACTATTGATTTTAATTTGACTCAAAAACGCAGCTATCAAAGAGAAGAAAAATTAAAACATTGAATCATTTATAGCTAAACAGACGCTAATCTTAACTTAAAACAAAGCGTTCATAAATAAACTCCTGAATGTAACCTAAACCTGACCTTTGTCAGAAGTCTTAGAACGGCCTTTGTCCATGAGTAAATAGAATGGTCCCCTGGGACTAATTCAGCACACATAACTACTCTATGGTCATTCCGTTCTAAAAATGAATTTTCAGTTGCAATCAAAAGTTTGTATTGCTCATGTCATTCGTTCAAATTCAACACGTTTGAATTTATAGTAGTTTATGCGACTGTGCATAATGAAGGGCATTACAACACAAGTGTGGGTTTAAGAAACGAGCCGAAGGCGAGTTTCTTAATAGCATCACACGAGTGTTGTAATGCCTAATTATGTATAGTTGCATACACTAATTTATCTACCCGAATATCATAAGGGCTCTATGATGGGCTCAGGAACCATAGGGAAATGACCCGCATTGTTACCAGTGTAATGCAATAAAAAATAAACAGGTTATTAGTTGCATTCGTCGCTGCATTTACGATATCTATCGGAGTGTTCATGTTAATTTCTGAGTCACTATCACTCATTTTCGACAGAATTATAGAACTTATCAGAAAATTTGTCTACTCCTCAATGAAAGGGAATAAAAAGCTAACGAACAAATGACAGCTCGAAATGGCGGCGTTTCGGATATCTGTCATTTTTTTTAAATCATAGGCAAACGAACAAAGTCACTATTCTTGTGTCACTCGAGATCAAAATGTCGTGCGATTTATAATTAAAATCATACTGAATTGGGGTTTCGTATCGATAGGTATTTGTTTTAATGTAGATACTAGAATAGCACACTCACTTGAATTTGACACCTGTTCCAAATTTAAAACTCATAACCTACTGTTTTCAGTAGGTTATGAGCTCATTACAGTTCTGTTATTTTCTGCTGGTTGGTAATGCAGGGCCCTGTTTAATAAAACTTACAAATTGTAAATTGTAAATGTAGGCTACAAGTTACAATTCTACAAGTTTCTGTTTAATAAAAACTACAAGTTACAATTTTACCATGGTGGAAAACTGACAAATTTGTAGACTTGTAGCTACAAATCTACATATTTCTGTTCAATAAACATTTTCTCTCTACAGGTGACAATTTACAAATTTGTAGGGAAAACTGTTTTATTGAACGCATAATTGTAGCTACAAGTTTACATAATTTGTAAATTGTAGAAAAATTTCGACAGGTGGTCGCACCGCGTGTCAGAAACTTACAATTTTGGACCTCAATTAATTAAGTGAAGAAATTTTGTTGTTATTCTTTAAAAAATGGTTCGCTCAAATAGCGATGATGAATATTATGAGTGAACGGTAACGGTGATTTTTTTTTATAAAGAGTTAAATTTTACTTTTAAATCGTCAAATTTTACGTAATAATAATAATAATTTTACGAAACTTTTCGACGGTTTTTTTTTTTTGATAAATAAGATAGGACATAATCTTAAATTTGATTTTAAAAGAAATGCAGCTCTTACATCCACTCGGCAAATGTATTATGAATCAAACAAATATAAAAGAAGTTAATAAACCAAATTCTAAATGTGTAAGATTTATGAAATTACTAAGCGATTTAAGAATCTTCAACAAAACTTACATTTTATGTAAAATTGTACTTACAATTACAAATTTGTAGCTACAAAATTGTCATCAAAATCTACAGGCGTTTTTTACAATTGTAAACTTTTATTAAACAGCATTTACAATTCTACAAATTTGTAAAATTTTTACTTGTAGAATTTTTACAAATTGTAAGGTTTATTAAACAGCACTTGTAAGAAATTTTTACAAATATGTCAGTTATCTACAAAATTGTAGACTTGTAATGTTTATTATACAGGGCCCTGGTCATTGCCTATGGTTTTTGAACGCATTAGAGAGGGTTTATGATATTTGGGTAGATAAAAAAATTAACATTTCGATTTTCGAAGGGACATGATCAGAATAAAATTGTTACTCACATTTTTATACGAAAAAAACTTTGGCTGTCTGCCGTTTGATACTGTTTGACGCTTGAATCACTGAACCGACTGTTTTAAAATGTAAAAGATATATTTTAACCTGGGTTGTTTGAAAGTAAAGTACTTAAGAGCGTAGACGGGCTGCGTATAATATACGTATATATAACTATTGCCGTCGCGCTGCGCTCTAGCAACTGGGCGGTATCAACATGTGAGTACGATAGAGACAACTGCAGCTCAGAACGATTTTACCTATAAAAAACCTTGACCGATCGACGTTTCGTATTCTCCTGTTTTCTCCTCGAAACCTAAGCCAATTAAATTATATTTGGTATCAAAATTTAAAGGAAGAATAGATCTATGCCCCTATTACTTGTTTTTATTTTAAAAACTTTTCAATTTTCTTTGGTAGTCATCTGATTACGTAGGTAAAAACGGGGTATTTTTTTAGGTTTTTGGTAAATCATATTTATTTTTGTAATAAATTTTTTGAAAATAAAAACGATTACTCTAGAGGCATTATCCAGGAAGAGAATAGGGGAATACATTTGTATGGAAAAATGCAGCCCGTCTACGCTCTTAAGTACGACTTTTCATCCTGAATATTTGCAAAAGAAACTTAATTAAGAAGTACAAAATACATAAACAAAACACAAAATACCGATCACATTAGGTACTGCGCTCTATAAATAGGAATCAAATTGCTGACGTATTTTGAGTGTGTTTTTTTGTTTTAGCAGATTAATAAAAAGGAGATGGCTAAATTCAGTTAGGACGAGTGAAGCAAGCATCTATAAACATGACACTTAGCAAAATGCAACGCTGAATAGCTGAATATTAGTATTTCATATAAAAAACACTTTCGGAAGTTGATCATATGTTGAAAATAGTGAAAATAAAATCGTTTAGCTCCTACGTCAATACGTATAAAACTGCAAACAAATGTCATTGCTATGAACTTTTACTTAGGCATTTGGATGTATCTGCATTGAAATTGATATAATTGTATTATAGACTAAACGAGCCACCCCGGTTTCACGTCGTGGTACTTTAGTAAATATACACAAAGGGGTAATTGCACCTAAAAATGTAATACAACGGCCTTTCTGCAATCCGCGCAAAAATTACTCCCACCCGCGTGTTTACTCTTGTAAAACCTAACGGACTCATCCAAATGAGTAAAATAAAGACGGTTTTCGCAGACAATGTTCCTATGGTGGTGTTCTGTCTGTGTCGAGTAGCGAGAGGTCCGTAAGTAGGCGAGCGAGGGTCATTGAAAATCCAAAATAAATATGCACAACGAACATGCAAACGGCAAAGCATTCAAACGACATCTGACATATGACGTTTGATTTTTTTAGTGATGGGATTGAAATTCAAGTGTAGCAAAATCGATACAATAATAATGGGCTGAACATAAAAAATATTGAAAATAAAACAACAAAAATGTGAATTATTTTATTCTATTCTGTTATTCTTAAAAGAACATTATCTAAAAATGAAGCCGGAGCGGATAGCGTGTTCTGATGTCTAGCCCATCCCAGATACCAGATCACTGTCATTACATGACAGCAACAGCCCAGAGTTCTGTTCCCCACAATACAGCTGCAGTAATATGACAGTATGTCATCCAGAGGATTATTAATTGTAGTTTGGCTTTCATATATGTCGCAGATTCAACACCGAGGCACAATATTTAGAGTTGACAATTTAGAATAACGCCATCTATCATCGTTTTTCGGATCTATCATCGTTAAAGTCGGAAACGTCAAGCAGTGAGCTTGGGTGAGGTCGTTACAGAGCGTGGCAGGTCTGGTTTGACAGTTTTCGGTTGACAGATGACAGCTGTCAGCTGTTGTCATATGTCAAATGTCAGTTGTGAGTGGTCGGTTGACGTTGACGTTAGACGCATTTGACTTGAGGGACGTTACTTTTTGGTGGGACACGAGTGCGAACGGTTGTGCTGTTCGCCTGTATCGAACTTACCGCGTTTCCGTACTTTAATCCGCTTCCATCGGCTTGATCGTTTGAGATTTTGTTAATTTGTTATCGGAGGTAAATAAATAGGCGGATGTAATCAGTGTTGAGACTATTATTTCGTACCTCCGCCATGCTGAACTTGGACTCTGACAACGATGTACCCGAAATAGTTGACCTACCGTCGTCATCAGAAGTGGTATGTAACTCTAACGCCTACATAGTGTAAGTGACAGTGCGAGGTCGGAAAAATGTAAAGACAATGCGCGTGCGTCTGAAAGTGACATAGAAACGGAAATGTGGTGTTTTCTGTTCGAGCAAATAAACAAAAACTTTATGCCTTTTGTGCAAGCAATGAAATCACCTTTTGCGAGTACGGATATTCGCCTACCGCATTTTGACTCTGAAAAACGGAATATTGTCCCGCGTGCTTGGTTGGCAACAGCCGACATGTGTGTTATCGATCCGATATGGGAGAAACGGGACGAACGGGAGTCACACATCCACTGTAGGTGCGTCGTAAGTCGGCACCTCCGTCGCTGGTTGTCCTCCGCTGGGCCTCCTCCGGGTAACCGTTGGTCTCACCTGGTGGGGATGGACCGCCGGGGTGCTGTGAAGACAGCAGCGCCGTGAAACCGGCGCTGTGGCGTGCCTACAGGGGACGCAGCGAATTCCACGAGACTCATGGGAGAAGTTTCGTCATGGCGGTCGTCCATATTTTGTCCTGGGATGAAATGGAGCGATTTTAAGGAGCTGTTTATAGTCTGGAGTGCCCCGTATGGTGATGACGATCGCGAAGACCCTGATGCGACATCAGAACCTGGATTCACTCGATCTGAAGAAAATACGAAGAATGGTGCGATGACGTCACGGTGCGCTGAGAATTTACTTCGGCAGCGGCGCCGGCGGCGCGGCGGCGGGACGCGGCTTGGCGGCGCGTGGTTAGCAGCGCGGCGGCGCGGCAGGCTGACCAAGCAGTGCCTGCAGCAGAGGCAAATAGCGAGCGACGTGTTGAAGTTTGCTATGTGAGCAATCCCAGCAGTGTGCTGATGAATACCTGGTGAGTCGTACCCATTTTATTACGATTCTGGTGCAGAATGCTCTCTGATCAGAAATGTCTCGTCACAGTTCAGTGGCAAGTGTGTAAATAACATTGTAAATTGACCCGGGATAGGTCATGGTAGTCTGTACTTCACAATTACTTTCTGAGGTTATGATTTGCGATTTACGATTAGAGATTTTATTTCATGTTGTAAAAAAAAATGATATTTTAATTGGCGTTGAGATTTTACAACAAGGATTTAATGTTAGTTAGACGTGTGATAGTGTTGTTTTTGTGTCGTGAAAAGGTTGTTAGGTTATGTGATGTTTCAAATAAGCTCAAGAATGCTTCTAATATTCTAATTGATTTCAATACAGTTGATACAGATGTTCCGTTAGAATTTCGTTCCCAATTAATTAATCTATTGACAGCATATTCATCTTTGTTTACTAGTAATTTCTAGATCCCATATTATTATTACAACAAGACTAATTGAATACTAAGTGGTCAACTTAACATTTAAAGTACCTAGCATAGTAAGAGTTTTCTTATAACCTGTAACGTTACAGGAAAAATAAAGTAACATGTTGAACAACCCTACTTTAAAAATTATTTTGATAAAGGCTCGAAATGATTATCTTGATGGTGTTGTGCATGTAACCGGATGGATGTTACATGTGGAGGTGACCGGATAGAGGTTGCCTGTTGTGTATGTAACCGGATGGAGGTTACATGTGAAGGTGACCGGATAGAGGTTGCCTGTTGTGTATGTAACCGGATGGAGGTTACGTGTTGATGACCGGATGGAGGTCGATTGGTTTGATGCTTATAACCGGATGGAGGTTATAAGTGTGATGATGAAGACCGGATGGAGGTCGAATGTTTTGATGCTTATGGCCGGATGGAGGCTATAAGTGTGATGATGAAGACCGGATAGAGGTCAGAGTATGAGCACTGCAATATTTTAATGAGTTTCCTATTATTTGAATTAGAATAGGTGTTGTTCGATATGTCAGCTTTGAGAAAAAGATTCTGTTATGATTTTCATTAGAACCTGTAGTCCTGTAATGATTTTGATCAGAATACCTTTTATTCCACACCCACTTGGGCCAGGAATGGCCGAACTACTGGTATTGGGCAGACTTATGTTAGGTCAACTTTACAAATTTTGACTTCTGTTGAGACCGATGAAATTGTTTTAGAAATTCTTTTTCACGTTTTACCCGACAATTATTTGCGATTAGTTTCGGTTCATAATGTCATCAAATGAGATACGATTTGAGAAAATATGGTCAGTTGAGACATGTGACGCAATTGCTGACTGTAAATTTGACTTTGACACGATAGACACTGACAAAAGGAGATCTGGTGATGATGAAGGGGTCAGACCTTAAGTGAGAGGTAAAAGATGCAAATGTAGTATGCAAGTGACTCAGATTGCATACATTGCAATGCTGTTCGTTGCTGCACGCGTGTAAGTGTTTACTTGAGGGCTGTGACCAACGTTCAGCATGGCAATGTAGCTAAAGGTGCTAAATAAAGGCAATGTGTTGAGTTGAGTCGATGTTGGGTACTGGATGGAGGTCCCATGGTTGCCGGATGGAGGCAATGAGATGTGTTGAGGTTGGGTACCGAATGGAGGTCCCATGGTTGCCTGTTGGAAGCTGTGTGTGTTGTATGTGACGAAGCTGGGTACCGAGCAGAGCATTGCATACTGGATTTGATCGGATACTAGATTTGGTCGAAAGTTGATGATTCTTGAAGAATGTTGATTTCAATGTTGAGATTTTCTTTATGAGATTTGATGAGATTATGGATCAGAACAAAATTTTGTTTTGAATTGTGTGTGTGTGTTAATACTCCGACGTCTTGGTCAGGGAGACCGAGTAAGGGACGATTTACTTTCCGTGACTTCTTGTTACAGATACCTCACACGAGGACGTGTGAAATGTCATGATGGCCGTGTCGCAGATTCAACACCGAGGCACAATATTTAGAGTTGACAATTTAGAATAACGCCATCTATCATCGTTTTTCGGATCTATCACCGTTAAAGTCGGAAACGTCAAGCAGTGAGCTTGGGTGAGGTCGTTACAGAGCGTGGCAGGTCTGGTTTGACAGTTTTCGGTTGACAGATGACAGCTGTCAGCTGTTGTCATATGTCAAATGTCAGTTGTGAGTGGTCGGTTGACGTTGACGTTAGACGCATTTGACTTGAGGGACGTTACTTTTTGGTGGGACACGAGTGCGAACGGTTGTGCTGTTCGCCTGTATCGAACTTACCGCGTTTCCGTACTTTAATCCGCTTCCATCGGCTTGATCGTTTGAGATTTTGTTAATTTGTTATCGGAGGTAAATAAATAGGCGGATGTAATCAGTGTTGAGACTATTATTTCGTACCTCCGCCATGCTGAACTTGGACTCTGACAACGATGTACCCGAAATAGTTGACCTACCGTCGTCATATAAAATATACACGTAGTATATTTTTTGTCTAATATGCCTTGATCTTATTCGGCCTCTTAAAAGTTGAGGTCTTGATCCCCCTAAATGTATTAATCTTTCAAGATCCGGGCACACTTCGATATCATAAGTACCATTTGCTCTAATATGCTCTCCGTAGTATGACCGAGCTTGTTTAACCTGATATGGTCCTAATGCCATCAACAATAAAAAAATCCAAATCCTTATTTTTAGAGATGAGAAGATACAAGTGTAACAGAATCAATAAAATAATCAAAGTGATTAAAAGAAACAAATAGAACTACTTTTTGCCGATCACTATTCATCAGTTAGTATTTTTCGACGCAAAATATGTAGCACGATTAAACGAATAACCATACTTCGAAGCTGTCCCTTATTTTATTTTATTTTGATTTAATTAAGTGTAATTGGGAAGAATCGACTGTCACTTTAACACAACCCCATTTTCAAAACACAATAACAAGGAACTAAATAAGACACTGAATTGCACGCCATAGATTCCCACCAAGAACTCTGATTACCACTTCTTAGTTTCAGAAAATAAATCGTTTTGATAACTGTTATCAAAAATCGATATAATTACTGCTTCGATTTGACATTCTGAAAATCGATATGGTACATCCTTAGCTTGCAGTTGCTATAGCAACTAACAGCTGTATTACAAGTATTTCACCATTTTATGCAATGATATTATAAATAAAAAGAGGTAGATATCGCATTAGTACGCACAAATTGTTGAGGACAAACTAAGGCAATTGTTGCAGTTTAGCAACTAGCTATCTCTTTCTATCTTATATGTTCCGTATTATCTATCGCTGTCGTAGAACGCAACGATATCTGCATTCAGTATGAACATGGCGTATCTTTCTTTATAATATCATTGATTTTATGTCAATGTAGAGAGAGAGATTTTGAGATTTAATTTTTGCTTTTTCTTAAGTTCACGCAACTTCTATGAAATTATTTAACTCTAAATAATTAATGTTTGATTGTTTAAATACTACGAGTCAGTGTGGAATTCCTATAGATGCTGGAGGCAGTCATTTAGCCATCTCCTTTACACGTCAAAGATCATGAGGGGGCGTCACACGAGTTTTCGAAGCGATGTATCGTCTTCATTTTTTGTTTACGTGTAAAAAGGAAAAATATGTGTCCAATATTTTTGAGAAATCTATCTGACGCACTAGATTTTATTTGTAAACTACCCTATTGGCGAGAAGAGGTGCAACATCGAGAAAAGTGGAAGGAGTAGAGGGAAGCCCTTGCCCTGAAGTGAGACAGTTGAGAGTAACAAAAAACTTACACACAGACAATTTCGCGGACAACAACCAGTCTTTTACATAATGTAACCAGACTTTTTTTAATATTTTATGTAGGTATCAATTCCCCA
The DNA here is from genome assembly GCA_949316265.1 of Diarsia mendica. Taxonomy (NCBI): domain Eukaryota; kingdom Metazoa; phylum Arthropoda; class Insecta; order Lepidoptera; family Noctuidae; genus Diarsia; species Diarsia mendica. The sequence continues at coordinate 3,380,107 of OX438904.1, forward strand.
GTCCCATCTGGACGAAACACGAAATAGAATTCTGTAAGCCTCTTGATGAAAACATACGAAATATACCTAAATATCTACATTATTTATTTGGCTAGACTGTCGGTGGTAAAAATAGCGGGTTTCGCGAAAGCCCCTATATTCGTATGCGTAACCACATTAGCCTTAGGGGTTGCTTGAGGAATAAGATAAAAATAACGTATTTTTGTGCGTAAAATCATACTGGTAAGACATTTCTGTTGGAGGAAGTTATCATAACCATGTTTGTCTGCTTTCTTTATAGATACACTGACTTGAGGGTTGGATTTAAACAGGAACGATAACCTTCTATCCTACCTCAGGTCGTAGCCTATTCGGATGTCAAGATTCATTGAAATCTGTTCAGCCAACTTAGAAAAAGTAGTATGTTTGTAACTGGATCAGAACAAAATTATATTTTATTCTTATTCTACATTTCAATTATTGTATGTTACTTATTGTACTTTAAAAAATGGAGTGTATTACGTTACTCCGAAGTTCGAAATACTGAAGTACGGTATACAGAAAGAACAGTGGCTATATTATAGCTGATGGAATTAATAAGCGTCTACTTAAGTCACCGTGATAGATACCGACGAAATAATTTACTTAGTTTTATCAAATCAAGCTTAAGGCCTATCAATCGCTGGAAAAAAAAATCATCATAATTATGAGCTCAATTGACTAGATTACGGTGATAATAAATAATCATAGCTTAATTTTTTTACCCGACTGCGGCGAAGCCCAAAAGGAGGGTTATTTTTCTATCTGACTTGACTTTCCAACTTTTGACTTAGCTATGCTTTTAATATTGGCATGTAATAAACCTTTGTAAGTTAAAAGACATTTCAATTGTCAACTGTACTGAACTGACAGCTTGTCATAGTCTGCACGAGCATCTCATTATATTATTTTCCATCGATTCTCCGTGATTTTCTAATTCATCGACTAGTTCTGCTTATGAACTCTGATATTTACTGTTCCCTGTGTGACTTGCCTAAGGATGACTCTGGATTCCGATTCTGCCTCTTTACTTTGGACTTTATTGTGTGTACATCGAATTGAATATCACGAGGGGTAGCCGTGTAAGGCCTACAAGCATTATACAACGTGTTTGCCTTGCGTGCTGGTTACGCACAAGAAGAGAAGTCCTACGTATGAACAGTCAAGATGAAAGTAGTCCTCAGCTATACACAACTGACGATGTGCAACCACAAGAAAATGTAATCCAGCCTGATGCTGATGCATCAACCTAACCTGAGCCAACACAAGTTGTGGAGTTAGCCAATTATAGACGAATAGCAAAGATGTTTAGTTTTCTATTACACATTTTATTTCTATAACTTTACGATGATATAGCTTTATTGTACTTAGGAGAGTTATGCAATTGATATCTTAACATCCCTAGCCTGCATAATGTCATGAATGATTGTGAATTGTGCATACTATTGTTGGTGTACCTATTCTAAATAAATAAATTGTGTTAAACGTGTTTTTCTGTATCTACTAAAATGGTAAGGGTAGGTAAACCTTTTTTTTGGGGTGGTTGGGAAATCAACAAATAACCCCTCCCGCTCTTGGACAGCGAAAAGGAGTGTCAGACTTCTACTGACTAAAAACCACCCATGTTCCTTCTTAGCCCTTTATGTCGAGGCCGCGGTATCTTGCATCGGTTGGACTTAGTATTCTGAATACGGTAGTCCGTAGTTTATAATGTGTAAATGCATTTCTATCTATATTTAAAGAGTAAGTAGGGTGATTAGTCCGTTGTTTGTACGACATAACCTCTAAAACTTTAAACAGGAATAGGTATCTATTCTGGCGTAGCAGAGCAAGCTCATTTTTACTCGTTTCCGCTCGACTCTTTGTTGGTGTTTCGTTGGTGTTTGTGGAAACACACACGTAAGCAGTTTTCTATTGCGAGGTAGGTAAAAGAAGTCATTAATGGGTCCGCTCAGCTTGCGACCGACACCGGGATTTAACATTCTGAAAACGTCCGTCCGTACCTAGTTTATTTTGTATTTCTATAGTTATTTTTCGATTAGTCCATTGTTAATACAACATAACCTCTAAAACTTTAAACAGGAATATCTTTAATTCTGGCGTACCTATAAAAATATAACTGAAGACAAAACTGTTCAGGAATTCAAACTCTATACAAATTTATTTTTTCCATAGGCTGACGCAAAAAAAAAATGTCAACAAAAATTTGTTCGAGCGTTTGCCACTATTCTTTGTGAGTCCGAATTATGTTAGTCAGAATGCATAAATGTTTATAATGTTAAAAATTCATGTCATCCTTTCGTGACAAGTAACTTTTCAGTTAATTCTAGGAATTTTATAATAGGACATTCCAAAATACATACAATGGAGTAATATTTCACTGTGCCAAAATGCTACAGAATTTTCGCTGAGCCTATAGTAAATTCACAGTTACTCCAAAGTTCCATTCCAGGAAAGCTTTTATTTATATAGGACTGAAATTCTGAGAAATAGTGAGAACAGCTTCCAAATATAATAGTTAAAATCCAGTCATTTAAAACGTCAAAGAACCTTCTTACTTCACAATAACTAAAACTTCCGTTTGGCGAAGTAAGTTCATATATCGGGTGTCTCAGTAAGAGTGCACTTTTTAAAATTGGAATATTTCTTTTTTCATGCAAGTGGCAACTCTGAAATTTGACAGCTGTCATCTCTGTTTATTCCGATTATTAAAAATGGAGCGCTTTTCGAAAGACCAACGCGTTAAAATTGTGAAAACTCATTACAAAAATGGGGAACACAATCAACACATTTTCTCACGAAATTTTGATGTCAACTGGCCACCAAGATCGTGCGATTTAACGCCGTGCCATTTTTTTCTTTGGGGATACGTGAAATCTCGGGTTTATGCGAATAAACCCGAAACAATTCCTGAGTTCAAATCGGAAATCCAACGCGTTATCGGTGAGATACAGCCACATCTCTGTGCAAAAGTCACGGAAAATTTCATGAAAAGAGTAATGGCTTGTCATCGGAGCCGTGGGGGTCATTTGCCGGATATTTAATTCCATACTTAATTGGAACATGTCTTCTTTACAATACAATAAAAATATCACAACTCTGTCGTAAAATACTTGTTTTTATTTTAAAATGAAAAAGTGCACTCTTACTGAGACACCCTTTATTTCTTAACTAATAATAAATAAAGTGCCCTGAAACTCGTAGCTCCTAAATGGAACTAGTTGTAAGTTTTCAACAGTTACAGTAAAAACTTGTACAGTTGTTGACAGTTCCTTTTGTACGTAGTTTTCGGGGATAAGGTCTTGGCAAGTAATACAGAGTCGACTCCAAATCTCACCCTTTATAATATTTTTTATTTAATGTTTTCCTCTTTTTAATTTTTTGTTGATCTTGTTGCATCATCATCATCAGCCTATAATGTTCCCACTGCTGGTACGGAAACCTCCTCTCTTTGAGAGGTAATGGGCTAAAATCCACCACGCGGGCCCAGTGCGGGTTGAATCTTATTGCACAAGGTGCTATAATATTTCCTCCTGGGAAAAGGCACTAGCTCCTTTAACACAGGTCTATCGCTTAGCATAGGAATCAGAGACTTCACACAATTTTGTCACCACTTTCTTGAGTCATCATCATCAATCTCCTGCCCTATTTATTTGGGTTCGACGCAGCATGTCTTCTTCTAGCACACTTCTGTATGACTCGTCATCTCAGCAGTCACCTCCTTTCTAGCCATATCATCTTTCACACAGTCCATCCATCGTTTCTTTGGTCAATCACTTTCATCTATCTATATAATCTATCTATATAAATAAAAAGAGAAGTCCTGACTGACTGACTGACTGACTCATCAACGCCCAGCCCAAACCCTTGGACCTAGAAAGCTGAAATTTTGCACAGAGGTTCCCTTTATAATGTATACAAGGAATAAGAAAGGATTTTTCGAAATTCAACCCCTAAGGTAGTTAAATAGAGGATGAAAGTTTGTATGGAAAATCGTCATTTTCACGCGGGCGAAGCCGCTGGCAAAAGCTAGTCTTATATATAAATAAAGAGAGAAGTCATGACTGACTGACTGACTCATCAACGCCCAGCCCAAACCCTTGAACCTAAAAAGCTGAAATTTTGCACAGAGGTTCTCTTTATAATGTAGACAAGGAATAAGGAAGGATTTTTCGAAATTCAACCCCTAAGGGAGTTAAATAGGGGATGAAAGTTTGTATGGAAAATTGACATTTTCACGCGGGCGAAGCCGCTGGCAAAAGCTAGTGTGTCATTAAAATATTGATATTAATCTACTCAGACTCTACTTGCATTGAAATGTGTAAGTAAGTAACTTGTTAATATTATATCGTATTCCTTACTGTTGTCAGTAGAACTTTGAACATTATCTTCTTTCAAGTAAAACTTTAGAAGGACCCGCTTTTACAGTACCGGTACAACTGTTACAGGACAGTGCATCGCAGGTGCTATTACTTGAACTCGAATCTTTTACTTTGGACCAAGAATTTGCATAATTTTCTTTATTCAAAACGTTGAACAAATTGTGCAGTCTTTAATTAAATTTTTAATTTAACTTAATCTCAGACACATGGGAGCATTTTGTTTTTTGCACTGCATACATAACTGCACGCCTGTAATCCCCGAAGGATAAAGCAGAGGTGTATAAGTACACCCCCATATCGCCAGTAATGTTTTTTAAGCCTTTTTTTTTTGGTGGGTCATATAATGACCCCCCCCCCCACTCTTGGGCAGAGCGAAGAGGAGTGTCTGACTTCTACTGACTAAAAATCGAACCCATGTTCCTTCTTTGCCCTTGTGCCGAGGCCACGTCATCTCGTACTAAAATCCGCGGCCCCGACGGGATGTTTTTTAAGCCTCACGTAATCGGAGGCGAGTCTATTCCTATCAACCGGGCACAAATCCAGACTCCGTAAGATTCCTGATGGAAAAACCTAATAAAACTTTGCCCGACCCGGGAAAAGAACCCAGTACCTCATACTCAGCAGTTGCGCTTGCGATCACTCCAACAACAAGGCAGTCAAACTCATTGCACTCACTTCATACGTACCTATTTTCAACTACGTATTTTCTTTATGTCAATAATAATATAATTATATTCTAATAGATTTTTTGGATAAAGTTTGATGACAAATCGAATAAACCCGATAAGACATTCTAGTAAAAAAAAACAAAAAAAATACTCCCATCTGAATAACAACATCACTTACCACTGAACGGTAACCCCGTGGGGGTTCCTATAAAGTTCCGAGAAGCGAGAGTTAAGTTCAACCAGTCGTCACTTTAGATTCGATAAAACATTTTTGAGGTTAAGACGTCCTAACACTACTATAATAACTTAATAATTGGTTCTGTTCTGTGTGAAACCAATAAATACTTTTTCTTTCTTTCTTTCTTTAACTTTACTCGGCCTTTGTTTGGATGAGGATAACTATCCGAGGAGCAGATGGCAGGACTGCAAGCCTTGGATGGTTTTCTCATTAATTAGCGAGAAGTGGCGGAATATCGAGAAATGTACAAGGTACGGGGTAATGTCTTTGCCCAACAGTTGGACAGTACAGGTTAACAAAAATAAATTGGTTGAGGTGCAATTTAGGGGATCGGACAAAAAAAACTAATTAGTCCGTCAGCTAGATTTTCAAAAATTATTGGACACGTATTTTTTTCTTTTTCCACGTAAACTTAAAATGAAGACGATAGAGTGCTTCGAAAACTCGTGTGACGTCATAATATGATAGTACATTTTGACGACACAAGTGACGTTTCAAGCCCCACTCCAAGATCTTTGACGCGTTTTATCTTCGTCATTTTTTATTGATTTGATAAAACAAAAAACACGTAGGTATTTAATATTTTTCGATAATCTAACTTACGGATTAAACAGAATCATATTATTTTGACCCAGTCCGATCCCCTAATTTTTTCAATCGAAGTGTTGATTGCTAAACAACTCTACAATTAGACGACACAAAAAACATTAGAAGTTTTTAAACTGACATAGTCACTAAAACATCATAAACACAGAGAACGGGATATTTACCATGATTACATTTTGTTTCGAGCTCCCGATATTTCGGCACTGTTTGCAAGCATTTTACAAGCACCATGATCACGGACTGTTTCCGTGATAAGATACTCAAATATTATTTTCCATTGTCCAAGCGTACTTTACTAAACTAAAGTGTTCCATTTATGACTACATTTAAGATGCTACAAACTAAAAAAGCGGCTCCCACACTCGTTTATAAACATACTCAAGTCCTACCTTGACCAAAGAAGTTTCCAAGTCAAACAGAACAACGACTTCTCTGCTCTGTATGAGATTCAATCAGGTGTCCCACAGGGTAGCATATTGGGTCCAATATTGTACCTTCTGTACACCTACGACCTTCCAACAACAGATGACACAATGACTGCGACCTTTGCAGATGATACGGCATTATTGTCTTCTCATATTAGTCCGGAAACTGCGTCATTCAATTTGCAAAGACATTTGGATAAGGTGGAGAAGTGGCTTAAACAGTGGAGAATTCGTGCCAATCAGACTAAGTCTACACATGTCACTTTCACCCTTAGGAAAAAGACTTGCCCTCCTGTCAAGCTTAATGGCGAAGAAATACCTCAAGAAGAACATGTTAAGTACCTTGGCATGCATCTCGATAGACGACTTAATTGGCAGAAGCACATCTGGACAAAGCGAAAGCAACTCGATGCGAAACTGCGAGGAATGCACTGGCTAATAGGACGACACTCACAGCTAAACATCATCATCATCATCATCATCAGCCTATTGCAATCCACTGCTGGATATAGGCCTCTTTAATCTTACGCCACTCAACTCGATTTTCACCAACTCTCATCCAGTTGTTACCAGCCACTCTGCGAAGATCATCGCTCCACCGAGCCTGCGGGCGTCCCACCTTATGCTTGCCGATTCGCGGTCTCCACTCAAGAACACGTCTACTCCAACGGTCATCGGTTCTGCGACTAATATGACCGGCCCACTGCCACTTCAGCTTACTTATTCTGTGAGCTATGTCGACAACTCTGGTCCTCTGTCGGATCACCTCATTCCGGATGCGATCCCTGAGAGAGACCCCTAGCATAGCTCGCTCCATAGCTCGCTGAGCGACTTTAAATTTATGGACCAACCGTATCGTCAGTGTCCACGTTTCAGCTCCGTATGTCATAACAGGCAGGACGCACTGGTTGAAGACCTTAGTCTTTAGGCTCTGTGGAATCACAGCTTAACAACAAAAGTAAAATGACCATTTACAAAGCCATCCTAAAGCCAATCTGGTCATACGGAATCCAACTATGGGGTACAGCCAGTGTAAGCAACATCGAAATACTCGAAAGATTTCAGACCAAGGCACTAAGAACAATGTTTGGCATACCACGGTGTATCAGCAACAAATATATTTACCTGGATATTAACATAAATACCATCAAACAAGAGATAATCCATCACAGCGTGAAATACCAAAGCAAGCTTACACACCATACTAACGAGCTTGCTCGTGTCTTAAACAAGGAGGGTAGCCTTCGCCATGTGAGACTTAAAAGAAACGACATAACGACACTGAATACCAGATTTTCCTCACATTGAAGAGTAACCTCTGATGGAATACTTCATCACATAGAGGCTTACTTCATAAACATCACAAATCAGATGGAAATCGGACAGATGTATGGCTTATTGTCTCTTAGACAGATTGCCAAGTTGCAGATTAGATAAAAAAAAAAAAAAATTAAGATGCTAATAGAATATTAATGAAACAATAATAGACCCGTTTGATAATACGGTAAAATCAACATCCACGGGTATCCTTCGCGAAACAATTTTCAAAAGCTTGATTTAATCAAAACAAGTTTAAATTTTAAACTTTACACAGGATGAAATGACAACATTCCTTTAACAGGCTTTTATGAAATATGTTACAGGAGATACGATATCTATCATAAACGAAACAGCAGCTTTTATTTTTAGTATGTTTCCAAATACAAAATGACTGCAGAAGGATGCATCCAGAGACGTTACAATATTGTTGAATGGCACAAACTGCATGAAAAAGTCCCACGTTTTTTTGCAAAATGAATCTCTCTTTATCTTGGTCACTCTAAACTTTAGAGTGATCAAGGTAAAGACAATAATTGAAAACCCTCTAGAAATTTAGAGTCTAAAGGGTTTTCAATTTACACCAAAGAAACAAATAAAGAAGTAATTGATTAGTAGACTCTCAGCATGAGGTCCTGGGTCCGATTGCCGGGTCGGGCAAAGTGTTATTTTGTTTTCCTATTAAGAATTTCTCAGTAGCAGCCACGGAGTCTGGGTTTGTACCCGGTTAGGGGCAATACGCTCACTCTCTATTACATGGGACTTCGACAAAACCGGCAAAATGTGGGTGTACTATTAGGTACCTACAGCTCTGCCTAACTCTGCCTTACCCGGTCGTGAAAATCTTGTCCGTATTTTTTTCCCGACTACGGCAAAGCCAAAGGAGGGTTATGATTTTGACTGGCTATGTATGTATCTAAGTATGTATGTATGTATGTGAGTATCTTCATCTGTTCCCTCATAGCTTATAATCTACTTATGGGAACTCGACATATGAGGTATCGTTAGAACCGTCTTAATTTTCCACTGAACATGACGTGTCACAAAAAGCGATTTGGCGCCCTCTAGCGGACAAAAAGTAAGGCTTAAAAATAAAAATGGAGATAAATACGCCGTGTTTGGTATCATTTGAAAGGTACACTCACTCACATTGTCACTCACTTCCAAAATATTCCTCTCTTGTACATTTCCAAAATATTCCTCAAATTTAGTATCGACGGGGACAGGGGGACAGGGTAGAACAAAAACAAAAGCCGTAGTCACACGGTATTAAAGTGTTTAGGTTGGTACCTGTAACGTGTGACTACGGCTTTTCTTTTTGTTCTATCCTGAAAATCTTGTTTCATACTTTTTCAGCGTCGTTTTTTTGTCGTAGTCGGGTTTTAGTGTATGTTAGATGGGCATAATAATATGACTGTCGAGCAATGGTTCGAATGTTTCATATCCTAAACTTATTTTACAAAATCGGCTTTCAACAATTTCCGAAAATAAACAACAATTTTCTACACTAGCTAGACCATAGCTAAACCTACACAAGTTTAGTAATGATAGCCAACTCTCCAACTAGCATATCGTTTACGATACGGTATCCTTTTACTTTTACTAACAGTTTACCTCTAAAACCCTCACGCGGTGCTGTAAAGTCAATTACCTGACCCTCCGGTAAAATATTACCCTCATGAAGGAGTTTTAGGTTCGAAACTTGTGTTACTGTGTTCTTTTCATTTGCGTGTTTTATTGGTGTAGCTTCGAGTTTCCTTGTTTCATTTATTAAAACACATCGCTTAATGTTATGATTACTGCCTCGTTGGTCTAGTTGTCGCAACCGCGACTACTGAGCATGAGGTCCTGGGTTCGATTCCCGGGTTGGGCAAAGTGTTATTGGCTTTTTCCTTATGGAATTTATCAGTAACAGCCACGGAGTCTGGATTTGTGCCCGGTTGATGGCAATAGGCTCGCCCCCTATTACATGGGACTTAAAAACATAACTGACGAAATGTGGGTGTACTATTAGGTACACCTCTGTCTAACCCTTCGGGGATTTCAGGCGTGATGTTATGTTATGATTATGGATTATTAGATGCAGGTTAACTAGCTAAGGGAAGTTTCTTACAGCTGTTTTCAGTTATCGTCTTTCACGAAAATAATGCTCAGATAAGGATATGGTCAAATTGTTCAACATCTTCCACCCAAGTAACATTTTTGGTTTTAGAAAGGTTTTGAAAAGGTTCTAGAACCTTCGTATGGAAATCTGCTCGTAAGTCTTAACAGGCTCAATAACGTTATATTAACCTTATATTAACCTCCTGAGTGCAAAAAGGGCCCACGTTTTAGAACATTTCTGAGAGCTATAGCAAAACCTATAGCTCAAATCCAGAACCTTTCGAACTACTTACACAGTACCCAAATATAACCTTCACAACCTTAATTTAACGTGAATATAACCTTGCAAGGCAGCTTTTAAGTTCTAAATTAGTCTTGTATGTAACCCTATGACAACTTAAAACCTTTTTGATGGACATGAAAAAATACCTTTCCAGGACTCTCGGGTTTTAAAATGTTTCTGTGTAAGATTTTTTTACACAGAAAGACCAATATAATGGCGCCACATTCGCTGACATTTTACCAAGTTTCAAAATGGCTAACTGAGTATTTAGTAAGTATTTATAAAATAAATATAAGTATCTTGCTGAAGTCAGGAAAAACAAAAATTGTGCGACTGGCACTTCATCGTGAAACTTTGGGATAATAGTGCTAAATACGAGACGGGCCTTGCGTTAGTTTATAATTTTGAAGATATTTTAATTAAATAAAAATTATAAATATACACGGTTGGTGGTACGTTGCATTAGAAATAAAAGTTCTATTCATTTAAAAACATATATTTTAAATGCTATAGCACAAGTTACTTATTTTAGCCTTATTGAATTAAAATATTGCCTTTTGTTTTGATTTTTTTATTTAAAATTGATTTTTTATGTAAAAAAAAATGGCTGGCGTTAATAAATTACTAGAAAGCATTAAAATTACCAATTTCAGAACTGTTACAGCTAAAACCTCTTAATGTTTGCCAAAATAAGAGCTAAAAGTAATCTCGCGGAGCTACTTAAAACGCATAGGCTGTTTTTGCAGCTTTAAGGTTATCGCTAGGAGTAATTCAAGACTTGCTAGTCGCGAAAACAACCCCTGCGCACAATTAGTTGCTTTTAGGTTTTGGTTGAAACAGGACGTGCGATCGACGGTTTGACAAGAGTGCTGAACAAACAGCTACAGGGTGTTTTAGGTCATGGTAACTTTAAGAGTAAATTATTTTCCTTCAAGCTTGTTGCCTCGCCTTTTTGTCAATGTTCTACATCTGACTGCGAATTTGAACAAACTGCACATCACATTTTTATGGGAGTGTAGTCTTTGGCAGAATGAACGTTATATTATGTTAAATAGTGTACAGGTTACATCCGGAGTTATTTACTATACGGACCTTGTAGAAACTAGAACAAATTTCCGTGCGTTCAAGCATTTTTGTCATACCTATTATTGGAATCAAATATAACAGCTCACAACTTAGGACCCAGTAATATTAATGACAATAATATCCGTGGTGCTAGGCAACTGGGCTTATCCCAGTTGTATACGTCCGTGTGTGCCTATTGGCCTTGTTCTGGTCTGTCTCCTGCTGATATGGAGGGAAGTGGAAATTATGTTTTTTCCTACTCCTCCGCTATTCTTTTCTGATTAATTTCGTTGCGGGATCCAAGACAGTTAAATCGCTTCTCTGGGACATCGTCGAGCTTCATTGTCTCGGCGCTTTTCTTGTGGTCGCCACTGTTGATTCTGGCTAACAGGAGTTACAGTGGTTTGGGAATAGTGTGGCGGGCTTGTCCCAACAAAAAAAAAAAGTTTAATTTTGTGTTCTAAAGACCAAAGTAAGAAATTTTTACGCACTTTACGTTTAAAATTTCCACTCCGTTTTTTGACATCATCCTGTGTTGATTCATCTTCAAGACAACGTAATGCTTTGTAGTAGCGGAGACAACCGATATTTTTTGAGGATGCCTTTATAGCTTTAAAATATTCTTGTAGGACGTTAATCATGCTTTCAGCTCATAAACAATAGCTTATTGGTTTGGGTTGTCACCACGCAGTCCTAATTTATAGCCTAGACACTCTAAAACAACCTTAAGGTTTGAGGTAGGTTTTAAAAATTACTTATAAGCAATTTCAACATTCCATAACTTTATGGTCATATCAAAGTTAAAACTTAAACCTTTAGATCTCAATTCAGCATAATGCTAGCCTTTTCAGAACATAATCAGGAGTCTACGACAGCTATAAGATCCTAGGACTGTATGCTCTTGAAACACAAGTCAGAATAACGTTAATTTAAACTCTTGTCAGCGGCTCCAAGGTTGTAATATAAAACAACTAGTATTAGGACCTATTTATCATTCTCAAGTACTTAATGTAACCAGATAGCAAAGCATTAACCTTTTTACGACCCTTAGAAAACCTAAAGGCATTTTTTACAACCTAGGCCCGAATGAAATGTTACTTGGGCAGTTTTCTGTATCTCGGCTTCAATTACATCACTTACCTAGGTAAGATAAACTGTAACTAAAATATTTAGGTGGAATATTACAGTTTCATAAAATGTAGCAAAAAAACTGATGATTACTAGATAGACTACTTAAACAATGTCTTTCAAGAACAATTTCAAGTCCTTCTTAAATAATACCGTTATGGATAAAGTAAGGAATGAGAATAATAAAGGAAGTTACAAGTTACAGAAAAGTTGAAAGGCAATCGACTATCTCGGTATGGGCATGTGATGAGGAGAGACAAATCGCATAATTATGACTAAAAGAATGATAAATATAAAAGTTGATGGATGGATATCATAGGGAAGAAGACCAAGTAGACGAAGGATGAATTGTGTGAAGAATGAAATACTAAAAAAGGAGTTAATGATAATATGACGATTGACAGAGGAGAATAGAAGAAAGCCGACAAAGACAAGACAAGACGATAAAGGATGATTGATGATGATGATGATGATTTCTCCAACTAAACTTTCTTACATCCCTTACCCGGATTCAGACATTCAATTACACCATCCAACAGGAGATTCTACCCCGACAATTTGTAATCATCAATAGTACTTGCTGAAACGCTTACGACCCTTTACTTAACATAGTTCCTTCATCAATTTGATCCCATAATTTGCCCTTTATCCCCTAAAATTGGATCATGAACTTTACCAATTTCGGGCCATGGGGAATTAAATTAAAATATTCAGAAGAGTTTTTGAATTTGATTGAAAGTTATTTGTTAAGTAATTCGGTTTGACGAGCTCGCCATTTTGGTCAATTACAGGCTTTTAGGGAGTTTTGTTTATTTACAATTGGATTATGAACTTTATCTGGATTATCTTTGGGATCTTTTTTTTTGTTTTTAGCTGTAAGGTTTTGCTAGCCAAACTTTTCTTTAATTCTTTTTCGAAATTTGTATCATCAACTTTTTTTCTGCATTTTTGCTTGACACGGATGTTAGTAAAAATCGTATTGTTAAACTTTATCGTCAAAGAAAGTTATATTCACCGTCTGTGTTTCTGTTCAGCATGACAATGTGTTTCTTCTTCATGGATACTATCAAGTTTCTTATCTCACTCATCTTCTATGGTCTATCTAAAGACACAAATGTCAGTTCTTATACAATTATATATATATCATCAAAGAAAAACTAATCTTTGCAAAAACAACAAGTTAGCTATCTTTTGCCCCAATTTTCGCCCGCTATGAGATCAGAAGTGTCATGCTCCGCAGCAGAACCACTTTAGTCAAGCTCATATTAGTAAATCTCACCCGTGAAAACCCGGGGCGAGTCGTTAGTTTAATATTATTATTATGGATACTACGATTCCTTTTGCCTCACAAACTGAACCACGAATGTAGGCCGCAAATGTCCAATTAAGATGAAAGTACTTCTCTTTTACATTTTATAAAGCTTCTAAGAATTCGGCCAGCGAAATTTTTAGCTCATTAATTTCTTTATTAGGGAAATTAGGACGGCTGTAGGCTTTTGTTGGTTCTCTCGTGGGGTTAGCATAAAGCTTATTTTAATGATTTGTCATAATTTATCTGAAAATATGGAATAATATCTTAAGGTTTTCTGTAAATTGGGAATCAAAGTTAAAGAATTAAAGTTATTCTTGTAATTTCAGAAACTGCTGATTGTTGACAAAATGTTAGATCTTATAGATTTAATTTATGTGTGCATTTAAGGTATTGAAAGCCAATTAGAAATAAAGAAAGGTATAAAATTACGGTCCTATATCATTTACCTTCTTGCAGATACTAGCTGTAACGATATTTTACTAGTTATGTTAAAACCCTATTTAATAAATACAGACTTGGGCGTTAATAAGAAATCATGGTTGGAAAACTGTCTGGTTGATCATGCGGTGGTGACCGCTACTGCTGCGGTCTTGTATTCGATTCCTAGATTACGTAGAGTATTCGGTTTTTTCATTTTATTTGAAGTTTGTCATGGTAGAACATAATACTTTTTTACCAACACTTTTTTTGTACCTAGTATATTCACCGTATAGGTGCTTTATTTTTATATATTATAAGGCCCCATTAAAATAGGTGGACAAATTTTAACACAGCGTTCAGTTGGTCTAACCAAAGATATCTAAACAAAAAAAAACATTAAATGAAGTCAGTCAGTTTTTTATTTAAAATAATAAATTGCCGGCACTCTAGAACAAACGCATCCTTTATGAGTAGGTACTTAAATGCGTTTTTCTTATTATTATTCTTTACCATCGTCCTTATTTTGGTGGTCTGAATGATTCCTGAAATTTTGTCCACCTATTTAATGGGACCATAATTATATAGGTTTTCATGTAATATATTTTTTGGTTTAATTGTGCTTCTAAGGTGCTATGCTATATTTTTAGTGTGAACTTAATAAATGGTTTGTCTGTTTATCTATCCATCTTGAATTTCTTAAAACACAAGTCACCCATCCTCAGCAGTTCCACACTTTACTTAATATTTCCCCTGTCTTTATTGAAGCACTCAAACCACAAAATGAAACTAAATTCACCACAAGTTACCAACTAAAACTTTTAGCAAACTACTTTCAAGAACGAACTCTGAATAGTTGTCTTTATTACAAACTTTCTTTGATACGATCAAATTGGTATTCAAAAGAAATATTGCCTTTGAAATCCGTACCTACTGCTTAAAGGAAGAAGTTTCTAAATCAATTTGCTCGACGATATTCATATAAGCTTTACCTTCGATTTAGGAGTTATGACTATTGAAAAAACATCAATGAATTATTAATGAAAGCTTTCAACAAAGTTCTCGTTTGATCTGAACACAAGCGACGAAGGTACATACGTCTGTCTGTCTAATACGTCATAATATCGGCCGTCGTTCTGTTTATCTCGACCGACTCGCTGAACAGACATTGTCCCCCGACGGAGCCTATTCAATATGCATTATGCTAAACAGATGCGACGTTCCTTTGTTTACGGAAACGCGCCGTTTTGATAAATAAGCTCGTACTATTGGAAAACGGGGAACACTTCCAACCGATCTCACTGTGACGTGCACTGTCGCAAGCGCTTACTTCCCTCAAAGACTCGGCGGAAACTCTTTGTTGTCACTCAAAGATTGCGAAGCCGCTCGCCGTGCACTGCTTTCAAAACTTTCAACGTCGATAAAGTGTAATTTCGTGCGTTCACTGCGTGCGTCCCGATTTATTTTTACCTCAAAAGTAAACTCAAACGTTCTTGTATCTTGATTTATAGTGGCCTCGTAAACGCTGCCCAACATGATTCACGATGACACAAAAATATTTTAACGATACGATGGCTTTTTTAACCCAGTTTTATTCCGAACACGGCGCTTCTGCGGGACTCCATGATCTTCCGCGTCGGTCTTACGCACAATTTTCTCGAACGCACTTAAAAGTCATCGCATCAACCGAGCCGGCTGATTGCCAAGTTTTCCGTTTCGAAGTCGAATTAAAAAAAGACGTTACACTAACTTTCGCGCGTGTAAATATAGTTGAGGGTGAACGAACGTGTCGCTAGCACTGACCTCCTTTCTGCGTGATGTTGAACGTGCGGAGCCGGTACGAGTCCTCGTCAGGTTCCTCCTCAGGCTGATGCTGTGGAGTGCGGGGAACGTCCAGGAAGGCGTTAGAGCGCCGCGGCTGGTTGTGCTGGCCGGGAGGCGGCCGGCGCCGGGCGGAGGCCTGACGCCGGACCTGTGGCGGAGTCTCCGCCTCGGCCAGGCGAGGTTCCGAGCTGTACCGAGTCCTGGTCTCTCTATCCAGTTGCTGCTGCTGCTGGCGCCGCTGGCGGACCGAGCGGCCGCCGGTAATGCGCGCAGACTGGGAGCGCGCTGCCGGCCTGCGGCGAGGTGCCGGCGTGGTCTCCATGGGAGCCGCGAGGGCCTCCATACTCGCGGAGGCGGGAGCGCATATCGACTGCGAGCGCTTCGTGCGTCCGTCCGTAGCCATGGTCGCGACGATACTGAAGCGTCGAGCGTCGTGAAGCAACGTCGCCCCCCTCTCTCCTGAGCGTTGGGCGGGCGGGCGGACTTGTTGCATCGAGGATTATGAGATTAGTGTTCTTTTAAATGTCACTAATTGTGAGTTTTTCATGAATGGTTGCAGAAGTACTCTTTTATTCGAAATGTAAATAGAACTTGCGCGTATTGTTGATGGTTTACGCTAAATAAACTTACGTGTGTTTCCACCAAAGTTTATTCAGTGAATAGGCAACTTTCTGGATCATTGGGCTGCGCTCGTTAGCCCATTAGATACCTACGTTTATTGATTTACAACTTTGTTTAGTTGCGGTTTCTTTCATGTAGAAAGAAAATTCCGATCGGTTGTAAAATTTATCACATTATTCATTATTGTTTAAATTCGTGAGATTTGGAGCAAAAGTGATGTGAATTTGTTCAGAGTTTTCTGCTTCGTTTCAGTTTATACACCTGGCAGCTTGAAATTTATATTCTGTAGGTATTGGAATGTAAAATTAATGGTGTTTACAACCTTGCTCTTATTTTACTTATTACTGAAAAAGAAAACTGGTTACAAGGTCGATATACTGAAAATTATAACTTTCTAAGAACTGTCAATTATAAAACTTTACAAATCGGAGTTTTATATTTCTGGACAGAAAATTTTAGATAAATATTTATAATATGTTGGTCATTGGTCTAGTAGGACTGCTTCGCTGGTTGAGTGGTCGCGAGCGGTTCTACTGAGCATGATTCTGGGTTCGATTCCGGGTCGAATAAATTGTTATTGGGTCTCTAAATCAGGGATTTCTCGAGTAACAGTCAAGAAGTATACACCTACATTTTATCAGTTATGACATTTTAGTCCCATGGGGCAATCCTATAGTGCAATTTTAGAGTTTTAATAAGTAACCAAATCTTCTAACCAAAATAGAATCTAAAACTTATGGTGATTCCTTACCCTTTCCTTGGTAATTCCAAGAGAGAGACAAGGATAGATTAAATCATACATGTAGGTAAGGTAAATTCATAGTTGTCCCTGTAACGTCCACGTAATTGGGTAAGAACGATCGTATGTATTTCCCTCACGTACCCTGGACTAGCCGGGGACAGATCCAGGGTAAGGATGTTATGGACCTCCGTAACGTAACCATAACCGAAACTATCGGATATCTGAAAAATAAATATTTCTAACCGAAACCGATTTAAAAGTTTTGGTTTTAAAGGCGGAGGTTAAATTATTATTCATTATCTTTATAATAATAACTGGCCGAATTTTAGGGGTTCAGTTCGCCCAGTCCAGTCGTCTTTTGTCATTCTAATATCCATAACCGAAATTATGCGAAACTAGTGGACAATCCGAAATAATTTATTATCTGAATACGTATCCGAAACCGGTATAATGTTACTCAAATACCGGATATCCGTATCCGAATCCAGATCGGAAATTGCATATCCATAACATCCCTGGTCCAGGGGACCGGCAGGGGACTTTTTTGTTGCTGAGGTAGATAAATAGTGGGTTCAGATATTTGGTAGTTCAGAAAGGATTGCGTAGTAAATGCGAGGTTTGGTTACAATATTAGGTTTCGTGGGCGCTTGCTGACTAGGTACGCAAGGAAGCCTAGACCTTCCTTGCATAGTAGTCATCACTACATAAACTGTTTGATATTTCTTGGTAAATCAGTCGACAGGAATATTCTTCTTCTTCTTGTTAAAAAACGTTGCCCCACACTAAGATTTTTTTCTTGTATCGTGGGTGCGTTTACAAACATTTAAACTCCAGATATCTACACAAATAGACCCGAAACATCTATCGGTAGGCCATACAAATATCTGTTCCGTGCGGGGATCGAACCCGCGACACGCAGCGCAGCAGTTCAATCACTCAGCCACTTAATTATCGTTAGGAAAATAATATTGGAATTTATCGTTTATTGTCAAAGTCGCGCGAATCACCTGTACCTATGCCCAGAGCGGGAGCAGTCATTTGATGATTTCCCACCCTCCAAAAAAGACTACCTATAATTATGTTGTAAGTATATAACCGCAATCAAGAATAGAAATCAATTCAGAAAAGATTTTCTTGAACTCAATACCCAAATAAACCTCAATAAGTAAAGAAAATAATCTCAAAACAGAAAATATAAAACAATAAAGACAAAATAAACGAAAAGGACAAACACAAACACTAGATATGAACAGAATTTGTTATTAAATGCTCTTTTCAGGCGAAATTGAAACAGAAATAATATGTACACGAAACGAGCGTTAGTCTCTTGTTTCGAAATAATATCTTTCTTCGTTTATTTTGTCTGGCGCACATACTTATATGACCTTCGTCACTTTTATACCTACTATATTCTGAAAGTCTGTAGTACGAATTACTTTAGACGTAAGTCTCTGACAGGTGTTTTCATAACATAACATAACGTCTGTAATCGCCGATGGGCTGGGCAGACTGAGGTGTACTTAATAGTACACCGAGTTTTTGCCAGTTAATTATACCAAAAGCTCGCTAAATGTCCAGTATAATAATACTTTCAGGATGTTGTTGAGACTGCCACAATCCTGTAGTGCGTCACAGATTTTTATCTAAGCTCGTACCTACCGACGTGCTTCACGCGGTGGTCACAAGAAAACTGTTTAGTTACTTACACCCGTATTTATAAACAAGTAATTACTAACTTGAGTAAATGTCATTGTTTAAGATACGATTTTTTCTCTGTAGTTTAGTAATAATTCCTTAATGTTAGAACTATCAAACGTTAGAATTCTTAGTTTTGCTTTCATTGACGGTTGTAACTTCGTTTAAATTCTTGCCAATTGGATAAAAATATTTGCATAAGTAATTACTTAAGTCCAAGTAATTACTTTGACTTGACTATAAATACGGGGGTTAGAGCAGAGAGCTTTAGCTCCCCTATTTAATCACTATCACTACATAGTATAAAACAAAGTCGCTTTCTCTGTCCCTATGTCCCTTTGTATGCTTAAATCTTTAAAACTACGCAACGGATTTTGATGCGGTTTTTTTTTTAAATAGATAGAGTGATTCAAGAGGAAGGTTCAAGGGGCGGGTCACTAGTAATAAATAAATTCCAAAATTCTAATCGAACACCGGTCTTCGTTAGTCTAGCTAATGGTTGCAAGCACGAGTGCTTAGTTAGAATTCTTGGGTTGAATCCGGATGGGTTAAGGAACTTAAACAAAATCGTGAAACGTAGATGTATCATGTACATCTCTACCTATAGCCCATGGGGCATTTCAGGCGTGATGCTATGTTATGAATTCACATTCAGCATTCGCGTTCATTCAGCGTATAAACCGTCACCATTTTGTTGGAAATGATGACAACTTCTAGAAAACGACACAAAAAAATCATCTTAACAGAAAAGACTCCACATTTCGAACGCACATTTAAAAATATAATTTACTTCGTTTCATATTTTCTTTAACAATTTCTCCTTCACAGGGTATATAAAGATTATTTGCCTATATAAAGAGGGGGGAAATAATCTCGCTTCCCTTGTATCATGTGAATTAGATCACCAAAGCGACGAGAGACAGATTAATGAGGTTTACTTGGTTCGTGTGTTCAGAGTTTTTGAGCATCATAAGCCTTGGAATATATAAACAGGTTATGAATAACATCAATTGATTTTTGATGCGGGAATAGTACCTACAAGTATTTGCTATAAATAACCCGGTCACAATGAAAGCAGGAGAGTTCACCGGTAAACGTACATGTGTAAGTATATCTTTATGTATTTTGAGCTTTCTCTTAAACCAAATGCGGTCTGGTTTAACATCAGGAACTCGAAACAAATAAACATGGTAAATATCCCGTCCTGAACACTTTTTTGCATTATGTAACAAATAAAACTCGAATTTAAAACTTTTGGTAGTTAAAAGTTTACCCCCACTAACGATGGCTAACAAAATCAAAGGTCAAGTGCGAGTCGGACTCGCACATAAAGGGTTCGGTACCTACCAAAACGGCAAAACAATCACGTTTGTTGTATGGAAGCCCTAATTAAATATTTATTTTATTCTGCTTTTAGTAAGTATTATTTTGTTGTTATAGCAGCAACAGAAATACATCATCTGCGAAAATTTTGCCTAGCCAACATGGTTCCAGAGATACAGCCTGGTGACAGACAGACAGAGAGACGGTGAGTCTTAGTAATACGGTCCCGTTTTTACCCTTTGGGTACGGAACCCTAAAAATATGAATCTAGTTTCGACTCTGTTAGTCCGCTTCACAGATACTTTTATTTGCACAATTTGGAATTGCATATTTGTCCAATTGGAGGGTGCAGTGGTGCACACCAGTGGTTTCACGGATTGCTATAGTGTGTTCGATTCAACAGTTTGAAAAAAATGTATTCATACATGGATCTATTTTAAATCGTTGCCTCGCTCTAGGAATTTTTCCTGTATCGTGGGTGCGTTTACAAACATTTAAGCTCACATACACAAACACGGAGTAGCCGTGGCCCAGTAGTGGCGGCCCCGACTTACGGACAGTAGGCCGTAGGTTCGAACCTAGGTAGGCACATTACTTCGTGTAATTTATTTCGTCACCGCTGCTCTCAAAACGGTGAAGGAAAACATCGTGATCATGAAACATCGGCATATCTTAGAACCAAAAAATTCGAAGACATGTGACATCTACCAATCCGCACTGGGCCCGTGTGGTAGATTATAGCCCATTTCCTCTCAAAGAGAGGAGGCCTGTGTGCCAGCAGTGGGAACATTAATAGACTGTTGATGATGATGACACAAACACACCCAGACCCATAACAACTATCTACAGGCCATACAAATATTTGTTCCGTGCGGGGATCGATCCAGCGACACGCAGCGCAGCAGTCCAATCTCTCAGCCACTGCGCCAACCATGCCATCATTGCCGATTAAAGGATGCAAAAATAGAGTTGTCAGATGAGATGGCGATTAATAGAGAGAAGAAGAAGACATGTTGCGCCGACCCCAAATTAATTGGGATAAGGGCAAGAGAATGATGATGATAGCAGTCATCATCATCATCATCATTTCAGCCAAAAGACGTCCACTGCTGGACATAGGCCTCCCCCAGGTGTCGCCACAAAGACCGGTCACGTGCGTCTCTCATCCAGCGGGTCCCCGCAACCTTGACCAGGTCGTCGGTCCACCTAGTGGGAGGCCTTCCAACGCAACGTCTTCCGGTTCGCGGTCGCCACTCCAGAACTTTTCGGCCCCATCGGGCATCCGTTCTGCGAGCAATGTGCCCTGGCCATTGCCACTTAAGACGATGACAATAGCTATTGACTTCTGATGTTTCAGTATTTTTGGACACGCCCACAATGTTTCCGATACCCTAGCGGCATACTACCAAGTAAGAAACAAATAGTCCAGGATCCGCGGTCCATTTTTGCACTTGATTACTATCAAGCTAATTTTGATGAGACGGCGAGACGCCCAACAATTTCCTGCACGAAACTCTCGAATTCTCGATTGTGGTAAGTAATAGGGGTAGCAGGGATAAAATATGTTGGTTTGATGATTCTCAAAAGTGTTAAGTACAAACACTTTTGAGAATCATCAGCTGGGTTTTTTTTGTTAAATCTGATGATAATTATCTAAATTATTTGAAAAAATATTTGTCCTACAAAATGTATGGTTTGATCAAAGAGTCCCCTTCCTTCCTTCCAATATGTATCGATAACGAAGTCATTAAAAATGATTACTTACTAACTGGGTTTTGGGGATTGGATATTTTCTATTAAACCCACTCTTTACAAGTTGCCTACAAGATTCTAAAAATTATATTAAGTGTTTGGCACTTACTCCACGCACCATCAATACTCCTGTACATCATAAACAACAGGCTAATACACTTTCTGGAGCCACAAATTCCAGAAGAGCAAGCAGGTTTTGTTAAAGGCAAAGACACGCGGGAACAAATCCTGAACGTTCGCCAAATTATAGAGAAAAGTCGGGAATTTAACAGCCCTGTATTGATATGTTTCATAGATTATACCAAAGCATTTGATTGCGTGGAGTGGGGCAAGCTGTGGGGGGTTCTTAAAGACATGGGAACGCCTCAACATCTTATTGACATAGTCCGATGCCTCTACCTACACATCAACAACCGCTCTTTCGTCAAAATAGACACCGACTGTTCAAATGCGTTAGGCAGGGATGCATCCTCTCACCTCTGCTCTTCAATATGTATGAAGAGTAATATCATTCAAGACTCTTTAGGGCTGGGACAAGGGGTTTACTGTTGGTGGAAAGTGGATTTCCAATCTGAGGTACACTGATGACACCGTTCTCTTTGCTACAACATTTGGCAACATGAAAGAGATACGGCACAGATTGGAAGTGGAAAGTGGCAAAGTAGGGTTTGCAATAAATAGGCAGAAAACCAAGCTTATGGTGGTAGATCGTGCGGGAAAGCTATCGGGCGCCTATAACATCTAAGGCATCTATACTGTGGACAGCTTCGATTAACTGGGCTCCAATATAAGTAATGAAGGTAGCTGCGTCACAGAAATAAAACGGCGGATAGCCATGGCTAAAGATGCTATATTACGCCCCCGGAACATCTGGGAAAAACGTGGTATAAGTTTTAAAACGAAGGCCCGTTTGGTCAGAGCACTAGTTTTCCTGATTTTCCTCCATAGAGTTAATAATAATAATATTTATTTATTTTCAGGCTACTTTGGCCCATAGATAAATACCTTACAGATTAACATACATACGATATAATTGACAGCTTGTGTTAGTAAACAAAACCTTAAAACTATATTAGTATCACTACACTTGCACTACGTCACTGTGCGATCATGTGGCACTTGCCCGCGGAAGCGTCGAAACACCACCCCCTGCGGCCAAAAGTCCTCTTCCAAGACGAGGTGCAGGTAGCATGTCGGTACTCGCACCACAAACGCCTTAAAGTTGACGTTGCGGCGCGACTCGAGCAGCTGCACTCTCGCCACGTACTTGATCTTCTGGCGCACGTACTCCACGATGACCACGATGTCCTCCGTCGTAGTGGTGTAATGTAGACGGGAGAGGTACAAAGGAGTGTTCGGCTTTGCGGCACGAATTTGCACATTGGGCTCCGATGGAGCCGTGCCGCAGCGGTTCTTGATGGTTCGCTGACGGCGCTTCCACCTCAACACCGTCACGAAACCATCATCAGCCTGGATCGGTTCCTTTTCAGGCACAGGCTTCTCGGAAGGAGCATTTTTCCCCACAAGTTAAGACATGGATAATCCAAACAAGAGTAAGACAGAGGATAGACGCATTCGAAATGTGGTGTTTTAGGCGGATTCTCCGAATTCCATGGACGGTCAAACGCACAAATGTGTCTATCCTTTCTTTACCAACTCGATATCAAGACTCGATTGTCAACAGTTTGCCTACAGCGTATTTTGTCTTATTTCGGCCACATAATGCAAAGAGGAGATAGCAGCCTTGAAAAGCTGGTCATTGTTGGCAATACCGAAGGCAAGCGACCGCGAGGCCGGTCGCCATTTTACAAATTTGGAAGTGTCTGTCTTCCAAACGATTGGCTTTGAGAAAAAATTGTTTGTGGAACCTCAATGTCATTTTTAAAGACCTGTCTAATGTCTATAGACAGAGACACCCCACACGTAGGTATAGGTTTGATGAAAAAAAAAATATAGTTTCAGTTCCATGTATGGGGCGACCCCCTAAATCCTTTTTTTTATTTTTGTATAAAAATCGTAAAGCGGTTCACAGAATACTTGTAGAGTTTCAACTGTGTAGTCTCAATAGTTTCCGAATGAAGTGGCTGTGACATACGGGTGGACAGACGGACAAACAGACATGACGAATCTTTAAGGGTTCCGTTTTTTGCCATTCGGCTACGGACCCCTAAAAAACAGCTGGTTTGTAGTAAATTTTGATGAGCTCGTTATCAATACATGTTGGATTTAGATAATGATCATCAGATAAAAATAAAATAGTTAGTAATAGATTTTTGAAAATCATCAAATAAATAATTATAATAATATATAATCAATATATATTTTATCCCTGCTGCCCCTATTACCTACCACAATCGAGAGTTTTCGTATAGGGTAATGTTGGCGTCTCATCAAAATGCAGCTGCTCACGGAAAATTAGCTTGATAGTAATCAAGTGAAAAAATGTACCGTGGATCCTGGACTAACATTGTGACGCGGTCAATAATAATTTATAGATGAACGGATAGCTGTCAGTGGGGCGCAAAGTGACATACGTCCGTCTAGCACCGCGCCTAAGCGCTCACTGTCGGATTGCTTAGGTAAGAAAGAGAGCGCGATGACGCAACGCTCGAACTTCTTACAAACCTTAAAAAGATTAATTACATCAAAATAATTTATTAAATAATCAAAAATTAAAAACAACCAAATTTTGTATTTAAATATGGTACGTTATTGTTATAAATTTTACCAACGTACGTTGATCAGTAATACAGATATTTTTGTTGGAAGATCATTTTAAGAGGTTAGTTTACCATTTTTTTGTATCGAGAAAACTTTTCAAAAACGTGTTTTGAAAACAACGAAATTATCAGAAATATGTTCAAGATTAACATATATTTTTTCCGCCGTGTCAAACTGTATAGATTTGGCTAAAAAATTGTTCAATACAAGCCTATTTGGCTCTTGTCAGCGCCTTAAGTCTGGCGATTCTTCGGGTTACGTCGGTAACCTTGGTTCTCATGCGGATGTCCTCACTTCTGATTCGATCACGCAGTGTGATAGCAGTATCCACAATAAATATTTTAGGTTTTTTTTACCTAGTTTACAATCTCGACTTTTGTTTTCCTGGACAAGTTCTCGTAGTAGCATTCGTAATGGCGCAATTACACTTTGTCGTTCGCCCGAATTCGATTGAATAATGGGAAATTCGGACAAACCAATTAGTGTAGGTAATTGAGACGACCATGTGTAATGATGTGTGGCGTCAACATTCTTGACCCACAAACTTAGTAATATTCAATACTTATATTACAGCGCAAGTTCTACTTACCCCTTTTCTTCATGCTGGCGCGAAGGCGCGCACCTCGTCATCATGCGCAAGCCCCGCCCGGCCGCGGAAACCTGTTTGGCTTACCTCACCCCGGACTCCGCGCGCCGCACCGCCTTCCGCAGCCTGCTCCAGCCGCAGACGACAACGACCGGCCAGTCAACTAGACGTCTTCATCGCGAATCCACGTCGCTTTGACTCGCTACCGCGCTCCGCTAATAGTCTCGCGTAAATGTATTTTCATTCTCGCTATCGCCTAGATCTTTGATTTATATTCTTCCTTACTCTAAACCTTCTCTAGTCTCGCTATAACTTCATTTCTTCTTCATCTTCACCTCTGTAAACCTTTGCTTGCGCTTAACTTATTACAAACCTTTGTGTAAACATTGCCGAGTATTATTCCGCTCTCCCGCAATCATCCAAAAGTGGTGACCCCGACGTGATTCGCCGCGTAGCTAACATAGCGCGACCGCGTAACCGCACGACGTCATAGAAGCTTCCGGAACGTTCGCGAAGGACACGTTGACGTCGAAGAAAATTTATTCTGCAAGTTATTGCGAGATGGCGGACGAATTGACCGAAGCGTTGGTTGCTGCACTAGGATCAGCAGAGATAGCAAAGGTTAGAGTACGCGTTCCTCCTTTTTGGCAAGAGAAACCAAATGTATGGTTCACTCAAATCGAAGCCCAGTTTGCCCTGTCCAATATAACGTCCGATGCGACTAAATATTATACCGTAGTGAGTAACTTGGACCCTGCCATCGCGGCCCAGCTAGAGGATGTTTTAGAAAATCCACCGGCATCCAATAGGTATGAGAAGCTTAAAGTCGAGCTAATTAAGCGTTTGTCAGTTTCCCAGGAAAAGAAGGTGCGACAACTCCTTATCCACGAGGAGCTTGGGGACCGTAAGCCGTCTGCATTTCTACGCCACCTGCAGAGCTTGGCAGGCCGTGGTGTGCCGGAGGACTTCGTGCGCACCATCTGGGCCAGCCGTCTGCCCACCAGTCTGCAGGCAATCATAGCGTCCCAGGCTGCCATGCCACTGGAAGCTGTTGCGGAGCTGGCTGACCGGGTATTGGAGATAGCACCGGTGAACCCGGTGGCCCAGGTCGCGAGTACTTCGTCCTCTGATGGGAGCTTACTTGAGGTAATGCGTACTGAAATAGCCAGTCTCACGCGGAAATTTGATGAGTTGACCACTACGGTAGAACGACGATCACGGGCAGGTAGGCCAGATAGGAGTCGTAGTCGTAACCGGCGATTTTCCCGTTCGAGAAGTAATTCACGAGGCCGCACTTACAAAATGGCGGACAACCGTGGTTTATGTTGGTACCATGAAACATTTGGAAATAGAGCGCACCACTGCATCAAGCCTTGCGATTTCGGTTCGGAAAACGCCAACGCCAGTCGCTAGTGACGGCGAGCGATTGCTGCAGTATTTCCAGCCGTTTATTCATCACCGATCTGCAATCCAGAAAACATTTTCTTGTCGATACGGGATCCGATCTTTGCGTCTACCCGCGCAATTATTTAAATGAAAAGCGGACACGTGTAAATTATGACCTGAGCGCAGCTAATAATTCTGTTATATCTACGTACGGATATATTAATTTGCAGCTGAATTTAGGACTACGGAGGGAGTTTAGTTGGAAGTTCGTCGTCGCGGATGTCACCAAACCAATAATTGGGTATGATTTTCTATCCCATTATAATCTATTGGTGGATTGCTGCAACAATCGGCTGATTGATGGTTTGACCAAACTTTTTGTTAGCGGAGCTGTCGCGATGACCGAGTTACCCAGCGTCAAAGCAGTTACCGGTACTTCTCGGTACCACGAGCTGTTGCGAGAGTTTCCAGACATCTCACGTCCATCTGGTGCACCAAGGAAGGTACGTCATTCTACCGTTCATTTTATTAATACTACCCCCGGCCCACCTGTGTTCTGCAGGCCACGACGTTTAGCACCAGATCGTTTGAAGATCGCCAAGGCTGAATTTCAAGCAATGGTAAAGGAGGGAACAGCTCGTTGCTCCAGCGGACCTTGGGCATCACCTTTACACCTGGTGCCAAAGCATGACGACACGTGGAGACCCTGCGGCGATTACCGGGCGCTGAATGCTAGGACTGTGCCAGACAGGTACCCGGTTCGTCATATTGAAGATTTTTCACAGCACTTACATGGAAGCACCATTTTCTCTGTCATAGACTTAGTCAAAGCCTACCAACAAATACCAGTACATCCAGCGGATATTGAGAAGACAGCCATCACGACACCGTTTGGTTTGTTTGAATTCCCTTTTATGTCGTTTGGGCTGAGAAACGCTGCACAAACTTTCCAACGTTTCATCGATGGTTTGGTACGCGATCTAGATTTTTGTTTCCCGTACATCGATGATCTTCTAGTAGCTTCTAGAAATACACAGGAGCACGAAGAACAGATGTTACGCAAACTGTTTTCCCGCCTTCAAGAATACGGCGTGGTCATGAATGTGGCTAAGTGCAAGTTCGGTCAGCCCGAGGTAACTTTTCTTGGTTACACTGTTTCAGCTGGAGGAGTACGCCCATTAGAGGAGAAAATAAAGGCCATCCAAAATTACCCACCGCCTCAGACGATCAAATGCTTGAGAAGATTTTTAGGCATGCTCAATTTTTATAGGCGGTTCTTGAAGGGCGCGGCTGAACTACAAGCCCCACTTAATGATTTGTTGGCAGGACCAGGTATGAAAGGATCGAAACCAGTGAAGTGGACTCCACAGTTACTTGAACTTTTTGAGCGTTGCAAGCGTAGCCTTTCAAAAGCAGCTCTGCTGGTTCACCCAGTTACTAATGCGCAACTGGCTTTGGTAGTTGACGCGTCCAATGTTTCTCTAGGAGCCGTATTACAGCAGAAAGTAAATGACGTTTGGCAGCCCTTGGCTTTCTACTCGAAGAAGATGAGCCCCACACAGCAAAAATACAGCGCTTATGATCGTGAACTCCTTGCAATTTATGAGGCCATCAAACACTTTCGACATATGATAGAAGCACGAAATTTTACTGTGTACACCGATCATAAGCCGCTGATAAGTGCTTACAAAAAGAAAGACCAACAAGGTTCACCGCGTCAAATTAACCAACTGTATTTTATTTCACAGTTCACCACTGACATACAGCACGTTTCGGGGCAGGACAACCAGGTGGCAGATGCTTTGTCTCGAATAGAGGCAGTCACCGCGCCAGTGGACGTCATTGAGCTTGCCCTTGCACAGCGTGATGATCCAGAGCTGCTGGAACTTCTAAAGGGTAACCACTCGCTGCAACTGGAGTTAGCGCAAGTACCAAACTCAAAAGTAAAAATTTATTGTGATGTTTCTTTGTCCAAACACAGACCTTTTGTAACAGCAACCCATAGACGCCGCGTTTTCGAAACGTTGCACAGCCTAAGCCATCCTGGGGCAAGGGCATCCATCAAGATGGTCAGTGAGCGTTATGTTTGGCCTTCCCTTAGGAAAGATGTTCGCGCATGGGTTAGAGAGTGTATTCCATGTCAAAAGTCAAAGGTGACAAGGCATACTACATCACCTCTTGGAAAATATGAGATACCAGATGTTCGTTTTGCAGAGGTCAATATGGACCTAATTGGCCCACTTCCAGTATCATCCAATTTTAAATACTGTCTAACTATAATCGACAGGTTCACCAGATGGCCTGAGGTGATCCCGCTTCCTGACATGACAGCAGAAACTGTGGCGAGGGCGTTCGTGTCGGAGTGGATCGCCCGGTATGGTTGCCCGAAGAAGGTAATCACGGACCAAGGTAGACAATTTCAATCGCACTTATTCCAACATCTAGCAGAGACATATGGAATCCAATTGGCGAGGACGACAGCGTATCACCCAGCCTGCAATGGTATGATTGAACGCCTACACCGCACGCTCAAAGCTGCTATGATGACGCATGGTACGAAGGATTGGGTTAGCTCTCTTCCCATAGTTCTCCTAGGACTACGCACAGCATACAAAGAGGATCTGCAGTGCTCATCAGCTGAATTGGTGTTTGGAGAGCAGTTACGTGTCCCTGGCGAGTTTTTCACCATAACCAATAACAAGGTAGATTATCCAGATTTTGTCAGTCAATTACGGCAGACAATGTCCGAATTGCGACCACGACCAGCATCCGACCATTCGCAGCATAAAGTGTTTGAGCACCAAGACTTACGTACCGCTACGCACGTGTTTTTACGCCAAGATTTGCTGCGAGGATCGTTAGAACCACCATATAGTGGCCCTCATAAGGTCATTTCAAGAGGTCCAAAGACAATCGATATTGTGCTCAATAATAAAACCGTCAAAGTGTCAATTGACAGAGTTAAGCCAGCGTATACCTGGCGTGAGGATATGGAGGCACAAAGTCACAATACGCAGGAGACGCAACCGATGCTTACTACCCGTTCAGGACGTAAAGTCAGGTTTCCTGAACGATATGTGTCTTAATATGACCCTTTTATTCGTAAGGGGGTCCTGTGGCGTCAACATTCTTGACCCACAAACTTAGTAATATTCAATACTTATATTACAGCGCAAGTTCTACTTACCCCTTTTCTTCATGCTGGCGCGAAGGCGCGCACCTCGTCATCATGCGCAAGCCCCGCCCGGC
Source organism: Diarsia mendica (assembly GCA_949316265.1). Lineage (NCBI taxonomy): Eukaryota > Metazoa > Arthropoda > Insecta > Lepidoptera > Noctuidae > Diarsia > Diarsia mendica. Next base: position 3,409,968 of record OX438904.1, read on the forward strand.
CGCGGAAACCTGTTTGGCTTACCTCACCCCGGACTCCGCGCGCCGCACCGCCTTCCGCAGCCTGCTCCAGCCGCAGACGACAACGACCGCCGGCCAGTCAACTAGACGTCTTCATCGCGAATCCACGTCGCTTTGACTCGCTACCGCGCTCCGCTAATAGTCTCGCGTAAATGTATTTTCATTCTCGCTATCGCCTAGATCTTTGATTTATATTCTTCCTTACTCTAAACCTTCTCTAGTCTCGCTATAACTTCATTTCTTCTTCATCTTCACCTCTGTAAACCTTTGCTTGCGCTTAACTTATTACAAACCTTTGTGTAAACATTGCCGAGTATTATTCCGCTCTCCCGCAATCATCCAAAGATGGATAAAAAAAAAATGATTAGAGGACTACCAGACAATTTCAAAAAGTTTAGAAACTCAAATAAAATTGATAATTTTAAAGATAGAGGTGTTCCTCTATCTTTAAAATTTTATGTCAAAATAATGGAATCAGTTCAGTTTTCGCGGTGAAAAAAAATCATTCTGAGCTGCAGCCGTCGCGTCCCTATCTCAGTCGTCTCAGTGAGTTTTACCGTAAAAAGTACTTCACCCTATAAAAAAATTGTTTACCCAGCAATCATTTTACGTAGGAGTACTTAATTTAATGTACATAATGCTTGGTTAAGGGTTTGTTTACATCCTGTATATTATCTACTAGCTTTTGCCAGCGGCTTCGCCCGCGTGAAAATGACGATTTTCCATACAAACTTTCATCCCCTATTTAACTCCCTTAGGGGTTGTATTCCGAAAAATCCTTCCTTATTCCTTGTCTACATTATAAAGTCCAAGGGTTTGGGCTGGGCGTTGATGAGTCAGTCAGTCAGTCAGGACTTCTCTTTTTATTTATTTAAATATATAGAAGATAGATAGATGTATCGATTCTCAGTTCATTCTCTTGACGTAAATTCTTCCTTTCATTTGCGCCCACGGACGACAAGTTATCTATTAACTACTGTCAAAAACATAACCTACCCTGAAGGCAAACTGTTACAATATTTACTAGGTCTAGTATACTTGTTTCTACGTGGGTTTAAGCGTGGGTGTAGAATAATTAAAATTCTATGAAACTCCTACCTACTTCAATTTGCAGACTGAAAGATCTTGCTTTGAATTTTTGGAGTCTCAGTTTGTGAATAAAGAAACCTCCGAGGCTTAACAGTATTAATTATTTACTTGAAAAACATACCTGCTAGTAAACTCTTAGTTTACAAAGTAGATTTCATAAAAATAAATGTAATGACTGGTGAATTTACAATAATTTTGGACCTTGGTCCATACTAAAATATATTATAGACTGTCTGTGATCTATCTATACTAATATTATAAAGCTGAAGAGTTTGTTTTTTTTATTGGTTGAACGTGCTAATCTCAGGAACTACTAGTTGGAAATAAAAAACAAAAACAATTTTTGGTTGGATAGTTCATTTATCGAGGAAGGCTTTAATTAATAATAATAATAATCAATTTATTTTCAGGCATCTATGGCCCATAGACAAATACCTTACAGACTAACATAAATATAATAAAATACAATTTGTGTTAGTTAATAGAGCCTTAAAACTATGTTAGTAGCACTTCACTAGCGCACTAGGTCACTGCGCGTTCTTGTAGCACTTGCCCGCGGAAGCGACGGAACACCACTCCCTGCGGCCAAAAGTCCTCTACCAAGACGAGATGCAGAAAACAAGTTGGTATTCGCACCACGAACGCCTTAAAGTTGACGTTGCGGCGCGACTCAAGCAACTGCACTCTCGCCATGTACTTCGTCTTCTGGCGCACGTACTCCACGATGTCCCCCGCCGTAGTGGTGTAGTGTAGACGGGAGATGTACACCGGAGTGTTCGGCTTTGCGGCACGAATGGTCACGTTGGGCTCCGATGGAGCCGTGCCGCAGCGGTTCTTGATGGTACGCTGACGACGTTTCCTCACCACCGTCACAAAACCATCATCAGCCTGGATCGGCGCCTTTTCAGGCACAGGCTTACTAGCGGGAGCAGTTTTGTCCGCGACAATGCTTGCGAAATAAAACTAAACTATATTAAACTATATATGTTGAGTTACGGTCGAAAATAAATGGCTATAATTTCTGAAAATAAATGACTGGTCCCGTGCATATCGCATCCAACGGATCCCCGCAACCTTCACCAGGTCATCGGTCCACCTAGTGGGAGACATTCCAACGCATCGTATTCCAGTTCGTGGTCGCCACTCCAGAACTTTTCGGCCTTGCTATTCAATATTTGCGCATAGATATAACCTTGCTAATCAATAATAATCAATAATAAATAATAAAAAAAGGCCCAATAATCTTGCTAATCCCAGCTTAGACATACAAACAATACCACTAACCTCAACCCACCAATATTCCGGGGACCAGCAGGAGCTTATTATCGGTGCTGTCCGGTATTAGGAACACATGACTGCACTTCCGAATCACGGCAGGCAACGGACACCCTCAAAGATAATTGAGCCTTTGTCCGGCGGAGACTGGCTCACAGCTGAACATGATACTGAGATAGGGTGGATAGGTTTCTGGTCTGTATTTTCAGGACACATCAATTAGTTACATTATTTATTAGACCTTTTTTTTTAATTCACGTTTCAAAATTAAAACAATGCTTTTTAAGTTTGATTAAACTAATTAAAACACCGAAAAGAGGGTAGACTTATCTGCATTCTCTACTTGACAGTATATGTTTAATCAAACTAAAACAGGAAGAATACTTATACCAACCTCAACGCGGGGAAAGTCGCTAGCAAAACAAAAGCTAGTTCTCGATAATTACGCTAAAAAATGAGTAGAAAATGTAAAAGCCTTGGAGATAAAGAAAGTAATCTTTATATAATAAAGTAAGTACCTACTCAAGTATAAAGTTCTGATTGAAACGATAAGCTTTCTTAGTGGTAGCTTTGTTGTTCGGTAAGTGTTTAAAAGTCGGAGTTTTCCTATTTTTTTATTGATTGAAGCGTGATACTTTATTTATCGTTCTATTTTTTATGTAGTTATAAAGGTAAAACATAGGTGTAGGTACACCAGACAAACCACAAAACGCCACGTGCTATAATCCTTACATAATTATTCCTTTTGCATCTTTTGAGACTTGAATACACGTCAAAAACTAAAACCTCCCAACTTACATTAACAATGATTCTGTCCCAAATAAATAACGCAAAGTCTCGATAATATCCCCACTAGAACTAAAGCCTTGGCTACCTTTTAAACGAAAGGTCTTTAGTACGTCCAACTTGACCTATAACTAAGTTGGGGGCAGGTGGAACAAGGCAGCTAGTTAACCAACCTGCAGAATAATTACTTAGTGACTGGGAACCCAGCTGTGTCGGCCTGCATGACTTACGAACAATAATTCGAGGGAACAGCGGTGCGGGGGCGGGCAACGAGCGGTGCACTCCAGTCAAGCCGCGCCGCCGCCGCCGCCGCCCCGCTGCCCGCAAAATTCGAGGCAGAGGCCTTATAACCCGCACTGGGCCCGCGTGTTAAATCAATAACCCATTTCACTCAAGGAGAGGAGGCCTGAGTGCCTGCAGTGGAAACATTATAGGCTGATGATGATGATGATAGAATATACCCAGTACACCAACATTTTGCCAGGAATGTTTAAGTCCCACATAATAGGAGGACCCTCCTGGGTCCTCAGGACCTCATGCTCATCAGTTACGCCTGCGACCATTAGACCAATAATGCAGTCATGTTCTTAAGCTGAATCGCATCAGACTCCAAAACAAACACATAACCAGCAAATATTTGGGTGATTGATTGATGGGTGATTTTAAGTCAGTAGAAGTCTGACACTACCACCGCTCTGCCTAGAGCGGGAGGAGTCATTTGATGATTTCCTACCCTCCAAAAAAAAAAAACAAAGGGTAGACTACCCTAGTATTTCGTAGTAAAATGTCAAGTATGTCATTTTGTTTGTTATGGCGTGACTTACAGTCATTAGTTCCAACTTCCAACAGATTTGTAGCACGAATACCATGGTGTAAGCTTGGATTTCCCAACAATGCTTGTTATGAGCTAAATTTACTGGAATTTTCAGGAAATATGTACTTAATGGGCAAAACAGTAATGGGGTTTTCCGTTGTCAATAATGGAGAAATGACCAGCAAGTAAATCAAATAGCCATTTTTATTATTTCACCGCCACACACCATACGTACATTATACGTCTACATACTTTCTTTTTGTAGGTCTGCTAAAAGGAACGTCTGAAAAACAAACAGTACTTTTCTATTGTGTCTAAATCATCACTACATATTATAAAAACAAAGTCGTCCGCCTCGTCTGTCTGTCTGTCTGTTAGCGATAACTCAAAAACTACTGTACCGATTTTCGAAGGTTTTAGTATATTATTTAAACGGGGACGAAGTCGCGGGCGAGGTGCGAAGTTTACCAAACAAATACTTTGACGACAAGCTTTTCTCCCACACACTACAAACCAAAACATTCAGACAAAGTACTCAGACGAAAATAGAATATAAACAATGAAATAAACAGACACATCAGACATTCAGGAGAAACCCTCATCATATATTGTTTGCGCAGGTTTTCATTACGAAGGGCGAACCGAATGATATCAAACAAAGCAAATACACAGGGCCGTGTGCTAATAAATATTTATGTAGATATTCATTTAATTAGCTGATAGGAATACGTGTGGTATCTACGTCTCAGTCTCGTTCATATTGCCATCGTTTCAGCCCAGAATCGCCCACAGTTGGGTACAAACCTCCCTTTTATTCTACCACTCTGATCTGTGCGTCCCTCATCCATCTGTTTCTCGCGCTCCTGCCGATATCGTCAACCTAACGGGGTTTTTGACGGCTCTATGTATACGGCTATAGTCGAACAACCAGTCTTACCACCAAGAATCCAAACAACACCCTTTTTTTGGGAGGGTGGGAAATCATCTCCTCCCGCTCTGTGCAGAGCGGTATAGGGAGTATCAGACTTCTACTGACTAGAAACCCCCCATGTTCCTTCTTAGCCCTTTGTGCCGAGGCCGCGGTATCTCTTTCGAACAACCTGCAGCCAATCCAAACAACACCTTTGGATTTCAACCCTTAGGACTGGCCTGTTGGTCTAGTGGTTATTGACCCTAACTGCTATGCCGGAGGTCGTGGGTTCGATTCCCACCCAGGACAAATGTTTGTGTGATGAGCACGATCATTTGTTCTGTGTCTGGGTGTAATTTATCTATAATATGTATGTATTTAGAAATATATAAGTATGTTTATCAGTTGTCTAGTACCCATAACACAAGCTCTGCTTAGCTTGGGACTAGATGGCGTTGTGTGATAGTTGTGGAATATTATATTATATTATATTATTTGGACCCCTGTCATTTCATTTCCATACTTGACGATCTTATGACTGCATCAACAAGCGCAGTTCGCATAGCTCAATATTGGGCCAAATTACTTAGTTTAATTTATTTACTGAAGATTTGCCATCGACACGCTAAGAACAAGAAGCATTTCACCTTATTGAATAAGTATAACGGCCATAACTTTACTACAGCCACTTACGACCAGGTTATTGACATCGTTATAACCGAAACTATCTATTGGCAAATGTTATCGCCCAGTAATCGGTCAACCGCTGAGATAATAACTCTAACCGATCAATATCGCCTCTTTAGTTAACGATTAACCTTCACTTGTGTTCACTGTTATCTATGCTTCTGGGTTTTACAAGTTTAGGTAGGGGTTAGTGACACTTTTGGGGGGGGGGGGGAAATCATCAAATGACTCCTACCGTTCTGGGCAGAGAGGTAGGGAGTGTCAGTCTTCTACTGACTAAAAACCACCGAGTGTAATAATAGGTGAATCAACAAAGAAATGAAATGAATAGTAATTGCCTACTAGGTACTAACTTTATGCGGAATGTGTCGGGGCTGCGGGATGTTCACAGGATACCGCGGCCTCAACATAAAGGGCTAAGAAGGAACATGGGTGGTTTTTAGTCAGTAGAAGTCTGACACTCCCTTTCGCTCTGCCCAAGAGCGGGGAGGGTCATTTGTTGATGTTCCACCCACCCGAAAAAACAAAAAAAAAGGAAGGTACTAACTTTATCTAAAACTTTCATCAAATAAGCTGTAACACAATTTCACCTACACAATAGGTACACAGGTAGGCTTTGGTCATTGACACTAGCCAACTTGCAGACCAATCTAGAACTAAATTCATCTAGTGCTTGACTTTGCGGTCTAGACATTTAAAAGTGTTTCCGTAAATTGCGTTTGCCTTTATTGAAGTTTTCAACAGTCTTCGAGGAAAAAAATAGCTTGATTGTCGAAAATTTTATTCATTTAAATTTGGTACTCTTTTCAATTTGATCTTTCTTATAAAAGAGTATGCTTATATGGTTGGGTCACCTGAAGAGGATGAGAGTGAATGGCGACTAACAAAAGGTATTTACAAGGCAGAAGTGCGTGGCAACGCCGGAAGGAGACGCCCTAGAAAGATATACATTGACCTTATTGGTGAGGGTCTTCAAAAAAAAAAAAACACAAAAAAGTGAAAAATAAACTTTAGAAGAAAAACCAGTCTCTGAAGTCGGTGACTTTTGTTTGTTTGATTTCATTTTTTTGCCACCGACTTCAGAGACTGGTTTTTCTTCTAAAGTTTATTTTTCACTTTTTTGTGTTTTTTTTTTGAAGTCGGTTTTATTTTTGTTAAAAAGTTTTTATTTTTCACTTTTTAGTGGTTCACATGTTCATGGGTCAATGTGGACAATGTAGTTTTTTTTTGAGTTTTGTTGATTTTTCAAAAACCGCTTTTCCGATTTCGAAAAAAAAATTATGGGACCATTTCGAAAGTATAATACTCTTTCCAACAAAGAAAGAATTTTTCAAATCGTTTAGCAAGTGACGGAGTTATGCCCGAACAAACATAAAAAAAAAAAATACAAACATCCGAATTGAGAACCTCCTTCTTTTTTAGAAGTCGGTTAAAAAGAACAGCCGTGCCTAGTACTTGCAACCTGCAGATGTCTGAATGTGGACGAGGCTACGATCCTTACATACAAAAGCAGTACGTAAGGATCGTAGCAGATGGCGTTCTGCGGTTTCTGCCTATCCCCATGAAAAAAAACGGGCGTGAGTTTATATAATTATTATGTAACATTTCGTAGTACCAGTTTAGGAAGCAAGTTACCTTTATGAGACTGTATTTTTTAAATAAAAATAAAATTGGGCTCATACAATTAAGCTTACAGGCTACTTTTAGTCATCCACTTGAAGCTTATGACGGTATAGGTGAGCTAAGTACTGACGATAAACAAATTCAGGTTATCAACGATATAAAGATAAAATAATCAATATTAATACGAGCTCCTGCACTATATGTTACAAGTACCGCCGGTGTAGCCAATTACGATAAAGCTTTGGGCTTAGCGGCTAAGTGTAATGAACTAATGATTTTTGAATATAACAACACAAAAACGGTTAAAAATTCGAAATAGGTAATAAACAAAAATAAAGAAAAACATAAAAATATCACATCAAATCAAAGAAATCACGTAAATAATAAAGTAGATTATTGCATCGAGCACAAAGTAATTTATTATTGCACCGAGTGCCTGATTTAGAGCCTGAGCGTTAGCGAGGGCTCTAATCTAACATGCACGAGGGCAATATAAATTACTTAAGGCGAGGTGCATAATCTGCTTTTCTTTCAACTATTACATAAAGGAATAGTAGATAAAAAAAACTCATATCAAACAGTTAAAAGATTTTCTATAACACTGTCGGCTTCATTTAGAATGTGTCGCTAAATGATTCCATTTTTATTCGAAGTCGAAGCACTCAAAATCAGATAGTTAGTTAGTTAGTTATCGTTTCCAAATATATTGTCAAGCAAAATTAACAAAGTTCCCGCCAAATCACGTTTTAAAATTTCTTTCATTTTTTAGTAGTTAGCAGCAATCATTTTTTAAATTTGGAACAAGTAGGATAGAAACGAAGAATACCTACGTACGTAAAAAAAAAGTATTGATATCGGCTGGCTGAATAGAGCTAATCCATTGAGATTGGCACCGGTGCGATTAAAAAAAATAAACTGTGCAATAATGAAATTTCATACATTTTTATTGCTCTAGAGCATTAAAGACTCGCTTTGTACTGAGTTTTTAGTGTAATTGTGATGAAATTAAAGCATAGTTGGAAGAAAAATAAATAACGTTAACACAGATAAATAAAAACTTCCCAGTATTCACCGAAGAGTTTTATTTTAAATACTACAACTGTCACAATTTACTGGCATAATATCCGAAAAAAATTAGCTGAACCGTTTAACAAAAAAAAAAAATGATTTGGATTTCTTTCTTTTTCAAACCGGCTATTAACTTTTTGAGTCTTAGCGGCCAGCCCTTTTTCGTTATTTTTCAACGAGTTTTAAATAGTTTACCGTAATTAAGTTTCTTAATATACACACATCAAAAGTGTCTAGGGATCAAGCATTTTTATGCGGATTTCTTGAGATTGAGATGTGGCTTTGTAATAAATTTATGATTTTATAAAGAAGGTCGGCCAAATCGTACCTGACGATGAAACGATGGCGTCCCAATATGGCATATATATGAAAAATACCCTTATTTTTTAAGGTCTTAAAAAACGCAAGAAATAACTCTCTAAGTAGCCACAAAAAAAAGTTATCCATTTATTTGTGTTCTTGTAACTGTTTCGAAATAATTAAAATAATAGTTTCAGAACGCACTGGAACGCACCTAATTACGATTCATTTCGCGGATGAAAGGACTTGGTATTAAAAGACTAATTATTCACGTTTTTCTAAATAGTTGTTTATCCTAATTCAATTCAATTAGTACGCAGGCATCAATTTCAACTACTATGCATACTTATTATGTACTGGATTCTTGTCATAAAAATAATTATGTAGGTTCATAGTAAGCTTAGCGACTTCACGTACCTACAACGGAACGTCATTTGTGATCGACAAGTTACATAATCTGTGGTCATCGATCCGCTTAGGCTTTTTTGAAGTCGTTCATAAAAGACTTCACGTGTGATGATAATTATTATTATTCGACTGGACTGTTGGTCTAGTGGTTAGTGACCCTAACTGCTATGCCGGAGGTCGTGGGTTCGATTCCCACCCAGGACAAATGTTTGTGTGATGAGCACGATCATTTGTTCTGTGTCTGGGTGTAATTTATCTATAATATGTATGTATTTAGAAATATATAAGTATGTTTATCAGTTGTCTAGTACCCATAACACAAGCTCTGCTTAGCTTGGGACTAGATGGCGTTGTGTGATAGTTGTGGAAAAAAAAAAAAAAAAAAAAAATAAAATATATCGAAATAAATGGGAACGAGATCGCTAATAAGCCTCTTCGCTTATCGCTAACTACACTTTTAGGCTACTTCGCAGTTGGGTCATAGGTAGTTGTTGATTGATTCTAACCTCAAAAGTATTGTTGACGTTATTATAAAAAATCGTGGCTATTTAGATACGATTTTTCAACAGGATGGTGTTTACAACATAAAAACAAACCAATTAAACTATAGCTTGTTTTGGGACATGAAAAATAAAAGTCGGGTCCAGCTCCTATAGAAATTTGGCCATTGTTCTTTATATGGATCCTTTTTGGTGCATTTCATAATTTGAATCAGGAACTGTCAATCAAATTCGAATAAAAGATGAAAATCAGCTGTCAATATTTTCCCTATAAAAACATACAACGCATTGAAGACATTATTAGTGCTACTGTTTCCCTACTACTGATTAAAACCAACGTTATTATGGAGCGGCGACGTCATTTAAGCAGGGAAGAAATGCTCAGAGCCGTGGGAATGATAGAAGCTGGTTCCCGGCAACGTACTGTGGCTTTAGCTCTGAATACAAGTCAGAGTGTTATCAGTCGACTTTGGACACGTTACCGAAGCACTGGTACCGTGGCTGAGCGCCATGGAGGACGGTATCGCTGCACCACACGGAGACAAGACCGATACATTCAAATCTTAATTCGAAGAGCTCCAACAATAACCGCCATGATGTTAGCCGTGAGGCTTCATCACTCTTCAGGGAACTTAATTAGCGACCAAACAGTCAGAAACCGCTTGCATGAAGTGAACCTTCATTCCCGAAGACCGCTACGGGTACCACCTATAGCAATGCACAATCGTAGGATTCGATATCAATGGGCTCTTGAACACAGAAATTGGACAGAAGAACAATGGCGTTTCGTGTGCTTTTCTGATGAGTCTCGTTTTGGTATGAGACCGGATACAAGACGTATACGACACTGGAGAACCCCTGGACGCCAACAGCGATTAAAATCCTGCCAGGAAGTCCATCCTTATAGTGGTGGAACCATCATGGTATGGGCGGGTATTTGGATCGGCGGAAGAACTGAGTTGATTTGGATCAGAGGCAACCTCAACGCTCAAATTTATGCTGAGACGATTGTATCAGACGTCATCGTTCCTCTACAAGTGCAAATCGGTCCCTTATTTCAGTTAATGCATGATAATGCACGACCGCACACCGCAAGAGTTGTAAGACAGACTCTCGCCGCAGCTAACATCAATGTCCTGCCCTGGCCTGCTCAGTCGCCAGACTTGAACCCGATTGAGCATGCATGGGATATGCTACAGAGAAGAGCTCTGCCGAATATGGAGGGTATCCAGTCGCAAGAAGACCTTTTTTTGTTGTTGCAACGAACATGGGCGGCCATTCCACAGCGTGATTTGGATGAACTCATTTTGAGTATGCCAAACCGATGTTCTTGTTTTTAGTGTTCGCGGTAGAAACACGGATTATTAATTGTTTAAGTTACCCAATAAAATTTTAAAGAAAACTGTTATTTCAGTCTTTTTTTCGAACTTTAATGTTAGTGGTTCAAATGTCAAAAATCCCTTTATTAGGAAAATGGCAAATTTCTTTATTAATGCAAAGGTGACTTGGTTTATCGTTACTGTGACAAACGAAAACACTTTATTTGATGAATCCTTAAAGAAAATTTTAATTAATATCAATCAGGAGAAAAGTTATTGCAAAAATATTATATGTTGATCCCTAGACACTTTTGATGTGTGTAGTTTGAAGAGTTAATAATTCCAATAGCCCATTACAGTTTATATTTTTAACTTTTCCAAAGCAAAATAAGAAATTGTTGATGTCTGAAAATAATTTTTAATTTTCCTCCTACACAGACATTGAGGCTGTATGGTATGGTACTTTTGTCTGGAAACCAGAAAAATAAAAAAATAGTTCGATGGAAAATATTCAAACTACCAGTATGGCGGTTTACAAATTAAATTAAAGTTTATTTTTTTAATCTTAATTATGTATTGCTGTAATATAAAATAATGTCTATCACGAGGTAAGTTTATTTTGAAAAATATTAGTTTCTTTAATTAATTTGAATGGATCAATGCCGTCTAAAGTTTTTTTACGACAGATTTTAAGTTTGATGTTTGTCTTTACCTTCATATTATCTTTACGTCAAAATCTAAATTATCCATAGATCATTAATCAAATGAAAATAGAAAGAAACAGGAACGGATTTCCGCTTGTCAATGGCAGACTCTAAAGAGATGAGAAGTATGTATTATGAAAATATAATTTAATAGAAACATTAATATGACATGATAGCATCCTGTTGTAGAAGAAAATTAAGTTTTATGTGAGTCATATTTTGAAGCTTTTTGAAGAGCTCGTGGCAAGAGAAAAAAACTAAATGTGGCACTCGGAGACTGCCGCGGTAAAGCTATTGCATAGCATTTTTTATCAACTTATGCAAATAATTAATTATTTAATTTGACATGCAATAGCTTAAAAAGCTCTGGGAACAATCTTCAGGTAAGCTAGGCTTGCTTAGGTTGGTCTGTGGATGGGTGACACCAATTACATACCAAGTTTCCTCTCTGCCGCGGAAAAAAATAAGCTGTTGGCAATGGCTCTCATTCTCTCAGATCTTTGACAGGTGCTGGGCTGTGGGCCGAAAGTCTGACAACCAGTTTTTCCATAATATTATCATCGGCACGATTCTTGAGCGCTGACGCAAAAGTGAGTTATTGGGTCCCTTTGGTGGTATGAAGTGAGACGCGTGGCGGGGAAAGTGCAGTGATTGGCCCGTAGCGCATCGCGTCATAGCCGTCACTCGGGATTTGTTCTTTACTCATGCTGCACTTACCTCACGACCAATAAATAATAAACGGGTGTGCGTTTTATTTGTCATAAAGTGTACGATGCGCACAGCGATCCCCACTCTTCCGCCGAGCGCTCAAGAACCGTGCCGGTATCTGTATCACATTGGGTATATTTATTGTGTTTGTGGTCCCAAAATACTACTAATAATATAGTAATTATTATTATAGGTGGAATCCTGAACCGTGGTCCCGGTCTCGAAAGGCCTACGACCCTATCTGGTACTGGTATTAGTAGTCGAGAGACCTGCAAAGAACTGATCCACCGAACTGTCCCCCGGCTGGAATCATAACTTTGGTTTTCAGTATTCCATTTCGGATTCACGGTTCTCATTCATCACGAAATTATTTGACTTGTTTGTTTATTTTTTAGTTCAGTTTCTGACGAGGCAGGCGAGGTTTTTTTTTTAATGTATTCGTTTTTTTATTGATTCAGGTCGAGAATGATTATATTATAGTTACCTTTTTTATTATTATAAATGGGCTTGCTCTTGACTTTCATCTTGCCCTAAGGGCAGAGATGAGGTCGACGATGGAACGAGCTTACCCAGAAGAAGCCTATTTACCTCCTTGCATTAAATTTGTCGAGGATGCAAAATGACAGCCTGTGTAATAGTATTCTCATCTTCGAATTAAAGCAGATGTATTTCCGTACTGTGTAATTACATTCTTATAGCACAGTTCATTATGATTTGCAACTCGTAGCGGCATCTGTCGAGTAAGGCAGGAATTATACATTTTCCGTATTTTTACACGACTACGCCGCAACAAAAGACTGGATAATGTTTAATTATTTCTTTCACCGTACCATCTATTTACTCTAGTTGTTTAAATGTGTGAGTACCTATGTATTAAAGTTAGTTATCAATAAAAAAAACAATGAATGGCGCAAACATCACTCTAATGTAATTTAAATGATTAAGTAAGAGCTGTCATTATGAATATTTTATTCAATTAATATGCAATAAGGAGACATAATTTATGGCTTTCTTGTTCATTATTCAAATATTTCTTGTACTAAAAATAACCAATATTTTTTCAGTAAAGGCGAAGCACATACTAAAACTGTGAAAATTGCTGAAAATGGCTGAAGTGCATAAGTTCGATTTTGGAGCCGAAAACTGCCTAGCGATTGAGCGGTGTAAGTAGATCAGTAGCTATATTTTTAGTTAAGGGCTCCCACACATAAACACGATACGACGTCGCGTCGTACAACGATGCGGCGTCGTTTCACGATACGTCGTCGCGTCGTGGAAATCTACGATGAGCATCGTAAAAAAAACACGACATCGTAACGTAAAGCGCCACGCACGATGCATGGCACGATGCCGTCGATACAGTGGGGTGGTGTTTTAGTTCGTTCCGAAAAATGAACCGCTCTAGACGCATTCTGAAAAGAATATTTAAATGTTTTTGAAATTAGAACCCAAATAAATGTTAATTTGTTCATTACAGTAACAAGACAACTGCGCAGGATTGCACCGTGAGTTTCTAACGTCACGACTTCGTATCGTGTCTATGTGTGGGAGCCCTAACAAAGGTGCCTTTGCATGTTTTTAGGAATTTAGTTAGAACGATAACTTTTATTGTGATGGGTCCACTTTCAATAAAAATGACACAAAGTTTTCGTGGTACAACATTGTATTTGATCATTATTTGCCTAGCCTTTTTTCAACAATGTTGGTGTCGTCATCTTCCAGTACAACCTGCATCTGGAAACCAGTATTTTACATGGAGCGGCTGCCTATCTGACCTCCATAACCCAGTTAGTTCTGGGTAATACGATATCTCTTGGTAAGACTGACATAGAAAATTAAAAGTATATTTCCTGTGGTTATGTTTAATGGGGGGCAGGAGCTATATTCAAAACTAGCTTTTGCCAGCGGCTTCGCCCGCGTGAAAATGACGATTTTCCATACAAACTTTCATCCCCTATTTAACTACCTTAGGGGTTGAATTTCGAAAAATCCTTCCTTATTCCTTGTCTACATTATAAAGGGAACCTCTGTGCAAAATTTCAGCTTTCTAGGTCCAAGGGTTTGGGCTGGGCGTTGATGAGTCAGTCAGTCAGTCAGGACTTCTCTTTTTATTTATATAGATAGATGTATGTACCTATATTAGAAAACAAGTCTCTGCTCTCTCTCATCGTGTGTTTCCTCCCTCATTTAGCCCTTTAAAGCAAGACTGAACACGCATCTTCTGGGCACGCTCCATCATTAGGCCTCATCCATCGCTATCCATCAAGCGTGACCGAGGTCAAGAGCAGGCCATTTAGTAATAAAAAAAAAACAACATACATACTTCTGATGGTATGTGTATTTGTTTATATACATAGGTAAGTATGTTTACGAACCAGCTAAGTGGAGACGCACCGGTTTAACCGGTAGTCATTATCGCACACTTATGGTCATAGACCTTGTGTTGCGTAGACTTGACACTTTTTAAATTATCATGTTTGTTTTTAAATAACAAAAAAAAAACAGCTGTTACCTACATGATTGGCCTAAACTACTTTTACACATTAGTTGATTCCATCATGGTAGATATCAAAAAAGAAAAAATGATCTTAACAAAATAAAATGCCTGTTTATACCCGATGTAGGTACCTATACTAAAAATACACGCATTTTGCCAGTTATATTATACACACACAAGTCCCGTATAAAAGAGGGTGAGCCTATTACCATCAACGCGGCACAGCGGGGAATAACATTACCTTATCTCATACTGTAGTGCTTGACTAGATCAAAGAAGCAGTTTTGCTTTCGCATTGTTTATAATATAATACATAAACAAACAGCCAACTAAAATAAAAACCACTTTTTGAGTTCTACCCATTTTTTTTGCTCTCCTACTGGTTGTCGACACACCTTTCTCTTTCCATAAGTACCTTTCTATCACGTGCGATCTCTGGCCATGTTAACCCCGCAAAAATTATCAGATCGTCACGCCACCTTCGCCGCGGCCGACCTCGACGGCGCTGTCCTCAAGCGTCCAGTGTGTGACGATCTTTATAAAAATTATTTCAAAAATATATCACTAAAAAAAAAACACAGCTTTTCATAACCGTAGTAACCGTAAACCTCATTAAAATACTCGTTTAATATAAGAAACTTGAGCGGAATCTTGGAGATCCAAACTTTTCAATTAATTAAAAAGTGAAAGTAAATACTTCCTGAAACAAGGGTTGTCTACAAACTTGGAAAGTTGTGCTTGCTCCCGTGTCGATTCAAGAGCGTAGTAGACACGATTCGTTATGAACGGTATTTGTTTTTTGGAAATGGTACTTCACAGGTCAGTGAGGTTATCATCTGCTTAACCGGGCTATCCTCGGAAAGATAACCTGGTTAGTCCAGGAATAACTTAGTGACCACGGACTAAGGACAACCCCTTCCCGTCGTTCAAAAGAGTTACCGCGGCCTCGGCCCAAGGGCTAAGAAGAAACATGGGTGCAGGTTTTTAGTCAGTAGAAGTCTGACACCCCCTTGTGCTCTGCCCAGAGCGGGAGGGGTTATTTGATGATTCCCCACCCCACAAAAAAGGGCAACCCTTGTACGAGCCTCGGGACTGAGGGTGTCGCTGGGGGATGACAGCAAGAGACCGGTTTCATTCTTCTTCTTCTTTATCGTGTGGCTAGACCCTACACTGGTGTCAGAGATTATTATGTCACACATGGACCTCTGACTTGGCTTCACATGCCGTCGAGAAATCACTCTCTGGCATGCTAGTTTGCCGAGGCTAGGGTTGTCCGAAAGATATACCGCGGCCCAGGACTAAGAACGAACTTGATTGTGTGGTTTTTAGTCAATAGAAGTCTGACACTCTTTTCCGCAGGAGCCATTTGATGATTTTTCGAACCACCAAAATAAAAGCAAGCATTTCACCACGATGTTTTCCTTCACCGAAGGGTGCTTACCGAAGGGTGGTTCAGTGACAAGTGATAATTTAAATACAATAAGTACATGACTCAAAAAAAAAATGAGGTTTCGGTTTGAACACAAAGCATGAATCTTGTGTTCGAACTTCGAACCTTGAGACCTATGACTTGACAGTCTGACGATTATATCACTAGACTATTCAACCCAAAATTAAATAGTGAAAACAGTTTCACGAAAGTAGGTATAAATGAATATGTATGTATGGAGGAAATACGATGTCCCAAGTGGTGGTAAATGGTTGTCCAAGGATACGATTATAAAGAACAGTGACATTACAGAGAACTCTAAATTAATGACGGCTGATAGCAGATGAACAACGCCTCAATTTTCAGTAATTCATCTCATTAATTTTATTGCAGTCCACTGCCGGATACCGCCCGTCGGCGACACTGCGTCACAACACCTTGACCTGGACGTCTAAAATGGCCGCACTTTAGTAAATTAGTACATCATCTGCCTAGCCTTTTCTCAACTATATTGGGGTCGGCTTCCAGTCTAACCGGATGCAGCTGAATAACAGTATTTTACATGGAGCGACTGCCTATCTGACCTCCACATTCCACAACCCAGTTAATACTCGGTAATACGATACTCTTTGGTGAGACTGGATGTCAGAATTTCAGGTCACTGACTGACTACGTAACGACTGCCAAAGATATATATATGGCAGCCGGGACCAAGAGGAAACTCGGTATGTCGGGCGGTCACCCATCCACAGACCGACATAGGCAAGCACAGCTTTACCTAAAGATCGACCTGAGTGGCAGTTCTTATTAAGCCACGAGCTCCTCAGGAAAATAGATGATTGTAATATATATGTGTGATAATAGATGAAATTTGTAAAATGGTAACAGACGCAGTTGCTATTTTGAAATGTCCATTTTACTCTAAAGCAATTCATATTATGATCTGCTAAAGTGGTAATTTTAGACCCCTGAGTATTGCAACCAGTCTGTCCCACCCACGTTTGACGTTACTTAGGTCGTCTCCATCTATATATTATTATTTCTAGTATTTGAAGTACCCCTTACTTATGTTTGCTATTATTTTAAGGATACAACAGTGGATGTAGCAGTGAGCATTGGAATGGACATTGTCCAAAAGATAAAACTTGTATATTTTAATTTTGTTTGATCTTGAGCTAAAATATAAATGCATGTCGAGTATTTTTTTTTACATTTTAACGAGAAAGAAAGCATTTGAGAACTTATTGCTCAAAATTGTTTTGTAACTAGCACAATTTTTGAACACTGGGCAAAACCCATTAAGGGGAAAAGGTTGAAATTTCCTAGTGTACCTACTTTTCCCCACTTGCGATGGACATCACACCTCGTATTTCACGTGATATTCTTCAAATGATCACGCGTCACGAAGGCTTTAAAGAAGGCCGATAGGCACACAGAATTAGCATAGCAAAGTGACTTCCCCTTCTTTATTGCAAGATAAGAAGATAATTCTAAGGTAGTGTCGTAGGTCCGACAGACCTACACTAAAGGGAATGTCCATAAAAGTTAGATGACGTGACAATAGCTAAGTCAGAATTCGACCAATTAGGTCAAGTAGTTTATGACATTGACTAATTTTCAACCAATCACGATACTTGGAGCTAGCTATGCTAATAGCATCATTACTTAATTAGTTTCACAGTTGCGATTCCCATTAGAAACAAATGACAAAGTAAGTAGGCAGTTAGGCACCTGCCTATGTTACCTGCAATACGGGTTAGCTAAAATAAATGTGTTCAATTTGTTGGAATTAGATGGCTCTACTGCTATCTACCACCTGCGACCAGCTAAAACGGGCCAATTATTCATATTGGCTATGTTTTCGAAATCTTCGTAAATATGTATAGCTTGTTTCTCATATATAAGTGATACTAGCAGTTGCCAGCGGCTTCGCCCGCTACAACTCGAAAATTATCCCACGGGAAGATAAAATCGGGATAAAAACTATTCTATGTGTTAATAGAGGTTATAAACTATTTGTGTACCCAAATCCGTTCTGTAGTTTTTACGTGAAAGAGTAACAAACAAACATCCATCCATCCATACGTCTTAGGTACTTACAAACTTTCGCTCTTACAATATTCAGGATAGGATAGGATAGCATTTTGAACCAAATACAAAAAACCAAATGAGTTATGATGTTCCTTGCTACAAACGTACACACAAAACGGAAAACGGAGTTTTTTGAAAACTCACCTTTTGATAATTCTAAATCACAAATGATAAAAAGCGAATAAGCTTATCGCCTTTTGTTTGTCACAGTACTGTCTCTGGAATAGGTACTAATGTCCCTTTTTCTTGTCACACTGTAGCTTAATTCGCCTCCCCTATAGATATCTCGTAGGCTTACGATGCTCAACGTGCTCGCAGAGACAAACCCTGAATTTGAGTTGTTTGCTGATGATCAATGGAAGTCGATAATGTTAGAATTTTTGTGGGTCTTTGAGAAGACTTAATTTAGTAGTATGTAATTTATTTATTTATAAAAAAAACCTGCATAAGCGAAGTATCGTACACAACTACACATGCAATACAAAATTCTTGTTATACAACCCCAGGGTACATAGCTAGGAACAAATAGGGCATATTCATGTAACGCACAAACCGGGTGCGTGTGGTTTAATTTTGTACAAGCATTACTCCGCGGTTGCGGCTGGCCTTATTGATGTTATTGCTGTATAGCCATGATGGCACATGCCGCTTTGAATAGCGGCTTTTAGAATATAAGTGCAGGCTTGTATTTAATATTATTTGGTAATATGATATTCAGCAGTATTTTTATGAGCATGACTGAACATTGTATAAAAAGTCATGCGATAAGCCCTGATTTCTAGCGGAAAAGAAGCATAAAATTATTAACATTACTAAAAAAACTTGCTGACACACATCTGTAAATCAAAATTTTAAGTGGTTAAGTACTTGACGCATCCATTATCATTCTACAGTCACCAGCCTCCTCCCAAAAAAATAACTAGGAAAATCGAGTGTACTAAGGGTAAACATAATTATGATCAATTTTGTTTCGGGGGAAAACTAGCACGATATTATTCTGCTATAAATATCATTTTCCTGTTAAACTTAATTAGTAAAACAAATCTCCGTTAGACACTTGAACCAGCCACCTCTAATCATTTTCTTGTTCTGCGCAGATGCTCCCGCGCATACTCGCCGTGACAACAATCCTCAGTTTGCTGCCATTCGTCGTCGAGCGCGGACGTCATGGCTTGGTCAACGGTTTGTTTATTTGCTATACTCGCGACTTGCGTCGTGAATGCATATAAAGTTCCTGATGCGAAGCTGGAAGCTATCTGGCCTAGGGGTCTGAGGGTCACAGTACCAGGTATGTTTCATTGTGCTTTTTTTAATTATTTTTATTAGCGTTTTTCCTGTTCGAGTTTATTTTTTGTTGTCGTAAGGTAGGCGTTTTATTTTATTTAGTTTTTGGATTGTCATTTAAACGATCGATAGTTCTCCCTATAAAACGCATTAATTAACTCACCCTTTTCATTTAATATTAGGGTACCTTCAAATATTTGTTTTGTTAGTGTTTAAAAATTTTAAATGGCCTTATTGCTAACGTATACCCAAATAGAGTATACTTGGGTATAGCTTGGCATTTGGCAATAAGGCCATTTTGTGAAGTTTTTAATACAAAAAACTGATCGTTAAATCGGTTTTTAAAACAGCATCTTGGTCTATGTAACAAAGTCAAATTAATAAATTTCGAAAAACAATTAGCGTAAACCTAAAAAATCTTTGTGCAATTGATAGAGAATGTCGATGTTGTTTGTTAGTCTGTTTTTTTCAGCGATATACCTAAACCGCTTATACAAAGAAATGTTTATTATTCACACTAAACAATGATCGTAAGAGGAAAAGCCTAGACGGAAAATAGTCTTGTGAGGTTCTACTATAATAGGTATCTTTGGAATGCCCATAAAATCTTTAGTCTATGTCCTGTGTACACAGTTAATTATTTTCCAATGGCTGGATAATTTAGAAGTATGGCCTAGTTAGAATTATTGTTATCAGGCAATGAGATTTTCTTTATACAAAACCTTAGTGCACTTGCTGTAGACCGTACTTAAAATGATTAAAAAAATTGATTTGGTTAGTAATTGGTTATTTAATTAGTAAAAATAGTATGTCAAAGTACAAATATTTCTACTGATCTGATTGGCAATGAAGTTAAATCTTTGGACCCATAAAATAAATAAATAATTGAAGATGTAAGTGGATAACATAAAGTTACACCAATTAAAAATAAATCACACGAATGCAACAAATTAACGACGTCTGACAAAACCTGTTGTCTTTGGTTTAAAACATATTTTTTTATGTGTTTGACTCATTCATTACCTAGTTTACTTATTGAGTCATTTTAAAGTTTATCTTGTCGGTATTTTTTTGAAGTTTTCCTCTTACTCATTTTGTAAGTAAACAATATTATTTGTTTAGCTAAAATCATCTGACTTCTTTCATCATAATTTATACAGTTTGATAATGACTAGGGCTCCCCGAAATTCAACAACATGGGGACAATAATAAAGATTAGCGTCTTCTGTCAAATTATTATAATAAGTAGTTTGAACTCGGTTTTGCTTTATCACCCAAAAAGGTTTGATGCGAATAAAGGATCGGACTGGGTCAAAATAATATGATTCTGTTTAGTCCGTAAGTTAGATTATCGAAATATATTGAAT